>CM060987.1:168436776-169636776 GCA_030765065.1 Deroplatys truncata | reverse complement strand
AAATGCTGAACACTCCATCCTTAAATCCGCCTGCAACATTCACCTGATATACCTCATGGCCACTTGCCACACAAACAGGACAGACTCCAGGGTGCTCTGTATTCTGACTCCTTTCCAATCTTCCTTTTCTTTACAGATGTATCTACCATATTTCTCAACTTGGTAACAATTTGAGTTGAGGGTAGAAAGAGCCAAACCTAGCTATTTTGCTACATCAACCCTATTTTCTATTGACTGAAGTCTTTCTTTAAGTTTATGGCTTACTCAACCCATTCACTGTCAGCCATTTACAGTGTGCCTGGCTGCTGTACATCAACTGATATTGGTTTAAATTCCAGCCAGCAATTTAACTCTAATGAGTTGGTTAAAATGCAAATTATGGCATTATTTTTAAGATATTTGAATGAAACAAAAAACACTTATTTAATTAAATTCTAACCAATAAGGATAATTCTATAAAAGGTAAACACTGCAGTTATATTGGATACTGGTGAAAGAAATTTTATTTTTTTTAAAGCTTTGGTAGCTAATTTGGGCATGTACTTTATACAGTCCAAGCAGAAGTGAAGCATCTAACAAGCTAATTCAAGACACAAGTCAGCAGCTGGAGTCTAATCACCAGAACAGAGTACCAAGAATTTCCCGTTGTGGCATCATTCATCCCTTACTTCTTTTATTAACTTACGTGATTCATAAAGAATGCCTTACTAGACACAAATATTAGTAAAGACATGATGAATAATTCTTCTCAATCTTGCCCCTGATGATCATGGATTACCACTTGTCCCTCTCAGTGGTTATAAGAATTTAGTGATTGTTATTTTGGTCCATTAGACTTCAGGGAATGCTTGTTCAAAGGATCATAAACTGCTGGATAGATCATAGGCTTCTTATAGCTTGTTTACACATTTTTAAATGGAATAAAATAAACCTCTTCCTTTGCAATATATTAGAATAAATGCACTGTGATATAACCAGCAAGACGAAAAATATTCATACGCATATCAATCGTGAAATTACATGAAAGATTATGCTAACAGGGGTTAGCATACTTCAGCTGTTACACTAGCTGTATAACAAATGATACTGTCCAAAAGTTAAGTGCAAAACAACATTTTGTTCAAATTAACATAGCTCTAATCCGCATGCAGAACCATTTCATCCATTAGCATATGGTAGGACTGTTCCATCCGTAATGACAGGGATGGCTCCAAGAGATGCCCTGTGCGATAATTGCAAGTGCTATCCCCCATCACACTTTTATTCGCAATGTCATTGTCCATGACTATTTTTTCTCACATAATGTATATATTTGCATGAATAAATAAAACTCAAGAAAAAATATATTCTGTGTTTGATAGTTCTGATACAAGATTATTCCGAGCGAAGATAAAAACAGCCAAGGTCACGCTAAAAATGTTCAAAATTTTGGGTTTGCAGCTTCATCAGGAGATTAAAAACATGTACAAAGTGAAAGCATACTTGACGATTGACTGCACTGATTAATAATTATCTTTATTATAGGGTATACAATGGAAACACCTTGCATTCTTCGACCTACAAGAGATCTATTGTGGCTACCACCTCCCCAGGAGGAAGGAATAAAGCTACAGTGATGTTCATAAACATGATGCTTATTGTTGAACAGCTGCCAAGTACGAGATATTTTGATAATAACCATCAATGAATGTCATCCAAAGAGATCAACTCTGGCGCTTCATTTGTCATCAGTTTCATAACAAAAATCTCCAGAAAGTTGTAAGAATTTAAGCAAGATTTGTAATTCCGTTATATTTTAAAATATCTTGTTCACGTTTTAAGATTCTGTGCCCTTAAAACCTGCCACCCTGGGCAAGGCACAGCTTGACTCCCCCTTGAGCCAGCCCTGCATAAAGGCAAAGTTGTTAAAAGGTCTAGTCGTGTTAGCAATGAACTTTGAAGTGGAATAACAGAAATATTGAAATCAACTTACCTATACTTCAAACTGAAGTATACAAGTAGCAATCAGAATTTCATGATACTTACACAGCATTATAACTAAAGTAGGTAGTAGACAAAGTATTGTATTCCACTAAAAAATTAAATTTTAGGACCTCTGAATGCAAGAAAAAGCTTTATAAGAAAAAGGTCTTTGTGTGTGTCCATCTGCATGTCTATGAGCAGTAAAACTCAAAAAGGAAAAGTCAGTAAATATTAAACTTGCTTTTGAAGGAACTTACTGAAATCAATGTGAATAGAAATTGAGAATTGAGTCAACTGTACACTCATAGGTTTCACTCTACTACCAGGGGAACTCCACCAATACGAGGGACCAGATATTTAAAGCAGTCAACAGAGCTGACAATATAAACAGCTTGCAAAAAACGTTCCTGCAGTTAGTGTTGTAAGTGAAACTTACGAGTGTAAAGCTGATTCAATTCTCAATTTCTAGTTAACTTGCTATTTAAGTTCAGCATCTTCCAAAGCTGCAACAGAAAAATTTTAAAGAAAATTCTCCCACTCAAAATACACTCTGCATAGGAAATTTTTCATTATTTTTGATCTTGAAAAAAAAAATGGTTAAAACAATTTTGATTAAAGTACTCTCTTTATAATATTTGCACGACTAATAAAATGTATATTTTGAATTTTATAGCAAGTCAAGTCCCCTTTATTTGATTGAACACTCCTTTTTGGATCCCTTCGCATTTTTATTAAAACAACCGTCCTTGCAAGTTGAAACTTAACTTGGTCCAAACTCAGTTGGAGAAAGTGGTCCTTTCTATGTGTATTTGGTTTCACATTTTTGCTACACAAGACAAATTTTAAGACCCTTTAGTTAGAAAAATTATCAAACGCTCATATTCAATGTGCTTAATTAAAAAGCACAACATAAGCATTTAGAGTAATTATTTCTCAAATTTTTAGCTGCTTGCAAACGCTTACATTAGCCAAAAGCTCGGTCATGAAACTGCTTGATAAAGGTTGACCGACCTGCTCATGTGATACACTGCACTGAGGAACTTCATCTCGAGGCCCAAAGCTATGTCGTTTGTGTACATGGGTGGGGATATAGGAACCAGAGCTTGTGCTATGTTTGCTGCCGTCTGCAGCTCATTCGAACAACACTCCAAGTCTTCTTCATCCACTTCTTGGCCTTGCATTAAGTCCATACCCGCTTGTCGATATGAGTCAACAAAATGACCCAAGTAATATCTGCCACACAAAGCACCCTCCATAAAATACTGTGGTCAGTTTGTCTTTAAAAATTAAAATAAGATTTTTGTTTTTGAGTAGGAACTTATTTTTCTAGCTGTATGTTTAAAAAAGAGTTAGGTGTCCGAATGTTGAAACTAGACCTTTTGAAACCCTGTGGAGTATGCTGTAATAATATCAAATATATAGCGATGCTTAAAGAAATTTGGTTTTGGACAGTTTTGCCAAAATGTTTTCAACTTTAACCTAAAGGATTCCGTACTCTTCAGGGCAAGGTAAAGCATGCAAGCCTGGGTTTCAGGGAAAAGCATGGTACTCTTTGCAATAGGTCTAATAAAACACAAAAATCAAAATCTTTCCAACATTGGGCCACTATAACTGATATAGGAGCTTTACATTGATTGCTTCCACTCACCTATTTGCAGAATTCATGCCATCCTTCATCATGCCACTAAGCTTCCTCTCTCCAGTCCTTGTGTAGTCCCCCTGAAACAACAGTGCATAGTTTATACCATTAGGTGGCATCAAAAATGAATAAGAATGATGCACTATGTACTCAGAGTGGAAAGATTTGATCCCTTACCCGATTATCCCAAGAATATTTGGCTTTAAATCAAAACATGTTTTATTATTTTATATTGCACTTATTGATTACTATCTGATTATTCTTGTTTTGTGCTTAAATTTAGAGGTTAGAACTAAGATACTTTACATCTTTTCTCGTTAAGCTATCACTTGATGGAATACTGATGCTTTTATTCTTTCTCCTTATACTCAAAATATATTCACAGCAGTTCTGCATTGTGTTCAATGTATAAGTATTTTCCTGGACTCATTCCACCAACTGAGAAAAAGTATACTCCAACAAGACAGTGTGGAAAATGCAGTCATGTAAAAGACAAACAAAGGGGAAGCTGATAATATTTGCCAGACAGTAATGTTGTGCTCTGCATAACATCATGATTTCACGTGTACTCATACTACAGCAAACATTTGAGCCAATTCAAGATCTTGTGTTGATATTCTCTCCCCTGTTAATTTTCCATTAGAATGTTCATCTGCTAAAATAAGTGTAGTTACATTCTGTTTACTTCTTGTTACCGAGTATTCAATTTACATAATTTAATAATAAAAATTTCATTTACATAAATAATATAATAAAAGTTTATTACACAATTGAAAATTTGCTTTCATTAAATCATCCTGTGTCAATAGAAAGAAGAAATCCCAAAGATTTTAGAACCGCAATAAAAGAAGAAATGAAAATTTGATACATATTATTTTCTTTTACCCTTAACCTGAAAGCTGTGGTGGGTTTTAAGTTACAAGCAATTAAATAATAATATAATAACTATTATTATTATTATTTCATCCAGTCTATCAATACATTGATTTTGGACATGTCATTACAAATTTATGTATTTAATTATAGTTACAATTATTTACAACTCATCTAGATTGTACAAACATTTATTTAATAAAAATATCTTCAATTTCATTTGAAATTGTCGCTTTGAGATGTCTGCAAGAGCTTTAATTTCTGGAGGTGATTTATTAAAATGCTTAATCCCTTGATATAGAACACCCTTCACTGAGACATTTTTATTTACATTACATTTGTAATGATTCATGTTGCTTCTTGCATTATACTCATACATTTGTTTAGTTTTTATAGGTTGATACTTTACTATTTAAAACATTACTACTCTATAGACATACAGAGAGTAGATGATAGATATCCTTTTGCTAATAAATGTCTCCCTACACGATTCTGTAACTTTTAAGTTGAACATGATTTTAATATTTTACCTTATTATTATTATTATTATTATTATTATTATTATTATTATTATTATTATTATTATTATTATTATTATTATTATTATTATTGGATATATAATTAATTGAAATTAATTATACTTTTTACAGACTTTAGCTGGTCTTGGCAAATTATTAATAGAGTCAACTGAAAAATTCAATGTCACAGCCAGGATATGAACACAATTCTCCCACTCTCCATGCGGTTGCTCTAACCATTGAGTAACTATGACATGTCGGTGGGACATCGAATTCCCCAATTGACTCAAGTTGTTTACCAGACAGACCACCAAGGCATCTCACTCGAGATGACAATCTCAGTGGCGACCTGCAATCGCTAGTACTTCAGTGCTGGGTATTTAGTGTTTCTTAAGGTTTTATATCCAATAATAATAAAGTAAAACCTTAAGAAACATGTAAATACCCAGCACTGAAGTACTTGCAATTGCAGGTCACCACCGAGATTGTCATCTGGACTGAGATGTCTTGGTGGCCTGTCTGGGAACAAAACTTGAGTCAATTGGGGAATTCGATGTCCCACCGGCATGTTGTCACAGTAGCTCAATGGTTAGAGCAACTGCACGGAGAGCGGGAGAACTGTGTTCAAATCCTGGCTGTGACATTGAGTTTTTCAGTTGACTCTATTAATGATTCTAATACTTTTCTTTTGATATATAAGTAGCCTGTCCATGTGCGTGTTTTCTGCAACCCCCCATATTTCAACTCCATAAAGTAAATGATAAACACACCCATAATAAATGAGTTTTAAGACATTGGGGATCTTATAATAACTAAAATATCTCAACAGGTAGAATGACTTGCTGATCTTTCCACATATGTGCTCAATATGTTGCACCCAAGTAAACTGGTTATCTACTTTAATACCTAAAAACTTTTAACGTTTTTACATCTTGTAGATTTATGTTATTAACCTTCAGAGTTAGCATGCTACTGTTCATTCCATGAGCTATAGTGCATTATGTTACTTTTTTGCAAATTACACTGTAAACTTATGGATTAAAAATAATTTAACAACACATTAGTGGTTTTATTGAGCATTGTGTTTAATTTGTCTAAGGTTTTATTCCAGCACACAGCTGTAGTGTCATCCGTATAAGTCACTCTAGATGTATTTTGCATGTATTTAATATCATTGATATACATAATGAATAATAAAGGGCCTAATACTGATCCCTGCGGCACTCCATGCTTCACAATATCCAATTTTGATTTTACCTTATAGATTCTTATCCCTTTTTTATATGGTATTTCTGTATACTGCCTTCTTCCAATCAGGTAACTTCGAATTAGTTCTAGTGGAATCCCCCTAATGCAATAATTTTCAAGTTTGCTAATTAAAATAATTTGGTCCACACAGTCAAATACTTTAGATAAATCAAGGAATAAAGTGCTTACCTTCTCATGATTTTCTAGCTTTCCAATTACTTCATGTATGTATTGACTGATGGCAGAGATAGTGGATCATCCTTCTTTAAAGTCATGTTGAAAGTTTTTTAGCATGTTGCATTTATTTAAATAGTTATTTAGTCTAATTAATATGACTCTTTCAAATAATTTTGGTATTTCTGAAGTTAGAGTGATAGGTCTATAGTTATCAGAGTATAGTTCATCCCCCTTTTTGTAAATTGGTCTGATCACTCCTAATTTCGGAATTTCTGGAAATTGACCCTGTTCAAGAGAATAATTAAGTAGGTTAGTGGTTTTATTATGACATTTTTGCAGGTTTTTAGCAACATAGGGCTAATTTCGTCACACCCACTGCCCATTTTATTTGGTAAATTATCTATTATTTTGCTGATCTCAGCTTCTGTAGTTGGCTTAAGAAAAAAATGAGAAACTGTTTGAAGAATTGCTGTTCACATAATTTGTTAACTTTGGCATTTGAGCGGGCACGCTTAAAAAGAAATCATTAAATGTTTTACTTACAATAATAGGATCATCAGTAATTACATCATTTATTTTAAGTTTAATATTTTGGGAGGATGGGGAATTTTTTCTAGTTTCATTTATCAGGCTCCATGCTGTTTTACTGACATTTTTAGAGTTACCCATTTTCTCTCTGTGTGCACTAATTTTAATACTTTATAACTATTTAAGTATTCCCTTCTTACATTTCTGTATTTTTTTTTTATAATGTTCCAAATGATCATGATCAAAGAGTAGGTATAATTGTTTAAAATTTTATTTATTATAGGTACCTGTATAAAATGTCTCAACCATTTTTATAATTATTTTACTGTTAGAGAATGCTTATAGTCTAAACAATATTTTTCTATAATTTGAAAACTATTGGGGGGGGGGGAGGTAAAAATAAAATATTCTGATTTTCTCTTCCATGGGATTTGACATTAAGGTATTTTTGGTCAGCTATGACATGTATTATGTCTTTGTGAAATTCAGTTTTAAAAAATCTTATTGTACATTAACTTCAAGTCTTAAAGTTTTTTTTTAACAGTGTTTAAACACTGTTCTTAATGCACATGACACCATAGGCAGTGAGCACTGATGATGCACGAAATGAAATAATTAGGAATGGAAATTTGTGTAGGAAATGTTTAGGGTATCTCCCGGCATTTGCCAATTATGAGGACTGAGGAAAACCTGGGGGGGGGGGGGAACCCTCTGTCAGGGAGGATGGTCCTGACAGGATTTGAACTGCAGACCTCCCATTGATGAGTCCATGTTTTAACGACTGGCTACCAATGTTGATAGGTCCTAAGAGTACAGGCAATATATATTATAAAAATGTTATTTGAGATATGAAACTCCACCTGTCAAATGTCAGATAATACAGCTTGACTAATAAACTCTCAACTATAGTAACTGAACTGTTAAGACAACTTACCTTGAGAGCATTGGTACCAGCATATTGTTTGCTGATGATGTCACCATTGTTTGCCCACAATAACTGGAACTTATTGCGTACATTGGATGGAATGCTACCTTCTGGTGAAATGAGACCAAGTTTTGAAAACTGTATCTCCATCACAGCCTTTGCTATTGCTGTCTGTAACCAACACACATCACTATTGGTTGCATTTTTATGTTTGCAAGTTAATAGTATGAATCCAACTGACTTATTATGATGTAAGCGATACAAGTTTTACTTAAAACCAGCAAAACTTTCTTCATCCAGCAAAGTGTAATAATTTTGCAATGCCATGAAATTTAAAATGTGCAAAATGTTCCATGCAATAAACATACAAAAATTACATGTAAAATATGTAAATGGTAATTCCATTTTATTAGAATCCTTGAAGATGATCTGATTGTATTGCTGTTTTCTGCCACACTTGCTGATATTGTTTCTGGTACTACAATATACACAGATTACAGTCCATTATTTTATGCTTCACAACAAACTAGAAATAAAAATTGTCACAAAAATGAGAAACTTATATCCCATAGCCAATAATTTACATGAGGGAGGTGACTTTACAATTCACATCATCCATTACTGAAAGTATGCACCTTTAACTGCTCACTGGTTACTAGAGGTCACTAGTGGTGCAATCAAATTTTAAATCTGCTTGCTGTGTATTTTATTCCCAGCCCAGTGAAGGGGGACCAGCATAGCGATGAAGGGTACACACACAGATAAAATCTGTAATATTCAATCTGTAATATTAAGTTACAAAATAATGCAATATAATTTAAAACTTTGTCATGTCTGTGATGAAAATCTGTAATACCTTAAATCTATCCACAAAGCTGTAAAAAGACCTCCTTTGTTCTAAAATTGTAAAAATGCCTGCACTTCCGCACATTTTATGGACAAACCGTAAAAGTTGGCAAGTGCGATGCTTGTTTTGAGGTCCACTGAACACAAAAATGCATGTTTAGGAAAAGTGTGTGGATTGGAGTACACTGGGTGAGTATGTGTGAGTGTCTACCAACAGCTTAACTTAAAAATGAAAATTTGTATAAGTAACAAAGTTCATATTTGGGTCACATACTACTTAGGCATGCAAGGAAAACATTTGACTTAATGGAAAATGCATTTTAGGATTACAGTTACTCAATTACTCCAAAGTCAGCAGTTCAGACTGAATAGTTACATACATGTTTTTTGGTTTAGGAGTGTAGTTTAAATAAGTGGTATACAAAGTAACCAGAGCAAACATGTCCTACAGTGGGTAGCATATAACTGAGGCTCTGGCATTTTAATGACTAATGGTAAGGGGTTAATCAAACATGATTTAGGGAAATACAATTTTCTGAAAAGCTGCCAAGCTTTGTGTACTACCTCTGCACTACATTTGTTTTTAGCCAATCCTATATATTCGCATTTGATGTTAGACACACACATTAAAATCATTTAAGTAATGAAGTATATTACCTGGACGACATTGGTACGGTCCAAGCAATCAATGCAGTTTACTCTGAACACTCCCTTCTGACTGCAAATACGGCCTTCCTTATCAGTCCAACAGTAGTTCATCTCACGAATCACATCTGCAAGGCTTGCTATTAACACTGACACATTCTCAAAGTGCATCCCTCGGCTGCAACAAATGCATCACAGGCTGATATAAGCACAACCAATATTGTTTACACCTTATGTGTCAATATGAAATAGACCAAATACTGCAAATAAAACATTTATTCCTGGTGTTGTGCAACAATCTAAATATACAAACATCCGTCACTTCTTAAATAACTTTTCACAAAAACCTTTTGTGTAGCATTAACATGAGCACTATTCTAAAACTTTTCTTAGAAAGCTGACGAACTTGCGAAGCAAGGATCGACACAGCTGAACCCCAAACCAGAGCCACCTCAAGGCAACCCTAAGTGTTCCATTAGTGCGACTATAACAAAATGGTGTAAAAAACAACACTCTTTGGCTTGGAAGAGGATTCCAGGAATTTGGCATATGAAACTGTTTATCAAAGAACCATGCAAACCTCTTAACTGACAGCCTGCTTAAATGTAGTAAGTCTCAGTTAAAAACAATACTGGCCATGCACCAGTGAGAAAGCACCTACATATAATAGGAAGCTTTCAGGGCAGCACAGACTCTAGATTGTGCGGGTCTGAAACTGAAACAGCCTATCATATAGTATACTGCTGTGAAGCTTAGCATCAAGGAGATAACTTTTTATGGAATCAGAGGACTACTATTGGGCCTATGTAATCTGGTGAGGGACACAGGACTAGTGTGAAAGGGTAGCAATCATTACAGAGTTGGCACAATAAGCCTTTAGGCTGCAGTGCAACCAGAGGTTTTGCAGACGGGTCCTAATTCCCCTCCCCCCAAAAATAACAAACAATTCTTACAAAAGCTTATTCTATTTCTTCTTAATCAAGCTATACTTTCATTACACATTTACACATTTATTGTAGGTACAGTAGCCTAAAGTGACAGATTTTAAAAAGTGGATCACTATATGATGGTTTTGAAATTCCATGCTCCTTGCATGACCATGAGGAAAAATGAATAATGACTTACCTCTTGAAAAAACTATGCACATTTCAAAACCTAAACCAATAACAAAGAACATCTTATAATTGGTTACCATAAAAAACTTTATTTTACATAAATTCTCTGCCTTAATGGGATCTAATTTTATGTGCAGTAAGATTTTGTCTATGTATTATGGTTTACCAATTATACAAAAGTCATTCAGAATGAACAGGATTTCACAGGCTACACACACAAAAATTCAAGATATATACATTTTATTTATCATGAAATTATCTTAAACATATCATATTTTAATCAAAATTGTTAAGAACCATTTTTGTGAAAATAAAAAAATTAACTAAAATTTTTCTATGTAATGAAAATTGGGGTTGGAAGATTTTTCGAAAATCTTTGATTCACATCTTTGGAAGATGCTAAACAAGTTTGGTATTTAACTATCTCTTCGGTTTTATGTTATGTTGCCCCCTCCCCCTTCTCTCTCTCTCACATGCACATGCTGCACATACGCTGGTGAAATTTGATGTCAAACTTTTTATTGGTATGCCTCTACTTACTATAGGTAAGTAATAGAGAAAGTAAAAATGCAGTATATCCTTAAACCTGCTAATGACAGATAAACTGTCACCTGTGATTTGGTTCAGTTTCTTCATGGCAAACATCAATGTGCTCTGGGTTATAGTGTCATTTGAATGATCTGTGTTTAAGACTTTGCTGCCACCCTTCCTTTTTAACTTTCTGCACCTACTTATAGTAAGCAGAGGAAGTACTGTATTCCGTTAACAAATTCTATATTGAGATTTCAGCAGAAATACCTATTCTGTGATCCCCTGAATAAAATAAAATACAAAAGAAATATTACATGGGTCATTCAATAATTAGTGGCAACATTTGAATTAACAAGAATGAAAACATTTTTGGAACAGTCACATTGTTACTGTGCTCAGAAATGATCTCCTCCACATTTCAGGGAGATGAGGGATGCCATCCACAGTGTCGTGTTATGCTAATCTTTGAACAGACTGCTCAGCTGTCTGTCTGGTCCTAAAGCGAACTCCTCTAAGTGATAATTTCATTTTCGCAAAAAGGTCAAAATCATATGGGCTCATATCTGGGAGTATGGAGGATGCTTCAGTTTCCGAGTTCCATCTGCAAAATAAATTAACCATGGGAGCAGCTATTGAGAGCGAACACCATCATATAGTACAATGGAATGAAAATTCAGGAAATTTGGACGTTTACGATGCATAGTTGGTTGTAAATGGTGTTCCAGAATGTAACTGTAATATGCACCATTCACACAATTTACTGCAGGAACTGAATGAGTGACAAGGACACCGTCAAAATCATAAGCAACTATGAACATGAATATAAGTGGATCCTGTTCTTGCCAATATTTTTTTGGCCATGGGGAATCATTATGCCGTCACTTATTTGATCGTCTCTTCAATTTTGGTTGGTAGCATCAAACCTGAATTTCATCTGAAGTTACGATACATCGAAGGAATGCTCCCTTCATGTTCATAGTGATCTAAGTGTAATCTCGCTGTTTCCATTCTCTGCCACATGTTTTCCTCTTCAAGATTGTGTGGAACCCATCGAGCACAGATTTTCCTCATCTTTAACTACTTCTTAAGTATGTGAAGAGTTGTAACAGGAGCAATTCCAACTTCTCTTGCTAGTTCAATACAAGTCCAACAACGTGCACATCATCACTTACTGACTGCGGTCTGCCAGCTCCACGTTTTTGATGAACATCTTCCCTACCTCTGTGAAATGCATGCATCCACCTAGCCATGGTATGATATGGTAAAGTCTCTCTACCACAAGCTTCCAGTAATGCTGCATGACATAGTCGAGCATTCTTGCCTCTTGCAATCTGAGTTTTAATGAAGCATCTTTGTATATATTTACTAAACATTTTAGAGCACTACAGATAACAGTCAACAAATTAAACTCATATCTTATAAATAAGATTGTCTTCAAACTCACAGATAACACAGACCAGATGCTCTTCTTTCTCACTGTTATAAGTTTGCATCATTTACCTCTGATAGCACCACATACAATCATTGTCACTACTAATTATTGATTGAACCATGTACTAAAAAAAAGGTCCGCGCGTGCACATGTGTGTGTGTGTGTGTGTATGAGTGAATGAGAGAGAGAGGGAGAGCGAGAACAGCAAATTAAAAAGGATACCAGATAAATACCAAACTTGGTGTTGAAGTTCAGCATTTTCCATGGATGCAACACAAAGACTTTTAAAAACTTCTCCAGCCCAAGGTTGTATTATTTTTTATGTTCTCAAAAATGCTTCTTAAGATTTTGATTGAAATAGCATACTTTTAAGACACTTGAATGACAAATGAGATGGAATTCTTGAAATTTCTACATAAATAAATAGATATTTGTTTGTTAATGATGCTGTTTCACATAAATGGGTGCCAGAATCTTATCAGTGCTACCAGTGTGCTGGAATTTCATCCTAGTAAATCTACTGACATGAGACTGTCACTTTTAAGCACACTTAAGAACCATTGATCTAGGCCGGGTTTGGACCCGTGACCTTGGGATCAAAATGCCAGTGCCTAACCAACTAAGCCACCCAGACAGACCTTGAAATTTCTGTGAATAGCCTGTGAAGTCCTTTTCATTCTGAACGAATCTGTACACTTTTATACAACTAGCAAACTATTTAGAGATACCAAAAATTTACTATATGAAAAATGCAGATCTCATTAAAACATACAATTTATTTCATATAATGTCTTTTGTGGTATTATGCCTTTCTGAAGTATTCATTGTTATTGCTTTGAATTTTCTAATACTTTATCATACATTTTTTAAGGGTACCAAATACTAAATTTTTGACAAAATACATAAAAATAACATTTTTAAAACTTTTATCTGAGATGAGAATTTAGTAGTATTTATCGAACACAAAAAAAGAAAAGTCTAAGGAAAACAATAATTCAACTCTAAAATAAAACACGCTTATTTCAACAATTTGGAATTGTTAAGAGAATAAGAACTTCAGATAAAAAATCAGAGCAACTTGTATTAAAATTTGATAGCCATAAAAGAAAATACTTTTGTATTTAGATAATGGTTTATTTAATAATGTTTTAAAATTGTGTCTAATAGTTGCTAACAATGTGCATGAACATGGTAAAATGTGCCAATCAGTGAACTTTTTAGCAAAAAGTGGGAGTAATTCTGACAACTGCTACACATCATTACTCAAATGTAAGGAAAAACGAAGCCATGCTATCATTGCGTTGCTGACGACTGAGGAAGAGAGATGCGATGCAAGAAAAAATTGTAATCCGTCACAATAAAATTTTAATTGTATTGTTTAATTTCAGCTAAATACATTGATACAGTTTCTCAGAAAGTTCCAGTAACATACTGTGAAAATATCTATGATATTTAAAGTGAGTTGAACAAAAGAAAAATTTTCACAATGATTAAAAATTTAAAGTCTTATCATTTCTTGTAACCAATACCAATCAACCTGAAAACTATAAAATAGAAGGAACCCTAGAGTATTTCTTACAGAGTCAATGAGTGCTACAACTACCGACTGCAGTTATACCCAGAGTGAACCCACAAGATACTGAAAGCAAGTTATTCCAGTATTCCAGAAAGCAGGTAAAATACCAAACAGCATTCTTCAAAACAATGTAACATATATACATGTTACATATGGGAAACCTTCTCAAACACTGAAGAATCAGAATCTAATTACGGTTTGGCCTTTCTGGTCATTTGAATGTCCAAACCTGATGTTTAAACAGGCATCTGTGTGTGAAATTTTTAAATTTGAATTTCTAATATACTTGTTTCCTTACACTTTTGCCACTTTAAAGTGCTTCCCATGATGCAATTTTTATTCAATTAAATTTATTTCAGATTCTTAGTACAGGTTCTTTGAAGGTTGATGAGATTTATAGAGGCTTTTCTTGACATTCAATATAGTTTTGAATTCAAGGTTTTAATAATTTAATACATCACTGATTTTTAGAAAGACAAAAGTGTTACATACTTTATTATTTTTTCCAGGAAAAGTTTTAATGTTACACAAAATTTAATATTTGGTTGTAAAGAAATGTAATCTAACAAAAATATGAAAAACATAATTAAAAATTTTGCAAATGTTAGAAAGTGTTAATCAGAAGTTAGAGACAGGAAGCTAAACAACCATTTAATTTATTAAATTAACAGTATAGGCTCCACTCATACAAACTTTCCAAAAGGTTGGCCAACAGCTTCAATTCTCTTAAAACATTTGATAGTAAGAGCATCACAAACTCTTTTGAATTAGTCAAGTATCTCCAAAACACATCCATCAACAAAGAAGATTCTATGGTGTCTTTCGATGTGAAATCCCATTTCCCCAGCATTCCTACTTCCAAATTATCATCTCTCCTAAAACTTTGGCTTTCTGACATTGGAATCCCACAGGAAGAAATAGAGGACTACTCCACCCTCACTAATCTTTGCATCCAATAAAACTTTTCAGTTCAACAACAAATTTTATAAACGAACTTCTGGACTAGCTATGGGAAACCCACTCTCACCATTCCTTGCTGAACTTTTCATGAGCCACTTGGAAACCAGAATTACCAAAGCCTTCCCATTGCTGTTTAAGACCTGGTTCAGAAATGTAGATGATATTTTTGCCATATTAACTACAAAACTCACAGATGCTCTAAAACTTCTCAACCTACAAGACACAGCTCATTCTGGAAATAGAAAAAGACAGGTTCCTCCCATATTTGGATTTCAAGATCTTCAGGAAACAAAACCAACTCTCATTTGACATTTTTAAAAAACCCACACATGCAGACAATTATATTTAGAGTAACAGTTTCAATCCAACATCTCATCAACACTCCATTTTCAACAGCCTTGTCTTGCCCACAGACTTGTGTACCTTTTCCTCAGGAAAGAAGAATATCAACATGAATACAACTACATCCTCCACATAGCAGAAGTAAATGGCTACAACACCAATATAGTCCACAGCAAAGTAAAAAAGTTCCAGAAACAAAAGAACATTACAAAAAATACAACCTTCTGTATGCAAGAACCAAAGCAACAATTCAAAAAAATTCACATACCATCCTCAGCTTTATCACAAATTTAATAAAATCTTCAAAAAATACAACATATCATTGGCATCACAGAATAAACATATAACTCAGAACCTACTAGCTTCCCCTGTCAAAGATAAAATTCCATAAGTACAAAATTCTGGCATCTAACCTAATAAACTGTAAAAATTGTGACCTGGTGTATGTTGGTAAAACAAAAAGAAATATTGAAACCAAAAAGAAAGAACACTCCAGATATATATCCAACAGACAGAGAGACAAATCTGCCATAGCAAACCATTTTTGGACCACAAACCATGACATAACCCTTAAGTCAGACTTCTGAAATGCACCACCAATCCAACAGAACTTAAAGTTTGGGAAAACATATGCATAATCAAATGCATGAAAACGGTAATGAACTTTGAAATCCCGCCACTCAACAATCTAAGCAGCTTCATCATCACGGACACACCATATAATGCCACTTACATCTATGGACCCAAATTCCTGTCATGCTCAGACAGAAAAAAACTGAAGATGAAAGCAAGCAGTGCTTTTGAAATGTGTTCCATTAATTTAAAGTAAGTAAAGTTTTAGTGTATTTACCTTTGCAAATGTTTATTCACATGAGGTATTCTTTATAATTATACTCTTAGAAAGTACAAAACCTTTTTTTTTTGCAAACAGACGCATACAAGGGAAGTTTAAAAAGTGTGTGCTCCGAATTCATATACATGACATACTAGCATTCTGACAAACACATGAGGCACTATCAAGAGATAATCAGAATTTTCTAGAAGTTTACCTTCCCCGCCTCCAGAACATGTGTTCAGAATACTCTAGAATGTTTGATGGAAATTTCAGTGGCTATATAAGAAAGCATTCTCATGGTCAGCAGTCAATGAGTGCATTTCTGATGCAATGAAAAATGACCTCTTAACGAATTTGTGACAACTGATGTGACATGCACTGAGTGCTACTGCTGCAGGAGAGACTGGAGAAGTCTTGATTTCGACTCCCCAGCGAGTGAACCATTCAGAAAAAGTTATGTTGCACATATTTTATTATAACACTACGTCGCAAAGAAAGCGAAGTGACAGGGGAAACTGAATTAGTTCACATTAGTGAAGTGACAGTGTGAACTAAGTGAAGTCACAGTGAAAGTTGAACTAGATCAAATCATTAAGTCACAGTGAGAACTGAGAGAAAAGACAGTTAAAAAACTGAACAAGGTCATACTAGTGTCAGGAGTGGGATTAA
Organism: Deroplatys truncata; assembly: GCA_030765065.1. Classification (NCBI taxonomy): domain Eukaryota; kingdom Metazoa; phylum Arthropoda; class Insecta; order Mantodea; family Mantidae; genus Deroplatys; species Deroplatys truncata. The sequence goes on along the minus strand of CM060987.1, from coordinate 169,619,955 downwards.
AAAGCTAATATGGAGGAAATGCTAAAAAATTATTGGCCTGGAATAGAGAAAATGAAAAGTGAAATGAATGTAATTTCCAGAAAGGAGAAAAGAAATCCAGCATGGAGGAGATAAGTGAAATGAAGTGTGAAAACAGAAATGAAATCCCAACCAGTTTTTGACATTGACTCTAAGATAAACGATATGGTGAAAGACAAAAAGGATGACATCGTAAAAGAATTAGAAGAAATTAAATCTGATATGGAGGATAAAATTAATACAGTGGAACAGCACCTAGATTAGCAAGAAAAACAGCTGCAGCGGCAGATGAAAGAAAATAAGAGGATGATAGAAGCCACAAGGACAAGCATCTGGACCAGCAGATGAAGGAGATTGTTAGCCTCTAGTTCCTGAGGTCACAGGTTCAAACTCGGCGGAGGGCGATGGATTTTTTCTAAACTAAAAATCCTTAGCATAGCTTCCTTCAGAAGGGAAGCAAAGCTGGTGGTACTGTGTTGTAGATTTACGGACATAAAAGCACCTCCAGCCGGATAAAGAGGCCCTTGAGCAAAATTTCTGGTCTTTCACGCCCAATATAGAATGGGACACTAAGAACCACAGCAGCTAAAGAGCGTTCATAATTAAAATTTAATTTAATGAGATTGCTGCAGGCCTAAGCCCAGTTACAGTGCAACCTGCAGTTGGTTGGGACAAGGAGACCTGAGAAGGGTGCAACTGGAGGATTGAGACATAGGGCCAAACCTGAAGGATAAAGAATCTGGCAAATGACCTGCATGGATGGACGTCGCTCCAAGGGGCCTGATCTATAAGAGCTATTGGGCCTAGTGGGGCTCCCTAAGGGGTCAGGAATGGTGTACTGAAGAGAGAGTGGGAGTTTGCAGATGGAAGAACTACGGTGGAATAGCTGGTGCTCCCAAAGAGTATGTTGAGAGAAGTCATAAAGGAAACCCATTGGGGGTGGGGGGGAAGGCACCTGGATGCAAATAAGACGTTGATGAAGCTACAGCATTGATTCTATTGGTTGCATCTTCAAAGCAACATGGAGAGGTAGTACCAGCAATGTAACATCTGCAGGACAGCTCTTGGGCCTCTGACATGTATTCAGTGTCAATCCCAAGGGAAGTTGATGGTTCATCTTGATCGCCTTGCTCCATATTGCAGAGCTGTTCTTCCAGCTCTGAGGAGAGAGCGGTGTGATGCAGCAACTATGGCACAAGTTTATCAGCAGGTCAGCAGTGGCCAACCAGAGATCCTCCACCTCCAGAACATGTGTCTAGAGTACTCTACAATGTTCAATGGAAATTTCCAGCAGCTATATAAGTAAGAATTCTCATGAATCAACAAGCCAGGGAGTTAGCGAGTGCATTTCTGGTGATGAAAAATGCTGTTCTTCTTGCTAGTTTGTGGTGACTGTGATGTGCAGTGAAAGCCACTGTTGAGGAGAAATTGGAGAAGTTCTTGTGTACGACTCCCTGTGTGTGAACTATCCGGAAGAAGAGGCTACGTTATGCACATTTCGTTATGCCACTATGTCACGAAGAGAAGTGAAGTGACAGGAGAAATTGAATAGTTCACATTAGTGAAATGGCAGTGTGTATTAAGTGAAGTCACAATGAAAGTTGAACTAGATCAAGTTACTGACAGTGAGAACTGAAAGAAGTGACAGTTGAAAACTGAAATTACAATATAATGACAGCGTCAGATGTACTTGTTAGATATCCACTGCATTAAAATTATCATGATCTTTTAAAGTATGTATGATACATCCATTTTCATACTGCAATGCACCATTAAAATGAAGTTAGGAGAAACTGATCAAAATTTAGCAGGTATAGGCAGGATTCAACTTTTAACAAAATATAACCTCTTATAGCTTATAGATCAACAGTTTGAATGGGCCTTAAAGCACATCTGCTGTAGTTGCTTTATACAGAATGTTATGAAATTCCTATTACAAACTCCTAGAATTTGTCTGGGGATTAATATGGGAAGTAATCAAATCCTTTATACCAAAACTATCTTTAAATTTTGGTTAGAAAATAAATTCATCATTAAAAGTTGGAAACAGTAATTTTCCAAATATTGGTTCTTGAAATATACCAGTCTACCCACAGGTCCTAGGAGCTTGCCATGAATTTCCAAACACTCATATGCTGACAATTCTTAAGATTATAATAAATATTTCTTACCAATATTCATGGAAGTCAAAAGTACAGTATGTAATGTTATGATGGTTGTACATGAGCATGTGGTTTGTATATGCATCCCAAATGATACGCTCCTTGCCTGTCTGATCCACCAGGTTTATAACACAAACAGGACCATAAAGTTCCATCTCTTCTTCAAAATGTTTCTCGAAGGCTGCTTGTGTCTCTACCTCACCTGAAACATTGTAGTGCACCAATTCACTTGTTAGTCCTACCATGCTGACCAAATTAACATGATAAAAATATAGTATAAAAATTGCATCTGTGCATGCAGAGGGTCTATTTCAATACAAGTATTTGTGGGCAATCAAGATGCTTTAGCAACATATGGGCAACAATGTAAACCATGCAGAAACAAACTATTTGGATGATATAGACCAATAAACAGTTTTTGAAATTATATGCGGAAATAAAAAATGGGTTGGGAAACAGATTTGTTGTGCTAAATGTGATACAGATAGTTATATCCATTTTGCAAAACTTAATGTTACAGATTTCAAAGCAAACCATGAGAAACAAGAATACACTAATGCTCTATCTTTACATTACTGCAATGCATATTTTTCCACAATTAGTCACCTACCTCTGGCATAGCATGTATTGGAAGGTTTTATGCTTCTAAAGAAATCTATTGTGTCACTCTCGTATGTCACTTTCTCTACCTGATACATCTTCACCTAACCCCTAATATATTGTACTATTCATAAAAAAATCTTCAGTGCTACATTCACATGACTTTCTCTATTCACTCTTCTACAAACTATTCCTACAAAAGCTTATTCTTCCATCTACCTTCTGTTAGTCAAGATACACTTTCATTACACATTTACATATTCATTGGAGGCATAAGAATATAGTAGGAGTCAGATTTTTAAAACGCAGATCACCGTGTGATGGCTTTGGAATTCCATGCTCTTTACATGACTGGGAAACAGCAAATAGCAACTTACCACTTGAAAGAAGTAAAAGTATTTGAAGATAAGATAAAAAAAAATACACATATACTTTTTCTACACAGGTTCTCTTGTTGGATTCAGGGGACCTCAAAACATGTATTTTTGGTAACATGTCAATATTAAATTCTTTGGTGGAATACAATACTTCATCTTATCCACTATTGGTAGGTGGCAGAGAAAGTAAAACTTTTAACCAATTTTAATGAATTTTTACACATATAAATAATCAGTTGATATCCAAGTTTGTAGTTTCTATTGACAGGACATAAACAAAGATGACCAGGAAGGACAACTAGCAACCATTCGACATGCAGTGATGTGAGAGAGATCTCATGAATAATGCGCATTTTTAGTAAGTGAAGCACAGTGAGTGTTAAAAGTCAACTCTCTAACTGTGAGCTTTACTAACTTTGGTTGCTTTCTCCTTTCATTCTGAAGGGGAATAAGTTCCTCTTTTAATAGTTAATAATTTATTACACATTTTTATTCCATATGGTAGTCTTGGCTATGTAATCTTAAGTAAAAACTGAAGCTGCTAACAGTAAAGCAACTACACAAATATCATAAATTCCTTATATTATATTTGTTATAGTTTGTGATAAAGCGTCACACATCTTTTTAAAAATATAAACTCAGCAGATTTCATTGTCAGCTTCCTTTTCCTTGTTAGCTACATCCTTGGGTGGTGGCTTGTTTCCTATAGTATTGTCACCTACTAGAAGTTAAATTTGTTGACAAAATCACTTGGCAGTATTTCAAAATTCATTACAAGACCTCTATTCTTTAAAGCAAATATTTTTTCCACATCATTAAATCTACAGGCCCATTTAAGTGCTTTAAAAATTTAACTTCTGGATTTATTTCATGATTAAATTATCAAAAATTATTTGCGGCAATGGATTTATTAACTTGTTCATATTTAGTATTTCTAAACTGCAACTTTACTCTGCTTTCCAAATTACGCTTAGTTTTTCCAATGTAAACATGGCCACAATCTAAATGGTAATTAATAAATGCGAGGTTTACATTTTTTTTTTAAACTTTATCTTTTTTTAGAAAAACCCAATAATTTTTACTTTCTGTACCACATGCCTAATAGAGAAGGTATTGCATTCCAACCAAAACTTTGATACCGAAATTTCACCAGAAATACATGTTTTAAGACCCATGAATAAAAAAAACAACAAAAAAAGAACAAAAAAAAAAAACACTTTTAGAAAAAGGTCTGTGCGTGTATGTGAGCAAATTAACTCAAAAATGAAAATTTGGATAAATGCCAAATTTGATATTTACTTTCAGTAGTTTCCCAAGATGTGACACAAACATTTTCAAGAAAATTCCCCACCCCATACTATCCTTTACATGGAACACTTTAAGAAATTTTTTATTTTCTAATTAATGGCTCTAATGATTTTGATTGATATACCATATATTAAAGACACTTAGATGATAAATAAATCATATATCTTAAATTTTCTGGGAATAATCTATAAAGTCCTTTTCATTCAGAAGGAATTATATTTAATCTTGTATAACCGGTAAACGTTAAGCAATAGACGAAAGCGTATTACACAAAAAATGTACATCTCTTTAAAACACACAATTTATTTCAAATAACTTTTTTTGTAGCATAAGCCATTTCCTAGATATCCATTATCAATAGTTTGAATTGTTCGATACTTAGTCCTATTGATTTTCAGTTTTTGCGATGTCATGGAAGCAGTATGGAATTTTAATGCCAGCGTATAGCGACCAGTTCTTAAACATTTGACTATTGCTATTCCCTTTGTATCTGTAACAAAATCGTAATGCAGCTACTTCCGGAAAGGCTTATCTCAATTAAAATGAAGTAGATAGGAAAATAAACTTTTGCAAGAATAATTTGTATACACACTAATAAATGATAGAGGGGTAGGGAAAGTCATGTGAGTGTAACACATCAGATTTTTTTACAGTGTATTTATTTTGAGGAAGTACTATTATGTCATGTTCTTTAAAAATGTCTGTGAATTTTTTATTTGCCTAGTAAGGATAACTACACCTTTCAAATTTATAATCCTCTTTCATTTTTTTAAGTGTAGAAATATCTTTTACAGCTTTCTGATATTTAAGTTTCTCCATCTTCTTATCTATAAAATGAGTATTGAAACCATTAATTAAATGATGCAATCAAATGATTGTGAAACATGTTCTACAGAAATTATATTTTAAAAAAGATAAGTGACACATTGTCACAAAGTATGTCTAATAATTTATAATATTTATGTAAGTCATGTTAATGCTGAATGTGTAAACCCTCTCTGTGTCTTGGTGATTATGTATCTGTGTGTCTTCACTAAGTTATGCTTGTCCATTTGATTGGAGTAAATTTCCTCTAGAATGTATATACAAATAACCAGCAGAATCCTACTACAGTACAATCTGCAGCCAAACCCCTCCCTCTCCCAATTTCTCCAGTACATCTGCTGTGTTTTTTCCGAAGTCAGTATTAAAAAAATACATTTTTCTGAGCAGTATAAAAATTAAAACATAAGTAATTGGCTAAATATTAATTACTTGTTCAATTAATATGAAAGGTTGCAGCTATATGAAATATTTAATGCAATAAGCACTATAACTGAACCAAATGAAGTATATTTTATTTGTAAAGTCAGTTCTGACCACCAGGACAATCTATTTTGTACCATGCAACTTTCTCATTCAAACCTTAAGGAACAGATAAGTAGAAAAAAATCTTCAATAAATACCAATATTACTGAAGTTTATGTATTTCAAAAGTTAGGTAAACCTCATTTTACTATAACAATGACAGGTCTGAAAGGTATGCAAGTGTTTTGGTCATCAGATTTGCTTCTATTCATTCAAGAGCCTATGTCAGTCTAATCAATGGAAATCAATGGATTCACTGCTAAGTGAATCATCTATTGCTGTATTGGAAATATTTGTGAAATGATAAATGCAACTTATGTGCAGTTTTCACAGAATGGAAAAAAACTCAGGTCTCAGCAATGATCATAAATTTATTTTAGAGCTACATTTAATACATCAATACCTAATGAAATTAATAAATTAAAGCTGATAAGATTGCTGCCACAATAGAATTTTTATATTATTTTAGTGCGAACAGTAAATTATGAATATATGATGTGTAACACAATACCACATTTCTCTGAATACAAGATAGTTCCCCCCCCCCTAAAAGCTTATGTTGAAAATTTTGCATTTCTAATATATGCTCTTTGAATACTGTGTGAATAGAAATAAGTTTCAAACTGCTGGTTTGGGCTGAGGGATTGAGATGCATGTAGAAAATGTTAAAGATTGCTGTCAAGAATCAGCATATCAACCTGGTTTGTGCATATTTAATTTATAAATCCCACTGATATAAAATGTTCTTTACAGAGTCAAAACAATAACTGGTGGTTTGGCAGCCAATGTGTGTTCAAAAAGTTCTGTGGATGAGCTGCCCACAAAGCCTGAATATTACAGCAATAATTATATATACTAATAGAATAATTAATAATAATAATAATAATAATAATAATAATAATAATAATAATAATAATAATAATAAATAGATGTTCTCTAATTGCTGACTCCTGAAGCCTATGTAGTTTTCCTATTATATTTTTACGATTTTCCTATTTTAGCAGAGCTAAGAATTTTATGAGTATATACACTCAATAGCTGTCACAGTGATGCAGTAATTTGTATCACAAATTACTTAAATGTAAATAATGATTGTAATATGAATATGCATTTTTATGTGACATTGATTTCAGATGTTTATTGATTGTAAATATTGTTGGAAAGTAAATTTATAAGGCTTTACTGAAACTGTCAATAATAGCGCAATAATGCAGCGAGGGGGGTGAGCTGTTTATCATTATTGGGAACGAGGAAGTTACGTAATGTTTGGCGCGTTTTCAGTAGAAACTTCTGGAATGTTTCCCTAAAAGCAATATGTATTCGTGGTTTTCATTGGATATTAAAATAGACGCTAATGTTGGCGCGTTTTATTAGCCAATAGTAGTTCAGTTATAATCTTTAGGCGTATCTTGATGCAGGCGTATAAATAGGCTAGGTTAGAGGTAACGTCCATCAGTCCTTCAGTTCGCCGAAAGCATTTATATACTACACGTCGTCTTCAGTCAGTCAGTTCGTCAAGTTACGCGCAGCAGAATTATGAAAGATCTAAAGTATGGTAAAGTTAAATATACAAAAGATTGAAGTACGTGGATTAAAAGAGATCAGTAAGAAGTATTATAACAGTTTCAGTTTGGCGAGTGTTAAGATCAATGTATAAATGTGATAGTTAATGTGTTCGACAATAAATGTGTAAAACAAATTTCTTCATCAGTGTAATTTTTGGATAAAAGATTCCTTTCCGTTTCACAACCTGTATAGAGATACATGTTCGACCCAAGATAAGATAATAGCTAGCCGGAGGACAATATACAAAACTTAAAATTCTTTCGAACACTAACTGATGCAAATCGCTAACACAAGATGGAGCTACAAACCGAACAAATGAATGACGTCACAAGATGGCTTCAACACTGATGTAAACAAACATTTGCAAGTATATCGCAAATTGACTCACATACGTGGGGCAGTTAAAAATTATGTAACCAAACAAAACAAAAGCAGCACAACATAAGATCTTCAAGTTCTAAACGTAAAAACATATTACGTAATCATTAATACTCTCGCAACAGGTACTCTTCCACAAGGATCACTATTTCTTCTCTACACAGATTCGCGAAGTATAAAATTTCTATCAACATATATCTATGCCAGTTATAGCAAATATGATGTCCTTCATACTAATCCCACATTAACTAGCTTTTGCAAGTGGTATAGTTATTTTCCTTGCTTTTACATTAAAACAAACTTTTTCAATCATTTATGAAGATCTATGCACATATGTACTTTACCCGATCTTAATGGCATCTCATCTCTTCCTTGACATTGTTGATTCTTAGTTACCACTCCTTTCCTATTGTCTTACATTGCTTATGTAGTGTTTTAGTATTTTGTGTCGACTATTCCTGTGTGAATCACTTTCCCAATAAGACTATCGATTCTTCTTACACCTTAACTATTTACATTTTCTTTGCTATCTCACTACAAATCAACTGTGCCCCCATAATATATATAAATAAATAAATAAACAAACAAATAAAACAATTTATTTACAATTATTCTTTCTTAGTTTTTCTTGAAGTGATTCTATATAAATACTTTTTGTTCAATGCTGTTCATCTTGTTCTTTGCTTTTGTTATTTAATTTGTTTCATAATGCTATTTTGCTTCAAATTTTAATATTTTACATAAAAATAAGGAATTGTAATTGTTTTGTTTATTTATTTGCATTGCTTGCAAGTGTTCTTGGTTTGAATCCTATCTCAGCATTTTATCAATAAACTGGGAATTTACTAGCTAAAGTATATTGGTCACATGAAAAGCTCAAGTAACTTCTCCAGTGGAAAATTGTGTAACTAAGAAGTAAAATTTAGACCAATTGAAATAAAACGAAATAAAAATGCAGTATTTGGGGGAAAGATGTGAATTAGAAAAATGAGTGCTTCTTGCTATTTGCTACTTTATTTGACTGAGGCACTTCACCATATAATGTGTTACACAAATGTTAAGATATTGTTGCATTATTTACAGCTAAGAATTAAACAACAAAGTGCTTTAGCAATCATTGTGATGAGCACAATATGATACAGTAAAGTTTGTCTAACAATCATTCAGAAGTAAGATTTTGCCTGCAAGTGTACAAATGACCTTTGGTAAACAATAACCATCTTTAAATTCAGTGAAACATTAACCAGATGTTTTCTTCCTTAGATGGCCTGAGATGAACCCAACATATTAATGGTAAAGGGGATGCAAATAACTCAGGTTACTAGAAAACAAAGAAGGCTGATGCCGCAGGTCAGGATGGTCAATGTTCAAACTTGAGTCACTAGATATATAACCACAAAAATCCCAAACAACCTATTTACAAAAGACAAGACGTATTATTTCACTCTTCACTAGTATTATGAGTCATTGACATATCATACCTACTGCTCTGCAATATTCTTTTCTTCGGTGCAAAGGTTTGGTCATCAACTCCCTTCTCCGCCATAATCGCTGATTACCTATAACCTGGATGCACCTTAAGTGTTAAATTAAGCACAGAACTGTGCTATGGACTTAATTTATATAACATGCACATGTTATTAAATGTTGCAAATTACTGTACAGTAATAATATGAAGAACAAATTATAGTTACATTTTAATATGATTTTGGCATACTTACGTAAACCAAACAATTAAATTTGTTGGTGTTTCTCTAAGTGAATTTCTTCCTGTAAATATAAAATCCCTCACAAACAGATGCGTACACAAAAAATTACAAAAACAATTCAAATTTCTAGTTAACTGCAAAGGTAAGATATAATAATAATAATAATAATAATAATAATAATAATAATAATAATAATAACCCAATAGCCTAATCTAATAATAATTAAATGCTTGTATAATTAGACTAATTAATGTAACTAATCTAATATAAATAAATATCATAACAACATAGCATTGATATCATATAATTAATATTTAACATAATTATTATAATTAGTGTATCAGTAGCAAATAGATGACATGCAAAGTTGGACCATCGCAAATATAGAACATGGCACCAACATAAACACAATATAATTAACCTTCCCAGTACATGTAGCAGATGCGTATTTGTGGAGGAGTTGCTGATGAATGGAACCTAACAACCTGAATATCACTAGATTCTAGTGACTTATCCCATAATGGTGGAAAAATTTCAAAGTTGCACATTAGTAACCTCTTGTATATTGTAGCCTTTATATATATTTGCTGACCACTCACTCAGACCCCGCTGCATAAGTAGTATAGGAAAAGCAGAATTTTCACACACTTATACTTATGAAGGGCAACTGCCTCTTTGCATTGTGATGGTATTCTTTGTTAAGTTCCACGTTGTGGTAGCCAATTTGTGGCGGTATTAGTGTTTATTTATTTATTGAGCCCCACGTTTGGGAGCCAAATATGCGACAGTGTTTTTAATGCTGTTTGAAAGAATGCTACTGTTTATTTGCCGCACGTATAAAAGACAATTTGTCGCGGTCACTTCGTGTTATCTTTTACTGAGCGCCTATTATTGTATTTAATTTTTGGGTTCACTGTCCTCCGGCTAGCTATGATGTCTCGGTCAAGCAAATCTCTTAATCAAGGTGTGTAAATGGAAAGGAGTTTTTATCCAAAGATAACACTGATAAAAGAATTTGTTTTATACTTTTATTGTCGTAACACATTATGCACTTTCACATATTAATCTTGACACTCGCCAAACTGAAACTGTTATAATAACTTCTTTACTGCCCCTTATTAATTTGCAAACTTCAACTTTTTGTGTAATTAACTTTACGACACTTGAGATTTTTCATAACATTGCTACGCATAACCTGCGAATCGATAAACTATGCTAGGTATTCACCATGACTGTTTTTTGTTAAACTCGACGACATGTAATGTACAAATGTTTCCGATGGACTGGAGCCGACGTGTAATGTACAAATGTTTCCGATGGACTGGGAGCCGACGTGTAATGTACAAATGTTTCCGATGGACTGGGAGGGATCTACCTCTGACTTAGCTCTTTTTATACTCCTACACCCTGATATGCCTAAAGATTATAACCGAGGTGCTATTGGTTAATAAAACGCGCCAACACTAGCGTCTATTTTTATATCCAATGAAAATTACGAAAACATATGCTCTAGGGAAAATGTTCCAGCAAATTCCTAAGAAAAACGCGCCAATATTACGTCATTTGCTCGTCTCTAATAATGATAAACAGCTCATCCCCTCGCTACATTATTGCACGCTATTATTGTCAGTTTCAGTAAGGCCGTATAAACCCACTTCTCAACAATGCTTATAATCAACAAACATCTCAAATCAATGTCACACAACAATGCATATTCACACTACAATTACTCTTGACATTTACATAATTTGTGATACAAATTACTGCGTCAGCATCAACATAAATAAAGCTAGCTGGATGGAAGAAACCAAAAACTTAATGAAGCTAAGGTGTTAAGCAGGAGTTGATTTGGGTAAAATCTCTGTAAAGCAAATGTATCACAAATTAAAGCTCAAAAGGAATTGTAATATATGAAAATATTTAATGCAAAGGAAATAGTTAAGGAGTTGCAATATTTAAATAAATTCACTTCAAGAAGAACAAAACAATGTAAACAGATAATGTAAAAAAAATAATTCATCATGCAGTGTTTAAAATAATGACTTGTGATAAGTGATGACAAACGATAGAAAATATTACGAATTAATTTCAAAAGAGAAAAAGATTTGTTAAATATAAATGTTTAAATAGATATAAAAGAGAGTTTAGATAGGAAGCAAAGAAAGAATAATGCCAATAGTTGAACGATGTAGCAATGAAAAAGTTGAAACAATGAGGTTCAGTTGCTTTTGACAGAGAAAATACAACAAAAGGAGACACATAGTATCTTGAAGAGTAAGTGAGCTAAGCATCACAGAAGAAAAGTATAAATCAGTGAAGAACAAAGCATACTTGATATTCAAGCAAGTTAGAGCTAGTTTCTGTGTTAATTATATAGAGACTGTGAGGATTGTGTAGGTGATTCATAAAGGTACTACAAGTGTTGAAGTCAAACAAATCTAAACTGAAAGAGTATAGCATCTCCTCATGTAAAAAAAATACCTGCACTTAATTACTGTGATATACTGATATTTATTTACAATCCTTACAGTTAAGAGTTTCTGCGTCATAACAGAAAACAATAGATACTCATAACTATAAGAAAATTTGGATTTCTATAGACAGGAAAATGTAGCAGAATTGTCATCACAAGTTACAGCTTGACCTACAAATAATATAAATGGCTTGTTCATTTACAGCGAGAGCAGTGTATTGAGTGTCTGCACGGAGTACTACAACTAGCCACATAGGTGCTCTAGCGTTCATCCGTTTCCAAGGCTTGCTTGCAATCCCCTATTTGCACAGCTATATTAGCTATAATTAATTTAGGAACTGCGAAGGATAAATGATATATAATATACATAATTGATAAGCTGGGATGACTGTGTGCCACTGCTTATAATGAAAACAATGCATTCATTGTTTTGTTAAGTTTACTGTTCCTCATTTATATTAATGATCTACCATCAAGAATTGACACTGCAGAATTGTGCTATTTGCAAATGACACAAGCATATTTATAAAGGGCAATAACTTAAATAACAATAGGATCAGTATTAATCATGTAATGCAAAAACTCTCTAACTGGTTCAATTACAACAGACTTGTAATTAATAAAGGGAAGACAAATGCACTATGCTTTCATCATGTACAAAATAGGAATATACGAAAACCTGATATTGAACTTGATGGAAAAACGATTCAATATGCCGATAGTGTTAAATGCTTAGGAATAACTTGACACAACACATGAAGTGGAATATTCACATAGACAAGTTGTTAAAAAAAATTAAACAAAGTACTGCACATGATACAAGCAGCTAAGAAAACCTTAAAAGCAGAATCTATCCGAATTATATACTTTTCCTACTTCCACAGTTCTTGGTTATAGGGAAATTCTCCAAATAGTGTCTCAGTATTTAAATTGCAAAAGCAAGGAATCCAATTAATGTTCAGAGCACCCACACAAACTAGCTGAAAAACTCTATTCAAACAGGCGCATATTTTACAAATATCATGATTGTATATACAAAAGTCTTAGTTTACACCTATCAAAACTTAAACCATTTTAAAGCAACTTCAGATGCCACACTTATGAAACTAGAAACAGAAATAACTTAAGTTTAATAACACACAATACAACACTATTTGCAGAAAGTTTTATTGTAACAGCCTTAAAACTGTTTACCGAGTACATTTAAGGTCATAAAAAATGTAGCTATCTTTAAACATGACTTGATGAATCTTTTATTGAATTACAGTTTTTATAGCACCGAGTTTTTTTTCCAAACAAATAACTTACCACAATTAAGTAGGATTACAACTAATATATTTTTGTAAATTGTATAATGTAAAATACTGTTATTTCATATTGTAAATATTATTATATATCACAATACTTTTAAACACATGTTACAATTCTATATCATGTATTCATGATCTACAGATGCAATACAACTGAATTGAATTTAATACATTGATATACAGAATGCATTTTAATACAATTCAATCACAGAAAATTGTATAAAATGTTAATATTCTAATTCTATGCAATAATGGTACAAAACACTAGTTTATAAGATGGACATTACCTTAATTGCATTGTTGCAGCTCATTGTAAGCAACACTGCAGTTGTACGCAACACATCATTGTGAAGTACATTATAAGATGACTTTTAATGTAGGATCACATAATTTAAATGTATTTAGGCCTATTATCTTCTTCACTGTTATGTAGGCCTGTATGAGTTCACTTTTAATACACTGTTATGCAATTAATTGGCCTACTTTTTGTCCCTGTTATGTAACTTGTAGCTATTAAACAACACTTAATAAACATAAGATTTATGTCTGTACCTATATTTTGTGTATTTCCTTGATAATGGTTTCAAGCAGAGAACTTCTCTCCTAATTTTCAGAGCCTCCGTAAATTTTCAGCAATAATTACTGATGTAAGGTATTCAGATTTTTTTTAGAGGAAGACTCGACAGTTGTGACTAGGTGGTCTATATCACTTCCAAGATGTTTTAATGAGATTCAAGCAAAATGTAAAGATCATGTCATTCTTGTGTTAATACCTTTTTAGGGCCAGCAGAATTTACACTGGGAGACACAGAAATTATTCCAGTAATCAATATTTCATGTATAAACATGGACTACCACAATAGGGAAAGTTGCAGATATCATCATCTCTTTCGGATTCTGATCATTTACAAATAACTTTTTAAGATGGAAAGACAACAATTACAACTGCAATGCAGTAGCTTAACATTTGAATGCGACACAGAATATGTAATAGTAGATGGCAACTGTTGTCACAGCGCAAAGCACACCCACATTTGTAAATTGAAAACCAATCTAAACTCAATTTTTACAAAAACCATGTGAAATGTGATTTTAATTTCCTTTAAAAATAATTATTGGTTTAAAAAAAACTGTTAAACTCTTAAATCAGATTCAGGTCCAGTTTCAGGTTCAGAAAAATGGGGGGGCCCTTGTATTTGGAGAAACATAGTACACATATATTAGAGTGCAGAGATAATCAACACATTTATAAAGAAAATCTTAAATGCTCACCTAATCCTGTAATGTTTTGAGAAAAGACAAAGTATTACTCATTTAACAACTAATACATGTGCTTGATTATACCCCGAAGTCTCCCAGCTCTACTAGCACTACCAATCTTACCAAAAATCTACCCTAGCTCTTTTCACCACATCTATAACATAACCTTAAAGCTGATTCACAATGAATGGTAACCAGGACGAGAACGACAAAGTTAAAATATATGTATTATAATGTGAGCATTCACAATTAACAGGAAAAAAGACTTGGTTAAGTTTTAACTTTCTTGTTCTCATTCCTGGACACAGCACATTACACCCATATTGTGCATACTAGCCTCTTCAATGTAGAAATTATTCAAGGAACTTTAACATTAAACAGCTGCTACAGCTCTTCTCTCTAATTGCAAGTTAGGAAAATGAAACTGGAAGAAATTCTAGCAAATGTGCATTCTGATCACAGATCTGGACTTTCTGGGGTCCATTGAGTGTTGGTTCTTCTAGCAAGAGAGTCATTTCAATTTTGTTTATATGCAATTCAAAACTGGCTATTGCCTCAAAAACAGTAACAAAACTACAAAGAACATAAAACAACTGGTAGCAATTAATAAGGAATGAACAATTTTAATGTACACTATTAATAAAGGATTAATTAAGCTTGGTAAAACTAGAGGAATTGCAAATAATAATGGATTTGCATTTATAAAATGTTTATTCTATCAAATTTCGATGTTGACTATTCTCCATTATGTTGGCTGAATTGGAAGCAGGTGAAAAAAATCTGATGTGTTACACTCACATGACTTTCTCTACTCTTGTACAAACTATTTTTACAAACGCTTATTCCCCATATGCTTCATGTTAATCGAGATATCGAGATGTTAATCTTATTCTAATTTTCTTGTAGATGCAAGGGGAATTGGTAGGCTTTAAGCGATAGTCAAATATTTTAAGAGCTGGTTGCTATGTGGAGTATTCGATTCTCTTTGCATTACCAGGACCAAAAAAAAAAAAAAAAAAAAAAAAGAATAACGAATTCCATTTGAGAAAAAGTAAAAGTATTGAAAAATTTAAGGGAATAACAAGCAATATTGATTAATTTTGAAGATTTAGAAGCTAGTAACAGTGATGTGTCATAATTTAAAATAAAGAGAGTTGAGGGTTGTTACACTACATCACTATAATATTCTTACTTGAACGCATTTCGGGACAATGGGAACAATGGCAATGGGACAATGACGATGGGAACAAACCGTCTCCCGAAACGCGTTCAAGTAAGAATATTATAGTGATGTAGTGTAACAACCCTCAACTCTCTTTATTTAAAATAAGCAATATCTTGAAAATGGTTCACTCAATGACAAAAGCTGTATATGACATAAATTGTGTATTTTAATGCGATGTATATTTTTTGTGTAGTAAAAGTTTGTCTATCTCTTATGGTTTACCAGTTATGCAAAAGTCGTTCACAATGAAGAATACCTTTGGAGACATTCCCAGAAAATACAAGATATACATTTTATTTCTCATGAAAGTATGTTAAATATATGATATTTTAATCAAAATCGTTACAGCCATTTTTGAGAAAATTAAAATTTTCAAAAAATGTTCCATGTAAAGGGTAATCTGGGGTGGGGGGATTTTCTTGAAAACCCTCGTGTCATATCTCTGGAAGATACTGAACCTAAATACAAGTTTGGTATCTATCCGAATGTTCGTTTCTGAGTTATGCTGTTCACAGACACACACGGACATGTTTCCAAAAATGTTTTATATGCATTCAGTGCACCTCAAAACATGTATTTCCTGTGAAATCTTGGTATCGAATTTTTAGGTGGAATGCAATACTTCCCCTACTTAATATACGTAGTAGAGAAAGTAAAAATATCAGTGGTCAGTTACAAAATGACATCCCAATACACAAAATCGACTTTCCACTTTGCTATCAATATGGTCATTCATATGCTTTCCTGTTCTTGTTACCGGGACATGTAAACCAAAATGTTGTATGCTGTCTTGCTTCCCATTCTCGAGTTATTGTGAACCAGCTTTAAGATCATTGTTGAAAGGGGACACAGACCACAAGGAGCTGCTATCATACTCGGATGATTAACTGATACTCAACTACTAGTCTATATTTCCTATAGTGCCTCAATTGATGTCTTATTTCACATATATTGATGGTGACAGTCTTGGTGATTCACCCAGCACAAGCAACATGTACATTACAGACACCTCATGCTTTAGAGAAGGTTCTGTTACCTTTATCAATACGTGGCGGTGGACGATATTTGTATCCTGGTTGAGACCAGAATACGGGTACAGAACCACGCACCTGCACAAATGACACCTGGTGATGATGGTATGACACAATCTGCTCAGTCTCCACATAATTAGCACATTTGCCATTCTCATCCACTCCACGTCGTTTATACCGTGTACCAGCACGATATCGACTTCGGCGGGAGATAAGAACCAGCGTGAAAACCTGATTAGAGAGATGTAAGTCTGTTAGATTACTACTAACCTGCCTCATTATGTATACCTCAAGTTTGTCATGCCTATACTGTACCTCGTATTTTGGTTCTAAGGCCTCATTATGGGCTGGGTCAAATCCTATCTCCACTTTACAATTCTCTATCTGTACAAAGCCTTGAATTATTGGTAGGATCCAAGGATCTGCTAAAGGACCCTGTAATAAGCACATAAAAGCTGTTAAATAGCTGTAGACAAAATTCATAAATCTGATGTATTACAAACACATAACTTTCTCTACCCAATATAATTTACTTTCATGTCTGTTCTACAAATTATTAAAAAAAAGAAAGATAACTTATTTTTCTATCTCTTGTTAATCATGATAAATGCTTTACGAAATGGTTTAAAAAAAACACAGGACAAAGGACAAAGTTAAAAAATAGATGGTTTAACACAGTTTATTATAAGAAACTATTTCTTCTGGAGTAAGTTTTTGTCTATCTCTTCAAAGATATACAAAAGTTTCAAAGCTATACAAAACTGAATCACAATGAAGAGGACTTTACAAGGTATTTAAAAAAATTTAAAGATATACACTTTATTCACGTCAGTATTTGTTGTGACTAACTAATGCTGAGCATTTGGTAATGTAGCCATTAACTCTCTTGTCTGGTGGTTCCATGTGAGGTATTTTAATTTCAATTTCCTGATTCACATCAATATTGTGACACAGTGGCTATGGCTCAAGGTTATCAGGATGTCGGTGCCAGTGTATCAGAAACAAACAAAGATAAGTAGTACTGTCGCCATGGTAAGCATTGGAAGCAATATCGTAAGATAATGAAAATCTTCTAGATGTTTCCTCCTCTTGAACATTCTGGAACTCCATGGAAATTCCCAACGGCTATATAAATGAGTGCTCTCGCAAATTAGTTAGTGAGTGAGTTAGCGAGTGCATTTTTGGTGCAACGAAAAGTGGTGTTCTCCAAGTGAGTCTGTGATTACTGCTGTGATGTGCAGTGGGTGCTACTCTTGCAAAATATTTGAGAAGTCTTGTGTTTGACTCCCCAGCGAGTGAACCATCCAGAAGAAGTGGCTATATTGTGTTACAAACACAAAAAAAGTGAAGTGATAGTGAAAACTAAGTGAAGTGATGGGATATTGAACTAGATCACATTAATGAAGTGACAATGAGAACTTAGTGAAGTGACACTGAAAACTAGAGAGTCACAATATGTTAAACATGTTATATTTTAATAAAACTCATTTATTACGAGGGTAATCCCAAAAGTAAGGTCTCCAATTTTTTTTAAAATACAAAGAAACTTTCTGACAACAAATGATACATAGTTTTGAAGCTTTAACATTTGTCTATTTTTCCACATAATCGTCATTTCGGTCGATGCATTTTTGTAGGCTGTGGCAGTTTTTGTATGCCCACGTCATACCAGCTTGCCGCCAGGCTCTTGAAAAAGTGATGGACCTCATTTTTCACTTCGTCGTCACCGAAGTGCCTTCCAGCCAAGTGTTCTTTCAACTTGGGAAACAAGTGGTAGTCACTGGGTGCTAAGTCTGGACTATAGGGTGGATGGGTGATGCTTTCCCATCCAAACTGTTGCAGAAGATTCATGGTTTGACGGGCGGTGTGGGGGCGAACATTGTCATGGAGAAGGCTTATGCCCTTGCTCAACATTCCTCTTCTACGGTTCTGAATTGCCCGTCTTGAGTTTTTTTAATGTCTGACAATACCTGTCGGCATTTATTGTTGTCCCAGGATCCATAAAGTCGACCAACAATATCCCCTTTCGATCCCGAAACACAGTTGCCATGACTTTACCAACAGACTGTGTTCTCTTGAATTTTCGCAGCTTGGGTGAACTAGAATGCCGCCACTCACGTGATTGTTGTTTGGTCTCAGGTGTGAAGTGGAAAGCCCAGGTTTTATCACCCGTGACTATTGAATCCAAAAGGTTGTCCTTTTCATCTGCATAGCGTTGAAGAAATTGGTGGGAAGTTTCAGCGTGTTGCCTTTTGTGATCTTCTGACAGCATTCTTGGGACCCATCTTGCGCACACCTTCCGAAATTTCAACTCTTCAATCAAAGTCCGATGAATAGTGCTTCGAGAAATCTCAGGAACAACAATGCAGAGCTCATCGAGAGTGATCCGCCCTTGAAGCACGATTTGTTCAACCTTTGCGATTGTTTCGTCAGAAATGGACGGTCTCCCGCTTCTTTCCTCGTCATGAATTTCCGTGCGACCATTTGCAAATTCTCTACACCACTTGCGAACATTTTTGACATCCATACAAGGCTCTCATACATTTCCATCAACTGTTGATGAATTTCGACAGGTTTAACCCCTTTTGCACTCAAAAAGCGAATAACTGTGCGAACTTCGCACCTGGCGGTAGTGGCTAACGGGAGCTCCATTATAACTGGCTGCCAAGCCAAGACTGAGGGCGCTAAGGGATGTGCGGTGGTTTCTGAAGAGAGTGGAGGGAGGAAGGAAAAAAGCAGTATGGCCAACATCCACACAAACAGTTTCCCTGCGATCCCAGCGCTTCGGAGACCTTACTTTTGGGATTACCCTCGTATTTTTTGAAAAAATGTGTCAGTAAGTTAAATTCACACTACTTTTACTGCCCACTCTTCTACAAATTATTCTTACAAAAGCTTACTGTCCTATCTACTTCTTGCTAATAAAAAATAAACTTGGCAGAAATATTTTTATTACAATTTTTTTGTAAGTGCAAGGATGATACAGAAGGGTTAAGCAATAGTCAATTTTTTAAAAACAGAGTCGATATGTGATGGCTTTGCATGAACACAAGGGGGTAAAAAATTAATAGTGATTATCACTTGAGAAAAATATAAAAATATTTAAAACTCCACACCAATAACAATTTTCTCAGAAATGGTTAATGCCACAGAAAAATGTATATAACATAAATGGTGTGTCTTAACAACATCTAAATTATGAATAAATTCATTCAGAATCAAGAGAACTTCACAGGCTATTCACAGAAAATTAGATATGCACTTTATTTGCCAAGCAAATATCTGGAACGTAAGTATGGTATTTTAATCAAAATCATGAAGAGCAACTTTTGAGAAAATAAAAACAGCGAAGCATTTTCAGCTTATCCCCATGGTATGGAGGTATCACATTCAAGAGGTTTCAAGTTCAAACCTTGGTTAGGGAGAGTTATCCGGATAAGGTTTTCTTTTCTAGGGTTTTTCTTTTTCCTGAAAACATGAATGTTGGGTAACTCTAACTCTATGGAACATTTGAGCATAATTTTACCCATTTCATTCACTGTTTGATATGACCTACCAGGTTAAAGGACATTAAAATGTACAAAAAAATATAATTTTCTATGTAGTTTGGGAGGGTGAAGGGGGAAGATTTTCTTGAACATCTTCACTTGCATCCTTGGAAGACACACATACACTCTTTCTCTGTCTCACTCTCACACATACATTTTCTAAAAATGCTTTTTTGGGGGAGGGATGTTAATTGAAACTTAAAGTATGTAATTCTGGGGAATTCTTGACTTGGAATTTTTGGGTAGAGTACATCTCTTCGTCTACTTACTATTGCTAGGTGATACAGAAAGTAATAATGCTGATGGCAGTAGAGCTTGGCTGAATACTTACATTCAAGGCTACGATGTCCTGCAACATGTGTTTATTCCAGAAATATCTGTCGTCCACTCTCTTCCAAAGGCTGGCATTGTTTTCAGCCTTGAGGTCATATTGCCGCTGCAAGGCGTTTGTGAGGTCACCATCCCAACTATAATAGAAGGAATCTGTCTCTGTGAATATCCTCTGTAGTTCTTCTAGAATGCGACGTTCAAATTTTTCTCTGTCTTTGCTATCTCTTCTTTTACCAAGTTTCACCTGAAACATAGCTCACTTTGTAATATTTCCTCAAAGGTGAGTTTCATCAAGAGATTTATGTTTTAACACACTTAAACTTGTATATTCAAATGATTACAATGCATTACTTGAAAAACTAGATATTCAATTAAACAATTTTCTGCTTTAACATCTGAAGATTCATTTCATATATGGGAAAAGTGATAGTAAGTCTGACATATCACACACACTCAGCTTTCTCTACCCACTATAACTTCATTCAATTCAATTCTTTATTCACCTTATAAAATTGTTACAATTTATGGTTTCGTCATTAAAGAAATCTTACAATATCAAAAATATTCATATGTGCAAAATCTTACATTTAAATTTCAGATGTCGAGGACAAACTTAACATTTATTTATATGGTTTCTAATACTTCATTTATTGAATAATATTTGTGTTCCATTAAGATACTTTTAATTTTCTTTCTAAATCTATGTGCATTAAGTTCATCAAATCATCTTCTTAGCTTGTTATATAATTTTATACCTTAATAGTTAATGGATTTTAGGCTATTAGAGGTACTTTGAGTAGAAAGATGAATATGTTTCATTGTCCTTGTAAAATAGTCATGATACTCATGATTTGTTTTGATATCCTTGATATTATTATGTATAAAGCACACAGTTTCTAGCATATATATACATGGAGGAGGTAGTATATTTAACACAGTAACAAGTGGTTGACTGGAGTATCCTGTCTTACATTAAGAATAACACGTATGATCTTCTTTTGAAGTTTGAAACTTTTTTGAAGATTTGAAGCAGAGCCCCAACAGGGGATTGTGTAGCTTAGAATTGACTGCACACAGCCATGATAGGTAATTTTTAAAGCATTAATAGTAATGATATTACTTAAGCATCTAAAGGCAAGTTAGTTTACAGAGTTTAGCAGATAGGTACTGTATATGGTCGTTCCAATCAACTTAGAGTCTATTGTTACTCCTAAAAACATCGTGTTATTGACTTCAGAAATAGGGTTATTAAAAATTGAGATATTAGATATTACATTATCTGAGGAAAACCAAAATTAATAAATGATGTTTTTTTACAATTTAGTGATAATTTAATGAGGTTGAGCCAGTATTCAAGTTGGTTTACCGAGGTACTTACAACTTCATTAATTGTGCTGAGCTTTTTTGAGTGAAGAGTAGATTTGTATCATCGGCAAACAGCACTGAATGGCATTGATTGAGTGCCTTAGGGAGATCATTGATAAATAGAAGAAAAAGTAATGGCCCCATGACAGAGCCCTGGGGGACTCCACATTTAATTGCCTGTGATTTTGATTTAATAGAGCTCAATTCAACATATTGCTTCCTGTCTGTTAGGTAAGAGTCAATCCAGTTCTTGCCAATCCCGTGTATACCATATTTTTCAAGCTTATTAATAAGTATTTGATGGTTAACGCTGTCAAAAGCTTTGGAGAGATCAATGAATAAACCAAGGGCTAGTTGTCTGTTGTTAATAGCCGAGTATATTTTGCTTGTAAATGAATATAAAGCATTACAAATTGATACACCTTTTTGAAAGACAAACAGATTGTTAGTTAGAATGCTATATTTATCTAAGAAATTAATAATTCTATTATAGACTATTCATTCTAGTATTTTTGACAATGTAGGTAATAAGGAAATAGGCCTATAATTATTTAAGTCTGTTTTGTCACCCTTTTTATGGATAGGAATTAACTTTGCAGTTTTAAACTGTTCAGAAAAAGTGCCAGAAAGAGAGAAGTATTGAATATGTTTACGAGAGGAACAAGAAAGTTGGAAATACATTTTAATTAATTTACTAGAGAGGTTATCAGGCCCTCCAGAGGCACTGATTTTTAATTTGTTAGCAATTAGAATAATTCACTTTCATTAGTGAGTGTTAAGAAAATAGTATCATTGATTTTATAGATCTGATTTGTCTGATTTTGCATAATATTATTGGAATCTTTAGAGCAAATAATATCCACTATATATTACAGTATTCATATAAGAAGCTGTTCTGATATTCATGAAATCTTTATAATTGTCTCAAATTAAGAAATATGGACTTGGTTGCTTACACGATAAGTAAAACAACACACAACTGTTCAGATACCTTAAGTATATCTTATATCAGCTTTTTGTTATTAATGAATTCATGTGGGAGAAAAGAATCACATAAGATGATTTCTAGATGCTGCATGATAGTTCAATACCAACATGGACTTGTGAATGGGAGGTCTTCAGTTCAAATGCCATTATGACATACCTCCCTAAGAGGTTTTTTCCCCAGCTTTCCTCAGTCCTCATAACTGGTGAATGCCAGGGAGATACCTTAACTTAAACCAAAACGTTTCTTTCCCAAATTTCCTGTTGTAATTTACATTCCATTTCATGTATCAACAGTGTCATCACCTGGGTACCATATGAAGTTAAGAGCATGCATTACACACTATTAAAAAAAAAGAGAGAGAGAAACACACACACACACACACACACACACACAGTTCAACCCAGGAAAACTTATAGCTGTAATAACAAATGCTTACAAAATAGCTAATGCTACAGGAAAAGCTACTTTAAATAAACTGTATATTTGGATGAGGCCTACATTTTTTTGTGCAGTTTAGATTTTGCCTATCTCGTACAGTTTACCAGTTATATAAAATTTACAAAATTCATTTAGAATGCAGAGGACTTCACAGGCTAATCAATGAAAATTCAAAACATGCACTTTATTAGCCATGCAAATGTCCTGAACTGAAGCTTTTTAATCAAAATTGTTAGTTCCAGTTTTGGGAGAATAAAAAAACAAAGAACAATTTGATATGTAAAGGGTAGTTTGGCTGGAGGAATTTTGTTAAAAATCTTTGTAAGATGCTGAACTTATGTACCAAATTTGGTTATGTACCGAAATATTCATACAATTGAAACGCACAGATGTTTTCTAATTTTTTTGGGGGGTGGGGGGGATCAGACTTATTAATGTGAAACAGGTGAACTCTCAAAATTGAACCTTTAGGTGGAATGCCATACTTCCTCTACCTAATCACAGGTCAGTGGAAGAGATTGTAATAAACCTAGGTACATAAAAAATATCTGATGTGGAACACTCACTCTATATAAGATAATTTCAACATACATATATGCATGCATATTAATATTCAGTCGGAACCTTATTACAACTTCATTATTATTATTAAATAAAACAACTCTTATTAGCTAAATACATTATAACACAGACTTGGGAGTTGCCAACTACTCTTTGGTCCCAGTAAGCTTTAACATTGCAGTTGTCTTGCTACAAAATATTTACCCACTATCATTTCCACAAAACCTACTTTATCTTCCTTGATTAATTTTAACATCCATTTTCTCTTTACTTATCCTAAATAACTATCAATCTCCTTAATAGCCTTATCTAAATTTCACTCTATACCTCTACACATTATAAGTTCACATAATTCCTTATTTATTATAGTATTCACATGTGAAGTGATTTTTTCTGTAAAATATTTGTGCATTTGGCCTTACAAATGCTATGGAAAACAAAATACAAGTAATTACATGTGCAGTCCATTTTTACTTTCTCTACTACGTACAGTAAGTAGGGGAAGTATTGCATTCCACCCAAAAATTTGATATTGAGATATCATCGGAAATACAGGTTTTAAGGTCCCCTGAATAAAAAAAAAAAGCACTTTTAGAAAAAAGGATGTGTGTGTGAACACATAACTCAAAAACAAAAAGTTGGATAAACACCAAACTTGGTATTTAGGTTGGGTATCTTTCAAAGGTGCAACACGAAGATTTTCAAGAAACCTTCCACCCCAGACTACCCATTACATGGAACATTTTTCAAAAATTTGATTTTCTCAAAAATGCCTCTAATGATTTTGATTAAAATATCATATATTTAAGATATTTTCATGACAAATAAAATGTATATCTTGAATTTTCTGGGAATGTCCCCAAAAGTCCTCTTCTTTCTGAATGGCTTTTGCATAACTGATAAACAGTAAGAGATAAACAAAATTTTTCTACACAAAAAATGTAGATCTCCTTAAAACACAATTTATGTCACATACATATTTTTGTCGAGTGAACCATTTCCAAGATATCCCTTATTTGTTTGAATTTTCCAATACTTACATTTTTTCTCAAATGGGAGTTCGTTTTTACTTTCTCTACTACATATAGTAAGTAGGGGAAGTATTGTATTCCAACCAAAAATTCGATACCAAGATTTCACCGGAAATATATGTTTTGAGACCCCCTGAATCCAAAAAAAAGCATTTTTGGAAACATGTCCGAGTGTGTGTCTGTGTGTTTTACTGCGTGTCTGTCTGTGAACAGCATAACTCAGAAACGAACAGTCGGATAAACAGCAAACTTGGTATTTAGGTTCAGTATCTTCCAGAGATGCGACACAAAGGTTTTCAAGAAAATCCCCCCACCCCAAATTACCCTTCACATGGAACATTTTTCGAAAATTTTAATTTTCTCAAAAATGGCTCTAACGATTTTGAGTAACACATCATATGTTTAAGATATTTTTATGACAAATAAAATGTATATCTCGAATTTTCTGGGAATGTCTCCAAAAGTATTCTTCATTGTGAACGACTTTTGCATAACTGGTAAACCATAAGAGATAGACAAAATTTTACTACACAAAAAATGTAGATCGCATTAAAATACACAATTTATGTCATATACATTTTTTTGTTGAGTGAACCATTTTCGAGATATTGCTTGTTATTCCCTTAAATTTTTCAATACTTATTTTCTCAAATGGGAATTCGTTATTCATTTTTTTGTCTTGTATATGCAAAGAGTATTAATCTGTGGCAAAGAAAATGGTGCTGCACCTAGCAACCAGCTATTAAGATATATATATATATATATATATATATATATATATATATATATATATATATATATATATATATATATATGCTTAAGGCTACTGTTCTGTTCAGTTCAGTTCAGTTTTTTATTCTGCCATTTGCAACATTTTTACAAAGCATCGTCAAGCTTATAAAAGATAGAAAACATATTTACCTTATCTATTTACCAAGTAATTTTACACAAGTTAGGAACATATATGTACATTATTGATTAAACAAGTAGTATTTGGTACAAAGCTGAACAGATATAGATACATTGAATTGATTAAATATCTAAAATTAATTAAACACAAATTTCAGAAGATTAATGTTATAAGACCAAGTTACGGCTCACAGATTTTGTTTCATTTTGTATTCCTCAATTGAGTAGAAAGCATTTTTAATCAGGTAAGTCTTTATTGCATTAATTTTCTTCACTTCTTCATGTAGTTCTTTGATTGGGTGAGGTAAATGATTGTATAGGTCTTTTGCAACACTTTCAATACTTTTGGAAGTTAATGATCCCCTTAGCCTATTTCTAAAGTAGTTCTGCTGTGTTCTCGTGTTATGCCCATGCATATTCCTATTTTTTTCTTCAGTGTGATTTCTTATTATGTACTTAAGACATTCAAATATATATAAGCATGGTACTGTGAGGATTTTTAGTTTTTTTGAAACTGCTTTTACAGGATTGTTCCCTTTGAAGTTTTTCCATTATTCGAATTGCTTTTTTCTGTAGCCTAGATATTCCCAGTATATTTTTCTTACCCGCTGTTCCCCATAAAATAATCCCATAATTTAGGTGCGAGTGTACAAATGCATAATAAACCTTTAGTATATTATCTTTATCCATAATTTGAGTTATCTGTTTCAATACGTATATGCCCTTATTAATTTTCTTACTAACCTTTTCTATATGTTTGTGCCATTTTAAGTTACTGTCTATGACTATTCCTAAAAAAATTGTCTGTGTAACTTGGGAGATTTTCTTATTTTGTATTGCTAATGTGATGTTGCTTTGTGCTTTATTACTAATCGTAATTTGCATCCATTCAGTTTTGTTTGCATTCAGTGCCATTCCTAATGTTTCTAAGTAAGTTCTGATTAGTTCTAATAAAGAGTTTGCTTTATCTTGTACTTCTCTTTCCGTCTTACCTGTTATCACTATTGTTGTGTCGTCAGCATACCCGATGGCTAAACCTCCTGCCTCCTGTATTATTTTAAATAAGTGATTTATGTATAGAATGAATAGATATGGTCCAGGTTTTGAACCCTGAGGCACTGTATTTCTATATTGCCCTTGTAAATATATATTCCCCTTACATCTACAAGAAACTTAGCAATAAGATAGGGTCTGCAAATGTTTATCTCGATTAACATGAAATATATAGAGAATAAGCGTTTGTAAAAATAGTTTGTTTAAGAGTAGAGAAAGTCATGTGAGTGTAACACATCAGATTTTTTTTTTGTGTCCTGGACATGTAAAGAGAACGGAATGCTCCACATAGCAACCAGCTCTTAAAAGATTTGACTATCATTTAAAGCCTACCATATTCCCCTTGCACCAACAATAAAATTACAATAAGATAATTTATGCAAATGTTTATCTCGATTAACATGAACAGATGGAGAATAAGCATTTGTAAAAATAGTTTGTATAAGAGTAGTGAAAGTCATGTGAGCGTAACACATCAGATTTTTGTTACTAGTTGAACCTTTGTGGGAAAAAAGGATTACATATGCACATGTGTATTATACTTATATTTACAATGAAGAAACAACTGAATTAATGCTAGGAAACTTGGTATTGAATATATTAGGTCCTGTAGCCTTTAGCACCTTAAAATTAAATACATATTTATTATATTTTTGTAGCACGTTGGATTACTTCAGGTAAAGGAAGTCCTGTGCAATTAAAAGAAATTTGTTCTTACTATAACACGCAAGTAATGATCCAAACATTAAAGAAAATCACAAAACATGTTGTAAAATGCTTAAAACAGTAATTAAGGAAGCAAAACGGAGATATTATTCACTAGCCATTGCTGAATCCAACAATAAAATTAAAACAATGTGAAATATAATAAAAATTGAAACCGGGAGAATTATCTAAACAGTAATATGACTCGCTTAACTATTGGAAATAAAGAGGTCAGTAATTACTGTGCCAGTGCTAATGGTTTTAACACATATTTCTTAATGTAGCAAAGAGCAAAACAGATATGACCCAAATTCAACTGCACTCAAAATTCTGATAAAAAACATATCCCAAAATCGACTGCACATTTGAGATGGACTTCACAACCCTCAGAGAGATAGAAAAGATTATTACCTTTTTAAAAGGCAAAACCTCTCATGGGTGGGGTGAGAAAAGCCCCAAGTAATTAAAATCTTACCTACCAGAGTTGAGCAAGCCTCTTAGTCATACAAGGAATTGTTCCCTTTTATCAGGGTATTTCCAGAAAAAATCTGATGTTTTACACTCACATGACTTTCTCTACTCTTGTACAAACTATTTTTACAAACGCTTATTCTCCATATGCTTCATGTTAATCGAGATATCGAGATGTTAATCTTATTGCTAATTTTCTTGTAGATACAAGGGGAATTGGTAAGCTTTAAGCGATAGTCAAATATTTTAAGAGGTGGTTGCTATGTGGCGTATTCCATTCTCTTTGTATATCCAGGACAAAAAAAATTGTATAACAAATTTGAGAAAAAGTATAAGTATTGGGGAAGGGAATAACAAGCAATATCTCGAAAATGGTTCACTCAACAAAAAAAAAATGTATATGACATAAATTGTGTATTTTAACGCGATCTACATTTTTTTTGTAGTGAAATTTTGTCTATCTCTTATGGTTTACCAGTTATGCAAAAGTTGTTCACAATGAACAATACTTTTGGAGACATTCCCAGAAAATTCGAGATATACATTTCATTTGTCATGAAAATATCTTAAACATATGATATTTTAATCAAAATCGTTAAAGCCATTTTTGAGAAAAATAAAATTTTCGAAAACTGTTCCATGTAAAGGGTAAACTGGGGTGGGGGATTTTCTTGAAAACCTTCGTGTCGCATCTCTGGAAGATACTGAACCTAAATATCAGTTTGGTGTTTATCTGACTGTTCGTTTCTGAGTTATGCTGTTCACAGACACACACATGAACATGTTTCCAAAAATGCTTTTTTTGGATTCAGGGGGTCTCAAAACATGTATTTCCGGTGAAATCTCGGTATCGAATTTTTGGTTGGAATGCAATACTTCCCCTACTTACTATACATAGTAGAGAAAGTAAAAATAACCATACAACTGTTTAACCTACTTACACACAAAAAACGAGACAAAGGCCTGACTTCCAATTGTAGGCCCATCTATCTTTTGACAGCGTTTTCTAAAGTAATGGTGATAGCCGCATATATTCAGGTTATACATCTTATTCTGAAAAGTCACATCAGCAATTAAGGGATTCAACCAATAAAGTATTAGAACAACTCAACATTTGGTTTAAAGCCTAATAAGCTTTCATTAAACTATGACAAAATAAATTTTATTCAATTCAAATTGAAGCATAAGCAAGTGGAATGAACTAACAATCAGGTACAACAATTACACCATAAGTAAAGTATCTGATGCAAAATTTCTTGGGCTTCAAATTGCGATGGTTTTAATGTTATGTTGACTTCATGTGAGTGGAAGCCATCTTGTGACGTCACTCCTTTGTTTGGTTCGTAGCTCCCTCTGGCGTAGCAATTTGTATCAATTAGTTTCCGAAAGAATTTAAAGTTTTGTATATTGTCCTCTGGCTAGCTATCATCTTATCTTGGTAGGACATGTATCTCTATGTAAGGGCGTGAATCGGAAAGGAATCTTTTATCCAGAAATGATACTGATGAAGAAATTGGTTTTATAACTTTTATTGTCGAACACGTTCACTAACACTTTTTACATATTGATATAGATACTCGCCAAACTGAAACTGTTTGCAATAACTTCTTACTTATCACTTTTAACTCGAGTACTTCAACTTTGTGTATTTTTTAACTGTATAATACTTTATAATAATTCTCGTAATTCTGCTGCGCGTAACTTGACGAAATGAAGGACTGACTGACGATGAACTGAGAGACCGACGTGTAGAGTATTGAGAATTCTGTTGAACTGGGGGGCGCTCTACCTCGGACCTGGCTTATATACTCCCACTCCTCGACATGCCTAAAGATTATAAATGAACTGCTATTGGCTAATAAAACGCGCCAACATTAGCGTCTATTTTAATATCCAATGAAAACCACGAATACATATTGCTTTAGGAAATGTTCTAGAAGCTTCTACCGAAAAGGCGCGAAACATTACGTAACTTCCTGGTTCCCGGTAATGATAAACAACTCACCCCCTTGCTGCATTATTGCGTTATTATTGACAGTTTCAGTAAAGCCGTATATTATTATTTACCAATAATAATTACAATTAATAAACCTCTGAAATCAATGTCACATAAAAATACATATTCATATTACAATCATTATTTACATTTGAGTAATTTGTGATACAAATTACCGTATCAAAATAAATAAAGAGTCTGGAGAAAACAGATAAAAATCATGCTACCAGTTCAGATTTAGGAAAAAGAAGTCAATAGAAAATGCTACATACATGCTCATTTCTGAAGCTGTAACAGCCTTGGATAAAAAGGAACTACCATTAGAAATATTTTGCGATTTAGCTAATGCATTTGACAGCATAGATCACAACCTCTTACTGCAAAAGTTAAAATTTTATGGCTTCAATGAGCTCTCTATAAATTAGTTCAAATCTTAACAAACAGAATCCCAAAAACCAGGATTAATGATTGTGATTCTGAACCAGATGGGCTATTACTAAAGCATCCTACAAGATTCTACACTCAGCCCCTTGTTATTTTTAATATTTATAAATTACTTGCCATATAATCATTGCAAAGAGTCAATAACTGTATTCTTTGCAGATGATACCAGTATACTTATTCTGAAAAGTCACATCAGCAATTAAGAGGTTCAGTCGATAAAGCATTAGAGCAACTCTACATTTGGTTTGAAGCTGATAAGCTTTCATTAAACTATGATAAAATAAACTTTATTCAATTCAAATTGAAGCGTAAACAAGTGGAATGAATTAACAATCAGGTACAACAATTACACCATAATTTAAGCATCTGATGCAAAATTTCTTGGGCTTCAAATAGATAAAGAGTTTAGCTGGAGATAACAGATAAACATCATGCTACCAAAACTTAGCTCTGCTTGATTTGCCTTAAGAAACTTAAATAATCTTAACCAAAATGCCTTTAGAACAGCATATTTTGCAGACTTTCACTCCTTGTGATGTGGAATAATCTTCTGAGGTAATTCAACGCACAGCAATCAAGTGTTTATATTACAAAAAAAGCCCATACACATTATTTATGGCATTGGGCCCCATCATTCCTGTAGGCCCTTATTTAAAACCCAAAAAGTTCTTACTCTTGCTGGTGAATGCATATATTCTCTCATAAAAATGAGCACTAAAAATTAACTTGAAATAAAATACAAATAAATTTAAGTATAATTTCACAACAAACCACAATACGACGCATGCAGGCGACTTTCAGCAAACAGCTTAAAACTGTTCCAAAAAATATGTTACTATTCTGCAGTAAAAATAATAACCTTCCAAGTTATCTAAAACTATTAGCCAATCCTAATCTACATAAAATCAAGAAAGATTTAGTTATTCTTATATACTCATATGAATTGCATATGACGGTGACTTTGCTATTGTTGTCCTACAGTAATGTATGTTGAGAAGTTTACTCTTTAAATGCTGGTGGTTTACAACTTTTCAATCTTGTCTTGCATGATGAAAGGTTTAAATTGCTGCTGTTTTATATTTAAAAAAATTATTATTGGTAATGGGTATGTTATTCGTTATGCTGCATATTTCATAATTGTGTGATGGGCCATTCCATGTGATGGAATAGGACATTTGGAAGGTTTCGTTTTGCTGTATTGTTCCAAAAATAACGCTTAAAGAAATTATGGATGTTTATTTTATTCATAACAGAGAATTTCAATCCTAAAGGTTAACACAAAAAGCATAAAAGGGACTTGGACAAAAAGAAGGTTCCATCTCAATTAAAGCAACTTGAAGTTCTGTGAAATTATACAAATGTGCTGTCTCATCACTTCAGCAATGAATAGCCATATTTCAAGTATTAATATGAAGTATGGAGAATTATATGGAAATCAAAATATGAGCTGAAGCATTTCTGGCGCTGTGATTACTCTAGATTTCCACCTGACTGGAAGCCCGAGAAAATCTAGAGTATATATGGAAATAATTTTTTGTGTGTGTGTGTGATGGAAAGGGACAGTTAGTGTGATGGAAAGGGACATGTGGGAAATGAAAATTGCTTAAACTGCATATTTCATAAAATAATTAACATACCAATATTACATTCCTTGTCAAAATGCATATAATATATAAGCGATGTCTACATCAGGAAATGAAAATCTTTGATGATTAACTACATCATAGAGTAGCCATAATCTGATAATCCAAAACCATGACTTTTTTTTATTGTTAGTTTATTCTATTTAAAGAAATCAAATTTTGTGGATCAAGGAGCCCTATTGTACAAGAAATGTGCATTTAATTAATAAGCTGAGTTTTGGAAGGGCTGCTTTATTATACTTTGCCTTAAGCAAGCATATATTATCAAAAATGTATTAAATGTATTCAGTGCAGCTTAATGTATTCAGTATCCATATTTAAGTTTGCTTATACCAATTGTATTTCTCAAAATCTTGGAAGAACAGAAGAAAGGAACTTGGTATTGTTCACAATAAGTTTATGAAACTCACTATAGCTTATATTTTTGATATTGCATTGTATTTGCAGCATTGCATTAACTGATTTTACTGTTAACCTATTCCCTTCTTCTGTCCATTGAGCAGTCATAGGGGAAAACTCTCTACATTGGTTATAACCAGGAATGGAGAAACAATATCCCACAATTTCAGCAACTCTAAATACCCCTCACTAAAATGCAATTATGAGTGGAGGCAACCCATTTCATATGTGATAACAGATTCTCAAAACCATGGCCTATCCCAAAACACGTTAAGTTTGTTGAAGTTGAGTTCAAATATAGTAAAAATCGCAGACTTCTGTATTTTTGGCCTGGGCATTTTCATTTGCAATAAAATTGCAGACAGTGTCATGAAATCCATGGCATATGACAACCCTACTACATCAGGAAGTGGAAGTACTTTCAATACATCAGAAATTGCAACCCATTACTTTCTAATGCAAATTTGAAATCTGTGTTGATTTTTCTCATGAAATTGATCTCGCATTCCATATTGTCAACTTTTAAGGTTTGTTCTATGAAGTTTTTAACTGTCTCGTTTTTGTTATAAACTTCACCACTACAAAAGCACTTATTTGAAATTTGAATTTCTTTCCATTGTTTCAATTTGGACACTTCCACCAGTTATAAAATCAAAGTTGACATTTTTGTTTTGTACAAAGCATGCTCTTTGTAAACCACATTATAAGGGGATGCAACTTTAATGGTTAGAATGAGTGTGAGGTATCATTCATTAGCATCAAATTGTGTCTTTTCTTGATCCACTTCATATTTAGAAACAAAATACGACTTCTACTGATTTTCACATTTTCTTGGTACACCAGTAAAAAGACTCTGCATTGGTAGCAATGTGTTTTCTGCCTAATACATACAGCATGCCATACTAATCTCTTTAGTTTCTCCACCAGCACCACTGCCCTTCCCATGACCTGTAGCTAGAAAGTTCCATGTTAACAGAACTTTGAACTTTTCTTCAAGGTGAGTTAAATTACATAGAGAATACTTTTAAAGTGGCTTACTGCACCATCTGAAAAAAAATGTTAACTGCTGAGACCTCTGAGTAACTTTTTCTGATCTGAGAAATAGCCTTCGAAGGAATGTATTGACAGCATATTTGTCATGCGATATTTCATCACTGGCAATTGCATAACCTCATACCATTCCAGGACTTATCCAGGAAACAGCTGTGAAGATTGTGATCTGTTGGGAGTTCCAAAATGCCGAAATTAATGTTGGAATCTGGCAGTTTAATTTTTGGCAAAATCAATCTGTACTACAATTTCTTCGCCAACTGCAACACTTTTCTTCTCTTGAAAATATGTATGCAGAGTTTTTACCAAGAAGCAATGTTTTAAAGGCTGGGTATTTTTACTTTCTCTACTACGTATAGTAAGTAGGGGAAGTATTGTATTCCACCCAAAAATTTGATACCGAGATTTCACTGGAAATACATGTTCTGAGACCCCCTGAATACAAAAAAAGCATTTTTGGAAACATGTCCATGTGTGTGTCTGTGTGTGAACAGCATAACTCAGAAACGAACAGTCGGATAAACACCAAACTTGGTATTTACGTTCAGTATCTTCCAGAGATGCGACACGAAGGTTTTCAAGAAAATACCCCCACCCTAGATTACCCTTTACATGGAAGATTTTTCGAAAATTTTAATTTTCTTAAAAATGGCTCTAACGATTTTGATTAAAATATCATATGTTTAAGATATTTTTATGACAAATAAAATGTATATCTTGAATTTTCTGGGAATGTCTCCAAAAGTATTCTTCATTGTGAACGACTTTTGCATAACTGGTAAACCATAAGAGGTAGACAAAATTTTACTACACAAAAAATGTAGATTGCATTAAAATACACAATTTATGTGATATACATTTTTTTGTTGAGTGAACATTTTCGAGATATTGCTTGTTATTCCCTTAAATTTTTCAATGCTTATTTTTTCAAATGGGAATTCGTTATTCATTTTTTTGTCTTGGATATGCAAAGAGTATTAATCTGTGGGAAAGGGAATGGTGCTGCACCTAGCAACTAGCTATTAAGAGTATGTATGTGCTTAAAGGCTACTGTATTTGTATATTGCCCTTGTAAATATATATTCCCCTTACATCTACAAGCAAATTAGCAATAAGATAGAGTCTGCAAATGTTTATCTCGATTAACATGAAGTAGATGGAGAATAAGCATTTGTAAAAATAGCTTGTACAAGAATAGAGAGAGTCAAGTGAGTGTAGCACATCAGATTTTCTTCATTCTCTCTTACTGTCACAAAATACTTCTTCCCAGGAGCTTGCAGTGATATATCGTCCCTTTGATGAAATTGCTTAACTAAATTATTAATCTCACACAGGGCATTTTATAAGATTCATACCTACAGTACACTACTTGAAAAGGCATCACCTGCAAATTTTAAAATACACAGTGCACTTATAAAGTGTTTCTGAGAATCTAAATTAAAACGTGCAATGTTGAACTTAGTGGTGCACATGCAGGATGAGCCAAAATAACTATGAACCGGCTGTGCGGTGTTCACTAAGTGATGGATAGTTTCCTAAAGAAGTGCCAAAAGTGTATGGACAACGGCGGTAGCCAGTTTCAGCATCTCCTTTCATAAAGTTGTTAAGTAAAGCCTTTAAAAGTAGTTTTAAAAATGTTGTATGGTTTCATCCACGCCTTTCTATGATACCGGCAGCCAGTAATGAGCGCCGAGGATGCAGACAGGAAAAACACTGTGCAACCGGTTCGTAGTTTTTTTGACTCACCCTGTATATACTGGTCTATGACAGAATGGGACAGTTATTAAAAGTTTTCTACAGTGATGAGTTTTCGTGTTATTTGAGGTTAGGGTGCTGCTGGATGTACTGATCATACATATCAACATTGAATAAATATTGTTTCAAAATAATACAAGAAATACACTTTTTTTTTGTGATGGAATGTGACATTTAAACCATGATAATTAAAGTTCTAATGTGAGGTATAATATGAAGTTACAGTCATCAATAAATTCAATGTAAGTCTAGCTAAATATATAAAAGTAAAAAACACTAATTTTCAAGATTTAAAATTTGCCCTTAAAAAATCTTTCTAAAATATAGGTGCCCAAAAACTTCTTTTAGTGATGGGGCGATACCACTATTTCTCGATACTCCATACCGATACTGATTTTTGAGCACTGATATTCGATAATCATTTTACAAAAAACTGTAAATGCAATAGCTTTTCACTGAATAATGTTCTTATTAGTAGTTTTCTGTGTATAAACACATGTAACCAATTTTATATTGTATACTAATTCCAAAACTGTTTCATTTTCACATTCTCCAATTGGCAGTAATTTTTTTATCTTGAAATGCCACAGGTTATATATTCCCTTTGTTAGGAAAGGATGATGATAATATTATTATTATTTCTTTGCTTTTATGTAACTATATTTGTGCTGAAAACTTTCTTTTATGGATTTTCTATTCATATTATGTAAACTAGTCATACACTATACTTGTAAGCTATGCTTGTGACCAAGTTTTACTTGCGTAAAACACAAATAGATGGAACAAAAGAACAAATACATCCATGCACTGTATTATCTCATGTCTTAAGCCCTGATTTGTTTCTGCTGGATTCATAGATTTTGGTCACTGGAGTAGGTAAATGATATAGCTGAGAATGAGTCACTAAGCCATGCTACTGCAGAAATGTGATTTAGTGCATCAGCTAAATCAGCTTCATTCACAACTCATTTAATGCTGCATATTATACAAGTACCTCTACTCCTTTCCCCATTGTTTTCATTTAGACACAAGAGTCTATGGAATGCTATTCATTCACCCACAGGAAATGCAGTCAAGCCCTATCAAGAATTATATAGTCCAGCAACTCTTTGGGGACATGAGCAAGGCAATAATGTGAAGTCTCGACTCCTTTCATTCCTTATCTAGCATAAAGTTAAAATGCAACAACTTTCAATAATGCAAAACTTAAAAATATCGAAGGTTTATCTCAAAGTATAAGACATACTTCGATACCACTGAGTATTGAAGTATCGTAAGTATCAAGGCCCCATCCCTAACTTCTTTCAACAACTGTTGGCACCTTGCAGTAAAATCACAATAATAGAGAGATAACAATGTTCCCAGTTGTTGATTTTACAAAATCTCACAGTTTGTAGGTATATTTTACTTCAAATTGAATAATAAAGAAATAGCCCTCAATGTGCATATAGTTTCTGCACAAGGGCCTCTATTATAATTTTCACTCATACTTTTACTATAGGCTGTTAGAGATTTGGTCCTTTCATTGCACCATTACATGTGATATTTTCCACACTCTCTGCCATACAGTTAAACACACACTTGCTTGTAAGTTCATGAAATAATTTGAGAGTGCATATCCTATGGTGAAATCTATGCATGTATGTATGCTGAGTTAGCCTCTAGTTCCCGAGGTCGCGGATTCAAATCCGGCAGAGGGTGATGGATATTTTTGGGCGTAAAAATCCTTAGCATGGATTCCTTCGGAAGGGAAGTGAAGCCAGTGGTCCCGTGTCATAGATTTATGGCACATAAAAGAACCTCAAGCCTGATAAAGATGCCTCTGAGCAAAATTACAGGTCTTTCACACCCAATATAGAATGTGATAAGGACCACAGCAGTTAAAGAGCGTCCATAAATAAAAACTCAATATAATTTGAGTCTGGTCATTATATCCACAGCTCAAAGTAGACTCCCATCCAGTCTCTATATATGAAAGCTTCTGTTGTATAGAAGTCCTTCCAAATTTTGGCCAGTTATTTTTTTTTTTTCTATTTCGTTCTTTCTTTCTTTGAATTGCTTGATTCCATGCTGTGGTTGATGTAATTTCTCAGGCCTTTTAGGAAGAAAGTCTCTCTTGCTATTTGATAAATGTATCTGGAAAAAATTAAATCAAGTTTTATTTATGGACACACTTTAATTGCTGTGGTCCTTAGTGTACCATTCTATATTGGGCATGAAAGACCAGTAATTTTGCTCAGAAACCTCTAGCAGGCTTGAAGTTCTTTTATGTGCCATAGATCTAAGATACGGGACCACTGGCTTTACTTCCCTTCTGAAGGAAGCCATGCTAAATGTATCTGGAGGGTGATTCTTGAGACACACAAAGTTTTTTTTTTTTAATAAGAAATCTGCTTTCACTTTTTCTATACTTTCCAAGTTTTGTTCAGTTAGATAATCCCATATTAATGTTAGGCCACAGGTAATGATAAGGGTGATTTTTAGTTTGA
Organism: Deroplatys truncata; assembly: GCA_030765065.1. Classification (NCBI taxonomy): domain Eukaryota; kingdom Metazoa; phylum Arthropoda; class Insecta; order Mantodea; family Mantidae; genus Deroplatys; species Deroplatys truncata. Next base: position 169,582,016 of record CM060987.1, on the reverse strand, counting down.
AAGCTTCATGCTGTTTCTAGAGATAGTCGTAAGTTCTTTATGTCTTTCATGGCTAGTACGCCTTGTGCATCTTTCTTTTATATGAACTGTGAAGGTTACTCCTAGTTTATTGCAGCATTATACCTAAGTTTTTATATATTGATTGTATCTCTAGGCACTTTTCTGCAAAGAAAATACCTCTGTCGTAGTTCTTCAGCCCTCCTCCATTTCTGAATATCACATCAGCTCTGGTTTTGGTATTGATGTGCAGTATATTTTGGTTACTTCAAATTTAACACCTACCAAACTTGATTTATAAAAAAAATAATTGTGCATCTTGGTTTAAATTTTCATGGAATGATCTTGATGTGTTCAATGTCCCTGAGCGTTGCTCATGGTAGGACCAAACGAACAAAGTACATACTGTTATATACTTGATATAATCATTAACATTATAATACACGCCACAGATACAAGTACTTTGGGTGCAAGTGACAAATAAAATATAACTCAATAATAAAGCTTTTCTGCTTTAGAAACATGGTAGAATCGTAGTTAACATTTTTTTTTTCAATACAAGTATTGAAGGTTCTCCAATTCTTTTTGGCTGCTTCCACTTATTTACGTATAATTTAATGCTCTATAGTATGTGTAATTAATTCATTCATTGCTTAACCTAAAACTGAGGGTATCTCAATTTTGTCATTATTATCTAACGACTTCTGGGAGCAAAACAGGGTAAAAGTTACAGGTTTTGCTACTTACCTGAGCAGTTGCTATCGCTGCTGCTTGCTGTGTTGTATTCTTTATCGTGTTTGTTGCTGATTTTATGGTTCCCCATGTCTTCGCGAAAGCCGCTTTTTGGTGAAGATCGAAGATTCCACCAGCAGTAATACTTGTTTTCCTATTGTCTTGATGCTTTCTGCACGGTTTCAGTCCCAAGTCCAGTGTATCTCCTGCTTGTCCAAGTGGTAGGAACACAACAGATTTTATTTTATATACTGTCTTTCCACCAGGTAAGTCGCCCACTGTGCCAGTTTCTTTAATAAGCATCAGTCGACTTTCAACGACTGACTGCAACTCTATTTTTCCAATAATACCATAAAATATGCCTAAACATTCTGGATCATCTGCAGATGCCAGATCCCAAGCTATAAGAGAATGACAAATTAAAATAGCATTTAATATGCGTATTTAGTGTGCACAACGACAGTTGTCAATTTTGACAGCTGCATGGGAGTGGTTCATACCTGATTTTGCCAGAAATTCACCGCTTTGCCGATTCCACCATAAACTATATTCGCCACTAATAAATATGTAATACTGATCTGTTCTGAAAAGCTCCATTTCGCGAGCAGCTTTACGTTGGAATGACATCTTAAAATACTTTAATAAAACAGTAATATCACAAATGTTAATCTACCGCCATTTTGTTTCGTCTGAGAGGTAGTGCTACCCGACCAATAAAATCGTAGCATAATCTCACAATATTGCCGCTGGATGCGCTACCCGCTTGATCACAATCATATATGTATCTGTGATCATAATCAAGATCCCATTCCCCCCACCCCCTTATCTGAATAATCGTGGTAGCTCCACAGGACATGGCAACGAAACTAAGTAGATCTTAGTAATTGATGCTCAAAATTCTGTTTTATTTTAAGTTACTCTGGAAAAAAAAACTTGTCAAATACAATCAATACTACATTTTAACATAAATTTCGTTATAATTGAATTGTTTTTATTCTAAAGCAGCACTCGGAAGCAACAAGAGCTTTTGATATAATCTAGGAAACCACTGATGTGAGCCGGCTGTGCATCAGTTTATCTTGTAATATGTAGACTAGTTAATGCCTCCATAGGACAACCCTGAAGCTGAATCCTGTGCTCACTGCACTGTAGAAAACGCAAATCTACATGTTACATGAGGGTAATAAACCCAGTTCGACCAAAACTTGGCATTTACCTACATACTTACCACCGTCCTAAAAAGAACCAAGGAAAGAAAATCAATTGTTAGAAACCCATACCATAATATTAATGACGATAGAAAATTCATGTTTGAAAACACTGGGCGACATAGCCAGGTTTCCAAAGTTGACGGTTTCATCGTTTTCGAGATATCAGCCAAGGAACCAATATAAACTCGTTTCACTTCAACATTAATCAATACTGCCCAATTTTATTTTTTATGTATTTTTCAGCCTCTAAGGTAATTGTTATCGGTCTATTTTAGCTAATATTATTTTACCTTCTCAATCACCTACCTAATAGGTACAAGAAGCCGCAAATTACCCCCAAAAATTCCATATCAGATTTAACCGCAAATACACGTTTTGAAGTCACTGAGGAGCGAGAGGGCTCAGGCGAAAACGTCTGTCGCCCGTATTCGGGAGGTTCCAGGTTCAAACCCTCGGGGCTGAACAAACTGACCGAAGGTTTTTTTCGCGGTTTTCCTCGGTCACTGGGCGAATATTGGGTAATTTGACTCGCGAATTTTCATATTATCCCTTTCATTACTAAACTTCATGTCCACCTTCACTGCCATACAAGGCATTGGGCTTATAAAGTGATCACCCATTCTGCATATGCTATATATATAATCCAGATGTTTGCTTACTCCTTGACAGGCGATAACCCAAGGCATTGGTTATAAGTTGTAAGTGCTACAAAGAGGAAGGTAATCAGCAGGGTTATGATTTATAGGTGCAAATTTCAGATGAAAAAAGGAAGGGTAAAGGTGCTCAAATAAGGTGAAAAAATGGACAATAAGGTGCTGGTTTATTTATGGGGATGCACAACTAAAATAGCTATTTTTTAAACTATACATTCAATTGGACTGACATTTCAACCACATGTCAGTCTTCTTTAGATATAATTGTTTTGTGAATTTGAATCCAAAATCTTAATTAGTTTTCAAGTTATTAATTTTCAAAATATAAAACTATGGGTATATGCAAAATGCAACACATAATGCAATTTTTAAAAATAAAAAAAATCTTATGTTGCTTCTTAGTCAAGGAACTACAAATCGTCATATAATTTTTTTTCCTACAGTCTTAGTTTAAGAGAAAAACTAGTTTTGCAGTTTTGTATTTGCAATTTTCTTTCTTTTTTGTGTTGTTGTATATTGTTATCTTCAAAAATTAGTATCGCAAAAACTATTCATTACACAGAAAAATTATATGAGTTTTATTTATTTGGGTTTTTGAAATAAGCATAAAAAATGTCAATATGAATGGATGAAAACTACATCATGTGGAACATTTTGAATATGCAGAAATGCTGAAAATAAGAAACGCCTTAAAATGAAGTTTTAAAAATATAAACAGCTAGCAACCAAATGCACAAAGGTATTTAAAAAAATCTCGTAACGATCCTGAAGCGTTTGCCAGGTCAAAAATAAAAGTGGATTGTAAAACTACTAACAATGGAGAATTTTTGGGAACATAATTTTTTTTTTATTTTTAGATTTTTTGAGATTTTGGGTTAATTTCAGTTGTGCATTCCCTTAACTAATTCAACGATTTCTCCTTCCTCTATTCTAATTCATTGAGCTACAAACAAGTACATTAAATTATCACTCATCAAAAGAAGGGAAAAAAACATGAAGCTGTTGTACTTCTAGACATTAAGCATCTCCACATTTTTAAAAGTAAGTCTGTTTCTATTAGGAGATAGAATGTCTGTAGATGCTAAAGTTTCTTTCAACATCCACAGAAACCAGTGGGGTAATCCTTGTATTCACTCGGAATGGCAACTCTACAGATGTGGTGAATTCCTCAATGTCTGGATTCTTCTGAAGACTAGATTCAAGTTTGTCTTTGGCAAAGCCATCTAATCGCTCCCTCACGGAAGTAAAAATATCCCATTGTTTTTCCTTTTCCAGACCTTGTTCTTCCAATCGTTTAATAACTGCAGGCAGGTACTTGTAACTATGGACACAATATAGTTCTGTCTGTAAATTATGTATTTTCTCCGGTAACAGAAGCTGATGTGCCTTGGAAATTGCACCCTCGTTGGATGGATCCAAAGAAAGCGCAAACTCTTTAATTTTGTCAAAATTCTCACACAACATAGCAGCACACTCAATCCAAGATTCCCAGCGAATAATGACCGGGAAAATTGAAAGGGGCAGGCCAGTGATTTCCCTGCAGTAAACAACACGTCTCGGAGCTTTCAGTAGAATCTTCTTCAGGGCAGAGATGAATTGATTTGCGATATCGTATTCGTTCCTTATCGATTCACAAACCCTGTGAGGGTATGAGCCAAGCATGTCACATGCTTCAAGTTAGGAAATAAAGGTTTCAATTGGTTTAACAGCTGAAACCATGTATGGAGCCTGGTCCTAAGCACAAGAAGAAGTTTTTCAAACTCGATACCAGTAGGCCAGAAGTCCATAATGGATTGCATTACTGTACTGGCATTGGCTTTCTGCAGCTCGTACATTTTTAACAACATGGGCTTAACTTTCTCCCCTGCTAAGGGAAAAACTAAAATGTTCCAAACATATCGTTCCATTGAGTCTATGGTTTCATCCACAATGATTCCCACAGTGCAATCAGACACTTTCTCCTTGATTCTTTCTATGGTTTCATGGTAAACAGGCTCCATGTAGTTTTTTTTCTTAAAGTACTCTCATCGGGCATTGACATCTTTCAAGAAATCCCTTGAAGGCTGGATGGTTCACCTTATTGAGTGGAATTCCTGCTTGTGTAAGAGCTGCACATAAATCAATGTTTAATTCCTTCAAATTTTGGCTTTTTGAAGAACTCTGTTGAAACGCATTTCGTAATAGAGGTTGCCGTGATTTGTTTGCTTGAAGAGTTTTGTTCATTTGATGCTTAGAGCTGGAAATGTGTTGTTTGATGCGATCTCACTAGTGTTTTTCATCTAACAAAATTCCTGAATCACAAATAGTACATCGCATAATAATTCCATCAGTGTCTATGAAATTTTGTTTGAACTCCTCAGCCAGAACAATAAATCGAGCACTGGACACCTTTGGCATCGTAAAATCTAGTACTAGTACACTCGTTTGGAGAGCTAACACTAGTGCACTTGCTAACACAATGCGACTGTCACACAACTCACTCTTGCGCCCTTTCGCTGTCCACATTCTGTTATAACACCGCGACAATTACCAGGATGTTCTCATTCATGCTGGAACTTCAGTCTCAGCGATTTCTAGTAGTTTCGAGCAGAACCCAGTCTTAATAATTCTCCAAACTGCGCGGGTGAGGTTACTGCCGTTTCTGCAGCCCAACCTTCGCCTCCACGCAAACAGATGTCTCTCACAGTAACAAACTCGCATTCACGAACAGCAGGCTACTGATTCTGGTGGGATAGAATCACTCATTATCAATTGCATTATTGCGGGCTACTTTATAGCGGTAAAGCGAGAGGAAGAGGTTTTCGTCGAACACACAATTATTTTCCATTGTTGCGGGTGCGCTTTCAATTCCCGCGCGGCGTTTACTGAAAGAGGTAGGCTTACTATTCGCACGTACAGCATGCTGAAGAGACGTTAATTGAAAGTTAAAGAATAAATTGGAATGAAATTTAAAAGAAAAAAGGGGATAAAGGTGCCAAAAAGGGAAAAAGGTGCGAGAAAAAATGCCTCTTTTCGCAACTAGAAACAAAATTTCACACTGTGATATCTTTCCACACAGCTTTAACTTACCCTAAGAAAAAATCCTGGTAATCAGTTAAAGAAGAAGCCACTGAGGTGTCTGCTTCTTGGGTATCTGTTAACACTATTAGTCAAAATCAGAAAGTAGAATAAACATAAAATTTCATACTTGAAGTGGACACTATTTAAACATATCAGGTGAAGATTTTCCCACATCTACCTACACTTTATTTGGAAAATATTCTATTATTTTTCATTCCCTAAAAAGATAGCTCAAATGATAATAGACCCAGCCATTTACGTGTCTGCCTCGTGTTGGTCCAAGTTACATGGAGTTTTCTCATATCCTCAGAAGGTGAATTTCAGGTATTTCTAAGCTCTAATACCCCGACTCATTTGAGCATCGGTTCATGCATTTTGATCATTTGATTGTCCAATATGACCTACCCAGTTAAAGGAAGTTATCTGCCAAAGACTCAGTGATATCCTAATTCACACGACTTTTCCCCATTTATCCGCTGTCTTTAACCTCTTAGGTCATATTGGCAACTTTACCTTTAGAACAATACGGTCTGTTCAGCGACATTTTAGATAGTAGATGGGGGAGCTCTTCCAAACATTTAAGGTTTAGCTACAGAAGGAGGTAGTGTTTACTTGGTATGAGGCAAGTGATGGGTAAAGGCACGTAATAGTGAAAGACTGTTGGTTGTTTTACACTGTACGCATTACAAGTAGCAGGAATTCAGCATACTGTGCACCTCTCCCCACCAGCTAGAGTTTTATCTGAGAGATAAATCACTCCATCCCACTAGCTAAAATGTCACTGAACTGACAGTAAATTATTGCTTATGGTAATGGTGTTCATTCATTTACAGTTTGAGTTATTTGTGTCTCTTTAAATACACACACACACGCGCGCACACACACACACACACACACACACACATATTCAGACTCTTTCTAATTCTGGCTAAAGAAAACATCCCATTCTTCAGCTGGAAATTGAATCCAGGACCTATGAATTTGGAGACTAGCATGCCACCGAGGCAAACATTAACTTACTTTCATATTTATTCTGCACCCAAGAGGGAGGGAGAAGAGGACTTATTTTTCTACTTCTTGTTAATCATAATAAATGGTTTCAACATAACCTTGCCTTAGGTACATTTTGCTGTAGCTACACAGAAGATTAGACTTATATTTTGAATATTCTTGCATAACTGGATGAGAAACAAAAGGATGAATATAACATTTTAGAAGTGTTTAGCTTGAAATATTGGAAATATCTTGTAAACTACTAAAGCTACAAAAACATGATTGCATGTTTAAACTCCTTTTTTTTTCTTTTCCTTTTTACTTTCTCTACTACGTATAGTAAGTAGGGGAAGTATTGTATTCCACCCAAAAATTCGATATCGAGATTTCACCGGAAATACATGTTTTGAGATCCCCTGAATCCAAAAAAAGCATTTTTGGAAACATGTCCATGTGTGTGTCTGTGAACAGCATAACTCAAAACGAACAGCCGGATAAACACCAAACTTGATATTTAGGTTCAATATCTTCCAGAGATGCGACACGAAGGTTTTCAAGAAAATCCCCCCACCCCAGACTACCCTTTACATAGAACATTTTTCGAAAATTTTAATTTTCTCAAAAATGGCTCTAACAATTTTGATTAAAATATCATATGTTTAAGATATTTTCATGACAAATGAAATATATATCTTGAATTTTCTGGGAATGTCTCCAAAAGTATTCTTCATTGTGAACAACTTTTGCGTAACTGGTAAACCATAAGAGATAGACAAAATTTTACTAGACAAAAAATGTAGATCGCGTTAAAATACACAATTTATGCCATATACATTTTTGTTGTTGAGTGAACCATTTTGGAGATATTGCTTGTTATTCCCTTAAATTTTCCAATAGTTGTACTTTTTCTCAAATTCATTATTCATTTTTTTTTGTCCTGGTAATGCAAAGAGAATGGAATACTCCACATAGCAACCAGCTCTTAAAATATTTGACTATAGCTTAAGGCCTACCAATTCCCCTTGCATCTACAAGAAAATTAGCAATAAGATTAACATCTGGATATCTCGATTAACATGAAGCATATGGAGAATAAGCGTTTGTAAAAATAGTTTGTACAAGAGTAGAGAAAGTCATGTGAGCGTAACACATCAGATTTTTTAAGTAAGTTTTTGTCTCTCTCCTATGGTTTCACAATTATATAAAATTAACTCAGAATGCAGGGATCTTCACACGCTACTCACCAAAAATGCAAGATATATTTTAAGCCTCATGTCATTATGCCAAACATATACTTTCATCAGAAATCTTAAGAGCCATTTTTGAGAAACTCAAAAGTAAGGGAAAATGTTCCATGTAAAGAGTAGTTTGGGACAGGGGGTAATTCTTGAAAATCTTCATATTGTATCCTTGGAAAATGCTAAATTTACCATAAAAAATGGACTTTGCTGTGACAGAGGAAGAAAATGTCAGGAATTATCAACGTTTTTATTGAATTTCCTCAATGGTGTCTCAGTTGTTTCTTCAGAAATTTATTTCTCTATCAGTTTAACTCATGTGTTGGTGACATCAGGTATTATACAGTGCATTCTTTATATTGTCATGATGCAGATATTGTTATGTATGCTCTGTCTATTATTCTGGGGGGATTTTCTTTTCTAAAACTCCCAAGTTACTTACTCATGAGTGACAGTAACATGCACTATAATGATTAATAACCGTGTTATCAGTTGTGTTACAGCAGAAACGATTAAAATGGTGGGGACATTTTTAGGGAATGTAAGAGATAAGTGGACAAAGAGCGTATGAAAGGAGCAACAGAATGGTTTTAATCTGGAAAGTGAAGAAATGGAACAGTACCTTTATCACATACATACTACATACGGTTAAAGTATGGCAAAGCTAGTTTATACATGCACTAGATTTTTAAAAAACGTTTTTGGTTGTAAGTTTTCGTTTGCAACATTGAATCAAAGAAAGGTGTTGAAGGTGGGGTCCAACTGCATTAAGACAGTCCTGTCATTGAGTCATTCCATCTTTGAATGAATTTTCCGTTACAAGCACAATTTCTTGCGCAATTTTTGTCTCTACACACCTGTCTGCATGATTCGGCTTTTATGTATGTATTGTACATAAAAAAAATCTTTGTTCAAGCGTGAATTTTTCTGTAGGCATTTTACTGGACTAAAAATAATCTAATGTACTCACACATAACATAAATGTTTTAAATAAACTTTCACTTTTGAGATGCACAATGAACAAGCTCTAGTCTTTACAGCATGTAAAGTGCTCATTGATAAACTTCAGTCTTTACAGTACAGAAAGAAGACAGCAACTGACAGTTAACGTCAGTTATCTATGCCTAACATTCACAGATGAGCACCCCAGCCATGTTGATAAATTATTCACGGTAGTGAGTTACCTGACACTTTAGTGCATGCGAACTATACATATATGCAAACCATGACCCAGCTATAAATGAAACGCATTGTACTAAAACATACTGTAATAAATGCATATGAAATAGCCTTTAAAACATCGCACAAGAAAAAGTTGAAAACTCAATGCGTTTTTAAAAACACTTCAAAAACTAATAACAGTAAAAATCTGGAAAAATGTCAGAACACATAAATTGTAATATCAAAATTCTTTCTGCATATATTGAGAATCTTCTCTCCATTTATTTGACTGCTAGAATTAAAGTAGAAACCATTATCCACTGGGGTCACAAGATACAACTGCAAGTGGCCGCCAACCAGAGCAGATTAAAGCAGAACAAAGTGCATACCTGCTTTATTACTATTTAAGAACGAATCCAATTGCTCATCTAAATTACAATCTAAAGCAAGCTAGAACTTTGTGTAGACCTTGCCATTTGTTTTCCTCTGAGGACATTCATGCCATGACACTAGAGCAGGAGTTGCAAAACCTTCTGACTTATGGAGCCCTTTTTAGAATAATTTTCTATGACAGACCCCTTTATAACCATTGGATAACAACTTGTAAGGCATAGGATAGGCTCTATCTGACTTAAGATTTTAAAGGAACATAAAACAGGGCTATAAAAAAACAATTGTGCAGTGTCCTTTCAATGAAATTATGTTTTAAAAATTTTGAAATATGCCATAATAAACTGATTCATTGTCAAGTACCACCAATACACATGATATTGTCAAAACTTGATCATACACAAATGTACTTTTTAAGGTCAATAAATAACTAAGGATTTGCACTTTCAATGAGGTAACTGTAGCTGATTTTATGAGTTTTCTAATGTGGGTTCCATTGTTGATAATTGCAGGCAAATATCTGGCTCTGCATTCAAAGTGGCTCTTGTATTTTCTTTTAGTAGCTTTACAGGCGGAGGAATCTTTTTCACTGAAATATATCGTTGAGAATGGCAGCAATACTAACTTTTACTTCTCAGAAAAGATCTTGAATTCATCTGGTAAATGCAGCCAAAACTCTGATAGCGCTTGGTTTTGAAATGCAATTTTTACTTCATTATTAGATGTCAAATCTATGAGGACCTAGTATTCTGCTAAGTTTAAGTCAGATTTTTTTTTTTTTTCCATGCTGAATACATTCTGTACCCATGTGAAGTCATCAAGCACCTTTATTACTTAATTATTAATCATCTGGATAATTTGTTCCAAGATAAATGCAGACTATACATTTCCAGAATTTGGTATATTATCAGGGAGAGGTTAAGGAGTTCAAAAATATGCTGCCAATATTTCACTATCATTTCTGTGAATATAATGGGATTCTTAGGCTTTTTATTGTTAATATCATAGGGCAATGCAAAATTACAGCTCTAAGGAATAAACAAGGCAAAACGGTTTTCTAATTCATTCTACCACTATGTAGTCAAGTGGTCTGTGTCCTGGATTCCCAAGCAAAAGGAACCCAGTTTGATTCTTGGCTGAGAGAGGCTAATTTTTCTTTGATTTCTTTAGTTATAATCACTTCCTACACTCCATAGTCTGGAAGAGTGAATGTGAGTGTATTTCTTGGTAATAAAAATGCCAAAGCTTGAAAAACCTGCAATTTGAGTTATAACACCATCAATTGTTTCTCATGTCAGAGCTCCCAATATAAAAATGAAAAATAAAGGGGCCTTACAGATGAAATAATAATAATTATTAAATTATTATTTCACTTTGTAGAGTACTGAGGAGTGTAAATGGAATTAATTAAATCATCATTTTAGACTTAAAAAGCCATCCGTGAAACTTCAAGTAAAGCAGTAATTCATATAAAAGCTAATTTTACTTTGCACTTCCCTTTCGTCAGATAAATACTGGCTGAGAATGGTTTCACTTATGAAATAAGACAATAATATCACATTTTATAGAGTAAGATGATGCTCAACTGTTTAAAACCAGTTGATAATCAATCATAAACTAGCCAAGGCATTTTGATTTGATACTTTTCATTTGAGCCCAAGAGAAACAGAAGAATGACAAAGTGAGCTCAATGTGAAAAAATCTGATGTGTTACATTCACAAGACTTTCTCTAGCACTATCATTTATTTTTATATAACTTCTATACATTATTCTTATGGAAGTTTATTTTTCTATCTACTTCATGTTAATCCAAATAAAAGTTTGCAGAAATAGGTACATTAAACATTTTGTTGTAGGCACCAAGGGAATAAAAGAAACTGAATCAAGTCAGATGTTTAAAAGTGGGCTGCAATGTGCTGGTCTTGAAGTTGCATATTCTTTCCATGACATCATGAGAAACAACTGAATAGCGACAGGATTTTAAATAGATGACAAAGTATTGAAATATTCAAACCAATAATAATGGATAATTTGGAAATGGCTGATACCACAAAAAAGTTATTTTGAATATATTGTGTGTTTTAAACAGTTCTACTTTTTTGTTCAGTAACTTTTTGTCTATCTCTTATGGTTTACCAATTATACAAAATTCCTTCTGAAAAAAGAGGGCTTCACAAACTATTCCCAGAAAATTCAACATATGCAGTTTGTCATGTTAATATCTTAAACATTTTAATCAAAATTGTTAGAGCCATTTTTGAGAAATTCAAACATTTCAAAAAATGTTCTCTGTAAGGGGCAGTTTGGGGTAGATGGATTTTCTTGAAAATCTTCATGTCACATCTTTGGAAGATATTACTTAAATACGAAGTTTGGTATTTACCTGACATTTTGTTTTTGAGTTATGCTGTGCACAGTCACATGCGCTCACCCACCTACAGACTTTTTTCTAAAAATGCCTTTTTGGTTTTGGGGGCCTCCATACATGTATTTCTGGTGAAAACTCAACTTAACTTAAAATAACTCTTCTACCTACTAGATATGTGGTAGAGAAAGTAAAAGTTCACATTTATAACAGCTACATATCGGGAATAGTTAAAGTCATTTAAGTCTTTATTTTGCCTACACATTAACAAGATCTGCTTTACTCCTGTCGTAAGTCTATCTCTTAAGGGTCTACAGCATAAAACATTCAACTATAAAAAGAACATTTCTGAGGTTATTTACAGGGAATTGAAAACAAACGTTTTGTTTCTAATGATACAATATTTTAATCAAAACTGTTATAACTATTTTTGAGAAAAATACAACCAAAATTGTTCCATTTAAAGGTTTGTTTGGGACAGGGAAATTTTTATAAAAAGCTTCGCTATGCATCCTTAAAAATCTGATGTAATACATACACATGACATTTTCTACCTTCTCTTGTTTATTAGTGGGTATACAGACTATTCTTACTAAAGCTTATTTTTCTGTCTACTACATTTTAATCCAAATAAACCTTTGCAGAAATAGCTGCATTACACATTTCATTATAAATAGGGAACAGCGACAGTCAAATGTTTAAGACTGGATGCTATACACTGGCCTTAAAATTCCATACTGTTTCCATGCAATTGCAAGAAACAATTGAATGTTGACAGGACTTTAAAAGAATGACCATGAAATGAATAATTCAAACCTTTAATAACAGATATCTAAAATGGCTTATACCACAAAGAAACTTATGTGAAATAAATTGCATGTTTGATAGAGATCTACATATTTTGTGTAGCATGTCAAAATGGCTTTTTATGAATTCATACAGGGGTACTTTTGGAAATAAAAATATTATCCATGCAGGTTCAAAATTCTTTAACTCACTACCAATGGATTTAAAGAGAATATATGATATAAATCATTTTAAAAAGGCACTCAAAAAGCATTTATTAATGCACTGCTTTTATAACTTGCAAGAGTTTTTAAATCACAGCACAAATATTCTTTAATATGCTAACTTGGTTGCATCTATATCCTATTGCTCTTGTTATTGTTGTGTGTTAATAATTATAAATTGTATAAGTAATAAGTGTTCTGTGTATATAATTTATTTTTACCATTAGCATTGAACTAGTTATGATGGCTACTATTAGCTTGTATATGTTATTTATTATTATTACAGTATTATTGAAATTAACACTTTGATGTGATCTACAATAACAATGTTCTACTTTTGTGTATTGTATGATTGTAAAATAAAATATGTTTTCATCCATTGCTTAAAGTTTACCATTTATACGAGATTATTAAGAGGACTTTAGCATATTCCAGAAAATTCAAGAAATACATTTTATTTGTCATGTAAATATCTGTAATATATGGTATTTTAATAAAAACTGTCAAAACCATAGAAAATAAAAATTTTTGCAAAGTTTTGATATTGAATTTTTGGGTGGAATGCAATACCTTCTCTACCTACTAGGTATGCGGTAGAGAAAGTAAAAATATGCTTGGCTAATATATAAAATTCAGTTTTCATGCAACGGTTTTTATAATATTAGTAAAATGGTATTTGAATGGAGAGAAGTTGGAAAAGGTGAAAGAAAATACACAGTGTTGTCAGATAACTCACCCATGGTTAGAAGTCTAATTATTACCTCCATTGTGGTTTTATCCAAACCACATCCATTTGTAAAATAAATAAATAAAGTAAAAAAATTTATAAGTTGCACTATGTAGCACAATGTGTGCAAGCAGTGAGAGCCAAACAATGCGTAATACCGTTACATATTAGATGTGGCAGCATGGGTGACACTCATAATAACTGTGTAGTAAACAAATCAACTATGTGGGCAGAAAAATAGTTCAGCCTGTCTTCTTCTGATTGCCAAACTGCACTTGGGAGTGACAAAAGAGCAATTTGGATGGAAGGAATGTTCACAAGATCATCTGGCAATTAACATTTTGAACTTGTATATGAAGTCTTACCCACAGAAATAATATTTGCCCCATTTGACAATTGTCAAAAATTGCATGGTATTGGTCTTATTTATGCATTTTTTGATGGCATCTATTATGTGCTGGTCTTCAAAAGTAGCATTTCATTCATTTCATAATACATATTCTCGTTATCCATGGTACTGGTGAGGAACACTACTGTGGATAAAGAAAACCAAAGTTAATCCAAAAATTTTCATGCCTATAAATATGAACTAATGTGAGGTATGTTTTTACATATTTAGATAGTTACAATGCAGAAATTACTATTTAACTCACCATTTTGTAGAAGAAGTCTCTGCCAGTGCGAGCTATTAAGCAAGCCCCATTGTTGATCTATTTTGTACACCAAGTGCTTTTAACAATATTGAGGTACTTTCTTACCAAAAATGAGCTATTTTCACTTAGCAAAAATTATACTATGTATTCTGGTCTGTTTACACACAAACACACCAGTAAAACTTCACAAATCCTTCTGGAAAGGTCTTAATTGACTTTTGGTTTAGAGAAGCAGATTTTTTTTTTGTATCATGCTTCTTAATTTACGAAGCACTAATTTGTAAGACAGCAAGGAATCCTCTTGTTGTTTGAGGTAATCTAGCAAATTGTCTGTCCATTCAAGAGCTGCTGAATGACAGTTATGTTTTTATGGAACAACTGGATCATCATTGGATTCGTTTAAACCATTCTTCTCGCCCCGTGCAAACATCAAAATTCTGTCCGTCAACACCATGTGACCTAGCAGTGTCCAGTAAACCACAAACTATTCTTCAATGTTCTCACTGTTCACACTTTTGCAGCAGGGTGCAACTTTTAATGCAGAAGCTGAGGTTATGTATTTTGTTTCTTTACATATCCTGAACAAGGGATTTGCATTTAAAGAGTGAATGGACAGATAACAATAAATTACCATAAAAGTGAAAGCTTATTTGGCAAGCTACTGTACAGTCCTTAGAAAGTCACAGTCTATCAAAGCACTTTCAGATACATGGAAATAACTTTGGAATGCAAACTCTACAAGCTGGTAATGGAACTAAAAAAAGAAATCTTAAAATACCAATGGATAATCTGCAAAGTGGTTAATACACCATGGGTAATTGAGTATCTACTGTATATTTAAGTTCTAGATTCACCAAGAATTTCAACCTCACAAGAAAAGTTACATTCTGTTATATCAGTGCCTTTGTCCTTCTAGAAGAACTAATTCTCAGAATAAACCCAAATTAGACTATATTGAAAGGAAGAGAGGAATGCGTTTTTACTGGAAAATGGGGAAAAGGATTGAAGGTACAAAGTACTACTCAAAAGAATGTGCATTTGCATATTATGTGGAATGTGTAGTTTATTGCTTAAGTTAATTTTATAATATGAAACTTTTTGTGTGTAAAGTTTACTCATCAACCTGTAGATCTACATGAGAGTGATGTAATGGACAAGAGGAATAAAATCACACTTTTATTTAAAATTTACTCTCATTACAAGTACCACATGAGTCTGAACTCATAGCTTCCAAATCCTTGTCCATTTTTGTAAGAATAAAATGTTCTACCTCATGAGAGATATGCTTGTTTAACAATCTTCTTGACTGTTCCTGTGTAATTACAACTCTTTAATTATGTATTATATAAAAGAAGTTTTTTACAGTGAAGTGGCAAACATAGAGAGTTGATAACAGGTTGGCATTGACACGGTTTTCACTTTATGTACTTCTATTCCTTTAGAATATGTTTTGGGAATTTTAGCTCTCATCTTCAGCTATAATTGACAGCGAGATGACTGAAAGGATCCTTTCTTCTTGTTGTGGAGACATCGGTTGTTGGTTTTTTCAACAATGATGACATGAATTTCTTGAATTTTTCTGGGGGAGGGCATTGAAGTTCAAATAAACACAAAAAATTGGCAGCTGCAACCCATTTGTCATTCCACAAATATGAAATTAATCCAGTTAGCACATTATTAAAATGCATTAACATTGCAGCTAAACAGACAATGCATATAATGAAGAATAATGCCCGAGTCATTTTGATGTCCCTCTGCAAATCAGCATCATCATGCCACCATTGCTGAAAAAGGCCTCAACACCATAAGTCTCCACAACAAGAAGGAAGTATTCTTCTGGTTATCTTGGCAGTCTATCCAGAACTGAAGATGAGAACCAAACATGTTCTAAGCAAATACAAGTGGACTATAAAGGATGCTTCATAATAAACTAGTTTGGAAACTAGAATGAGAACGAAAAGCAAAGGGATGTAAGTTTTGTTCACAATAGATGGAAAAAATAAACAAATGCCTGTCAGAGAGTTGCTTTTCTTCATCAAGATTGATTAATTTATGACTGACCAATATTTTGACTGCTTGTAATTCTACCAATATAATGCAAGTTAACCATTTTTGAAATTTGATTCAATAAACATTTTCTAAGAGTATATGTAACTAATGGACCAGAAATTTGAAACACTAAAACATCCACTAAATATAAATACTTTCAACACATTATCTGCACTTGTTGAGGATCAATATGAGCAGTATCCGAAACATGTTCAAGATATGCATATTAAGTGGATGTTTAAAGTTTCAAATTAACAGATCATTAGTTGCATATATTAATAACACATTACTGTTTATAAGCTTCTACTTAATTAATATTTTCTAAGAGCCTTGCTATTACTAATTTCTGATTCCTCTGACTAAACTTCATTCCATTACATTTGCAATTAATGCAAAAATGAAATTCGTTTTTGATTGCATATTACTCAAGTGTTATTTTTTCAAACTTGCAATTAAACAGACCTCTAACAGTATTTTTAGATCAGATCCTCCTTGAAGAATTTCTACCAGGCATGAAGACAGCTACTCATAATATGAATCCAATATGCTGTTCCTGGGAACGGGAATGCAAAAACTGAAACTTAACAGTCTCTCCTGTTTCCATTCCTGCGTTCCAGTAAGCTTCCGTTAACTGCAAAGACTCACATTGTAATGTAGATATTTTAACTTTGTCATTCCCATTCTAGTTCCTGTTCTCATATATTGTAAAACACTCTCAATGCATTATAACACCAACCTGTTATCAACTCACAGAACTCTGTATACATATTTTTCACCTGAATGTGATACAAAATTGTTATAAGAACTGTTCAGCATATCTTTAGCTTAGCCAAGAGAATTTGCAAACAAGATTGTAGGACCTCCAAAACCAAAACCTGAAGATTTTGCATTAATACTTGTAAAAACATTTATTTTTATATATTCATTATCAGAACTTTTAACCCTTTTACTTTCTCTACTCCAGATACATAAAATTGAATAAGAATGAGGAGGAATTCACTGGCTATTGACAGAAAATTCTAGATAGTACATTTTATTTTGCACAGCAATACTTGAAATGCACGATATTTTAACTAAAATCATCAGAGCTAACTTTAAGAAAGTAAGAAGTAACGACATATCCCACCCCACTTCCCCATTCAAAGGGTTGTTTGGGTTGGAGGAATTCCATTAAATGTTTGCTTGCTTCCTTAAAATGAAGCTTAATGTATTGCTGACATATTTGCTGGCCACATAGAAATGAGATCTGGAAATCAAGTGAATGTGTCAGATTAGAACAAAGAATCAACATTTATATATTTTACTATGCACATGTGCTGGCCTGGGTTTCTCAAAGTAAGAAGTAATTAATGCAGCTGGTTAGTTGTGTTTATAAATGAATATGCATCAGGGAGACACAGCTGCAACAGAATCATAGTGCCATGCTAAATGAGAAAAAAAACCAATTGCATCTTGGCAAATGTGAGTCTATATACTTGTTAACAAGGTTTTGTAATGATTTCCACAACTTAATACACATGGCTAGCAATTATCAATTAAGGTTGGCTGATAATACTATGGGGATAATCTTTAAGCCTGGTGACACTGTCCATGAACGGGGGAAAAGAAAAACACTATGAGAATGGAACAGGAAGGTGAATATACCATGTACAATTAATTAACAATCAGCAGTCCTTATCTCAATTTGATAATTGGCATTTATCAGTTTCTAAAGTTATTCCACGACAAATCAGAAAAGGGCTCCAGAATGAGAAAAGAAAGTGAAAGATTTGATTATTATGGGTTTTTAATAATCGAGGTGGTTGACGTAAAATGGGCACCTGTGTGCCCTTTTTATGCAGATTGCATAGTTTTATACACCAGTTTGTCTGGTTTATTTTGGTGACGATTTCAATGAGATACATTGAAAACGGGCAATGGTACACCTGTTTAAAGAGGCTATGCAAACTGTTGTTCTTTCTTTAGGCTGTCAGTGAAAATTATCAACTTTTCTGTATTTGGAAATCTCTTCTCATGACAGAAAACTTCATTACTGAAGAAACAGCACATCAGATGTAAACCAAAAGAAAGCAGATAATGTACGATATTTGTACAGATCTTGGAATGATAAACCAAGAATGAACAGAAAATTAAGTGAAGACTTTGACATTATTCTGTAATATTCTCTTTAAAAGTTATTATGTATTTCTCCACACAGTCTATTTTTCTATTAAATGAGAATTAAGTTTAATTTTCAAATAATGCATTCCACTCTTATTTCTGAAATTTAATTACCTAAAATAATGTCAGCATAAAATGGGCTCATAACAAGGGCTAAACTTTATTTTCTTTCTTTAATGCTTGAAATATACCAGTATTATTTTATCTGATAAATTTAGATCTGAATAAAATAATGTAGCTAGTAATAAATACAACATGCTGAACAAATACAAATCAGAAAAATAATAAAAATAAATATTTATTTGTAAAACATGTTTTTCTTATGTGCCCTTTTTACGTCGACTACCTCAATTCACAATGAACTGAAAGATGGAAATGAAAAAGCGTGTAGATTAGTATATAAAAAACAGACACAAATATTTGATTTTGTACATTCAGATCTTATTTGTTTAAAACCAAAAAAAAACAAATTTTTTTTCATCTGAGTGCAAGTGCAAATTTGCAAGTTCAATACAGTAAACATTTTTTTAAACACTGATAAAATCACTGTTTATGATTTTTCAACTGAATCAACAGCAGAAACGACACTGAGAATGGATGCACATGCAGCTGCCGAGAGGCATCTTGGGTTTGTGTTTCTAAGCCTGGTGCTAGAGAGAGCTCTAGCAGCTGTTATGGATCGTGGCTTCCTTGGCTATCTGCTATAGTGAAGACAGTTACAATGTGATCTTTTAGTACATTCACTGTACTGCAGGTCATTCACAAAACAGCTGGTAACAAGCTAATGTTTAGTGCCTGTCAATACACAGCACTCGCACTCTGTGCCCAAAGCACCATCCCTATTGCAACAAGGGTTGTGAATGATGATCAGTGTCAGACTGTCTCTGCCAATATACAACTGTTTTCAGTTACGCTAAAAATGTTTTTAATTGAAACAGTGTGCATTTTTAGTAAGAATAATTTTAGAGAAGCTAGTAAATATACAGAAAAAGTGAAACAAAACTTTACAGAGCAGTTTCCAAATTACAAATAACAGTTTCAGGATACCATTTACAATTTAATAATAAATTTCGTGAGACTGGTCATGTTCATAATGTTGCAAGAAGTGGTAGACCTGATTATTTCTTTTGGAGTGCTGAAAAGTCAACAGTGTATAAAGATAATCCAAAAATACATGACTTGAAATCGGCAATAATAAACTACACTAATTTAGTGACAAAAGAAACTTTAATCAAAGTGTTTAGCAAAAGCATTATACATGTGAATCTATGTCTTCAACAGAATGGGGAAGATTTTCAATATCTTCTATGAATGAGTAAGTTAATTATGATTTTTATTTATTTGTTTTCTCTTTCTACTGCTTTCTTCAAATTCAATCCCTGCTGTACTACCATTGTAGCATCACAAATGTAAAAGTCAAGGTTACTGGCACATTCCCATACCTCGATTATTCCACCACTGTGGAGGGACTTAAAGATCACACTGCACCTATAATAAATATATATTATGCTACAATGGGGAATGAGAAACATGAAACTTGGCCAACTTTCCTACTGAATTCCCAGGTTCCAGAAAGCTTCCCATTGACTGAAAACTAGCTTTTAAATTTTTTTCCCATCCTAATTCTTGTTTCTGTTCCCATCCTGGGGCAACTGTGCACCAGGCTTTGCTGTAATGAGTCTCCTGATCCTAAATTTCATTGTTATGCATATACATAAAGAGGAATAACAATGAATGAAGTCATCTTCTAATGTACAATGTATGCATGAAGATGCAGTTAAGGCTGTTCCCTCAAGCCACAAGTTGCATTCTTACCTTCATGTCTTCTGCTGTAAAGTATTTAAAAACATACAACTTTGAAAAAATTAATTTCTTTTTCTTGAATTATCTCACAACTGTATACCTACAAGCACATTTTATCCCATAAATGAGGAAAACATATGTTTTCTGGACTCTCCAAGTCTTAGACGGCACCAAAGTGAACCCATTTACTAGCTGCGTCCACCCTGCTGCTCCCTTCTCCGTTTTGGTCGATATTTCTCCCAATGCTTGTGATCCAATTTGCTGAAGTCTTCCTCATGCACTATGTCCTTGAGATACTTAGCAAGTCTCAGCAGCTCCCGATCTTTGTCTCTGTTGAGGTGTGCTTGTTTGAAGGGCCGGATCTTGAGTCCACTATTTGGGTTCATCAGGAAGTTGCGTCGGATGTCATCAAACATTATAGTGTTACGTGAAGAATACTGATCAAACTTGCCCCAGATCACTCCCAATGGCTTCACCTGAAAATTTACACAATGGTGTTAAAAGCATAACATTTGGTTTTAATGATTTGATCACTTCCTTGTAAATGTAAATCCAAGGGATGACCCAAAATACACTGCAGTAAAATTGCCAAGAAACCTCATGAATCTTGACTTACCATCACCTAACTCTCTCTGAAACCATCCCACCAGTTGCCACACTACCATCAAACAGCTAACAGAGTTTTGGCAGAGTTAGGAGAAGTAAGTGCAAGTGGGTCAGTGATGTAAGGGATATTGAAATTGACATTAACTGATGAACTAACATTTTAAAACACAGCACTTTTTTGAGTCAACTTATACATTGATAATTAATTGTTCTATACATGCCGTGTGTAAGCTAAAGTTAGAAAGGTAGAATCAGGCTGAAACATTCATTGTCATAGTCAGTAGGAGAAGTTAATGTCATGCTGCCATGGTAACTCAGTTGGTTACAGCTTGGTAAGCTGATTATCCATTATACAAACCTGCTATGACATTGAATTTTTCAGTTTAATTCTACCTTTCCAACTTTAGCCTACACACGGCATGTATGAAACAACAATTAATTAATATTGATCAACCTAATAATGGTTAACTATGAAACCCTGGACTTAAAATATTTAAGAGATTGTAAGTCTTCTCAAAATAAATTTGAGAATGCCTTGTGGCTTACTGAGAAAAAGCCAGACAGTTGGAGAATTTAATGTCATCCAGCATGTTGCCATGGTAGCTCTGTTGGTTACAGCAATGGCACAGAAAACCAAAAATTTATGGTTCAAATCCTGGCTAAGGGATTAAATGTTACAATCTGATTCTATCTTTCAAACTTAAACATTCTTATGCTCCACATACCTTAATTTTTCTTGGGTATATTTTACTATTAGTTGATGGTAACCTTAGTTTGACTGATGGAGTTTCCAGTGCAGGAGACATCTGGTGGAGATTTTATGAACTAAAGCATCATGCTGTTTTCTGCAGCAATGTCAAAGTTCATTATAGGAGTTCTGTATTTCCTCATATAAATTTTCCCCCATACATTTAGTTCATGTTAGTTTTCTGTTTACCGTTTTGAAAAAAATGTGTTTCTTTCTTAAATATTGCAATGGACAAAAAAGGAGTACAACACAATGAAATCAAAACAGCATAACTAAATGCCTTCAGCAAACAAACAGACCTGAAAAATTATGGAAGTTCAAAAAACAGCAGGAAGTAAGGGAAATCACCACACTAACCACAGTTAAAGAAAAACAATTTTTAAAAAGTTCGCATATCATCCATGGACCACCTAAAAGTTTCAAAAAATCTTCATAGAATTTAATATCACTCTAGCACCCAAGGAACCGTTACAAAACCAAAAATCTCCCAAAACGACAGCATATCTACAAAAAAAACCAAATAAACAGGCATTTATAAAATAAGTTGTTCTGACTGTGGAGATGTCCACAATGGAAAAACAATAAATACAGACAAACGACTATAAAGAAGCACTTCAGAAATATAAACAAGGTAATAGACAAGTCATTTTTGGGAAAAACAAAAAGTAAAGAAAGAAACACTTCTCAAATAGCAAACAAAGAAACATAACTGAACATATGGGAGAAAATTTGCATTAAGAAATATGAAACTTGTTAATGAATTTTGATGCCCCTGCAGAAGACAATATGATACTGAAATTTGTAAAATCTCTACCAGATGTCTCCCAAAGGACTGTCATGCTTATTTGCTGAGTATATCAACAACTGATGGTGAAACATGCCCAAGAAAAACCTGATGTGCTGCATTCACATGACTTTCTCTACTCATTCTTCTAGAAAAGTTTATTCTCCTATTTATTTTTTGTTAGTTGAGCTTTCATTACACATTTTATTGTAAGTATAAGGATATAGCAAGTTAAAGCAATACTCAGGTGTTTAAAAAGCGGATGGCTATGTAGTGCCTTTGAATTCCATGCTCCTTGCATGACCACCAGAGAAACAAATAGTGACTTGCCACTTCAAAAAAGTGTAAGTATTATTCAACATAAATTGTGTTCTTTATGGAGATTTAAGTTTTTTGTGTAGTAAGATTTAGTCTATCTCTAAAGAGGACTTCACAGGCTATTCTCAGAAAATTCTATGTATACACCTTATATGTCATCCAAATATCACAAACATATGGTATTTTAATCAAAATTGTTGGGGCCATTTTTGAGAAAATCAAAAATAGTAAAAATTTGTGCTTGTTAAGAGCAGTTTGGGGTGGGAATATTTTGTTGAAAATCCTCATGCTGCATGCCTGCAAGATACTGAACTTAACCACCTTTTTGTTTTTGAGTTATGTGCACTCTCTAATACATAGAGCTTTTCCTAAAAATGCTTCTTTTGAATTCAGGAAGCCTCAAAAGATTTTTTTGATGAAATTTCAATATAAAATTTTTGGATGGAATGCAATTGTCCTCTTTTACTACAGGTAAGTGTAGAGGTATAAAAATTAAGGTATGTGAAACTTAAGATTGTTTAAATTAAGATGCCCAGACAAGGAAAAGTAGGAAAAATGAAAAGGGAGGGATGGTCTGGTTTCGATTAGGGGCATGAAGGGGGTGTTATCCCAGATGTGTGTTCTGTTTATGGGGAGAAGGAAGATGAGATACAAATTCTTTTCAGGTGCAACGAACAAATAGAGGGTAAATTTTATACACAAGAAATGGCTAAATTAAAAATTGAGTTTTTATTTATGGACACTCTTTAACTACTATGGCTCTTGGAGTCCCATTCTATATTGGGTGTCAAAGACCAGAAATTTTGCTCAGAGGCCTCTTTATTAAGCTTGAGGTTCTTTTACATGCTGTAAATCTACAACACAGGGCCACCGACTTTACTTTCCTTCCAAAGGAAGCCATGTAAGATTTTTATACCCAAAAAAATCCATCTCCCTCTGCTGGGTTTGAACACGCAACTTCGGGAACTAAAGGCTAGACTGTATCCCTAGACCATGGAGAGTGACAAGAAATTATTATTCAGTATTAAAGAAGTTGCATTGAGAAATATTTTTGAAGATCAAAGACATCTAAGGAGGGTTTTTATAGTAGGTAAAGATGAAACGGAGATGGTCAGTAGCGAGAAATAAGAAATTAATTAAATTAATTTAAATGTGTTAATAGAATGCTAGATTTTATGTTTTTAATCATTATTTCTGTTGTATTTTAAGTTATCCATTTGGCTAAATAACTAGGCCAAGCAATAACTATGTGTGTATTTAAACAGTTTAATAATTTAAATTAAATCAATGTAATGGTCCTCCTTCACAGATCAACTATGCACCAGCTGACAAAGATAAATGTCTTTGAACATTTTCTAAGTGTTTTATCTTTCAGCTGATAAGGAATGTTCTGCTTTTTCCAAGTTGGGATTTCATTTAGACTGCAAGGGCAGTTGGCCAAAATAGTCTTGATTCTCAGAAATATAAATGGTTTTCCCTCCCAAAAAGATATTTAAAACCATTTACCAGCACTGAAGTTTTGATAACAATTTGACTTTGCGCTCAGCACATTAAGCCACTAACCTGAGTGTCTCTCTGAGATTGACTTCTCTATTCTTGTTTGTTTCACACACCAAAGGTTGACTGCTCAAGCTCAAACTTGGCTCTAAATGTAGCTTTGGGCCATTGGACCAAAACCATTTAAATTTCTGAGTGCACCACCTCAGCCAGCTTAACTTGCAATTGGAACAAAATCTCAGTTTCGAATATGTGGAGTGTTCCTTATAAGAATGTGTATTCTTTTAATCTACCAATAGAGTAAAACCTCAGTCCTTCCAAAAATCTTTCTATGATACTGATAATTTTTAAAATCTAAATCTTTTGAAAGTAATTTTAGTTTATGTCACACAATTTTAGAAGCCCATCAGATGTTCTAAATCATTGAGGAAGACCCTAACATTTTAACATGATTTATAATAATTTAATATACATTGTTGCACTGCAATATAAAGAGAAAAAGAAGAAAAAAAAAATTTTGGTGTGGCACACACACACACACACACACACACACACACACACACACACACACACACACACACACACACACACACATCTTTCTCTGTCCATTTATTTAACAGGTATACCAAGGAGAAACCTTAATGAACTTTGTCAAAGTAAAACTGAAACATACAATGCTATCAAATAGTACATGAAGTGTGCAATGGGATGAGGTGATGCCATTAAGGTTTGTCCTGAGCTATATTCCTTGCATACTATCCATATAAAAAGTGATTCTTCTATTCACTTTAACTTATACCTGAATTGATTTTAAATTGTGTAAGTAAAGTAATAATATATCAGCATAAAGTTACCAATAAGAATTACAATTAATTCTACAATAATTGCAAGTGTGAGATAAACAGCTTAAGCTTCCGTATACCTAGTCCTTAGTTGAATAATATACCTTATTGTCAAATAAATGTTTTACAGAGTTTTGAAGAGATTTTGGTTTTCTTGTGTATTGTGGACTTTTTTTCAAGCACTGCCAACCTATGTGCAGGGTATTTTATTCCTCTTCTACCTCATAGGGCATAAGAAGTATGTAACAGTTTGGCAGAGTTTCATTTCTGTAGGTCGATTATTTTTAGAATTTGAAAATTTATTTTGTGAAAAATTTGCCAGCTCCAAAATGAACTTATACAATTATTACTTTCTCCACTGCTTGCCTATGGTAAGTAGAGGAAGTATTTGTATTTAACTAAAATATTTGGCATCAAGATTTCTCCCGAAACAGACATTTTGTGTGATAGTTTCTGAATTTAATATTATATATTTTTAGACCATCCACATATATCTATGAACAGCGCAACTCGAAACAAAAAGTTGCGATTTTAAATTATGCAATATGGAAATAGTAACATGCAACATTGAAGGAAAAATGCAACTGTTATATCAGAAACAAAGTTTTTAGTAATGAACACATGTGAATAAAGGAGAATGACATATTTTCAGAGATGCTTCATAGAAGCCAAATCACAGTCAAACCTGGGGAAATTAAAGAGATATAATTTTGGATATGATAAAAATTAAAAATATATAACAATATATATTTTGGAAATGGCTGATGCTACAAAAAAACTTCAACACAAACTGTTTAATTTAGTGAGCTACTTTTACCATGGTACGTTTTTGTCTATCTACAATGAAGAAATAGCGAGTCAACTATTGGCTCTTTTGCTCCACTTACCACCGTTTACGTGCACGGCATGCTTCACGGGGCTTCTCCATTTACTCTACTGCCAAATGTTGACTGGCCTTGCAGTTCAATTCTGAACAAAATTCATTGACTAGTCAACAGAGGGAACTTCAGAACCAATCAGAAGTCTGGAATGCAACTTTAAAGCTAGTTGACGTATGGCAAAGGACGTGGGGCAAGCCTTACAAAAGATGTCCTACATGTAAAGTGTGGTAAGTGAAGCAAAGGAATACAACAGTCGATTCATTCTTTCTTCATTGTTAATGATTGCTTCACTGTGTGCAAGTTTCAGTTTTTCAAAAAACTTTGAAATTTTATATATCTCTTATAGTTTTTCAGTTATATATAAAACTCAGAATGAAGAGGATTTCTTCTCTCTCTCTCTCTCCCTCTCTCACATGCACGCGCGCGCGCATGCACGCACACACACACACACACACACACACACACACACACACACACACACGTGTATGGACCTTTCACTAAAAATGCTTTTTTGTACTCAGTGACCTTCAAAATTTGTATTTCCAGTGAAATTCTGATGTTTTAAGTGAAAAACAATACCCCTCTACCTCCTATAAGTAGATGTTAGAGAATATAAAAATAAAGTTCTGAGGACTTGAACATTGGAAATATGAAGTCAAAGGCACTAATGTACACAGACTACTATCGATTACATGGTGGAAGTGGATCAGACGACCAACCCATTAGGACAGGTATTTAAGAGACATTTATTTTAAGACATTGCTTTACTACAAAGCTATATATCATAGTATAATAAACTGAGTAACATTTTGCACAATTTTTGCCTCTTGGATTTACTACTTCTTTTTCCTTTATAAGCTCTAAACTGTTCCACAAATTGTTTTCTTGCTAATGAGAAGAAATGTGCATCTGGTTATCAAATCACAATTTTCTTTAAACACAGGATAAAGACCAGTTCACAACAATCAAGAATGGCAATCAGAATGAGAACAACAAATACACTAGTAGTATTACAATAGAAATATTCACAATTAATGAGAATATCTCAGGTTGTCAGGTTTTACCTTTTTTCTTCTTGTTGGCGGGAACAGTATATTAGATCTTTATTGCGTATATTAAAGCCTTCACTGAGAAATTATTGAAGCATGCTAAAACATACAACAGCCACTAGAAATGATTATAGTTGCAAGCTGGGAAAATTGAAATCGGAAAAAATTCCAACAAAATAAGTGTTGTCTCCCTCATATTTATTGAGCATTGGCTCTTCTAGAGGACTATCATTTGTAGTTTGTTCATATGGAACTCAAAACTGACCATTACCTCAAAAACAATAACAAAGACTACAGAGAAGCAAAAATTGGTAGAAAGTAATGGAAAACAATACACAATGAATAAGTTAATGTATGCCATTAATAAAGGAAAGATGTTTGGTACAACACTTTCATTAGAGAAATCGGAAATTAGGTTTCATATCTGCATTTAGAAAATGTTTACACTATTGCAATTTGATGTTGGCTAATCTGCATTATGTTGGTTGAATTGGAAGCAGGTGAAAAAATATCATTAGTCAGTTACAAACAAATAATGTACCAATTCAAAAAATTGGCTTTCCACTTTGCTATAGATATGGTCATTGATATACATTTCCGTTCTCTTTCCACTGTATTGTAAACCAAAATCTGCATGCTGTTTTGCTTTCCATTCCCATTTTCCAATTTCATACAACATTTAGCACTGCCTAGAGTTACTCTTAACAGAAGTTTATACCAAGTGTTTACTAAACCTTTACATGCTTGGCACATCAAATGTAAAGTATTCCCCAAATTTTATAGCATTTACATTTTCCTTTGTTTGGTTCTCTTTTTTTCCAGTTTGAAACATTAAATCTATTACTATTCATTATAAGTACACTGCAAATTGATAATTTATTTGTTAACAGGCAGAGTGCACAGAATGAAAAAGAAATAAAAGTAAAGATAAAGAAGAAAGGAAGAAATAACAAACTTTGTGCAGCCACAGGTTCTGTTAGTTTGAAATAACTCTGTAAACTTACCTGAATTACTCCATATTTTGGAGTGTGGATGGAAATCATTGCAAGGCTATCCAGGTAGAACACAACCTTGTAATCTGAATGAGTTGATACACCTAGTAACTTCATCTTCTCCTCGATCCACTTCATACTTGTTGCTGACCAGATCACAATATCATAGTCCTTCAAAACAATAGAGAAAATGTCACACCATTAACAAACAGCCCTGAGATGTACAAACAATCTGTTAGTGTGTAACTGTTAATGAATAGCTAGCCCTAGTGTGGTTCAGTGTTCTTACCTTATTTAAGGGAAGATATAACCTCAATACTTGCCAGGAAAAACTTAAGAATGTGTGATGCAAGAATTTTTTCTATGTCTGAAGGTTCAATTATATGCATTTGCAAGCAAACTTAGGTAGCAGATAAACACTAACCACTTTGCTTTTTGTATTACAGCCAGCATGTGAAAATTTATAACACTTGTAGCAAATTACCAAAAACATTTTCCAGACATCCGTGCAACAATAGAGGAGAAACGTGTGGAAGCAATTATTGGCTGGTCATTTTCGGAAAGCCCTGTCCATGTTTTCTCTCAGGTTTTATTGCTTTACACATGCAAGCCTGTGCTGCGCAGAATTTATTGTAGTGTGAGAAATAAAGATTGTATTTTCTTGCACTATTTTAAATTTCTAGAAGTGCCTTATACAATTAATAAAATCACTCTTGCAGTTTACTGCAATGCTATAGAGGCCTGTTTTCAATTACTGTTTGATGAGGATCTAATGAGAAATGGATGTTATGTTCTGGGTACAATTCTATCCTGCGTCCCTTATGAAGTTTAGGATAGGTATAGTTATGTTAACGAGTTAGTATTTAGTGCAGTTAGCTAGTTAGTGCAATATAGGGATAAACAAAACTGTTGGCTGTGTTCCTGTAATGGAGCAAGAAGCATAGTTTGGCTGCACTGAATTCTTCAATATAGCTATATGTGCAGTAAGTGAATAAATAAAGAATTATTAACTTTTAAGTGATATTTAATAAATGTTTTCAAATGTCAACCTTCACTAAAAAGTAATTTTAAATGCAGATTACACACAAAATTTTCATATTGGACTTTGAAAAAATGTCAATCTGTTTTGAAAAAATTCTTGCATCACACATTGGAAAGTTAAGCTCTCCATGTTAGTTTTACAAAATTCATATATATATCTATTTAGCATTATAAAAGAAGCCTTTTTCAGTGTTTAATGTGAATGGAATCACCTACTTACTTCATAGGCTGATGTTAGAAACTCATGGAGATATGGCCTCATCAGCTCATATCCAGTTTCAGCTGTGGAGCGATGGTCAAACAAAGTATAATCAATATCAAGCACCAGAAGCTTCTTCCCTGGTCGAGGTTGGTTCAGCATATTAATTTTGTACTCTTTAACTCTTCTCTCAATCTTTGCCAAATATATCTGACAGAGAGAAAAACAGAATATTTATAAAAACATAACCATAAATTGAGTGACAATACCAGATTATGCATGCTGATAAATGTTTCACCTCTTTGTTTTCTATTGCAACTTCTTCATCTTCAATATCAAGATCATTCACCACTTCAGGCATATCTTCTGGTGGCACTGAGGCATCTGCAATATCCTCTTCTAAGGATCCCATCATCATTATTTTGTAACCGGGTTTAAGCTTGAGTGCTGACAACTGACACTCATCTTCTGGGACTTTTCCTAAAATTACAAAGAGAGTTTTATTGAACTGCTTGTAACAGAATTCAAATACATAGGTGTAAATATACTACTGATCTTCACAATTCAATGAAAATAATGGTCACAATTGACTAGTATTGTTACTGCATGCTTAAACATCCCTATTAAAAAGAAAGAAAAAAAAAACGGAAGGAAATAATGACAGCCATCATTCTTGTCCACGGAAGATTACAGGTTGTAGGCATGTAATAAAATGCTTGGAAACAGGACATTGTATGTTCAATAAATTATTTTATACGTTTCTGGGCTTATCATAACTAAGATCTCTACACAACCTCCGATGATAAAAACTGTGTGATGTTTATCGTTATACTGAGTTCTTTTGTAATGTTCAACCAACCAAAAAAATATTTACAGCAAGAAAAATACTTCCAAGGTTAGGTGCATAACCTACCTTTCAGTTTTAAATTCAGGAGTTTTTGTCTCTCTGGTCGAACTCCAGTTTCCTTATGAATTGCATTTTTCAATGTGGCTACAGAATCATTTTCCGAGAGATTGCATATTTCGTATTCTTTTCCACTCCACTTTATCACAACTCTAACTTCGTTCTCCATGCTGGTTGCTTACAAACAAATCAGGTTAGCCAAAATAATAAATATTATAAAACTTGCATAGTAGTTGCCTGAGTGATAATAGAGGAGGAAAATTGGAATTACATTAATTTATGTAGAAAAGTATTGTTTTCATCATCGTAATTGAAAACCTGGGGTTCCTGCACATTTAAAATTTAAAGTTAAGGTTGGTGATATCGTTGTATTTTCAGAATATACAGTGGAAATCTCAGGGTAGCCCCAGGAACTCTTTGTTATCTTGGGATAGCCCGTTCAAAAAAGTGCGTTGCCAAAAAAGAATTGGTAATTACTTTAGTACCCGGTCGTTGAAAGACGTGTTTCACACCATGCTCAATATACGCTAAATAATATCTTAGTGTTGTTTTTAGGTGGCTTTTTTGGGGGACAATGGCCTACTTTGGCCTAAGTAAACCTTTTAAAAATAGTAATACTACCTTACATTATGTATTAGGTATTTCATTTAGAAGTTATTCTTTAAAATACATATCTACAGCTCTGACCTGACTTAATAAAATGGCTATTGTTATAAATCGTTATGCGCAAATTATTTTCTTTAAATATCAAAGCACATCCCAACAAT
This sequence comes from Deroplatys truncata, assembly GCA_030765065.1. NCBI lineage: Eukaryota > Metazoa > Arthropoda > Insecta > Mantodea > Mantidae > Deroplatys > Deroplatys truncata. Next base: position 169,551,185 of record CM060987.1, on the reverse strand, counting down.
TTTTGTAGAGTCTATAGGGAGGACGAAAAATTATTTTATGATTTTATTTCAAAGACAGGTTTTAGATCACAAGCGAGAAATAGAAATCACGTACTTCTATGTTTATAAGGCTAGTAAGCGGACCCTCCCCCACCCGAATTTAAATCTGTAGTACATACACTGTGCGGCGTAATCACAAATATATTATGCATTACAATGAAATAAAAGTTAAAATTATAAAGCTGAAAATGGAATTTCACATACACTATTAAGTCTAGTTTTTCTTCTCCCTCACATTACAATATTTAAATAAAAAAAATACGATCTGTTTACTTCAAAGATACACCGAGTGTGATGGCCCAGGGGACAATGTATGTGCTCCGCATTTGAGAGGTCCCGGGTTCGATTCTCGGTGACCGCTCACTTTAACCATGGGTTTTTTTTTCGTGGTTTTCCCCTGGTCACCTAGGCGAATTCCGGGGTGGCATATTCTATCACGATTTCTCACTTTCCCCATTTTCTCTCATTTCATCACTTCCTTTTACGTTTCAAGTGTGTTTTCAGGTCCTGCGTGCTGGCGGCAGACGGCGTGGATGCTTGCGCTTCGGAAAGAATTCTCCCTGCAAACGTGGGTGGGTTGTCCCGCCCGTTAGGGTGCTTCGTTGTCCTCTTGGAATTCTTCGCCTCTATTTGTGCGCGAGTGTTCAAATTTTCCATTTCCATGTTAGGGACTTCTGCGCGTCTCTGTGGGCCTGTCTGCCTGCAGACCTGAGACCTCCTAGGGCTCCATCGTCTCATCCCTGTCTCCCGGAGGTGTGCCCCTCCGATAAACACATCCTACATCCTACTCCAAATATACGTGAAGCTCCCTAAATAAATTTAATAATGATAATGATATTAAACATTTGTTTGTCCACTTATCCTTCTGTAACTACAGGTAAGGTATATTGAGTATCTCAAACTCGAAAATTTAAATAAATATTAAGTGCGAATATATATTCAGGCATATTCCAAAGATGAATGGGATATTTGGACAACTTCCTCAACCCGTTTTCCCTTGAAATTTTCTGTCAGTTCCACCTCCTTCCTCTTATAAGATGCTCGAATCGATTTAGATTCACGACTCAGGTGTACAATTGTTTACACATTAAATTCTGTGTAAAATTATGAAGTTTTCTATACTCACAAGGAATTTATAATGGGAAATCACAAAAGATTAACAATATTGCTGCAGGATAGGAAAGAAACCACACTTTCTTAAAATACGTACCTATATTATTTGTGTAAACCAGCTTATTTGATGCGTCAACCATTTCCTAACTTGCTGTTATGTTTACGTTTATTCAAACTGGTATGAAAATTATAATGAAAGCGTGAGCAGTAACAATAACACTATAAATTTGATCATCTTCAATTAAGGATCTAAAATATTCTCTTCAGCCTTAATTAATATATTTAACTGAATTTAACTCAATTTTAAATTTGAAGATTTGAAGCATTTCTTGTAATTAAATTAAACTTTCTATAGAAGGCTATTTTAAAGTGACACTTTTAAGATACCGAAAGATAAACCTTTTTAAAATCGTCAGTTCTACCAAGAAGGGAAAGAGAAAAATGAATGAAATGAAAGAAAAGAAGTGTAAAGCATTTAGTTACTGAAATGTAGTTACATTTTCAGGTAGGTTAGGTTTTTGCCTACGCTTTTTGTTTTTTCATTTATACAAAATTCAATAAGAATACCTATAATAAGGACTAGCAGATACTTTTGCACAGACTAGTATTACATTTTATCTTTCACGCCAATAATTCCTAGTATGTATATGAATAAAAATAATTGGAGGTAATAATAATGCTAATGGCGACGGTGGTAGTGGAAATTCTCTGAAAACCTTATCCTCGAACTGAAAACTGTCTTAGTTAAATATGACATTAATTTTATAAGAATGTTTGTTTTTGAGAGATACATGAACATTTTCTACTTCCTTTTTCATAAAGGAAGCCTCATAACATGCATCTCTAACGAAACTGTGATAGGTATAGAAATTGGAATGCAATATTTGTGTTTCAGGAGAGGAGTAGAGAAAGAAAAGTTGATAGATATTTATTTAACTTTTATATAAATAGTAAAACTTGTTGCCTAACTACTTTAGCCTTTATAAATCAATACAGTAACGAATTAACTTAGCTACCATTGGGCATTTATTAGCAGGTACATTGTACCTGGAGAATGCAAGGACATCTGACCAAATAGTCATTGGTCTACCTGTGTTCTGGTGGGGTAACGAGATATGGGCCGAGATGCTCATGTGGACTCGATTATTTCTGGCTTCATCATCATGTTCCTCAATTCCTTGCCCCAGTTTCCTTGCTTTGTGGCCTCATGCCAAGACAATCCCAGAATCACGAGCTTACGGTCTTTTCAGGTAGTTCAGGGTCTGAAGTTCATAATCAGGCCGCGTTCATTCCCTTTGCAGCTAAGTTCTGAATACATTTTGGTAGGCTATTGCCAAAAAAGTAACATTTTATATCAACTAGGGATCTGACGATAGCATTATTTCTGGATACTGGTGTTGATTTTTAGTGCCAATACTCCATACTCGGTTCATAAAAATTCTAGAGGCAATGGCTCACTTCATTATCTATTAAGGTGTTCTTTTTAGGTTTTAGTGTATAAACACTTGTAACATATTTTGTACTAAATTCTGCAACATCTGGTGTTGTGTTCTGGAATTGAAAGCATCTTTTTACTTTCTCTACTGCTTACCTATATAGGTAAGTAGCGTAAGTATTGTATTCCACCCAAAAATTTTGATACGAAATTTAGCCAGAAATACACATTTTGAAGTTCCCTGAATCCTAAAACAAGGCATTTTTAGAAAAACGTGTGTGTGTGTGTGAGAGAGAGAGAGAGAGAGAGAGAGAGAGGGGGGGGGAGACTGTGAACAATATAACGCAAAAACGAAAAGTCCATTAAATCATTAAATACCTAGCTTCAGGGGCGTGATTTAGGGGGACAGGGGGGCCATTTGTCCCCCAAGTAATGATAAATAAATGACGCCCCTGCCTAGCTTTATTGGTATTTAAGTTCGTCTTCCAAGGACGCGACACGAAGATTTTAAAAAAAATATCCCCCAGCCAAGCTTTCTTTATATGGAAAATATATAGTTATTTTTTATTTTCTTATAAATTGCTCTAACGATTTTGATTAAAATACCACGTACTTAATATATTACCATGGCAATAAAATGTGAATCTTGAATTTTTTGAGAATAGACTATGAAACCCTCTTCATTCTGAATGACCTTTTTAAAATATATAAACCGTAGGATATAGACAGTATCGGACTAAACAAACAAATATAGATCTCGTTAAACCGTATAATTTATGTCAAATAAAATGGTTTGTGGCGTTAACTATTTCTGAGATATTCTCTGTTATTGGTTTGAATTTACAAATAAGCTATATTTTTCTCAACTGCAAATCGCTGTTTGCTTTTACTTTCTCTATCATGCACATAGTAGGTAGAGAAGGTATTGCATCCCAACTAAAATTTCAGTATCGATATTTCACCGGAAATACATTTTTTGAGGTACCCTGAATCCAAATAAAGCATTTTTTAAAAGCATGTCCGTGTGTGCGCGCACGCGTCAATGAACAGCATAATTCAAAAACGAAAAGTCGGATAAATACCAAATTTGATATTTAAGTTCAGTATCTTCCAAGGATGCGGCACGAAGATTTTCAATAAAATCCGCCACTCCAACTACCATTTACATTGAACAGTTTGAGAAAATTTTGATTTTATAAAAAACTACTATAACGATTTTGATTAAAATGCCTACTATAAGATATTTTCATGACAAATAAAATGTATATCTTGAATTTTTTGGGAGTAGTCTGTGAAGTCCTCTTCATTAGGAAAGAAATTTTGTATGATCCTGTATAACTGGTAAACGTTAAGCGATAGACGAAAACGTAATATATATATATATATATGTAGATCTCTTTAAACCACACAATTTATTTCAAATATTTTTTGTGCATAAGCCATTTCTGAGATATCCGTTGCTAGTGGTTTGAATTGTTCATTACTTGATCATTCTCTTCAAGTTCTGCCAACATTAAATTGTTTCTCGTGATTGCATACAAACAGTATGGAATGTTAAGGCCAGCATATAGCGTCTAGTTCTTAAACATTTGACTATCGCTGTTCCCTTTGTAGGATAACGAAATGTGTAATGTAGCTATTTCTGGAAATGTTTATTTGGATTAAAATGTAGTAGATAGAAAAATAAACCTGAGTATGAATAATTTGTATACCCACTAATAAACGATAAAGGGTGGAGAAAGTCACGTGAATGTATCACATCAGCTTTTTTCTCTTATTTTTTCTTTCTTTCTTCATGTGCATGCAAAGAGAACGGAATTTCAAAGCTATTACTTAGCGACCAGTTTTGAAAAGATTTGACTATCGCTTTGACCTACTGTATAGTTGGTGTACCTATAACGAAATGTGTAATGAAGTTTTATCTGTATTAAGAAGTACATAGAAGAATAAGCTTTCGTAAGAATTTATTGTAGAAGAGTGAGAAGAAAAGTCCTGTGAATGCAAAACAACAGATCTTTTATTTAATAAGCTTACATATCACAATAATGTCTGTTATTTCCAATCAAAGCTAACAATAACATTTCAAATATGTGGTGGTGGCGTGGGCGGCGGCGTGGTGGTGGTGCATTTTCCCCTCCTTGCGTGATTCTATGTGTTGAAGAATTTCGTTTAAAGAATTTCTATCCATAGACAAATAAACACCAGCAATAGCACTGCTTCTTTACTACTCTGCAACGAATAAATTATTATCTTTTTTTCACTGCAAACTCTTGCTCTCCTTTCGATGTATAGATTAACATGTTTCTTTACTTTATGTGTTGTGTGAATATATCACTGCGTAAAAGTGTTTTCTTACATATTTTACACTTGTTCTGATGTTACCAACAGTGTCCACTTCAAAATAGTTACATACTTCATATTGTAATTTAATGCGATTACAGTATGTAATATAGCAGAATGGGCGAAACAAAATGTTTAACGAGGCCCAGTACATAATAGGGCTACAACGGGAATTTGACTCGGAATGTGAGAAATAGCCACTAACAGACTGTAGGAAAAGCAAATATTCTTGAGCGCTGATTTGCTCCTGTTGAATCCACCGATTTTTGCCACGGATTAAAATGCGACGGTGAATAGAGAAACAATGCGATGTGATGTGTCATTCAGAGCTCATTTCATTTAATACTGCAGTTTACGTGAATATTTCGATCCTGCCCACGTACATAGTTTTGCAAATTTTCATTTAGATACAAGAGTAGACGGAAAGGCAACGACCAATAGCAATGAATCCAGCAACACTTCGCGTTCGATTTCTTTTGTCCATGACTAAGTAAAGTAAAATGCAACTGCCAGAATGGTGTCTGCAATAGAAATGGTATCACAGAAACTGAGAAAGCTATGTAAATTCATAGGGAGTATTCCTATGCAATATAGGTAAATTTATAACTTTGAACAAGGAAATAACACGTTAACGCCCAAGAATTCTTTTAAGAACTTATAACACCATAAGAAATGTTTTATGTTGTATCTGTTGAAAAATATAGAAACATAGTTAAAAACAAATGCTTTTCTTAGGTTACCCAGTTATTGTGAAAAGTACTGCAAATTAAATTAATTCGATTTCTGGTCATAAGAATACAAAAGGTAGTTGTAAAGTGGATGTACTAACAAAACAAACACGAACTGTTAGGGGGTGGGGATCTGAACGTTTAACTGTTTATCCAAAATACACATTGTTATTCAAAAATAAGTATAAAGGGAGTATCGATCATCCACAAGTTTCCTGGTTCTGGGAACAAAATAGGAAATAATGGTTTTGAATAAGATGTGACAACCACTATAAAGAGAAGACTAGATGTGGCCATGAACCCATTATTGTTATATAAAATGAAAGAAAAAGGGGGGTCCTTACTGTGAAAGTAAGAAATGAGTAATTTAGAACATATATAAAATGGATATAACTTTAATAAGAGCGACAATGATGAATTACTAAATTCATTGTATAAAGATGATTTACAAGGGCCTATAAAAATCACAAATATTACAAAATATAAACACAAACTAATACTTAAGAACTCCACATCAAACACTCAGAATTAAAAAAAAGAAGTAAAATTACATGTACAAGACGCCAAATGAAGACAGAGAATCTCTTCGAGAGCATTCATAGATAAATAAAATAAGAAAATAAATTAAAAAAAATGTAAATTACGTAAGTGAGAGGTAGCACTACAGCCTACTACATACGTAGTTTAGTGGGCTGTGGGTAGCACAAAACAAATATTTTAATGCCGTGTTGCTACTGAAGTTAGAGTTCCGTTTTCCCTTTTGATTTTAGTTCAGAAAAAACCTACACTTCGAAATAGCGCAGAAGAAATTTTTTCCCTTAAATTCTTATAGGCAAAATTTCAGCGCACACACACACACACACACACACACACACACACACACACACACACACACACACACACACATAACGATTCGTGTGTTGTGTCATATCATACGTGCAGACGGATAAAGCGATGCTAATGGCAATCCATAGCTGCAGACGCGAACAAAATAATCCACCTGTATCGTCAGAGAGAAAAAATCTTTAATGGAAATGTAGACTTTAATACAGCTAATTTGTTTATTTTCTTTATTTATTTTATGTTTAGTAGACCGTGGCTTTGCTGCAATAGCGTGAGCGTAGAAAGATCTATTTTGATAACAATTTGGAAGAGGAAAACAGTTTGGATTAAATTTGTTGGTTTTCGAAATTTGCAAAATTAAATATAACTCAAGAAAGAAGAATGATTCAAAGATCGTTAAATCAATATTAAGGATGGAATGATAAAGCTAGAAAAAAGAATTTTTCTTAGATTAAAAAACACAAGATGGTTTAATTCAAGGAAAGTGTTAAAGCTAGTAGTATTCAAAAATAAATATTGAAGTTCTGATAAGTTGGAGCTAAAAATAAGAGTGAAAATAATGTGTTAATTAATAAAAACAATATTATTATTATTGAAGATAAAACCGAAGTTTTTAAAGTGGAAATGTGATATAATATGAATTAATTTGAAGCAAAACAAAAGACATCTTTAATAAAGTATGCGCCCATAAGCATAAAACCAAGATTTACTAGCAAATGAAAACGTCTTAAAACAAATGAGAAAGAAGAAAAAAGAAAAAGAAGAAAAATATAGTCTTATTGAAATAAAAGATGATTGAAGTAATTAATGTGAATATCAAAATAAATAAATAAAATATAATAACAAGAATTTAATGTAATGAATTATCTAATATTGTTGTTATAAGTCGTTAAAGAGATCGAGGCTATCTCAGGATGTCGTTAAATAAGGAGAAGAAGAAGATGTACTTATACTGTTAAGTGTATTCTTATAAAGGATGTATAGGTGCTCTGCTTCCATTTATTATCCTGATGAAACTCGAGGAGATCAAAGAAACAATAAAAACTGCTAAATGAAAACCACATAGTTTCGCAATCCTTCCATATAATATGAATAGATTTTTGAATACCCTGCTGTGTGGAAGATAAGTATGTAAAATTTCTTGCTTTTCAAGAAACCCAACCGAACACTTCTACATTCACTGTTAATTGTCTCAGTGATCACCATATACCTATCCCGTTGGCTTCGTGAAATTTACAATTCAGGGTATGGAAGGTCCTTAGGTTGGTTAACCTGAAATAAGCGCCTGCAAAAGACCATGGATGTACCGGGTGCACCAATAAAATGTCCTGTTTTTAATGTTTGATATTTCGCTAAGTTGGTGACACATTTTTCTTTTCTTTACAGGCAATTATCGTGCAAGTTTGGGAGAAACTTTCATTATGGTTTTCACCACGGCTGAGAATTAAAATTGCTACCTTTTATTTGGAAACAAAATCAGTGGTAAAGTCACAACGTAGACATGTAATCAAATTAATTGTCAAGCAGCACCATCTCCGAAGAAAATACTGCGAATTATAAAGAAATTTAATGAACAATGGACTGTTCTTAACCCGAATAAAGGAAATTCAGGTAGACCGAGATCGGCAAGAACTCAAGAAAACAGTCAGTCAATCAGAGTAAAAAAGAGTAAAAGAGGTAAAACTTTTCCCGTATAAGCTGCAAGTGAAGCAATCACTAACAGTTCAACAAAAACGTGATCGTGTTGAAATGTACAATAGTTTTAACCAAAAAATGGAAGATAATGATGAATGGGTGAACAATGTGTTGTTTACAGACGAAGCTCATTTCCATCATAATGGACTAATGAATCGCCAGAATGTGAGGTTCTGGGGTTCAAATCCAACAATGGAAATAACCGAACAGCCGCTTCATAGTCCAAAATGTTCCTAAAGCAGTTGCTTGCATTAAAACGTATTCTCCAATCTTTCTTTTGTAACTCTGTACCAATATGATGCACCTTATTCAATAGTTTGGAAGCTATGCATGTTTTAAATCAGGTGCATTTTATTGACGTATATAACAACTGGATTTCCTACCATGTACTGGGTTTGAAAGCCGTCGTCTGCTAGCTCCGCCGCCATGCTGGACGGACCATCAATGAGTGCGATCATGAATCCTATAGTTACTTATGTTTTAGATTTAGAACAACACAATCCAACATTTTTTATAGTGCTTTAAAATAATAAATGTACACAGTTAATATCAATATAATGCGACTGAGGAAGTATTAAACCAAGTTCGCCGTTTTTTTTCTTATACTTATAACAATAACCTGAATACTCCTCATTAACTTAACGATATTACGTGTACATTTTACGGTTTGCAACCATTCCTGCGATTTGGGTTCACTGACAATACCAGTGCAAGTTTGTAGAATAAGCCAATAACAATCTTAAAACATAATTGAACTTTGCCCTCAATAGTTTGCGGATAAAAGCAACTCAACTATCCCCTTAACATGTAACATTCATATGGCAAACACAAGTAAACTAAAGCCTCTACCTGCAGAAGATCGCAAAGCTGATCCAAGTGGTAAGCTGCGATTGAAAGATTCTCCAAGAAAACAAATTTTCTTACCAAATATATCTGCCCACCTGTATCACAAGTTAGGACAACCATATGATATGATCTTTCAATAACTCTGCTACACCTATACCTATGCAACTCTTAGAGATGAACAGAAAATTGATATTCCACATTCTTGAGTTTTAGGCTTCCCAAAGTGAAATGGGTACTTCAGAACTAATTTAAATATTCTTTCCCAACAAGTTGTAAATAATACTGGTATGTCATAATTCTAAACAAAGAACTATATTCATTCCTCATACTCATTTACTGCTGTTAGGAAAGTATTTGTTAGTTATCACAAACCTGTTAAGAGTATGTAATTAATGCCTGTGCCCTCCCAATCACTATAGAGTTATTATATAAGACATTTATGTAATTGTAGGTAGAGAGCAAAATCGTATTCCACTATGAATTAAAATTACTATAATCTGCTTACATAGAAGTCTAAGTCTAGTTATACTGAATACCTGTCCAAAAATACTTATGTTGTAATTGAATATATGAGCAACGAATGGAAATAAGCGGTATGCATTTTCTATAACAACATAATTTTAATGGTTGTTTCGTACCTTAATCTAATGGCGGTATTGGTATTGATGGGTGAACAATAACGTTTTCTAGACAGTTACAAATGAATGTGTGAAAGTATTAACTACTTCATATCATATTCTTGAGTTGATCCAAATAGTAAAATATAACGCCAAGTATAAAAAGTAAATTTAGATAAATGTTTGGTAATTAAAAAACATATATTTTTTAACAAATTATGTTTATCCATGAGATTTAATAATGACTACTTATCCGTTGTCGCATTTGTGTACCTGTAAAAACTTAAACTTTTGTCTACAGACTTGGGTGTTATTACATCCATATGCAACACCAAATATTCTCATTATTTGGCCTAAAATTTCCAATAAAATATGTAATAAACAGATACCGCACAATGGTATCTTCCCGCCCAACACGACGACGGCTCGATTTCATTCGTAAGAACTCTGTTTCGCGATTTCTCCAGTATATACTCTACCTCCATTCAAAAGCCGTTATAGCATTTTGTCTTTTGTCTTGCGAGTTTTTGCATTATAGTTCAATGATATTGAAATAAATGTATGAGGAAAGATTATATTTCGTAGTTTTAATTCACGAATCCCACCAGAACTCCCACAATTGGTGGCCTCCGACATTCCGGGGTCAAAAAGAAGTTTAAAGGTTTGTGTTCTACCGTGCATAATTACTCTTTAAAAATGACGGAAGAATCGTCAGTACAGGTTAACAAAGAAAAACCGCAATTAACCAGATTTCAACCAAAATTCCTCCTTTTTGGAGAAATCGGCCTGATCTAGGGTTTCAACATGTTGAACCACAATTCAACATCGCAGGAATTACGCAAGATCAAACTAAGTTTAGCTATGTCGTTGGAAACCTGGATTGCGACATAATGGAGCAGGTGAGTGACATCATAGCTAACCCACCTGGCAAAAACAGATTTTCTGTATTAAAAGAAAAGCTTATCTCAATTTTTGCCGACTATGAGGAACACAAATTACCTAAGCTGCTAAATGAAGCTGAATCGGGAGAAACACATCTCAACGTTTACGACAAATAAAAGATTTGGCGCGTAACAAAATTACATACGAAGTATTAAAATCTCTGTTGTTCCAACGCCTCCATTTGCCAGTTCAAACGATACTCGCAGTCAGTAATAAAAGTATAGACAAGTTAGCTACAACGGTTGATAAAATAATTGAGGTTACTGCTCTTCAAAGCTCAAATTCAGTTGATTTAGTCGTTATGGATACCGACTCAAACACTAGCAATTTCTTACGGCTAGTAGGTAAACTTAAGAAGCCATTACTTCAGGTTTGGACAAATTAGAATCTTCTCACCAACGCGGACGAACAGCAAGCCACAGTCGACAAGGTCATAAGCGTAACAAAAGCAGACCCTCAATTCCATCTGACACTGATTATTGCTGGTATCATAAATTCGGAGACAAAGCCAAAATATGTCGTTCCCCATGTACGCATATTCTAAAAATTGGACGCCCAATCGCAAATGGCGGTATGCGAGAACGAGAAAGCAGCTCGCCCATTTGTCGTCCTCCGTGGTGCAGTGGTTACCATGCTAGCCTCTAGTTCCCGAGGTCGCGGGTACACACCCGGCAGAGGGTGATGGATTTTTTCGGGCATAAAAATCCTTAGCGTGGCTTCCTTCGGAAGGAAAGTAAAGCCGGTGCTCCCGCATCGTAGATATACGTACGTAAAAGAACCTCAAGCATATAAAGAGGCCTCTGAGCAAAGTTACCGGTCTTTTACGCCCAATATAGGATGGGACAATAAGATCCATAGCAGTTAAAGAGCGTTCATAAATAAAACTCAATTTAATTGAGCCCGGCTATTTATCACAGATAAAAGAACAAGGGTTAGATATCTGATAGATACAGGAGTTGAGGTATCTGTTTTTCCAGCACTCTTAATGACATGTAGAGTGGTCTACATATGGTGAACGATTACTTAACCTCCACCTAGGTCGTAGACGCAACTACCATCGGTCATTGGTTTTAACAACAGTTAATCATCCTATATAGGAGCAGATCACTTAAGTTGTACAACTTTGTAATTGACTTCCGAAAAAGGGCTAGTAGATGGCGATACACCACACTTATCTGTACTTACCTGCGTTTCTCATATCAGATGTGGAATGTCATTTCACTGTGTTAACAATATAAATAAATTTACGGAGATGCATCAAGAGTTTCTGGAAATATCGCGGCCACCCGCATTTTCATGGGAGTATCTAGCACACAAGACAACTCACGTCCTCGAAACCGCTGGACCTCCATTTCGAGGGTTATCTCCAGAGAAACTGCAAGCGGCGAAACAAGGATTCTAGGTAATGATGAACCTAGGAATTTGCAGACCATCGAAATCCAATTGGTCAAACCCCTACACCTCAAAAAGGACGGCAGTTGGAGGACATGCGGAGATTTTCGAAATTTAAATGCTGCTACTAAACCAGACAGGTATCTGCATAATTTCACTCATTCGGTAGCTATAAAGAATCCAAGCTTGATTTAGTGTGTGCATACAACCAAATACCAGTAGCACCACAAGGTATAGAAAGGCTCCTATAATCACTCCCTTTGGGTTATTCGAATTCCCTACAATGACCTTCGGATTAAGAAACGCAGCACAAACCTTTCAGCAGTTCATGTATGAAATTTTAGGAGACCTATCATTTGCATTCACCTATCATGTCGATGTCCTTGTTGCCTCATCTTCAACTGAAGAACTTAAATGACACTTAAGGATACTTTTTTCAGACTTCGAGACTATGGTATCTCGATGAACGTGGCGATATGTGTATTCGGTGAATCCATCATGGATTTTTAGGATTCCGAATTTCTAATCAAGGAACAGTTCCACTTCCATGGCGTGTAAAAGAAAACCCGGAGACGCTGAGCCACTCAAGGCATATCGAATGTTAGCAGTTCATCCACAAAGCTGCTTGGCCTCAGGTGACATTATAAGAAGCTCTTGATTCTGCTCATGGTGAAGTCGCCACATCTGGTCCCCAGAACTGACCAAATCATATGACGCTTGCAAAGCTGTACTTGCAAATGCAACCCTCTTTTCTCATCCTGAACCAAATTGTCAACTATTTCTGAATGTGGACGCCTCTGCAGTAACCATAGGAGCATATCTTGAGCAACAATTTAACGAAGGAAGCAAACACTTGTCTTCTTCTTTTGAAAACTCTCAGAAACTAAGAAGAGATACAGCACTCATGACCGTGAACTTTTGGCGGTTTATGCATCTATCAAGCATTTCAGATACTTAGTTGAAGGTCGCACACTCACTGTGTTCACAGTCCACAAGCCGTTGACTTTTGCTTTCTTCCAGAACGCAGAGAAAGCTTCTCCAAGAAAACTTAGACACCTGGACTCTGTTAAAATTCACAACAGGCATATATCAGGAAAAGACAACATGGTTGTAGACTATCTTTCCCGATTAGAGACGATCAGTTCTCTCGACTACGCCAATATGGCAAGATCGCAAGGATGATCCTGATCTTCAAAACTTTCTTCGGGAAAACACCAGTTCTCTCAAACTTTCACTTAAACCTGATCCTGGACAAAGTACTTTACAATATTGTGATGAACAAAACCGCCCATTTGTACTTGATACGATGAGTAAACAAGTATTCGACTTAATTCTCAACTTGTTTCATCCGTATCCTAAGCGGAGTTACGACTTGTATAAGACAGGTTCGTATAGCCCTCGATTGACAAGCAAGTGAAAGAATGGGCAAGAGCTTGTATCAACTGCCAGCGTACCAAAATTAGTCAACACACAAAGTCCACTGGGAACATTTCCGCACTCCAACAGAAATTTGAACATATACATTTGGACATCGTGGGTCCACTCCTGGTATCGCAAGGTTTTATATACATCCTGGCAATCATTGATCGATTCTCTTCTTTGCCAGACGGAATTACCATGAAGGTTATCTCAGCAGAATCTGTAACTCAATTTTTCACCTCTGAATGGATTTCATGGTACGGAACTGCCTTCCAAATTACAACAGACAGAGGACCACAATTTGAGCCAATACTGTTCAAACACCTGAATATTTAGGAGTACGTCATTTCCGCATTACCGCTTACCATCCACAGTCAAATGGCAAGTGGAAAGATGGCATAGATCGCTGAGGGGGGCAATGAAGTGCAACCTCAAAGATGACTGGGTGAATACACTTCCAAATGCACTTCTTGGACTAACAAATGTAATTGTCGAAAATGGGTATACTGCCTCAGAATTACTTTTTGGTACACCAGTTCGTCTACCAGGAGAATTCTTCGTTCCTCCTCAGCTGGATGACACAAACTTAGCAGCGTACCTCAAGCAACTAAGAGGCGCATTTCGTGAAAATCAACCAACACATTAAAAGAAGGCAGATGTAAAATCCTGTTTCGTCCACTCTGCATTATTTTCAGCGACCAATGTGTCCCTGCGAGTAAATGCAGTGAGAAAACAGTTATAACCACTTTACGAGGGTCCATTCCCAGTTATTCGACAAGACAGTACTTTTTTCACAACTGGTCGCAATAATAAGCAGGAAAATCATCTCTATCGAGTGCTTAACACCAGCCAATCTGATGAACCAATTACGTGGTTTGGTCGAAGGTCCACGAGTGAAACTCCTGACCGCTACTTCAACACCAGTACATTCAAGTAGGGCTGCTCAAACAACTCGCAGTGGGAGACTGTACGACTGCCTCCACGATTTTTAACCACCCATTAGGAGGGGGTGCCTGTGGCAACCACCCTTAGGTTGATTAACATGAAATAAGCGGCAAAATCCGCTTTAGCAGTTTGTCTTTTGTCTTACGAGTTTTTGTATTGTAGTTCGTTGATGTGGAAATAAATGTGTGAGGAAAGATTATATTTCGTAGTTTTAATTGAGAATCACACTATGTCGTCCTCCGTGGTCTATTGCTAGCCTCTAGTTTCCGAGGTCGCGGATTCAAATCCGGCGGAGGGCGACGGATTTTTATTTCGGGCGAAAAAATCCTTAGCATGGCTTCCTATTTCTCTCTCATTCATTGTCTTCTCAAAATCTTCATCCTTCATAAATTTCTTTATTTGAGGACCAACAAAAATTCCAGCCTTTAATTTGTCTTGTGTAATGAAGGTAAACTTCTTGGAATGGTACTTGAAGCAGGGTCCATCCTGTGGTAGAGCTCTTACAAATTACTTCATCAAGCCCAATTTTGTGTGTATTGGCGGAAACTATATCTTTTGTCTCTCTACAAGCGGATCGTGCAGGGTGTTTTTAGTTCCAGGCGACAAGTTTCTCCGCTGTGGCCATACTTTCACCCTCCAATGTCTTTGCTTTGCCCGACTGTTCCATTCGCACAGAAAGCAAGGCATTTTTGTGAACCCATCTTGTTGTCCAAATAGTATTCCAATAACTTATGTGCGACAGGAATTGACCCATACACATTCCCATTTTGCAGTAACACGCATTTCGGGCTCCTCTTTGATGAATCTATAAAAAGTCTCCACTGAGTAGGAGCATGTTCAATGTCATAAAAGTGCATTAACTCGTTTATGTCATTGCGTAAACCAAGGACTCGATCTATGAGAAAAAAGGAACTAGCCCTTGTTCTCTGTGTCTGTACCATGAGCAATGTGTTCTTGGTTCCAGAAGATTCTTATTTTTAAGACGGGAGTCTAGTAACTCTGCAGATTCCTTAGACAAATTAAAATCACGTACTAGATCATTTAGTTCATTCTGAGAGAACGGTTGTGGAGTCACGTCGTATTCAGGGCGGTAGACGTCATCAGAATCGTCTTCGGTGATTGCATGAGATTCACTTTCAACACCATCTTCTTCCAAGTTCTCTAAAACAGCTGGAGGAAGAGGAGCAGGCAGATCTTCTCCGTGTGGAATTGGCCTGATGGCTGAAGGAATACTTGGATACACAATATGTTTCTTATTTTTCGAATTGCACCCCTGAACATTAACTAAACCGAAATAAGTCTTTAAGGCGGTCTTTAGGCTCTCTTCACACTATAGGAATTGCAAATGGCATGCATGATTTCTTTCGTTTTATCCACAATCTTAACCTCTCAACACAATAGCGGCAAACTATCTTTGGAGCCGGCCTTGTCTTGGTCACCAAGTTTCATTTTAAAATAAGCATGGTACACTTTTTTCACAAAGTCTTGTTATATCAGTTCTCTGTTGAAGCACTGTATAATTTCCACAAATGTAGGAAAAAAAAAACATTTGGATTGTTCACACACTTGCGTGTAGACATAATTTATAACTTCAATCACGATATAGCACTGGTAATGCAAGACTCTGATATTAACAACAATGCCTAAATTACAAATAGTAACCAGCATCTACAGGTGTAACAACCTAAAGACTTACAAGTCTGTATTGAGAAATTTCCCTCCAAGAAGTGATAAATTTCCCTTCAACAATACTCATAATCTACTGGCTCAACTCGATATTTTTGAAGTGAAATTGTGAAAAAAACTGCACGTGATAGAAAAAAAAAGCTAAAAGCAGTTCTGAAATCAGCATAAAAAAAAAGGTCAGAATCACTTATTGGTTTTCAGTCATCCGATATCATGCAGACTAGTGTAATTGATGACGTGTTAAGCCGGATTATGATGCACTTAACGTAACGTGACTTAACGCGACGTAATGTGAAAGTCTAACACATCATATTAAATGGAACTACTTAGGGTTGACTTAACTTAATGCGACGTAACTTAGAGTTTGGTAATGTCAAACTTTTCCTTCCCGTTACGTCAAGTTTGATGTCACATGGTAATCAGAACCAATCGACGTGAAGCAGTAGCATGACGTAATAAAAGAACTACCAATCAAGAGTCATTTCCGTTACATTAACTTAACTTAAATGTATCCTAATTAAACCTTTAGTTTAGCAGCATTTCTTAACTTCACGTTAAATCCCGTCACGTTAAGCTAAGTTCATCGTAATCCCGGTATTACATTCACATGGCTTTCTCTGTCCACTCTTCCACTAACTACTCCTAGAAAAGCTTATTTTTTCTTATATTCTTGTTAATTGAGATAAACGTTTGCAAAATATTATCTAATACATTATCGTTATAGGTACAAGAGTAGTACAGGTAGAGTTAGATCCTGATAGTCAAATCTAAAAAGCGGGTTGCCATATCTGTGCTTTGAAATTACATAATCTCTATGTATGACATCACGAGAAACAAAACAATACTGAAAATGCGCCTAAGAATTGTAAAGTATTGGAAAATTCAAACCAATAGCAATGATCATCTTGGAAATAGTAAAGCCACAAATAAAATTGTGACAGAAATTGTGTTTTAACGAGATCTAAACTTTTCTAGTAAGAAGCTTTTTGCCTATTTCTTAGTATTGCCAGATATAAAAAAAAATAATACAAAATTAATTCAGAATGAGACTTCACAGGCTTTTCCTAGAAAATTGTTAGCTCTGCAAAAGCTTTAGAAATTGTTATTATTGTATTAAAAAACGTTAGAACTGTTTTTGAACAAATAAAACATAAGGAAACATTTACTCAAAATCCATGTAAACGATATTTTGGGGAGGGGGTTTTCATAAAAAAACTTCTTGTGGTATCTTTTGAAGCTGCTGAATTAAATATCAAGTCTGGTATTTATGGAATATTTTAATTAAGCTGTTCACACACACAAGCACGCACGCACACGCCTCGTTCGGATCTTTTTCTAAAAAAAAGAGTTTTGGGGATTCAGAGGACCTCAAAACATGCATTTTCTGATAAATATTGCCATAGAATTTTTGGGTAGTATTAAATACGTCTCTTATCTACCATAGGTATGTAGTAGAGAAATTAAGGGGAAAAAAGCTAGTTTTCAAGCAAAACATGAGACGACGTTTCTAATATTACAGGCCACGCGTATAAAGACGCTACACCCTTTAAGATCTTGATTTGTGTGCCCATGTATCATGCCTTTCCCTTTGGGATTTAATTCCTCTTTTTCTCTCTTTTTGCTCAAGTTGGGAATTTTGTAAATGGCCTAGTTTTCTATATTCTCTAAACTTGGGAGCTCAATATTTTTGTGGATGTTCATGACAATGAACCATAAAGATCAATTTTCTTTCCTTTCCCAATCTTAAAATCCGGCAATAGTGTGTGCCACATTTCCAGGTACCCAATTGCTAGTTCTCATTTCTTCATGGATGCCTTCATACCTATCTATTTCTTTGTCTTGGGGATGCGACTATTAATGTTTATTAATTACTTTTACAGTAATTCAGAGACTGTTAGATTGGTTTGCACTGATCTATTTATAATTTGATAAAGAAGGCATGTTAACTGGGACGGGGCCCAGGGTCTAAACTCCATTGTTGTCACTATAGACGCCGCACTCCGGGAAGTCAATGGCTGGCTCTATTTCGGCGTCGCGTCTAAATATGGCAAGGAACGATGAGTGAGGGTGGAGGGGCGTGAAGGGGCGGAAGGGTGTCGAGAAGAGTGAAAAGTGCCGGCAACCTCAGTGGGCAGAGCCTTCTCCGACTGAAAACAACTGAAGGCGACTCTTTCTTCTTCTTAACACTACACAATGGTAAGTGTATTGTGCATTGTTGTTCTTAGTGTGGATACATCGTAGCCTAAATGCGAAACGCTCTCATAGGATCGTGTGCTACAGTCATCAGGACATACTGTGGTGGACTTTTCATTTTAATTTAATTTCGACTTTTGGGAATAAATCGAGATCGGAACACTAGTGCTACCAATATCTACATACTTGTGACAATGGTTACCTGAAGTGAAGAAACGAGTGCGCGCGCGCAGACCAGTTACCTACTTTCTCGGAACACTAAACACTAAAGGATAGCGATATCTGCAACAATTTCGTGTGATGTTAATCATTTATGAAGCATTTTCCCGCTAAAATATAGTAGTAGGTGTGAACCATTCAAGCGTTTTCATGTACCTTTAGGCCAACATGAACACTTACAATTCAGTTAATTCTATATTAAAAACTTACAATTACGGTGAAAATAAACAAACAAACAATCAGTTGCTCTAAAATAGGCGCTGAAGCTTTCCCGATGGCATAGTAACTCTAAATTGGGCTCCTAGCCAACCAAGCAAATGGTTGGTTTGAAACCGACGTGTCGATGTTCATCTTCGCCATGATAAACCGATGGAAATGGAAGTCCGGACCTCCATATTTAATTATTTATAGTGCCAGAGGATTGATGTGTAGTTGAAGATCCGGATTCCATTTCCATTAGTTTATCTTGAGGAAGAAGGTGATGAACACCGTCGAAACGTCGGTTTCAAACCACCCATTTACTTGGCTAGAAGCTCGAGAAAATTTAGGATTGATCATTTGCTCTGTTATTTATGCATCCAACAAATTAAGCTTTGCTGCTCAGTGGAGTAATAATTTATTAAAATGTGACACCTAAACAAAAAAGAAAAACAAAAAAATAAAATAAAAATTAAAATGAGAGCAAAAGCAAATGAGATTTATATTTTACCTTTTTTGTAAAGACGATATTTTATCAAACTTTAAAAATGCAAAATCTAAAACCGCGGCTGATGACCATGATATCAAAATTTTCCTCCCTCTAGAGCCTAAAATCATACACATCTGCCGTACAAATTATTTAGGAAATGACTAATCTCTTTCAATAAGAGTTTGCGTAGAAATGTGGAAACACAATCTCTTCAGAAATATCCTAGATTGTTTTATATTGATGCATTTACTCCGTAAATGTTATATTTAATTTTTTATTTTCGAATACACACAATATAAATATGAAACAGTTATAATACAAATATATTTAAAATGATCCTAAGAAACCATGGTATCAACAATAATAACTAAAATTTAGTATAGTCAAATAAGGTGGTCTTATAAAAACAAATGAGTAATTACTAAAATACTAGCACAAAAGAGTATCTACTCATTAATAATAATTGGAATAAGTTAGCAAAGCATTTCTACAATACTTGGAAGTAATTAGCTGCTTTTGAAAATGGATAATTCACTTCTGTTTGAGGGCAATTTGCTTCGTGAAAAATAACTTAATAGAATTGCAATTTAACAAGAATCTTCAAATACGTGATTAGCTTAGACTTTATTTTGAATAGGTAGGTACCTACTTAACCTAACTCCGTGCACTTTAAGATTTAATAAAACTTAATAAAAGCAACAATGAATTGCTATGTAAACTTCTACGTTCAAGTATGTATTTTCTATTACTTAAGAAAAACTATGGCCTATGCTTTCAAGCAATTGTGCAGAGTAATTTACTTTTTCTATGCAATCTAATGATTTTCGGCACCATGTATCCGTAAATTGACCAGTGCAGCATTTTAACGTGTGCATACGGCAATATTGTTATACTATTAATATTTGTTGCGAACTCACTACCACGCTTCACAAGTTTCGCACATGATGTCTACCTAACAATAGTGACGCAAATGTACCTATCTAATTTTGGCTCACCTCTGGAGGCCTGGACATTGGTGATATTTATAGGTGATGACGTCAAAGTCTGGGGCTAAACATGGATGCCTACGGGCGGGTCGTCGCATTACACTTGGCATCCGGTCCTAAATTGGGCCAGGATATCCATTATTCTGATCTCAAGAAAAGCGAGCATTCTGCGATATAAATGTCTTAGCCATAAAGCCCGAAGATAAGCATAAGGCTTATACTAAACGTAACAATAATAGACTAAGGATTTACACATCTCTATTTAATCATTGCCTCCATTGGTGTCACTATGTGTTTCGGTACTTCCCCTCTATGGTTTACTCTTATGCCACATTGCAGTGAATCGCTCAGGCATACTAACCATACAGCAGGCACATTCAACTCTGGTCAGCCAACTAGGCTGTAGTTTAAATTTTAGTTAAAGCAATAAAAAAACCCATTTATTAAGGAAAGACTGCTGAAAAGTCTTGAAATATTTTATAAGTTTTTGATACAAGAGCAACCTTTCAAAGATATTTTAAAAAATCGAATAATTTGTTGCTTTATCTTACGTATCAAATAAAACCATGAGCAGAATCAGGTGGATATATAATTTAGTATTCAGCAAAATCATAGATAAAAGGAATGATTTAGTCGACGTGCTGCATCCTTGAAGGTTAGGAAGTATACAACACAACACTACTTGATGTTGCCGATTTGTACGACGATCTGAAAAGTCAGAATGCAGGCCACTTTGTAAATATTTAAAAGAAATTAGTATGTATGGCTCGTTTCATCAACAGAAGTTACAGATCGTACCAATGAGCTACCCAAATTAAGCTCAGTGAAACATCATTCTCTTGTAATTATCGAGTCAACATCTAAGATAAAACGGATTTCAAGAATTTTTAAGTTAAATATGATACTTATATACTTCCTAAACGTGATAATGAACTTGATTATTAGGTGAATTTTCTTTCTTTTTTAAAATCCATAAACGGTACACTTGAAGTCAGTGTCACCCATAATGGGGAGGCCTATCTCAGTCTTAGAAAGGAAGGCCCGCACCCTGACTTGTCGGTGGAAGATTTATCGGGGTAGTCCTGCTTGAAGTAAACATTAAAAGCCATCAATTTCTAGATTACAAATTTATAAAATTGTAGGCACTATGAAACAAGTATAATTCCCCCTTTTTCTTTTCTTGAGTCTGAAAGAAAAACCTACCCAATATAAACATTTGTATTTTCATATAGTCGATCATCTCACAGCTTTTGGGAAAAAACCAGAGTGGTGTTTAATAAGACTATTTCATGTACAGAACACCATAAATCATATTAAAGTTTTCTCATTATTATTATTATTATATTTCGTGCTCGTTTTACTGTCGAACATACCAATGATTTTCGTTCACTTAAATTTAGTTTCTTTACCAAATACTTCCAATTGAAAATCAGGTGCATAATTTCATAAAACTTGAGCATCAGGAGATATAACTCCAACTGGCTTGTGGTTAATGACTGGTGGAAATTGAAGCCACTCTTAGACTAAATCGATCAGTAGGATACGGCTGGTATGTGATTTGGATAGTCCATTCAATTTTCCATTTCCTAGACAATTTTTATGTATAATTTCACAATATTATGATGCTGTCCCTTTGTCTTGAAAAAAAATAATTAGAAGGGAATTGCCCAGATTGGCTGCTAAGGAGACTGAAATTTTGAACATAGACTCTTCTTGCACACACAGCATCTCTATTCCCTGTCAGGGTTGTGACAATGCAATGCTTTGTACTGGAAAGCTTGTGTGCTAAAACAAATAAGCACCAATGTCTTTTGCTGTTATTGTTAGCTGTAGGTTATTAGCCAGATCTCTCTACTTTCGATGTACTGTACCCCAAGTGATAATCACTTCTTATTTGATATGGTATCTATATTGCTGATCAATAAGGAATTAATTTAAATTGTCAGTTTTATTTCTTCAGAACTAAGAAAACAAAAACATCTGATTGTTACTTGTTTTCTTTTCTCTTTGTGATAAGAAAATGCTAGATTAGTTTGATTTATACATGACGGAAGTTCTTCACTGTTCTGGGTTATAAAATGTGAATGGTTGTGTCTTATAGGCGGACAAGGAAAAGAAGAAGAAGAAGAAGGCAAAGGAAGAGGCACCTGCGCCTGCAGCTGAAGCTGCACCTGCTGCAGCAGCTGAGCCTGCTCGCCAAAGTTCACGAGGCTCCAGGAAGGCCAAGCGAACCGGCAGCAATGTCTTTTCCATGTTCTCCCAGAAGCAGGTGGCTGAGTTCAAGGAGGTAATCATTTCCTTCTTTTTGTGTCATTGTAATAAGTGAAAGATGAAAGGCTTCAGTTAGTTATGCTGCAAATTGCACAAAAGTCAGCTTTAACTATATGAGTTCATTAATATCAATCTTGAACATAAATATATCAAACATTTTACCTACAAACAGATTAGCAAAAGGTCAAGGTTTTGGGCTCAAGAAGATTAATAATTTTGGCTTATGCCATAAGGTTTGCACATCAATGACAATCTGGAAAAATAAACCAAACTGACATGTGAGATATTTTATATTAAGTTAATAATTTGGTGAAATTTAGTGAAAAGTCATGACAAAAAATCTGGCTTAAATATACTTACACTTTTCATTTGGAGCTTCTAGTGCTTCACTTTTGGCATTTAGATACGTAAAAATGAAACTAATGTTGACTTTGAAAAAGAACACTTTTTCCGGTATTTTTCATTGTTTAAAATTATTCATGCAATACCATACACTTAACCAGTCTGTTTGAAAATATTAGGGGTCTTGAGTACCATGTATTAATAAAACTTACTAGCACATTTATAAAATACCCCATTAATTTAAATTTTTTAACTAAGCATTTTCCTAATTTGAATAATACAAATGGAAGCCTTTCTTATCTGTTACTACAGGTAAAATTTCTCAATAGTAGCACATATTTTTTTATAGTTGTCTTCTTATATAAAAATAAAATTCTTATTAAGATATTTGGAAGATTTTAATTATATACAAAAAATTTAAGCATTGTAAACAGAAAGGTTAATATATCAGATATACCAAGGCATAGTATACTGAAATATTGTATACTGTCCTTGTACTATATTGTCATTGTTATGGTCAATGTTTGTTAAAAATTGTGGATTTTAACATTTGTTTTAAAAATGCCTTTGAAGCTCTGTGCAGCAGGTTTTAAATAAATAAACAAAGTATTTTTAACACCTTTTCTCTTAAAAAAAAATGTTATCTTCCTTAGCTTCAAAGGCTTTTTATACATGTACAGTTTGGAAAAACGAGTTTAAAATAGAGAAATTTTACAATCTTCCACAGGCCTTCCAGCTTATGGACCAGGACAAGGACGGCATTATCAGCAAGAATGATCTCCGTGCAACCTTTGACCAGCTGGGTCGTCTTGCCTCAGACAAGGAGCTGAGCGAAATGGTTGATGAAGCTCCTGGACCAATCAACTTCACTCAACTGCTCACCTTGTTCGCCAGCAGAATGTCTGGAGGTCAGTTTACCACATAAACTTATAAATATTATCCTTCTCATAGCCATTAGTAGTTGATGGAAAACATTCGTGAGGATATAAAATAAGATTATTTTGCTTCTATGGAATATCCTCAGTCAGCATAAATGAATCAATAATACAAAATTATTAAGCTTCATGAAACATTATTCTGCATGCCTCTTGCAATTCTCGAGTTTCGTATATAAAAGAAGATATTAAACATAAGATTTTAAACTTCAAGAATTTTTAAATTAGGTATTAAAATTTGCAACTGTATCTTGAATTTGGGAATATATTTATTTAGATCTTTTTTCTAGTGTTAATAATATATAAATTGAAGAAATTCATTTCCTCCCTTACTTGTTGCCATGCTTTTGTTTACGGTAGATGCTTAAGTTTGTTTGTTTCTCTACAGATATTAATGGTTGCTAAACACATTTACAGGTTCTGATGATGATGAAGTTGTCATTGCCGCCTTCAAGGCCTTTGAGGACGATGGAAAGATTGACAGTGAAAAGTGAGTATATCATATTTCTCAAAGAGCAGTTGTCAGATTAGCGGCTATGATGTTAACACATCTAAGGAATACAGATGCTCTGCTGAAGATCTGAACCATAACCTGAACCGCAATTTGAAAAATGTTAAAGGCTGAGTGAAAGCAATGAACATAAATTATATAGGTACTGCCATAAACCAGAGATAGATGTTGATGAGTACACCAAAAAAGTCTATGAACACTTTTTTTTCTATCTTTCATGGATTTATGAAAGTGTGCTATGGAATGCAGAGACATTTGACAAAAGCATGTTTTCCCTTGTATGTGGGGAGGGATACTTGATAGGTAAGATTAGGCCTGTCACAGAGTAGAATGTGCACTGCTTTTTCTATGCTGCTATGAGGTTATTGCTGCAAGGCGTTCTTTCATGTATTTTCAGCAAAATGTTTAATTCTGATAACTATTCTTCCATGCTAGTCATGTGTAAGCACTAGGTTGGAAAGTTGAACAAATTTAAAAAATCCAATCCCACAGCTAGGATTCAAACCACAGATTTTCAGCTCCCCATGCCACTGCTCTTACCACCTGAGCTACAAAGATGAGATGATCATACATGCATTAAATGTTCTCATCCGATTCAAATACCCTGGCAAACCTTCATGGCGATCTCAACAAGTCATTGTACCTCAAAAGCAACTTGCCATGTTGCAGGTGCTTTAAATTTCCAGGCTTTATAGTTAACCACTATTAGAGTTAGTTGTGTTTTGATAATTGTTCTTCCACACTTGCTGTTTAATATTTAATGGCAGGAGTTAACACAAAGCATTCTTTGTTTAGGTTTGAAGAAACAATAAAAGAAAATTAATGTTAACTTATTATGCACTTAACATAAAAACCAAATAGGTACATTTATAACTATTATAACTATTAGATAAAAAAAAGTTCAGTATTGTTAAAACATTCACAAATAAAGTAGGTTGGATATTTTGATAACAATTTGAGGAAATGCAATAAAACAAAGTAAATTATTTAATTTAAACAATAAACAAGGCTAACAACTAAACTATCTTAGTTTTGTTTAAATGTTCTACAAAAGGAAATAAAAATGACATAGAGTGTTTATATCAATTATCAATATGACTGTATAACACATGAGCGGCCAAGATATACCATTGCAGACTGAGGAGTGTGTGTGGTAACTTATTTAGCCACTGCTGCCATGTCATAGCTTGAGCATAAATTATAATTTGTACAAAACAAACATGCTAAATTGTGCTAAATCAAGGAAGAAAATGAAGGCAATAAAAAATATAGATTAGTTTCTGTTCTGCAATATATTTAAATAAGATTTCCTTTAATTCTTGGTATTTGAAATATGTCACAAAATATATGGGAAACTTATTTTTTCTACTGAAACATGTTCAGAAACAAGTGGTATTAGAAATTTTCGTCCACTTTTGTACATACAAATTACCTCTTAAGAGAGGTACACCTCTACACCTTAAACCCAGTATAATCTAAAAGGGTACAGTTTTCAATTCAGCATAAACCTCAGTTATTGAAAAAAAAATGTTCCTTACATCCAGATACGTCAAATAACTGCCAGAATTTTAAGCTTAACTCACAATAATTGCTAGCATATCAGTTCAAAACAACATAAATGTTGTTCCACTAAAACATGTTAGTGTCTGGGTGAAATGACATAATTCTAGTGACCTACACAAGTGGCCGAAGTTGCTAAGACAAGGACTCATGTACAGGAGGTCAACAATTCAAATCCCACCAGAACCATCCTGCCTGACTGAGGTTGTTTCAAGGTTTTCCTCAATCTTTGTAGCTGGCAAATGCTGGGGAGATACCTTAAACTTAGGTCTGGAATATTTCCTTCCCAGTTATCATTACATTTCATGTGTCATTAGTACGTTTAATCTGATACAGGGAAAAAATAACTCAGCAGGCTATTAAGTAGAGCATTTTTTTTCTCAGGCTCAGAACTGCCCTGATGACCTTCGGTGATAAGTTCACTTCCGATGAGGTTGATGACGCATACGACAACTTTGAGATTGATGGTAAGGGATTCATTGAGACCTCCAAGCTCATCGCAGTCCTTCTCGCTTCACCAGAAGAGGGTGAGGGAGAGGGTGAAGCAGCCTAAACTAACAGCATCATCTGAGGAATCATCACCATTATCATCAAAACTCATCATAATCATCACCATCGCATGCTGTGCTGCACAAAAGACAGTTGAGGATTCCGGCCCCAACTTGAAGATAGCAGCATTTACTGGGGTCTACAAAACCAGCCAAGCAGGTTTTTTTATATGAAAACTATTCCATTATTTTCTAAGGGGGGGTTCAGTTCCACGTGTCAAGAAAGAAAGGTGGCTACGTCAACATCACATCATCGCCAGCCATTCAGAAGAAAAGCACAGAGAATTGTTAAAAATAAAATGCATATATAACAAATTGTATTAATTATCTGTTTTGTGAAATGACAGTGTAAAACAAAAGTTTGTAAGAGCATTGGGAACAAAAGAAAGGAAAGCTATAAGATATCAAATAAAAGAACATTTCCTGTGCTTAAAAGCAGATCTAATTCATTTGTCTTTCGATCATCTCTTCCCTATTTCTTTTGTCATCCTGATAACTTTCATTAACTCATTCTATGCTTCAAATGGTTTTCCTTCCACTTATAACTATCTATGTTCTTTTATTTCCATTTCTACTGTCACTTATCTTCTTAATTCTTCCTATCACATTTCATTTTCTACTTAGTATCTGCTTACTTATATATTTATGTTCTTTGCATTGGATCAAAGAGGAACACAGCAACTTTAAATAAAAAAACAAAAAAAAAAGTAATTCTTGGATGGTTTTCATTCCTATACCTTCTCCTCTCTTAGACTACTTTAAAGATTTCTAAAAATAAAAATGAAAGATGAGGTAAAGACAGATGTGGAATCTGATCTGACAACATACATCTTTACTAAGCTAAAATTCCTGATCTTCAATACAGCATTTAATCATAAGTCAGTTTGATATAGAAATTTTATATTTTCAATACAGGGATGAGATCAATTAATTCAGTTATAAACAAACCCCCCAAAAAGAAGGAAACAAAAAAGGATGGAGAGAGAGAGAGAGAAGGAAACAAAGAAAGAAGTAAAAAAATCTCATTACAGCAGTTACATGACTTACTCCACAAATTATTGTTATTTATGGATTAATATGATCTAATTTTATTCTTCTATAAAATATATCCACATAGTAATTATTTCAGTTACATAATAGTAAATAACTTATAAAAACTGTTCCACACTTATCATATGATTTGGAACATTCATACATGTGTAACAGTATAGGTTAGGAAGGAGGGGTATTTCAGCACCATGGCCATTGCTAGGCCTATTGCACTTACTAAACCTCCAGGGTGGTTTAGTAGTACAGAGTACAGAGGGCAGTGATATTTGGTAATA
Source organism: Deroplatys truncata (assembly GCA_030765065.1). NCBI lineage: Eukaryota > Metazoa > Arthropoda > Insecta > Mantodea > Mantidae > Deroplatys > Deroplatys truncata. The sequence continues at coordinate 169,523,567 of CM060987.1, read as the reverse complement.
GTAGGTGCAGCGCAATGGGGTCCCTGGTAGAGCATCCCTCTGACACACCCTTAACCCAAAGACAGGTAGAAATTGGAGGTATCACTACCATGGAGGAAACAGCTCTCTCCTCAAAGCACTTCCAGTATATGCTGCACACCACCATCCACTTCACCTGACCCCACAACCGTGAAAGGTGGAAGGAGATGAAGGCAAAGGGAGACAGAAAAATTCATGGTGGTATATAATCCACATTAACATTTGCCTATTGACTTAGAAAAACTGAAAAAGCAAGGTCAGGGTGCCTGGTCCAATGGGACTCAAACCCAGAACCTCTAGAATATAAACCTCAGATACTGCTGCCTGAACCATCCTGCACAGTCTCCAATCATATTAATAATTTTTGTATATACTAGGGCATTCGAAAAGTAATGGCAACAGTGCTATAACTTCACAAAAATTTTATTTGGATTACTTTTTATATTACGAACGTCAATTATAGTCTTCTGCCACTTAACAATATGTTGACAAATACTTGGAAGATGGCGCACTCCATCTGGAGTACCATTTTTGGATATCTCTCTCACTGATTGATCTAGAGCTCTCTGTATGTCAATTCTTGATTGAAATCAAATGCCCCATAGAGGTTCTTTTGTCTTTGAGAATAAGTTGGTCACAAGGGCTCATGTCTGATGAATTTGGTGGATGTTCAAGTACTTTCCAATTTCATCTTCTAAACAAATTCCTCATTGTTGTGGCTACATGATGAGCATTATCATGTAACACAGTAGGACTCCCAATGGCCTGAGGTCGTTTACGACACCATGCACAAATGATCTTCCAAGTAATGTGAGTAGTAGTCTCCATTTACTCTTATACCATAAGGTACAGCATATACTAAGATTATGCCTTCATAATGATAACATGCTGTAATCATCAGTTTCAAAGGATCCTGCAATGCTTGGCATCTTTTTTGGACATGTTGATTGTGTATGTTGCCATTTGTGATTGTCGTTTCAGCTCAGGTGTATACGAACATATCCATGTCTCATTCATTGTGATAACACGATGAAGAAAGGCCTCACCTTCATGTTCATATATCTCTTAATGCATTCTTGCTGTCTCGATTCGCTACCACTTTTCAATTACAGTTAGTGTGTGCGGAACCCAGTGGGCACAAACTTTTTGCATTTTCAGCTTTTTTCTTAAAATGGTATGGACAGTTGATGCTGCATACCAAGTTCCCTGGAAATCTCCACACATGTCCAGCATCCGTCATCTTTCAATAACCCTTACAGCCTGAATATGGAGATTGCCTGTTGCAGCAACGGGTCTACCAGCAGGTGCTCTGTGTTGACATTTCTCTCTTCCTTGGCAGAAAACTTCCACCCATTTTGCAATAGTTCGATAAGGTAGGACTTCTCTGCCGCAAGCTTCTTGCAATGCTCTAAAGCACTGACTTGCATTTTTTCCTCTTGCAACTTGGATTTTTATGAAGCACCTTTGTTCATATCTACCGAACATTGTTTTAGGGCAGTATTACTTAAGAATGTGAGAAACAGTGAATGTATTCACAAAATATTACTATTTCGAGACTTTCAATGTTACAGATTTACACAACAAAGACTACTCAAAAATATACTACAAGATTATAATTCTCACTACTAGGATCTCTGATTTACAACAGTGTTGCCATTACTTTTCATTAAGATTTACTGAAAATTATCAAAATATCTTTATCACTTTCTACAAAAACAATAACTACCCTTCTCTTTTCTATTAGCTCTAGTCATAGAATTGCCTGCAGTGAGTTTTACATTATGGCTACCACATGTAGGTACATAGTTCTTGAAAAGATTTTGTATTTTCTAACAGAACCTCCTGCTCTGCTTATATTAATGCATTAAATGTACAAATTCTTTTCTCCTATCTCACTTTCTGTCCCTTCATTTCTTTCTTTATCTTCCTCTTTATTTCTATCTCACTTTCCATCACCCTCCCCTAATTTCTTCTTTCTGTACAGCTTAGATGTAATTCAAAGTTTTGGAAACTGGTAATAAAACTGCTCTCTCTTTTAATAAGAATTAAAACAAGATAAAGGTTTAACAGTATATTTCTCTCTCTCCCTCTTTTTGTTTTTGTTTTGTTTGAGTTTTATTTATGGACACTCTTTAACTGCTATGGTTCCTAGCGTCCTATTCTATACTGGGCATTAAAGACCGGAAATTTTGCTCAGAGCCTCATTATCAGCTTGAGATTCTTTTATGTGCAGTAAATACACAACACAGGACCACCGGCTTTACTTCCCTTCCGAAGGAAGCCATGCTTAGGATTTTTATGCCTGAAAAAATCCATCGCCCTCCGCCGGTTTGAACCTGCAGCCTCGGGAACTAGAGACTAGCATGGTACCCCTAGACCATGGAGGATGACAGTACACTTCTCCCTTATGCTTGCAATGTGATTGGAACTATACTGTTTCTTGTGTAACTGGTCTATATACATGAATAATGTTAATGAAAAATTAATGTATTTCTTAAATTACAAAGCTTGTCAGAAACACTAAGCTGATAAAAGTTTGTTTTATATTTTTCAAAAAACTGAATAACAACCGAGATACTTTGAGGTTTTGATTTTGTACCCCATTAGAAACCCCCCTTTGAAGAAGGTAATTAAGATGCCATGTACCTTATTTTCTAAGGGACCTAAGGTATGTTGTATTCCAAGTTTAGAGACAGTCAATAAAGCTATTTGTCTGTGAAAAGGTAACATGCATACATGCTCATACAGACATACTAAAAATAATAATTTTAAAAATGGAAGCCTGTTACACACATTAGTATTAATTATTCACGCACGCACACACACAAATCAATGTATATGTGTATGTGCCTTATGGCTCCCACACCCTTGCACCAATTTCAACCAAGAGTAAAACTACTTTGGCACTATCATAAAAAACCACCTCCAACAAAAGGGGGAATTGAAATGTTTAACAAAAGGCAATTTTGAAGATTCTCAGCATGAATGGGGCTGTTTTCTACTACTTTTTTTTCATTCATTCATTATCTGTTTACCCTCCTCTTATGTAGGACTTACACCCCCCAGAACTTACAAGCGGATGCCTGGGGTCAGAGGCCTGTCGAGGAGCAGACACTCATGGATCAGACAGAGCATCCAGGATGGGTGATGCCTGGTATGGGATGAAGGAAGTAGATGAAACGAAATGTTGGTGAAATGGATGAAAGGAAAGGTGATGATGGAGCAGTTGGTGGAATGAATGGCAGGGGAAACCGGAGAACCTGGAGAATACCTGCCCAGACGCTGCTTCGTCCACCACAAATCCCACATGCAGGTCCCTAGGATTGAACCCGGGCTGCCTCAGTGGGAGGCGAGCGGTCTAACCACTCGGCCACGGCGTCGCCACTTTCTACTACTTTTGCTAAACAAAAAGATAAATGTCATTCCCATTTTTAGGGGTGGTAATGCATAAGCAATCCCTAATGGGAGATGGGTTGAAAATGATTTGATAGGAGGCACTATGGAGAATGTTTAGTACAAATGGGAAATTTAACATTCATATTATTTAGATCAAGGATGCAAATACTGTGGGGATGCTATAAGAAACCACTCCTAATGAAAGGGGGCAGAAAGTGCTCAGTAGAAAGCAATTTTGAGGTTTTTCAGCACAAACAGGCCTAATTTCTCAATAGTTTTACGAAATACAAATATATATCATATTCTCTTTATTCTTTAAGGGGTAGTGTAACTAAAGCCACCCCTAAACTGTTGGAAAATGTTACGGGGTGCAATTTTGAGAATATTCAGCATAAATGGGCCAGTTTTCTTAATAAAAAGGATATAATGCTTCTTTCTTTATCCTTTTATGTTTAGTAGTGCACAAAAAGAAAACACCTCTAATGGGGGATGGGATTGGAAAATTTTGAATAGGAGACAATTGGAGGATTTTCAGTAGGAATGGAACATTTGCCACTTTGAAGGTGAGGTGATTAAATTGGAAGACTATTGTAATAGCTTTAATTCATTAGTGTAAATAAACAAATATTTGGGAAATTGATGTTTTACTAAAACTGTCATAGCCCTCGGCCTGCTAGTAAAAGTAGAAAATACCAAAAAAATATTGGTCATAGTTCTATTATATGTATAAACTACAAGATCTTAACTTCTGAGGTTAGACTTTGTCTCATTTCTCTTACTGGCACTCAGGACCTTTCACATTACATCTGGTAGTAGCCCTCTCCATTTAAGTCCATCAGAAAGTCCTATATAATGCAATAATGGGAAAGTAATAACATATATGTTGGGGAGGAGAGCATAATATTATGTTAACTCAGCATATTCATTGTTTTCAACATGACTGACAGAGGGGAACTACAACTTAATGTAGAATTCAAGACACATTGGGGCCACAGAATGGTTCATGTGATATAAATTAAATAGTGATCCAGTATTCTAAAAAATCTACCCTTAAATTGACTGGGGTTAGAATCCCAGACCTACAGCTGGAAGTCAATTGTTTTATACATTAGACTACCAAGTGTTTATAACCTATATTGCTTTATAAATAAATGTCTTCAAAACCTGTAGACAGTTTCTAGCTCTGTTGCTGTTTGTAATTGTTTCAGCCATATATGATGCAAGTGCCCATAGCCATTACTAATACAACAAAAATTCTATGTAGGAGTCATGTACAGCATATTACAGTAACAATGAAGATGGAAGCATGAACTTAGAGTTAGATCATGCTTCAGAAATGATTTTCTCAAACATAGAGCTTTTTATTATGTGTTGATTTCTACTCTGTGATCATCTTCTTAACTATAAACAAATAATAACTTACTTTAGTAATGGGAAATGTAGTGGTTATAGGCCAAATTAAATAACTAGCATTAATTTGGAGTCCTCTGCCTGTATTTTGTCTCTTGATTCCTATGTCACAGTTATTATTAAACCATCTTAGCTTCCTGATATGTCAACTCACTCCTGGCCGCATGTTGTGCTAAGAATGACAATCCCCTGAGGAGGAAAAATAAATGGTGTCTGATTGCATTACATGGTCATTCCAAAACTGGGTCCAAAGTTATGTCCATGTGTGAAACTGCACAGAGAATTTAGAGCACAGCATTTGAGCACAAACCAGCTTTGGCTTACAATACAGCCAAATGCTATGGCATGGACTTAATGCAGTGAGAGCGTAATTTGTTTACAGCCACAGCATTGCTACACTGATCCACAGTTTTCAAACCATACCAAGGATTCCTGACTTTTCAAGAACAAGAGAACATGTCACAACAATCAGATTGTTGATATTCGCTGGAAATGTTTCCAATTACTATGTACTTTTGATTAAAGTAACATTTACCATATTTGACTTCTGGATATAATTCTATCTCCACAACTAATTATGAAATATAAAATTTAATTACCATAATATACTCTTTTGTACTCTGGCCTTTAATGATGGCATTTAGTATTCACCCTAGGGTTAGGGATATGGATGAAAAACAGGGTTTCAGCACTGCAACCAAGACTAGACCTATTGCAACAAATAAACCTCCAGGAAGAAGGGATGAGATGACAGAGTACGAAAGATGCTCAGATCTGATGGTATAGCAGGGTCCGTAATGTTTCTAGATTAAACATCCTTGGCTGCCCATTCAATGCCCACCCTAGTATCATGAACAGGTTGGGCAGAAGGTTATATGCCATGCAAGGACAGCACTAGGTTACAAATGAAAACTTTTTTTCTGTGGTGCAATTAAAAATAATATACTTTTACTAATTTCGGTGTGCAGAATTAAAAAAATGCATTCCGTTTTTCTGCAGCACATCTCTTTTTGGCAATATGACAATGTTCAATGAAAATATAATTGAAAAATTTGAAAAATATTCCTCACTCACAACTTTTAAAGAAAATAAAGAATAATAATAACATGAAAGCATACCTGAATTTGAGAATGCCTGTTAGTTATCTTGTGTAACCTGTTTTTCTTTTCCCATGGAACTTCAGTGTACGTGATTTTCTCAAGTGTTCTCTGGTAGATTTGTCGCATGCAAGACACCAGCAGTAATTGGCCATCATATGTACATCCCAAAGTCCCTGATAATGGTGTTCAACATCTTTCAAGTTCTAGTGAAACCTTTCACCTTGCTCTTCATTGACAGCTCCTAAATTCAACGGGAAGTAGTCAAGATGTGACTTGAGGAAATGAAGCTTCAAACTATATTACAGTGAAGCAGTCAGAAATTTTCCAGCATATTTCTGATGATTTCTTTGTATTGAGGGCCTTTCAAATTGCCCAGAAATTTCTTAATAAACTCTGTGAATCCATTCCATGCATCTTTTTCAATTTCATTCATAGAGCTGGTAAAATTAACAACTTTCATCAATTTCCTTATCTGTGGTCTACAAATACTCCCTCTCTGATTTTAGCCTGTGACAATGATGGAAACTTCATGCATAAGTACTGGAAGCAAGGGTAACTTTTGTCGTGTGCTTTTTTAAATTGTTTTGTAATGCCAAATTTTATGTGTAATGGAGGGAGTCAATCAGCATGAGACACATTAGTAACATGTTATGATCCATGTTCCAGTTGCTGCCTCTCAGGCCATTGGTCAGTTTCCCAATGTTTGTTTGCAAAGAAAACAAGGGAATTTTGTGTATTTTCCCAGTTGTCCTAGTAACAGACCAATGACCTTCAAGTCACCACATATTTGCCACTCATGGTTGCGGTACTTAATTTTCTCAAAAACACGCTTCAGAGTTTCATAAGATCTCTCTTAGGCTCGTAGAATGTGCAAGTGTTATTGAAGTTACTTGTTGCCATTATGAAGTAACACTGCCTTAAGACTTTGTTTGGAAGAATCAATAAAAATTTGCCAGTTACTTGGCTCATATGCTTCCCTGCCCAACTGTTGAATAAGATTACACACATCCACACAAAACACAAATTGATCTTCTTCTGCGTAGTACTTGTGGAACTGTATTTCGCGATTCCTATACCACGAAAATGTAACGCCAGGTGATAAAAAATTCTTCTCTTGTAGTCTTGAGCCCAGTAATTCACTTTTTTTGTTTTGTGAGGCCTAAATCTCTCACTAAATCATTTAACTCAAATTGATTAAACTGTTGTGGTGAATTTTCAAATTCTTTTGTATCAGAAACCAACTCATTGTCAGGAGTTGATTTCAGATTCACTAAAATTCAGGTCTGCTGGTGTTGTAGGTATGCGTAGTTCGGGTTCATGAGGAATAGGCTGTGTAGCTGAGTTCAGATTTGGATATTTAATTCCTGCCTTATTTTTTTGTTGTAGTCAGCAACTTTGCACATGCAAAAGTAACAATTGTCATGGTGATTCTGCTACTCTCTCCATATCATTGATTTGGCAAATGGCATTGCCTTCCATTTTCCTTCATACCAATAATGTAATCCCTCAATGCAACTGTTACATGCAATATGAGGCGCGAACAATTTATCCTGATCACCAATTTTCTTTATGAAATACGATTAATATAGTTTCTTTGTTTGTGACTCTATTTTATATACCTTCCCATCAAACACATAACCCCATAAATGTAACTTTGTATTCACTGACTCCTGTGTAGTCTTGATGGAGAAGTCATACTCAAACTTTTATTTTAACACTAAACATATAGAAGACAAATGTGCGTATTAACATGAGTCTTCAGCTCAATTGAAGTTGAGATTTGTGACAGCTGTAAATGTAAACATAAATATCTCACAAGAAGGCAGACCTGATCCATAGAACAAAACTGATAAGTGCTGGGAATATAAACATAAACATCTGGGTGATAAGGGAGGATGGAAGTGAGCCGATTAGGAGGAAAATCAGCAACAGATTTAGAATAACATAATGAAATGTAGCAGTAAGCCATATAAGCTGAATGAATTTAGCACCATAAACATATATGCACATATAAAAACTAGATGTGATAGCCAAAAATGGACTTCATTTTTGAAATCAGGGCACTGATTTCCATTAAAGTCACATATTTTCCTTCATACCACAGAATCAATGTTGACCAATGCAGTTCTCTCTTCAAAACACACATACCCAGCTTATATGTCACTCATCATCGTCCATTGCACCTAACCCTGCTACTCTGCAAGATGAACTGAGAGGAAAAGTAGGCTAGGAAAACTTGTGGTAGTGTATAACACACCCTAGCAATCACTAACAACTGGGAAAATCAAATAAATAATAAATAAACAAATAAAAAAAAACTAGGTTAGGGTAGCTGATCCAATGGGAATTGATGCTGTGGACCTCCCGAATACAAACCTCTCAGAAGCTACTGTATAACAATCCTGTGTGTACCCTATATTTATGATAAAGCTTTGTAATAGCTAACTTCTTTGTAGATCTTATCTCTCCAGCACAGGTAAATTTTTTCATTGGGTGCTAGTCATAATCTTGCAAGGTTTTTTAAAATAATCTTTTGGATGTTCTTCACTGTCAATTTATTACAGTGTAGATTTTAAGATTGCCTTGCTACTATAAACAATTTTTAATATAGTACTGCCCTGTCTAGTTAGTGCTTGAGTGAGTAGTAGAATGATAATTGTAATACAAGAACATTAAAAATGTTTCCTTAGTGGAATTTAATCTGTTGATTGCTGTAGAATGAACTGCATTCATCATTATAGTCTTAACATTTAATAGTTTTAGCTGCTTCATACTAAAAAATGTTCTTTCACACCTGTTGCTTATTGCAGGAATGGTTAGAACAATTGTTCTCAGTTTGAACAATTCATAAAATGCGAAACAAAACTCAAGAAACTCAGTAAAGCACAAGATATTTTTCATGAGCACTTTCCATTTTCAATATATTTTCATTGTATTTCAAACTAGACAAATTGGACTGTAATTATATTGTTCTTCTTCTAGGACTGAACACTTAAAAGAGATTTACTCTTAGAAAATTCCTTGCAATGTTTTATCATTATTATGCATTATTTTAGGCAATTACTTTGTCATATTTTTAAACTAGCAGAATCTGCAACTTTACTCATATAAACTGCAGCAATTCTTCTCTGTATTGCTCCTTTTCACACTCATTCTAAGTTTCTCCCTTTTCATTCTTTCTTTGACTCTCTCACACTTAGTCCCTTTTCTCCATCTTGCTCTCTCCCTCTCTCTGTACAATGTAGTGAGGGGATGCTAAACAGTGAAAATTGGCAAAAATGGCATTTATAGTTTTTGTGTGGTCTTATTAATTGGAATTTCCTCTTTAACTTGATATATATTTTTAACATTGAGATACAATATTTACATATTAAATACATTTTTACTTTCTCTACTATGTATAGTAGGTAGGGGAAGTATTGTATTCCAACCAAAAATTCGATACCGAGATTTCACGGGAAATACATGTTTTGAGACCCCCTGAATCCAAAAAAAGCATTTTTAGAAACATGTCCATGTGTGTGTGTGTGTGTGTGTGTGTGTGTGTGTGTGTCTGTGAACAGCATAACTCAGAAACGAACAGTCGGATAAACACCAAACTTGGTATTTAGGTTCAGTATCTTCCAGAGATGCGTCACGAAGGTTTTCAAGAAAATTCCCCCACCACAGACTACCCTTTATATGGAACATTTTTCAAAAATTTTAATTTTCTCAAAAATGGCGCTAACGATTTTGATTAAAATATCATATGTTTAAGATATTGTCATGAGAAATGAAATGTATATCTCGAATTTCCTGGGAATGTCTCCAAAAGTATTCTTCATTATGAACGACTTTTGCATAACTGGTAAACCATAAGAGATAGACAAAATGTAACTACAGAAAAAATGTAGATCGCATTAAAATACACAATTTATATCATACATTTTTTTTTGTTGAGTGAACAGTTTTCGAGATATTGCTTGTTATTCCCTTAAATTTTCCAATACTTATACTTTTTCTCAAATTCGTTATTCCTTTTTTTTTTATGTCCTGGACATGCAAAGAGAATGGAATGCGCCACATAGCAACCAGCGCTTAAAATATTTAACTATCGCTTAAAACCTACCATATTCTCCTTGCATCTACAAGAAAATTAGCAATAAGATTGACATCTCAATATCTCGATTAACATGAAGCATATGGAGAATAAGCGCTTGTAAAAATAGTTTGTATAAGAGTAGAGAAAGTCATGTGAGTGTAACACATCAGATTTTTAAAAATGGTATTGCATCTGCCAATTTGTATTGTGAATTCTGCAACACTTCACAGGAAAAGAAGAAAGAAAAGAAACAACTCCTACATACTTTGTAGTAGAAAGATAAACTTTAGCCCATCTTTAAGAGGATGTTTTACTCTAAAAATTGGTACTCTTGTTAAGTATGGCAGCTTCTGTTTGCTCAAGTCAAGTGATTTCTTTCTTTGCAATTATATGTGACTTTGTTTTCTGACATTTTAATTTGGACGACTTTTTCTGTGAATGACATTTTCTGTCATAAATAACCCATTTTTTCAGAAACTACAGAAGATAGCTAAATTAAATTTTAGAATAGTAAAAGCAACTTCTAAATGCGGTTGTGTATCTACTTTAAGCAGAGGTGTAGCTAGGGAGGGGTTTCAGGAGTTGGAACCCTCTTGCTAAATAAAATGTAAAAATTAATATGGCAAAAATAGCTTTGTTAAAATAATAGCATCTTTCTAGGTTAGCAGGAACAAAATACTTCCAAATTATATCACTGGTAGCACTATACTTACAGCGCATGGCTTAGATAACATCGCCAAAGGTAACAGCAAGAGAAACCCTGCTTTAAATGGTGGCGGTACAACCATGTTAAGATATTGGGGGCATGTTTTTGTTCCGGTGCTAGATTTGAGTGGTTTCCAAACTAGTGCAATATCTCCCAGTTTAGAACATAATTAGAAACCCTATTTTTTTAGTCAAATAAAATGGCCTGCAGAAGTAATATAAAATACTTCACAGTGGTCATTAAGTCATGTCATAACACATTTGCTGCTTAGAATACGCAAAACATACTATCCTAATTTGAATTCCAATTGCTGTGAATATAGAAACAATTTATTTAAATATTTCAACTCAGGATTTATTCATATTTACCATTTAAATTGATACAAAATGTTTAAAAAATGGACCCCTACATAAACCTCTTTTAATAATTTTTTGGCTATGTTACGGCTTTGGTGTTAATAACAAGGTTGATTATTTAAAAACACAATGCTAATAAATTTTAATCAAAAGATGTAATAATTAAGAAAATAATCCAATCTTCCTTAATAAACAAGCTTATTAGATAAAAGTAAATCAGTGAACATAGAAGGCATGCATCTACGTCCTGCAAACATTTCAGTCTGATATCTTAAATAGTTTCTGAGATAATGGGTCAGGAATTTAGCAGATTTAACATTGGCAGAATAGGACTTATAATCTCCCCTTAAGAAAACAATATAGACCTTATGGGCTTTTGCTTTTTGTATACACACTCCCTATTCTAAGACAAGGGTATACCAAAATTCACTCTATGTGTTACATACATTGCATATAAATATATAGTTCTGATAAAATTTATTATAACAGGTATTAAATGAACAATTTACTGCTATATTACTGCTTTTCCTAGTTAAAAAGAATTAAGTTTTGACACATTTATTGGAACAGCCCTCCATAGCTGCCATATCTTCATTTCCATGTTGTAAAGTTTTTCCAGAATTACTTATTTGTATGTCACTGACTTCATGATCCTGATGTACTATTAAGGATCTGGGAATTCTGGTTGATTATTATAAACTTAAAATAAAGAAAGCAGTGCCTAATTGTGCTAAAAATGAATGAGAATTAATTATTCGTGTTGGAATTGCCATCATTCTCCATTTCTTCTTTTTCTTTTCTTTCTTATTTCTCCTCATATATTATGACAATCCTTAAAATATTTCCTAATTGTGTTTACAATACCAGCAATGATTACTGGTCTCAAGGGTAATCTGGATTACTATATCATCAGTTTGTTCAGGCATTCAACATTTATTCCTGTCATAATACCAAATAAAATACATTTGATTACAATGCATAGTTAACTATTTCTTTGTGGTGGCATAAAATTCTAAAATAGGTGCATTCATGATGCCAAAAACAAATGACTATGGCTACTAGAGCTACGTTCGCTGTTGTTATATTGCCATAAGACATCTACTGCTTTCTTAATTTTAAATTTTGTATAATGTTATGATTTGAAAGCCAGCAATAAAACTGTTTATTTTTGGCATGTTAATAAAAATTAAAACTTCAGTAAAAGCTTGCACAAATTTGTGCACCTTCTTTATGCTTGCAATGTGATTCAGAATAATTCAGTTTCTTATGGTAATGTTTACATACATGAATTGTACTAAAGAAAAATTTGTATAACTTATTAAATATTCATCCTATTTAACATTTTCAAAATAACAACACTTGTTAGAAATATTATACTTATAAACCTATGTAATATGTTTCAAACACCTGAGTAATAAGTGAGATATTTCAATTCTTACAGTTTGCATCCTATTAGAAACCCATTTTTGGGGAAAATAATTAAGATGCCATATACAGTAGCATTTAAACAAGAAGCAACTTGTGACAGTTTACTCATAGTGGGGAAGTGGGAGAATAGCATTGCTAGGTTGTATTAGAAAGTTAGTAAACAGTGTGAAAGCATGTGTTATAATAAGTATAATGTGCAACTGCTACCTCTCAAAATTCAGTTGTAGATGAAGGGAAAGGCATATGGTAGGAACTTATGTGCCTAGAGCAATATTGGAGGGGAGATTGCCATAGAACTCACATAGAAACATGCCCCTCCAGTAACTGTCACAAGTCACTTGTTGTTTAAAATAAACTGTTGACTATTTTCTAAGTAGGACTAAGGTACATTATATGCCAAACTTCACAACAATCGATTTGGTCACTTTTGTGAGGTAAAACACATGCACACATACACCTACCCACCCACGCATGCATGCACACACACACTTATATGCATATACACAAAAAAATATTTAAAATTAAATTTTTGGCTTCAAGGTAAGTCCATCATATATCTTAGTATCAATTATTCATCCAAAATTGAAAAATACCAGAGAAATTTTGGTTACAGTTTTATTATATGTATAAACATCATTATTCACTCAATATTTGTTTTAATGTGGGGAGTGGGGCTTAAGGGTGGGCTGATGTTAGTGTCAGGGGTGCTGGTGCCACACTTGGCAATAGATGGTAGCCAAACATCTTCTTGGACACTGGAGCACATGAGGTGTGTCATTTATGGGATAGCCCTTGTAACTACCAATAATAATTCTTGCTGTCTGGTGTTTGAGTGCAACTCTTTCATTACATGAATGGAGATTACATACAATATAAAGTGTGCCAATTTTATACTGTAGAAGAACGGGGAGTGTAATAAATCAATGTTATTACCTCTTATAATTTTATTGGCTTAGCTTGTGTGCTCATGCCAGAGATTTACAAAATACTTCTTCATTCTATTTTAATTTAAGTTCCATGCGCAATTAACTGATATAATCATTTGTGTTTGCATTCATATATCTAATAACTTTATTCCTTGTAAAATGAACAGTGATTTGGCGAATCTCCATTGGAACAAGAAGAATGTAGATTGGGCATTTGACAACCACAGGTGCGGCACTCTGTTAAACATAATTTTTTTTCTGCTTTCCCCTTGGCAGTTTAGGAGAATTTAATGCAGCTGTTTTCAACATCGTGATTCATAACCATTAGTTGAAGATGTTAGCATCATCAATAACTGTTGGCTGTTACCTTAAACATGCCTTTATACTTACCTACTGGTCTAGCATTTAAGAAAGAAAGCAAAAAGTTTTTGGTCAGCAAATTTTGAAAATGCTGTCATGCAGTAACCTATTAGTGAGGAAAAAAGTATTTCAGTGCTGAGAACTAAATATAGTACATCTAAAAATGTGTGATACACAGGAAGCCGACAAAATCACTCAGGCTGGATATTTGTGAGAGTTGTAACCTGCTGCCAGCTGTGAGAAATAACTGGTACAGATATAAATAGTTTCATGTTTCCACAACATAGGGTGCCTCAGAACTAGGTAACCTTACATTTGCTGGGTCTCATTAGCAGTGGTGCAGTTATGACAATATTGTCTCCATAAACCAGATTTTAAATTTTACATTAAAAATTTTTATAGTTACATAGACAAACTTTCACAGATTAATGCTTACAACATCAATAATAATAATAATAATAATAATAATAATAATAATAATAATAATAATAATAATAATAATACAACTAGCAATTTTTCTCTCTGGATGAATAATTGGTACTAACATGTGCCTTAAAGCCAAAAATTTCATTAATAAAATATTTTTTTTGTGTGTGTCTCCCTTACTTTCTCATTTAAGAATGGCCAAACCGAATGTTATGATATTTGATATGCGAGGTATGATCAAAAAATTTCCAGAACGGCTTCACAACAATTTTGCCAAAGGCTTCACAACAATTTTGCCATAGAGCTGTCTTAATTTTTTATCCAGGCTATGCATGCAGTGCTCCCTCCTGATAACAGTAAGAAATCACATAACTTTCTGCAATCTTGCAATGCAGAGGTATGAGTTGTGAAGTGAATGCATGTTTTGTACTTGCTACAATTTTTCTGTCTAGCAAAAATCCTAGATTACGAAGAACAAAGAGCAAACATCAAATTTTGCTTCAAACTCAGTAAAACTGCAACAGAAGTCTTTGAAAGCTGAACAACGCTTATGGGAAGGAAGTAATGAATAAAACTCAAATATTTCAGTGGAATTCAAAATTTAAAGTCCTTAACATCAGTTAAGGATGCAGATCGTTTGGGGTGACCCTCTTCCAGCAAAATTGAAAAAAATATCAATCAGGTGAGGGAAATGGTATTAAATGATAGGCGTATTTTACAATAAGTGAAATTTCTAATTCATTAGGACTCTCCTTTCGAAGTTCTTAATGCATTTAAAAAAATGATTTGGACATGAGAAGATATGCTGCAAAGTTTGTGACCTGACTCCTTTTAAATGACCAAAAGGAAAGCCATGTGATCTTAAAGGACAACTTCAAAATGACCCATAGTTTATGGATTTCCATGCCCCAAAAAGGCCAAACAAATTCAATCCAATGTGAAGGCAATGATGATTGTTTTATTTATTTTTTAACATTAAAGGAATTGTACATAAGAAATTTGTACCACAGGGTCAAACAGCGAATCAAGTGTTCTACAAAAAAGTGTTGCAAAGATTAATGGAGAGTGTGCGATGCAAATGGCCGGAGAAATGGAAGACTGGTGACTGGTTCCTGCATCAAGATAATGCGCCCATGCACAAAGCCCTATCCGCCAATTTTTGGATAAAAATAGGATGAATACTATTCCCCATCATGCCTATTCTCCATATTTAGCTCTAGCAGACGTTTTTCTTTTCCAGTGACTTAAAATGCGGCTCCAAGGACACTGTTATAAGGAATGTTATCTATTGCAATTCGCAGAAGGCTCTGAATGTGTTTAAAGAAGATGACTTCCAAAAGTGCTTCCAATAGTGGCAAAAGCACTGGGACAAGTGTATCAACTCCCAAGGAGACTACTTCGAGGGTGACAGTGCAGAATAGGCAAAGCAAAATGTTGTGTTGTGTTTATGGCCTCATTGCCGAAACTTTTTGATAACACCTTGCATTGGCCCAAAAAATGAGTTTTTAATTTAGTGTGAAACCAAATACTGATTTATTGTATTTATAATTAATTTTTTAAATATTAAATAACAAAAGTTTATTATTATTATTATTATTATTATATTTCTGAAATTTTTTTAACAGAATTTCAATATGATAAATATTTAAGAAGTTATACATCCTTTTTAGTATTATTAGTACGCAAAAACTGGTTAGCACAAGAAGCAATATAAATAATAAATTTGTGTACTATTAAACCTTTTACTTATGCTTTATTGTTTATCAACAAACAGAAAATGAAGTTTTATTAGCAGTTTTCAAAACATCATGACATGTATGAATGTTGCACAGAGAGGAGAGAGAGATGAGGGTAATGAAGGGGAGTAGAGTCAGAGTGGAAGGGGGTAGAAAAGGAGAAAGAGGGAGGTATATAAAGTAAAAAGAAAGGGAGAGAGAAGGAAAGAAAGAGAGAAATACCGTGAAACAGAAGAATCTCCAAATTTAACAAAATAATGCAAGTAAAGCTGCAGATTCTGTTAGTATGAATATATGAAACTTATATTGATTTCATTTAGTTATCATCAACATTAAAGATGAAATGAAATTTAGATTTCTAAACAAGAATATTGATAAGGTATGCATATAAATATTTTACAAAAGTGTACTAAATAAAATTATTTTAAATAAATAAAATGTGGTACTCAGATTTACTTACATAAAGAAGCAGTAGAATTGTGCATAACCCCAACTAGATTAAATGCTTATTTGAACACATACAAAGAGTTAAAACTGCACACAATGCAGGATCAGTGATGACCTGAGGAATGTTACATTGGTTTGTTGCTGTCTGATCCCAACCCTTTTTCACCTTCTTCAAGCGAGAAGGTATTGAGACTCATCCAGTCCAGATGCTATTTATGCCACTTCTAGCTTCCCTGGAAAAAGCTACATAACTAACACTTGTTTGAGATTCCAATCACTACAGTAACAAGAAACTCTACTGCTGTATCACATAATTCAAGCCTGCCTAAGCAATTGGCATCTCAAGTTAATACATAATAGCGGCAATGGGCTGTTGCAGAGGTAAGTGGCAGAGACATTACTAGTAATGAGTTTATGCTAATCTAATGTTGTTTATTTTATTTGAGTAGATAATGTTCCAGAGTCTCTCAGATGTTTCATCAGATACACCCTTCATTAGTTGCTGTTATAGTAAAGGAGCCTTTATAAAACACTATTTCCAGATTATAATGCAACTCTGCAAGCATATTTGCCAAAACAGTGGTTTATAACTTATTGTTATACTTACATATGAAATCATGAGGAAATTACGTATTTAAATAAGAAGTATGAAAATTTTATCTGTTTTAAAAAATGGGCTTGTTTCAGAATAATTTAAATGTCTTTAAATTTGACAAATGCCCTTATTTTTAAAAATAATTGGTTCCTGAGCATAAATACTACATTATACATTTAAAACTCAACGTTTTCATAGACAAAATGTTTGTGAAAATAACCTCAATTAAAAGTATTTCATATGAACAAGCAGATTCCCAAGTTTTAACTGAAAGAATATATTGTTGCTGAAGAGATGATACTGCCTAAATGTTAAGAAAGCTAATTATAAAGGAGAAGGAAAACAAAACACTGTGAGGAAGTACAATTTTTTTTTTTTTTCCATTTATTTAAAAGTCGACCAACATTACATTGCTATGCAGACTCAGATTAACAGAATAATGAGGAATAATACAACAGGTAGATCGAGGTTAGCCAAATGAGCTTGTCATGTTAAGTAACAGTTAAAAGTAATGGCACAAGTTTACAGTTGGTTGTTTTTGATGTTGGACTCTTCATTGGATGATTACAGTAGATCTAGCAGAAGGCAACTCTTAATTCTTGAGACTGCTGTGGATCTTCTTGCAAGTGAGAAATGAGTGAGCAAGAACAGATATGTGAGATAGTGCATAGTCCAAGTTCAATGTGAAGCTGTGTGGTACATCTAAACCAAGGGGCGTTAAGAATTGTATGCAATACCTTGTTCTGGAAGACTTGTAAATAGTGAATCGTGTAGAAGTAGCTCTGCCCCAGACTGGGCAAGCATATGTGAGCAATAGATGGAGTAGAGATTTGTATATGAGAGAACCACATTGGAAATGTAAAGAAGAGTTTTGGTTAAGATGTAACTGGGAGTAAGCCAAGTTCAACTTTGAATTGATGTGATACTTCCAGGTTAAGCGATGATCAAAATCCCATTGTTCTCAAAACCTAAAAGACCATAAAGGGAATATTTTCACCTTTTCAGATGAAGTATGTGAGAAGTACACATTTCAATCACTTATTTCATATTTGTGTTTAATTGCCATTAATGGCATGAAACTGTAAATTATGATGGTACTCAGAAACAATTAAAAAAGAATTAAGCTATGTGGTACTGCTTTAAATAGTGTTTCACTGGTATAAATGAAAAAAAATTGGGCACATTTATTAAATTGTGCTTGCAATTCCAAGGTTACCACTGCAACAAAAGTATAAAAACAATTAAAATGTGATTTTTCATTATTGTTGCATTTAGGACAGTTTTAAAAATTAAATATTTTTATTTTTAAAAATAATGTACCAAGCACCATAAAAATCCTAAACATATGGTATCTATATAATACCCTCAAAGACAAATCTTATCTGTGAATATTTATAAAAACTGAATTTTACTTTCAGAATGAAATGTTATGTAAAAGCACAGAATTAATATTTAGAAAAAGAATTATGGTAAAAACAGAACTATATGCTCAGCAAACAGTATGTTCGTCCCAATATCTGGCTCTCCTGGGCTCAGTTGAAGGTAAGCTATAAGACCAATACTTTTCTGAATTTTGAGAACTGCAGAAATGAATTTTGAGAACCAAATAACCTCAGATGCTAGGTTTCTGGTTTAATTTTCACTCTAATTTTGTTTATTTTCTTCTTCACCTTAAATTGTAATTGAGCAGGTATCAAGAGATATTTTCTAACCTGTAATCAAGTTTTGCACGAAATAAAAATATAGAAATTTATATCCAGAATGAACAGCTTTAGGGTTTGTTGCAGCAAGATATTGTGAATGGCACACACATTCCACATTCTTCTACACTCTTGTTTACGTTCTTTACTTTTCACAGTATGAATGGAGGGCACAGTGCCAAGAACTCCACTAAGCCAATATTGCTAGATTATATTTGTAACTGGAATCATAGTATTTCAAAGCCATGTGTATCATAGGTATATTGTAGTAATAGTAGGACATTGAACTGTCCCAGCTTATACACAAATGTTTAAAATATGCGAAATTATATTCTTTTACTTTTATGCATGTACTAAAATCTTCACTCTCACTACAGAATAATTTGGCACTTTTACAAAGAAGTGAACGTGTCTGAAAGCTTTTAATCATTACTATTAGTCAAGTTTGGTTTTCTTTATCATTAAAACACTATGTATTTAAGGCCTACTTCTCTAGTATCTATTGATAATTTACATGTAAAAGCAACGTTTGAGGTATGGAATTAGTATGCACCAGGCTCTAAAATGTTTATTCATTACTTCTGATTCAACCACATTCTTGCATTTCTAAATATTCAACTAATAGTCTCAAACTTTATAGCTCTCATGAAAATGACATCCAACATGATATTCATATTCATTTATTTCATCCTGAAGATCATGTGTACATGATATGGAATCATCAAGGATAAATGGTACATTTATGGAAATTACAGCTTCAACTGATAAAAATGCAATTGACAAGCACTAGATGTCACCAGTAGCTGTATCAGATTTATTTTTGTTTGAAGGTGCATTTGGACCATAGTTGTGCTCAAGGATCATAGCTGTGTAGTTTTGCGATACTTATTCTTATGTTTGTAGTTCTACTAGCTTAAGTATTATTGGCAAAAATTCCAGTGATGGAGGCTAACTAGATTTCAACTTCACTACAGTACTACCAAGCCTGTAGAAAAGGATGGGGTGGGCCCATATAAAATAAATGGTGGTTGGTAGGTATGCATGGATTAATGGGACTTTAATACTTGGTGTACTGCCTATTTTGAATTTAACTAAAAAAATTATTAACATAATATTTTAATTAGTTTAAAGCCTATGCATATCTATAAATTTAATCAAATTATTGAAATTTGCAGGTGTAAATGCTGGAGTTTAATGTATTTTTCAGCTAAGTGATTTATAAATGAGATCCATTATTAAGAACATGGGAACTGAAGGTTTAATATAATTTTGTGAAATGAACACCTTGAGGTTTTGAATTCATAATGGTTATGTCTACATATCTGCATCACAGATATTATGGGAATAACTGCAAAACAGTGACTTGATTAAGTAACATACTGTAATTGCACACATTTTCAACCATGAATTTGTCTCCATATTTTTTTCTGCAGGGTGTTTCGGATAGCAGAGGCTGACGTTACAGCTCATGTTAGAGTTTACTGAAAATGTTCTTCGCATACTGAGTAGCACATAAATCTGAGAAGACAGGTGTATGATGCAGTTCCATGCAAAATGGATACAAGTCTCCCTCTAAAAATGTAAGTGTCCTTCAGCCTTTTTAAAGCTGTTTTCAGTGATTTTAATCATCTGCCTTTAACCTTGATGCCAAGCTGCAGTCACTTAATGTGATGAGCAGTATGCATGTATGTGTTTCAAAGGAAGTACAAAAAGTAGGTTCACATTTTTCTAGTGAGTTTCTTCTTTTTGCAAAAATGTTTATTTCTATTAAATTATTATATTTTATTAATAGTTAATTAAATGAAAGAATGTGTGTCACCGAGACTGTCATTGTTCAACCTATATAGCAGTAATAAGAAAATTATGTATTTACTCTAAAGTCAAACCAATAATGTTAACAAACATTAAACTCAAGTATCTTGCACTAGAAATTAATCATATTCCTTTGGCTAGCAATTCCCTAATGCTTACTAACTGAGCATTTCTTGAACACAATCTGTAAATTATATTTAATTTTATTTTTGGTTTCCAGAGATATAATTAAGTATGTTAGACATTTGTTGGATTAATTCAATGACATATCTGTTTTCTAGTATGTTTTATAAACATGTATTTAACAAGTTTTATATTGATTAGGTAAACTTAAAATCTGCAATTATTTTTTACCTGTTTAACACCCTTTTAAGCAATTCAAGTATGCAAGAATAGCGAATGAAATGGGTGCATAATACTCAAGTGAGCATGGGGTGCATTCAGCTGAGAGGTACCTAAATTCTGCTTTATGAGTATAATAGAATATACCCCCCCCCCAAAAAAAAAGCCTCGTCCAAGCAGCTAAGTGCAAACAAAGTTTAAAGACAGACAAATATCAGCAGACTATGTAGGTGGACAAAAAACATATAAGTTAATTGTCTATTTTCAGGTTGTGGAATCCTCAAAATACTATAGCCAACAATGGTATTTTGACAAACAGTTTTATTTATATTTATTTATATATTTAATGTATTCATTTACAGCTTTAGAGATAGTTGTACTTATTTTAAACAGTTAAAAAAAAAAAAGAAAATGAAAAAGATGAAAGAGTCATTTATAGTTTAAGGTGTAACAAATTAAATAAAATTTTGTGTATGATGACAACAACAACAACAACAACAATAAGGCACACAGTTTAGAGTAAGATGCTTTGGTAAAATTGTTTCTCAGTTGTAATGATGATGATCATGATGATGAACTGATGCTTTTAATGACACTAAAATTACTTACATTTTCAATACTTTCTAATAGTATATTATAATAAGTAGAACAGAATAGAATAGATTTATTTCAATTTTTCATTGATACAATATTACAGATATGTATCTATAAACCAGCTCTTCCATACTTTAACCCCTAAGTTGTATGTATGGGATAAAGCTACTATAATACTATCTCTTCACTTTCCAGGCTGAAACCATTCTGTTGCCCCTTCCTTAAGCTTCTGGTCCAGTTATCTCTTAAATTTCCTAAAAATTTCCCCACTATTTTAATTGTTTATTCCTTGGGTTCACCAGCATTTTAATTGCTACTATTTTTTTGTTTAAATTACTCCACTTTTTGTTCTGTATATCATCTCTCCATCTTTTAACCTTTTCACATTCTATTAGAAAATGGAAAATACCACCCAGTTTTCCACACTTAATACATCTCCCTGAACAATTATTTCCTTTTCATTTTAAAAATAATACTTCTGTGTGCATCCATGCAAGACCTATTCCTTCAGATTGATTGCACAGGTCTACATACTTCTCCCTCCCATAATTTCTTCTAACCATTTTATATAAAGTCAAAGAACCTTTATACTCAAAACTAGCCAAATATTCCTCATGCCAGTTTCTTCTAACCATTTCCCATCTCCCCAAGCCGACTCTCTCTTCCTATTACATCTTTTTGGAACTTTATACATTCCTTTGTTATATTACTACCATCTAAATTTATACAGCTGTACCAATATTTAATAATTCTCTCCATTATTATACCTTTTCTCCCTACCTTTCCTATCTCTGCCAGTGCTACGCTCTATTAAGTATGCCTCTGTACTATATTTTAACAGCGAGAACAGTATGAAGCTCTACAGTCATTTGAAGTCTACATCTTGGTAGGTGTTACTACATTGTTACTACCACATATAGTATGGTTATGAATATCATTTGAACAAGCTGGTACAAATCAGTTATATAATACTGAACACTTTAAATGATTTATACCTTAACTGTATGAATATGGTGTACTGTTCATTAGGCAAAACTACTTGGTCCAGAAGCCTTTGAACATCATCTGTCTATTGCTTCCCTGAGGCAAAATAAAATGTTGTACATTGAATTGTTTAATCTGTTAATGTTTTAGAATTTTATTTACTTTTTTTATATGAAAACAAAACATTTAGTTGCATTTAGGATTTTAACTATTTATGATTGAGAAAACAAACATTTACCTTACAGGGCTTTTCTTTTATTTTTATCCATTGTTTATTTTTTCACAGTTTGAAATACATTGTCAATATTTGGGTCATAAATCCTAATTTTTATAATGACAGAAAAGTTAAAGAAAGCATATTTGAAAACTATGTTGTAGCGAACTTTAGGCCGTTCATGAAAAATTAGTCTGTAAAGCTTTGTGTATTTTTATGGCATTATTTCTAAGAAATCTGTAACTCAGGGGAAAGGAACATCAAAGTTAAAATAACTTTCACTTCTTATGTTTCTTATATAAGCTGAGTTTGGCCATTAAATTTTGGGAATATTTTTTTCTAAAACATAAAACTTTTAACCAAACTAATCAAATATTTATATGGCCTTTAATCATTAAAGCTATGCAGTTGCTCTTAAATAAACTTAAATCTATTCTGAAGCTTTTGATAATGGACCACCATTACAGAGGTTCCTGTTTAAAGACTGAGGAAATTTATAAGTTTAATTACGTTTTAAATAATTTCTATTTGTTGTTTCAGTTTAGCAATAAATTGTACTATTTCTTGACTGGGAACTATATTAACTTGATGGCTACATTATTATTTAAAAGGTAAAAGAAAGAATGAAATAATGAGAGAAATAGAGAGGGAGACATGAGGGAGAAAAGAAGAAAAGAGAGTATTTATCTATGAAGTGT
The DNA here is from genome assembly GCA_030765065.1 of Deroplatys truncata. NCBI lineage: Eukaryota > Metazoa > Arthropoda > Insecta > Mantodea > Mantidae > Deroplatys > Deroplatys truncata. The sequence goes on along the minus strand of CM060987.1, from coordinate 169,500,238 downwards.
TATTAAAACAAAGGAACACACACACACACACACACACACAAACATTATTAAGACTGAATGATTTAGCTAAGTGGTATGTGAATTGTTGGCAGAAGAGCAAAAAGAATTTGCTAATTTGCCTTATTCCTTAGGACACTTTTGCAGAGAGTACAGAAGATATCAAGTGGGTGATGAGGGAGGATGGAGGGGGTAAAGCAGCAGAGGATGAAAACTGGTGCGTTTCCACCAAAATTCTGGATTCTCATCTCAACTAGAATGTCTTACTGACTCTGTTGCATCTGCTCGCTTATTGTTTGTGGTGTATAGTCTTCAGCTCAGCTATGGCAGACGCAACTAAGGAACCGACTAAGGATAAGGTGCTTTGCCATTGTTTTCTTACAGGCTCTAGAACAAAATAATAACACAGTGCTGGAAATTCATAGCAGAGATAGCTACTGAAATGTAATAGCTAACTGTGGAGTGATGGTCATAGCAGCATAGTGTGTGAGTTGAGGGTGGTTACAATAATCAGTGATGGATTAAGATCTTTGGACTGTTTAAACTGCTCACCTTTTTTTATAAATAACTTTCAGTAACAGATGAAGGTCTTTGAGATCCCAGGCTATTTAAACTGTTCAACATTATTGTTTAAATGGCAATCAGTGTTGGATTAATGTCTTTGTGGTTCCCAGGATTTTTAAACTGTTAAGCCTTTTCTCATAAATAACAATCATTAATGGATTAAGGTCTTTGGGAGCTCCAGACTATTTAAATTGTTCTGGCTTTTTCTACATGACTATCAGTGAGCATTAAGGTGTCTGGTAGGTGGCCCAGGCTGTTTAAACCATTCTGTGTTTTGTCTAAATGCTAGCAATGATGAATTAATGCCTTTGGAGGGCCTCAGGTTATTTAAAATGTTCAGCTTTTTCTCATAAATAACAATTACTGAAGCATTAATGTCTTTGGGGGGGGGGCTTAAGTTATTCAAACTGTTAAGCCTTTTCTCATAAATAACAATTAGTGATGATGGGTTAAGGCCTTTGCAGGGGCCTCAGACCATTTAAACTTTTTAGCCTTTTCTCATAAATAACAATCACTAAGGCCTTTGCGGGGGAGGGGGGCAGACTATTTAAACTTTTTAACCTTTTCTTATATATAACAATTACTGATGGATTAAGGCCTGGGGGGGCAGGCTATTTAAACTGTTTAACCTTTTCTTATAAATAACAATTACTGATGGATTAAGGCCTGGGGGGTAGACTATTTAAACTTTTTAACCTTTTCTTATAAATAACAATTACTGATGGATTAAGGCCTGGGGGGACAGGCTATTTAAACTGTTTAACCTTTTCTTATAAATAACAATTACTGATGGATTAAGGTTTGTGGGGCCACAGACTGTTTAAACTGTTAAGCCTTTTTACCTAAATGACTACCGGTGATGAATTAAGGCCTTTAAGAATTCTGGGTTCCTATTTAAACTGTTGAGCCTTTTGTCTAAATGACAATCAATGAAGTATTAAGGTAATTTGAGGCCACAGGCTGTTTAAACTGTTCTGGCTTTTGTTTAAATGACTATCAGTGATGGATTAAGGTTTTTGGAGATTCCAGGCTATTTAAACTGTTTAGTTTTATTATATAAACAGTATTCAATTAAGGGTTAAAGTCTTTTGGGACCCTATCAGTGAGGATTAAAATATTTGGGGGCTCTGAGCTATTTAAATCTTTCCACATTAATTTATATATGATAATCAGTGGTAGATTAAGGTCATAAGGTAATAGAATTTTCCTACTCAATTCCTAATCTTTTACAAGAATTTTAATCTTATCAGCAGGAAAAGCACATAAGTAAGTCAAAAAAATTTTCAAAAGAGAGTATTCTTTAAACTATTCTTAAGTGAATATTCGTACAATAACAAAATACACTAATTTATTAAATTATATCCCATTTCAACATGAGACAACAAAATTAACTGTTTTAACAATGAGAAAGAATACAAGGCTTAAGTTACTTTATTAGAATATTTTTACTTTCTTACTAATATAGTGGAAGTATCACATTTGAATTTGGTCAAACATCTTTATGTAAAGAATACAATAGAAGTACATGTTTTGAGGTTCCCTGAATGCCTCCTCTCCACACACAAATAAAAAAAAACGCTTATAGTAAAACATCCTTTCACCCATAAATGGTATTACTAAAAATGAAATGTTGAATGAATATAAAACTTTGTATTTAAGTTTACATCTTTTCAAATTTTGATTAAAATTGGTTCAGATATTGCAATTATATATAATATGTATACCTTAAATTTTCCCTAAGATACCTTTGTGGTTCTATTCATTCTCATCTAATTTTATATAAATGGAAAACCATAAAAGATGTACAAAAACCTACTACAAGAAAATGCTGAAGGTATTTAAATATTCATGTCAAATAAAACGTTTTGAGGCATAGTATTTATTCATTTCTGAAATATTCATTGTTAATGTTTAGTCTGGTGTACCCTCCATGAAAAATGTTTAAAAATACATCATTCTTCTCCTTGTTTTTATCATGAGTTTATTGCTCATAAAGGTTGACTTGTGGTGCAAACATTTTAGTGTTGTTTCCACATGTTGTATGTCCATAGTAACTAATTTTAAACCATTTCCAGGGAAATATTTATTGTAATTAATGTAAAATGGATAGAAAGACCACTTTTTATATGATTAGTATAATGCATAAAGAGATAGTTACTAATATGCGTGACTGTTATATGTTAGATTTTTTCTGAAAATTTAAGCCAATTTTTCCCAGTAGTGGGATTTTCTCAACAATAATGACATGACTTAATATTGATTGTCATCTTTAAAGTAATACAGGAATCTAAAATTAACATTTTTACTTTCTCTATAGCATATAGTATATAGGGGAAGTATTTTATTCCACCCAAAAATTTGATACTGAGATTTCACTGGAAATATATGTTTAGAGGCCCCCCTTGAATAAAAAAAAAAGCATTTTTACAAAAATTTTGTGTCTTTGAACAGCTTAACCCAAAAACAAAAATTTGGATCAACCCCAAGCTTGGTATTTAAGTTCAGTGCCTTCCAAACATGCAACACGAAGATTTCCAAGAAAATCCCCCCATCCCAGACTAGCCTTTACATGGAAAATTTTGGTTTTCTCAAAATGGCTCATGATTTTGATTAAAATATCATATGTTTAAGATATTTTTATGGCAAATGAAATGTATATCTTGAATTTTCTGAGAATGTTGCCAAAAGTCTTCTTCTTCTGAATGACTTTTGCATTACTGGTAAACCATAAGGGACAGCCAAAATTTTACTACAAAAAAAATGTAGATCTCCTTAAAGCACACAATTTATGTCACATAGATATTTTTGTCGAATGAACCATTTCTGAGATATTCCTTGTTATTTGTTTGAATTTTCCAATACTTATACTTTTTCTCAAATGGGAGTTCGTTTTTTCTATGTCCTGGATAAGCAAAGAGAATGGAATGCTCCACGTAGCGACCAGCTCTTGAAAGATTTGACTATCACTTAAAGCCTACCATATTCCCTTGCACCTACAAGAAAATTAGCAATAAAATAATTTCTGTAAATGCTTATCTCGATTAACATAAAGTAGATGGAGAATAAGCATTTGTATAATTAGTTTTTACAAGAGTAGAGAAAGTCATGTGATTGCAACACATCAAATTTTTAATTATGTGCCATTTCTTGCTTTTCTAGGACAAACAGAGAAGCCCATTTTATAAGCTTCAGTTAAGTTAATATCTCTCAATAGGTCTTAGTTTTGGTACACTAGTCTATATTTTAATAATCAATTAATATTTATTAAGTCTTTAAAATAAAAGATTAACATGGTTTTTAACAATACTTAGCCAAAAAAGAAGAAATCAGAAGGCAAAAAGTCAGAGAAGAAAGCATCTATCAGTGAAAATGCGATAGAGGGCGTAGAAAACATACAGAAGGCCGGAAGTCGTAAGGCATCTGCAACTCCAGATGCAGAAGGCTCAGAAAAATCAGCAAGTCGCAAGCCATCAGCTACACCAGAGTCTGAAGCCACAGAAAAACCTCCCAGTCGCAAACCATCTGCTACACCAGAAACAGAACATAGAAAGTCATCTGCAACTCCAGACGCAGGAGCATTAGCAGAGCAGATTGAAGTCCCAGAGAGAAGGAAATCTTCTGTCTATGAGGAGGAAGATGTACCACGTGGTCCAAAGGAACCTGTGAGCACCTACAGACCTCCTCCACCTGCTACCAAGAAGGATGTTGAACTACTGGATGATCTGGATGAAGATAAACTCTTGGAGCTAAAAGAAGTGAGTATCTTTCATTGTATCTATTCATACTTGTTTTATCACTTACCTAAATTAGAAGAGATATTGCATTCCACTAAAATTGGTGCATGTGGAGTGTGTGTATTGTTGTGGTGTGTTTGTAAGTGTGTGTGGCTGTGAACAGCATAACTCAAAAATGAAAAGTGAATACATATCAAATTTTATATGAGTATTATGTCAGATAGTTTTTAAGCATTCTGGGCAAAGATTTTCAAGAAAATTCCCCCACTACAAATTGGAAAAAGTTTTGTTATTCTTCATTTTCTCTAAATGACCCTAACAATTTTGATTAAAATACCACATGTTCAAGATATTTTACATGCCAAATAAATTATCTTGAATTTCCTTGAATAGCCTGTGAAATCCTCTTAATTCTGAATGACTTTTGTATGATTTTGTGTAGCTGGGAAACTATTACATAGACAAAAACTTACTGCACAAAATTCTAGTGCTCATTAAAATACATAATTTGTCTCAGAAAAATTTTTCAAAGCATTTGCCATTGTCAAAATATTTTATGTTGATTGCTTACACTTTCCCAGGTACATCATTTGATGGATATGTTTGAAAGTGATTCTAGTTTTACCTTCTCTACTGCATACTTACAGTAATTAGAGTATTGTATTCCACCCAAAAATTTGATATTGAGATTTCACCAGAAATATATGTTTTGTGGCCCCCTGAATCCAAAAAGAGCATTTTTAGAAAAAGATCTATGTGTCCATGTGTGTGTGTCTGTGAACAGCATAACTAAAAACAAAGTATCTGATTAATACCAAATTATCAGTATCTTCCAAAGATGCAACACAAAGATTTCCAAGAAAATCCTCCCACCCCAAACTACCTTTTGCATGGAAAGTTCTTTGCTATTTTTGATTTCATCAAAAATGGTTCAAATGATTTTGACTGAAATACCATATGTTTAAGAATGTTTTCATGACAAAGAAAATGCATATCTTGAATTTTCTGGGAATAGCTTGTGAAGTGTTCTTCATTCTGAATGACTTTGGTATAACTGGTAAACCGTAAGAGATAGACAAAATCTTACTACATAAAAAATGTAGACCTGGTTAAAATTTATAACAAATAACATTTTTTGTGAAGTTAACCATTTCTTAAATATCTTTTGTTATTGGTTTAAATTTTCAATACTTTATGCATCATGTTGCATGTAACTAAGCCCTTATTACTTACTTTGAAGCCATTCTGAAGTAAAAATATATTGTGAAGAATATAATGTGGATAAGGGTGCCAGGGTAGCACAGTGGTTTCATTTCCGGCTCTCATAGTAAGGATCCAGGGTTTGATTCCTGACTCTGGGGTAACAATTTTAAGTTAGTCCTATCCATCCCTTCACCTCCAACTTGCTCATGTGAAGTTTCTCCAAGGCCCAACATGGTTTGGAGTATCCTCATCATCAAGCTACCATCAGAGGCAATAGATTCCACCTGCTGGGTGCCTCCACCTCTGAAATGGGTGCAATCATTGCTTGGTGAAACAGGTATTCCCTGAAGGTCATAGGTTATATGGAGAGCGTTAGAAACAACATAATAAGGATAGAAGAATTGCTTTTCTTTTTATTTTACATAAACGCATTCCTCTGTAGTCTAATGCCAGCTTCTTAACCTAGAGGTCCTCAGTTTTACCCCATTTGAGAGGGGAAGCTTTTCTTTACCTAGTATCATCCTGTAACCTTGCTAGAATCTGAAGTTAGACAGACCTGATGAAGTATGTTGCAGATGATAATCACATTTTATTGCAACTGGGTTATTTAACAGAGTGAAAACTCTTTCTCTTTCTACAAAACTAAGCATTATTCAATTTTGAAATTAGGTATAAAAATTACTCAGGATCATGCAAAATATATTTTGCTTTACCACTTACCTATGGTAACTCAACAAAGTAATTGTATTCCACATAAAATTAGATATCAAGTTTCCACCAGGGATACATGTTTTGAGAACCCCATAACCACCCCCACAAAAGCATTTTTAGAATAAATTTTGTGAGAGAGAGAAAGGGAGAGACGTGGAGAGAAACATAGAGAATGAGAGAACAGAATAATTCAGAATGAAAAGTTGTATTAAAACCAAACTTCATATTTAGTTCAGCATCTTTCAAGGATGAAAGCAAAAGCTTTTACTATATTTCTCCCACCCCAAATAACATGGAAAAGAAGTAAATTCAATTCTCAAGTCAAATCTCAAAATAATTCTAGTGATTTTAATTAAAATGTCATGTTTTTGAGTTTTGAACAAATGAATAAAATGCATATCTTGAATTCTCTGTAAATAGTAGCTGAAGTCCTCTTCATTCTCAACAAATTTTATATAAATGGAAACCCATAAGAGAGAGACCACAACTTATGGCAGAAAAAATGTAACACTTTGAAGCAGTTATGATAAATAATACCTGATGCTAACTTAATAGAAAACTTACCTGATGTGTTATGTGTTAACAGATTTGTTGTCCGCTCATGTTCCTTAATAAATATAATTATGTTTCCTTATTTATTATTAATTATATTTATATATTTCAATCTGCATATATGTCTGGTATAATGAGAAAAAAATGTTAAAATAACCGAAATTTAAAATCTACATGACCAACCTTAACGTATAGTGCCAATAAGAAAAATTTTTTTTGTTTATAACCATAGAAAAATAATAACTAAGAATGGTTGTTGAGGAATTGTCAAGGAGAGAGCATGTATATATATATATATATGGAAAATTTTCAGAAGAGAAGCTATTACTCCTCAGTATTCTGAATAGGCATACTCATTAGTATTCAGCCAATCTTCAGCAAATTTATCATCATTAATATATTGTTGTACAGTAGTCAGTGTGTTTAAAATATACAACAAAATTAATTTCACTATAATAATAATAATAATAATAATAATAATAATAATAATAATAATAATAATAATAATAATAAAGTAACATCTCAATTTCAAAATAAAAGACAAAATTAAAAATGAGATAAACTTATTCTGAATTACCTTCCCTGCACCATGAGTATAAGAAAAATATAAGAGATCTCACTGCTTCAAGAATTACAAACCAACTTCAGAATCTATGATGCAGCACTAAAGAACAGATGCAACGGAGACTTGAACTTGGCATACCAATCGCCAACTTAAAAAAAGATGGTGAAACTTATTAAAATGTGCAATTTGTGTCAAATAACATCTTTTCTTTTTTATAGCATTAGCCATTTCCAAAATATTACTTGTTTATGTTTAAAGTTTAGCAGAATGAATCCCAGTTCACTGTAACATACTTAAAATGTGCAGTTCTTTCTACTAATTCCATATTACTTAATTTAAAACATTTTCTAGACAAACATTTATTAAGATTAATGTTACATGGATAGAAGGTTTACTATTTATTGAATAATATAGACTATAAAGGATACACAAGAAACTGTGATCAATGGAAAAATCCATATGATATTTTTACTTTATACTCAAAAATTTGATACTGAGATTTTACCAGAAATACGCTTTTTTAGGCTCCCTGAATCCAAAAAAGCATTTTTAGAAAAAGGTCTATGTGTGTCTGAACAGCATAACTAAAAACCGAAAAGTGAGATAAATACCAAACTTTGTATTCAAGTTCAGTGTCTTCCTAGAATGCAAAGCTTTTCAAGAAAATCCCACACTCCAAACTAACCTTTACATGAAGAACTTTTCAATATTTTTTATTTTCTCAAAAAATGGCTCTGATGATCTGGATTAAAATATCATATGTTTAAGATATTTGTATGACAGATAAAATGTATATCTTAAGTTTTCTGTGAATAGGCTGTGAAGTTCTCTTCATTATGAATGAATTTTGTATAACTTGTAAACCGTAAGAGCTAGGCAAAAACTTACTACACAAAAAATATAGAACTTGTTAAAAGAAAAATTTAGATGAAATAAATTATTTGTAGCATTTACCATTTTGAAGATATTCTTTATTATTAGTTTGAATTGTCAAGTATACTTTTTTCAACTGCTAAGTTACTATTCATTTTTTTTTTCTCATGATCATGCAAAACGAATGGAATTTCAAAGCCATTACTAGCAACAGGTTTTAAAAGATTTAACTATTGCTTAAGTCTTTTGTATTCCCCTTGTACTAGGGCCATTCCAAACGATTTTAGCAGCAGTTAAACCTTAAAAGTGACAGCAATATAATTGATTTCATTTGAAAGAGGGATATTTTAAAGCTATAAACACACTTTACTATGCAACAATCTGGCAAGTATTTTAGCAAGAATGCGGCTGGAAGCAATTCAGTGTTGCACAGACAGCAAACGTAATGAAGGTGTCTTGACGTGGTTTTCATGCTATGATTTATTGCGACTTCAAAAAGGGCCCAACAGCAGAGCAGTGTCGCCAATCTTTGGTAGATATTTTTTGGGAGTCTGCACCATCCAGAGCTACCATTAGAAACTGATTTCAGTTCCAAAGAGGTCAGTAATCCCTGGAAGACAAACCCTCACACAGCGGTAACTTCAGAAATAGTTGCAACTGCGCAGAAATTATTAATGGAGGACCCCCAAATCACCTATGTTGACCTTCAAGGATCAATGGCAGTGAATGCCATCCTTCATGAACATCTGCAAGTCACTAAGGTTGTTCTTGTTGGGTACCACATTCGTTAACAGAGGGTCAGAAAGCAGCTTGTGGGGAATGGTGCCATTTCATGCTGGAAAAATTCAACAATGGGAGAAGCAACAACACCTACAACATTGTCACAGGGGATATACCACTACGATCCAGAAACAAAGTGGCATCAGTGATATGGTGCTTTCCAGATGATGACCCACCAACAAAAGTGTGAAGATGCAAAGGTGCAAGAAGATGGTGGCTTCCTTCTTCTCAAAAACTAGTAACTTAACATTGGTCACCCTGGATACCCAAAACATAGTTACTGCAGGGTGGTATGTAAGTAATTGTCTGCCATCAGTCATTGCAGCATGGAAAACAAAGCATCCACAATAGAAGACTGCTCACTTGCTGTTTCACCACAACAATGCTTCTGCACACACACAGTGGTCAGAACACTTGATTTCTGGGCTGATCAAAACATCAGATCCCTTCCTAACCCCCCATATTTCCAGATTTAGCTCCATATGACTTTTTCCTTTAACAAAGGAAAAGCTCCACCTCTCATTGCATGAAGAATTAAATTAAATTAAATTGAGTTTTATTTATGGACGTTCTTAACTGCTATGGTTCTTTAGCGTCCCATTCTATATTGGGCATGAAACACCGGTAATTTTGCTCAGAGGCCTCTTTATCAGGCTTGAGGTTCTTTTACGTGCCGTAAATCTACGACACGGGACCACCGGCTTTACTTCCCTTCTGAAGGAAGCTGTGCTAAGGATTTTTCGCCTGAAAAAATCCATCACCCTCCACCGGGTTTGAACCTGCGACCTTGAAGAGGCTATTGGGGCTTACATAGAGGCTGTGAATGACCCTAAAGAAGCTTGGTCAGATGCATTTTCAAAGTGATTTGAATGGATGCAAAAATCTATTTGTCATAATGGAGAATACTTTGAAAAGTTGTAAAAGTTACAATTCAATTGAAAAATTTTTGTGGCCGCTGCTATAAACTTTCAGAGTGATCCTCGTACCTACAACAAAAGGTGTAATAAAACCATTTCTACAAATCTTTATCTCAATTAACATTAAGTAGATAGAATAATAAACTTTTGTAGGAATATTTGTATGTAGAGAGTGGGTAGCTACAAGAAAAATCTGAAGTCATTATAACACTTCAGATTTATCTTGTAGCTGTATTGAACAAGCTGTGTATGTCATAGTATGCAAATTATTTCATTTAGTAAATTCTTGGGACAGAAAAACACCCAATATCCTTTTACTGTGGTAATAAGCTAAACACAGTTTTGAAAATAGTTGATAAATTCTATACAGGTAATGAAATTATATTTCATCAGAAACTTGCATTTGGAAAAATACCATCCATATCTTCTGTGTATGGCATATGGATAACTCATCATGCAATTTGTAGGCTGATTTAGGGAAGAATCCCCCCAGAACTTGCAAGTCATTGAATTTTGCTGCTTTTAATCCAAGAATGAACTCAGAACAAAGCAATTTTGAGTCGAACAAACATTCTAAACTCCAATAATTACTCTTGGTGCTTACCTAGAACATGTTTCATGAGCTCTTACTCACATTTTCAACTTGCATAACTAAAGAATGAAAAAAATCAGAAAGTTCAGCATCTACCAAAGATGTATGGAAGATTTTCAAGAAAACCCCTCCAGCCAAACTACCCTTTACATGGAAGATCTTTTACTAACTTTTATTTTCTCAAAAAATGGCATATGTTTAAGATATTTGCATGACAAAATGTATATCTTGAATTTTCTATGAATAGTCTGTGAAATCCTCTTCAGACTCTGAATTTTTATAACTTTGTATAACTAGGAAATCATAAGAGATAGGCAAAAACTCCCACACAAAACTAATTTTTACTTTCTCTACCACATGCATTCGTTAACAGTATAGCATTCCACCCAAAATTTGATATCGGGATTTCATTGTAAATTCATGTTTTGAAACTCTTGAATAAACAAAAAAGGGGGAAAAAAAAAAGATTTTTTGGAATAGGCTCATATGTGTGTGTGTGTGTGTGTTGTACACATGGGTAAGTACCAACTCCAAAATGAGACATCAAGCTTGGTATTTAAGTTCAATATTTTCCAAAGATATAACACAAAGAATTTAAGAAAATCTCCCATCCTAACTATTCTTTATACAGAAAACTTTTTATAATTTCTTATTTTACCAAAAATGGGTGTAACGTCTTTGATTAAAACACCATACATTTTTAAATATCTACATGACAAATAAAATGTATAGCTTTAATTTTTTCTAGGAGTCATCTTCATCCAGAAAGAATTTTGTATAACTGATAAACCAAAAGTTTACTACACAAAAGATGTAGATGTCTTTAGAACACACAGTTTATTTCAAATAACATTTTTTTGTGGCATCGGTCATTTTTTCTAAAAAAGTATGTTAGGTCAACACTATTAGGTTGAAACTAAAAAAGCCCAGGACTTAAGTACTTACAAAGAATGTAAGTCGCCATTGGGGTATGACATCTCAATACATTTGAGATCTTCTTGTGGTTTACCGGGAAAAATTTCGACTCAGCTGGAGAATTTAATGGCGTGCCGGCATGTTGCCATGGTAGCTCAGTGGTTAGAGCAACCGGACGGAGACCGGGAGATCTGTGGTTCAAATCCCGGCTATGGCATTGAATTTTTCAGTTGTCTGATTCTACCTTTCCAACCCTGTCCAACACACGGCTTGTGTGAAAGAACAATTATTTCCGGCTCTATAGATTTTGGTAAAAATATCATATGTCTGAGATACTAGATTCATGAATAAAATGTAAATCTAGAATTTTCTGAAGTTCCCTTTATTCTCACTCAACTTTATATAAGCAGAAAACCATAAGAGATTGAGAAAAACTATTTTACAAAATATGGCTCTCATTTATATACATGTCAAAATGTTTTGTAGCATTCATAATTTCTGAAATATTTCCTGTTGTTTCTCTAAATATTTCCACATTTTAAGTAGGTGAGTTTGAAATGTCAAGTTGTTTCTATTTTGCTTTTCATGAGGCCATAAAACTGTGAGCAATATTATGGCTAGCATATAATTGTCCATCTACTCTTTTAAATAGTTGTATCAGCTTACAAACTGTAGGTAAAGAAAAATGGGTGGACTTATAGTATACAAACTAATTTGGAAAATAGCGGTCTGGGAGAAATTTGGAGAAGGAGGGAAAATAATGTTAAGGGTTTTTGGAAAGAAGCTAGGCGGAGGTTTGAAGATATAGAGATACAAAATTTATTTAGCAACATTGGGAAGAAATGTTCCTTGGAATCATATATATTAATAAAAAAATACATGGGCTAGAGAACAGTATGTGGACAACTCAAATAAGGAACAAAGAGAAAGTATAGCCTGGCTACGAGCAGGTGTATGGAGACTAATAGGAATGAGAAATGGGTTCCCACAGAACCAGTGTCCAATATGTGGGGAAAGAGAAGATTTAGAACATATCGTATTTGATTGTAAAGGTACACAGCATTGGAGAAAGGAAGTTATAAATGGGAAATGGTTCAAACTGGACAGGAAAGTAGCTTTAAGCAAGATTTTTAACAAGGATAGTAAAAAGGTAGGAGAGTACCCGTCCAAAGTAAAAACGAAATGGTTATGGACAATAAAAAGAGATGTAAATTAATTTCATCATGTGATGTTAAGTTATGTAATTATATTATTATTATAATATTAGTACTATAAGATTTTTATTTTGATATTACTATTATTATTATTATTATTATATTATTATTATCATTTTTTATGTTATAATAAGAGTGTAATATGGGTAGAATATGTCAAGATAACAGCTTGGGCTGATGTATAGCCATATTCTAAGGAAGATTGCTAGCACAAATAAATAAATAAATAAATATTATCATGAATTTAATTAGTTAAAATAGTGATTGTTTATCATAACTAATAAATTGTAGAAAGAAAAGGAAACTTTCACATGAATAATATAGGGATGAAAATAAGTAGTAATGAATGTGAAAGTCTACTACACATCAAAAACTTTTTGTTTGTTGAAAATATACATATCTTTTACATAAAGTACAAGTCTTTTGCCTTAATTAATGGTTTAAAGTTGTTATTTTCTCCCTAATTCTCCATGCAAAACCAACAGATAAATCAGCATCTTCCTTTTTTTTACAGGCATTTCAACTGTTTGATTTGAACCATGATGGAATAATTGATTTGTCAGATTTAAGGAACACATATATGACTCTTGGCAAGAAACCTGAGGAGGTGGATGAAAAAGAGATACGACATATGCTCTCAGAGGTACGTGTTATCCATATTTTAGTCAAAAAGCAAAGCCCTGTGCCAACGTGCGATAGTTACACCCCCACATTTAAACTTGGCAAGGAAATAGCAGTTCACTGGAGCAAAACAAATTATGATGTTGTAATTTGGCAACATTTCTTGATGACATCAGAGGCACTTGAGTGATATTCATTATGTACTCATATCTCAAATAGTTGTCATATTATATGTGTTCTGTAAAGGAATATCATCACGAAGATAGATGCACTTATTTTTAACATAAGAGTTAGAAATAGAAATCAAATCATCATGTATCTACTGTTTTGTTATGCAAATACTAACCTAACCATTTAAATGAAAGTATGTTTACTTCAGAGTCACTATCAGAGCATGCCGAAAGGCACATTCAAATTTGAACACATTAAGGCTGAAAAGAAAGAATTTTATTCACTAGATATCTATTTTGGCAAATTACCAATTTACCTTTCAAGAGGAGTATCTGTCAAATTTTTGTCATTTCCAAACAAATGCTTTTTACCATTTTTTCCTGGTTATAGATAACAATAAATTAAAGCTTTTCTCCTAAACAGTATTAATATGATTAATGAATGACCTTTGTGGTCCTCACTTGTGGTGATGGTGGTGGTGTCATTCATGTGTTATCCTATAACTCCTTTCATTTTTATACCATTACTCTTGTTTGCCAAGTTTTCCTTCTTTCTCAGAAACCATAATGTTTCTTTTATCTTGAATTACTCTCAGAAGCTACTCCCTGCAATACACATGCCCTGTGTTTATTGCTAGGCTCAATCCTTTCACTGTAACATCCTATTGCTAAATTATCTACAAGAAGTAATCCTGGTATTTCAATATTGTTTAAAATTTATGAGTGATTATTATTATTATTATTATTGCTATATTTTTATTTATTTATTGTGCTAAGAGTTTTACAAATTTGATTGTCTACTGCATTTTGACCCTGGTCACTTATTCAGTAGACAATCACTACAGTTTATTTACATTTTACAATTTCTTGTCAATAAATTATCTTGCTCTTTTTTTTCAGCTTTTTGTTTTTTCATGTCCCATTTCCACTTGTTTTTCACTTTTCATTTATTGATTACTTAACCATCGCACATTCACTATAGTTTTCCATTCAAAGTAAGATGCGCTACCTCTTACTTTTCTCTTTCCACTGACCAGTCATTTATTTTTTAGTTTACACAAAAACTGTCCAATGCTTCTAGCGTCCTTGCATATCATTTCAATCATAAGTGTATTTCTATCCCCCTTCAACCACTTCTTATTAAAAAATTCTTTTCTCCAATTTTCTGTTCCTTGGCACTTAAATACTATGTGTTCAATGTCTTCATTACCACCACATATCGGACATTGGTTCTGAGGAATACCCTGTCTTAGCCCTTTTAGCCTCCATGCTCCGATTCTTACCCATGCAATAGATTCTCTCTCTTCTTTATTTACTATGTCTATATATTTTTCCCTACCCCATGTATTTTTCATTGGCCTATAACAAACTAATGAGCTCTTTTCGGCAATCTCACTGAACATGATTTGTATTTCTATATCTTCCAGTCTTTTCCTCGCCTTTTTCCAAAAAAATTTCACGTTATTTTCTCTCCTTCTCCACATATCTCCTAATGCATTTTTCTCCAAAATGTTCTGTAATTTACTTACCCATCCATCATTCATTAAGCTATTCTCTTGGTATTCAATACATTGTCTTAACACATTACTTTTTCCTAGATTTAAAGTTCTGAACCAAAATTTCAAAGCTCTTTCCATTATCTTCCCCTTAGTTGTCACCCTGCCCATCTGTAATTGTGCTAACTGTCTTACAATTGACTTCGGTAGCCCTAGTATTTCTCTACAAAACATCGTGTACACCACATCTATACTTTCCCATCCTCTATCTAATCCCCATATTTCTATACCATACATCATTTTTGCCTCCACAACCATCTCGTAAACTTTTTCCAGCCATTTAACATTTATATTAGGTACTTTATATTTGCAGCTTCTAATTATTTTTCATTATTGCATCATGTGTAGAAATTAAATAGCATTGGGGTTAGCTTGCAACCGCCAGAGCCTCGTTTTTAATGGACATCTTCCATTAATTTTGCTTTTGCATTTATTTTATGCATAAGGAATTATTCTTGAAAACTCAATAATTAACACTTACTGAACTTTTGGCTTAAAAACCATGATGCTAAAATGTTTAACTGATTCAAAAATTTATTGCTGACTTTTATGATATACCATGACAAATTCAAAACATAATCATATGTTATGCAACTGAAAGTTTGCTTGATGCCACAGCTTAGATAAAAATTTTATTATTCTTGCAATTTCAGGCTATTAATCCATTAGACTTTGATTCATTTGTGGTGCTGCTTGGATACAAAACTATTGAGCTAGATCCTGAAGAAATATTGCGAGAAGCACTATCAAAATGGGATTATGATGGCTCAGGACTCATATCTGAAGATAGGTAATAAGAAAACTTCAAGAACCTTGTCCTAATTGATACCTAATAACTGTCTGTGATGTTATATATCAGGATCATTTCATAAGTAATGGAAACTGTGTTATATCTTCAGACAAAGCTGCAACAGTATGTCCTTTAATGTGATTCTCTTGATAGCTATAATTGTTTGGCTACAAAAATTAATAATACGGAGCAATTGAAAGGTACGCGACTCCAGAAAGTATTTGTCTCCGCTTAAAAAAATTCTGGCAGCCAAATTAACAGAGTGAAAATTCTCAGTTTTAATATGCAGAAATAACAACCCATATTATACTTTACTTTTGAGGTATTTTTCATTTTATTAACTTCAAAATGTTTGAAAATTGCACCAACTTTTCAACTTCTAAATTATTTTATATGCATTTAGCAAAGCATTTATTTTATATATTATCTAACAATGTCACTAACATATTTTTAAAATGATTGGGAAATTCATGTGTGAAGTCATAAAAACTGAAGCATTAATGAGGAAGTTCAATAAAAATGTTGATAATTCCTGACTGACATTTCTTTCCTGTCAGAACAAGACCCACTTTCATTGCAATTTCAGGCATTTTATAAAAAATATTTCTCTACTAAATGCACATCAAATGATTTTGTAAACAAAAAATGCAAAATAGCTTAAAAATTGGTGCAGGTTTAAAAAAAAGTGCAAAATAATAAAACGAAAAATCCTGAAAATACTAGAATGTGTTAACTGCAATATAATTTGTTCTTTCCGTATATCAAAAATTAGAATTTTCTCCCTGTTGATTTAGCTGATAGAATTTTTTATGGTGGATACGAGTAATTTTTATAGTCATTGTATATAAATAGAAACCTTTGTTTTACTTAGTACAAAATGAGCTCAAAAGTACTGGCAGAGCAAATTGATTCAGAACTGCATTTCACTAGATATAATTGCTTGTGAGTGAACCTTGCCTTGCAGCAGCCCTGTTCTTGCAATATATATGTTGCTCTCTTTTACATGACTGACTGATTTACATGGAAGGAGATCGGTCATTACAAACTTCAAAATGTTAACATATATGTACAGGATATAGAAAATTATAGCAGAAAGACCACGAACATTGTTAAAAGAGATTAGTACTAAGCAAGATGGCTCAGACAACAGTATCTGTGGTTTATATTCAGGAGGTCTCGGGTTCAAATCTTGTATACCAGCCAATCTGACTATGTATTTCTACGTAGTTTCCCTCAGTAGCCAGGTAAACACTGGATTGGATATTCAATACCATGACCAATAGTCCCACCTATGTAGCAAAAAGAAATAGAAATAAAATACATGGTGCAGGAAGAAGATTATGCAACTAAGGTCATCTATTAACAAGTTCCCTAAGCAAATGGTATACAAGAAGGTGACTATGCAATTAAAGACATCTCTCCAGCATCATAATACTATGTGTACACTTAAAGAACAGCCAGCAGTTTCACAAGTCCACATTCTGCTAAAGCTTAATAGCAACAAAATAGATGATACAGGAAGGCAACCAACTATGGCCATCTGTCAGGATACACTGATTCAGGTGAACCAATGAAGCAGAAGCTATTGCGATATGACCAAGAAGTTAAAGTTGCAATAGCAACATATTGTGTTTTGCAAATTAATGTTTGTTTACATAACTTTAACTGCCCCACGTTGATGAGCCAATTTGCGATAGCAACAAATTGTATATATGTTTTAAAGCACCACGTTGTGGATGTTTCTCACGTAATGTTGTTTACATCACGCGTGTAGCCATCTTGTGTGACGTCATTCGTTGGTCGTTTCATTTGTTCTGATTGTAGTTCCCTCTGGCGTAGCAATTTGTATGAATTAGTTTTAAGGTTATGTATATTATTCTCCGGCTAGCTATTTAGGTAGACATTTGACTCTTGCAGGTTGTGAAGCGGAAAGGAATCTTTTGTCTATAAATGATACTGATGAAGAAATTGATTTTATAATCTTTATTGCAGAACACGTTCACGAACACTTTCACAAATTTATCTTGATACTCGCCATACTGAAACTGTTTGTAATAACTTCTCACTTTTAACTCACGTACTTCAACTTTATATATTTAACTGTATAATACTTTAGAATAGTTCTTGTAATTCTGTTGCGCGTAACTTGATAAAATAACTGAACGGAGAATTTTGTAGAACTGGTGGGCTGACGTGTAATGTGTTGAGAATCTTGTTGCACACTGGGGGACGATTACCTCAGACATGGCTTATTTATAGGCTTGCCTTAAGATACGCCTAAAGATTATAAATGAACTGCTATTGGCTTATAAAACGCGCCAACATTAGCGTCGATTTTACTATCCAATGAAAACCACTAATACATATTATTTTTAGAGAATGTTCTAGAAGCTTTTTTTACTGAAAAGGCGCGAAACATTACGTAACTTCCTGATTCCCGGTAACGATAAACAACTCAAACCCTTCATTGCATTATTGTTGACAGTTTCAGTAGAGCCATATATTATTATTTACCAATAATAGTTACAATTATTAAACCTCTGAAATCAATGTTACATAAAAATACATATTCATAATAAAATAATTATTTATATTAACGTAATTTGTGATACAAATTACCGTCTCATATGCCCCACTAGAAACATAATTATAAATATTTATAACTTGTTTAGAAATTTTAAAATTGTGTTTTTAGTCTCCTAAATCTTGGAACACACGTTATCACTTTCACTTAACACTTCACACGCATTTAACACACGACATATGTTTTATCTCGCCACTACTTACTGGCTTTGGTTTAATTAATTTAGATATTAATCTTACATTACAATTTTTTTTATAGCAAATACTTTACCCTAAATTATTTAACTAGTGTTACAAAAAATGGTTTACTTTCTTATATTGTTACCAAAAATTTATCAATTCAAGAATTTTTTTGTAATTACCATACATATTTACCAAAATATTCACCCTTTACATATATTTACATCTCTTAAATCTAGATAATGCTTTACATTTTCTGTTTACTACATAAGTATTTGTTTCAATTATTTTTAATTATATTTACCAATTTTTGTTATTCTGAATTTTATTTTAACAATATTCTTTGAATTGTGTTTACGTACTTTTAATTTAATATCATATTAAGTTTCAATCTTTGCATTCTTAATTTTTAATTCTTGGAATTGTATTTACGTACTTTTACTTTAATATCATCTTAAGTTTCAATCTTTGCATTCTTAATTTTTAAATCTTGGAATTGTATTTACGTACCTTTAATTTAATACCATCTTAAATTTCAATCTTTGCATTCTTATTTTTCAAATGTTGTTACAGTTACTAAAATTTTATTTATTTATTTATTTAAATTTTTTTTTTTTTTTTTTATATATAATTTATTTCTCTTTTCAAATGACATATATATATTTAGTTAACCCTCTTACGTTCCAATACATTTCTCTGCAAGTCGTCTTTAACTATCCAGCATTTACTTTACATCACATCACATTGCTATTTACCCTCCTGGATCGAATTGTGTGTGGCTAAACATTACTCGTAGCCGTAACCTAACCTTCAAATTGTTCATGAATAACCTCTTGTATTCATATGAAATTTCATCTCCTGATAACATTTGGAAACAGTCTACAGTTTCTTGAACAATACATCTTTTAACAATTGTCATTTTCAATTCTTCTGCTATCATTTTAATTTGAGAATGCTCTGACAAATCTGTACTAAACTGTACTGGACTGGAGTTTTCATTTTGAACATATTGGTACAATTTATTTCTTTGCATTTCTGATTCTTTTTGTATTTCTGATATCTCCGCTCTGAAATTAACTTGCGCCTCATTTACATCTACATTCCTAACCTCTTTTATCTTTCTTAGCTCACTTGTAATACTACTCATTTGACTTCCTAACTCTGTACATTCTACATTAACCTCACTTTCTTTGTTACATATTTCCCTGCTCATGTCTAGCATTTTCTTTGAAACTTCTCCTATCTCACTTGCTATTACTTCTTCATTTTCATCTCTCATTTCTGGCATACTACTATCTAACTTCATAACTTTCTTTTCAATTTCTTCACTGCTTTGATCTACTGTTTGCTCTACTTTCTCATTCCTCCTACCAATACTTTCAATTGATTTCCTGTTTTGTTCAAAGCTTTTACCAATATCTTCCCTCAATTCTCTCTTATTCTGATCTAGTTTTTGTTCTAAACTCCTATCAATATCTTCTCTTAATTCCCTATTATTCTTTTGCATATCTTCCCTGTTTTGATCTATTTTCTTACTAAGATCTTCCCTGTTTTGATCTATTTTCTTACTAAGATCTTCCCTGTTTTGATCTAATTTTTCACCAAATTTTCTCAACATTTCCATAATCATACTATTATCAGAGTGAATATTTCCTGCTATTCTACTCTCACTTTCTACACTAACATTTTCATCTTCAAACCCTAAAAAATCTGGACTATTTCCTGTAACCTGTATTGAATTACAACTAACTGTTACATTATCTCCCTCCATAATTATTTCTTCTGTATTGCTAGCAGCCATTGTTTTTATTTTCCTACCGCTCCTAAGTCTCATTTAATTACCTTTTTGATGCTGTCTGATGCTGCAGCTTTGATGTCCAGCGTTCTGCCCCTTTCTCCTAGGTTTGTATGTCGCTTCTGCGTTGTGTTGTGATGAATCTACGTTGTCTCGATGTTTTTGTAGTTGATTTACCCTGTTGCATCGTAATCTCGGAATTACGATCGAAGTCAGTCATCCCTGTCGTTTCTTGAATCTGGGTCTTGTAGATGATTTCACCTCTGCATTCCTGGTTATGTTGATCCTTTCCTAGTTAATTCTGCTACTTCCTGGTTATTCTTGTTCCTTTCCTAATCATCTAGCCCCACGTTGGTGCGCCAATTTGAAATAGCAACATATTGTGTTTTGCAAATTAATGTTTGTTTACATAACTTTAACTGCCCCACGTTGATGAGCCAATTTGCGATAGCAACAAATTGTATATATGTTTTAAAGCACCACGTTGTGGATGTTTCTCACGTAATGTTGTTTACATCACGCGTGTAGCCATCTTGTGTGACGTCATTCGTTGGTCGTTTCATTTGTTCTGATTGTAGTTCCCTCTGGCGTAGCAATTTGTATGAATTAGTTTTAAGGTTATGTATATTATTCTCCGGCTAGCTATTTAGGTAGACATTTGACTCTTGCAGGTTGTGAAGCGGAAAGGAATCTTTTGTCTATAAATGATACTGATGAAGAAATTGGTTTTATAATCTTTATTGCAGAACACGTTCACGAACACTTTCACAAATTTATCTTGATACTCGCCATACTGAAACTGTTTGTAATAACTTCTCACTTTTAACTCACGTACTTCAACTTTATATATTTAACTGTATAATACTTTAGAATAGTTCTTGTAATTCTGTTGCGCGTAACTTGATAAAATAACTGAACGGAGAATTTTGTAGAACTGGTGGGCTGACGTGTAATGTGTTGAGAATCTTGTTGCACACTGGGGGTGGGGGACGATTACCTCAGACATGGCTTATTTATAGGCTTGCCTTAAGATACGCCTAAAGATTATAAATGAACTGCTATTGGCTTATAAAACGCGCCAACATTAGCGTCGATTTTACTATCCAATGAAAACCACTAATACATATTATTTTTAGAGAATGTTCTAGAAGCTTTTTTTACTGAAAAGGCGCGAAACATTACGTAACTTCCTGATTCCCGGTAACGATAAACAACTCAAACCCTTCATTGCATTATTGTTGACAGTTTCAGTAGAGCCATATATTATTATTTACCAATAATAGTTACAATTATTAAACCTCTGAAATCAATGTTACATAAAAATACATATTCATAATAAAATAATTATTTATATTAACGTAATTTGTGATACAAATTACCGTCTCAAAGTGATTTGAAAAACAGGGAGAGAGATTAGCAGAGAAACTGGGTTGTTGTACGGCTTCTGCCATGCAACATTGAAGCAAATAATAAAGTAATATCCATTTCAACTGTTGTGAAAAATTCACTTGGCAGCCATATCAACTTTTGCATACCACAAGGTTTGAAATGGTGGTTCCTATTCAATCTCCTTGGTGATCTATTTTGCCCTCCATTTCAGTTTCTTGGAACTAACTGGACTGACAACATTGAGCAACACTCCCTTTTAAACAATGGTGTCATTGATTCAAAATTATTGGTAGTAAGTAGCAATAAATCTAATCACCTAGTACATTACTAACTGCTAATGCCTTCATTCCACAGGACAGACAAATGGGAATAAGTAAATGGGGCACTTTTCTTCATATACTTCATATTTGTAAATTGGAGCAGCTGGTCATTCTACACAGCCTTTGTTTGGACACATGGCAGCCTAACAGGGATTTTGTTGGCACTGGGAAGTATACTGTTTGCTGGTGGAGTCTGATGTTTATAGCTCCTTAAATTTAAGTGCATAGATTTCTCATGCAAATTCTAATGATAACCACGTACCTTCTTCATAAAAGATGTTGGAAATTAAATTCTTGTGCCATCAAACGTCTCTCACACCTTTTAAGAAAATTTGCAATAACACTCATTAATTCTCCATGGCCATGTAAATAAAGCAATGCTTCGTCTGTAACAAAAAAAGGTTAAATGTGGGTCAATAGAGCAATCGTTAACATTATCCAACACCCAATTGCAGAAATTAACTCTAAACAATTATTACGTGATTGCAATTCCAGATTCCAAGCAAACTTTATAGGAGATTTCTTTGAATTTTGTTCTAACTTTTCTCTGATATCATTGAGTTTTTCCTCAATGACATCTCTGTGAGAACACAGTTATTTACTTTCCATTTCTTATTAAGAATAGATCCTGTTTTCTTAAATCTATTCACAAGATTACAAACCATTTCTCTGGGAGGTACACAAACAGCAGAGAGTCTGTCTATATAAACCGGTATATCATTTCTCTACAAGAGTTTTTTGTTACATAAGAATCATACATGAAGATTCTGTGTGCTAAAGACATCATAACAACACGTGGTCTCACAACGTAACAACCTATGTGCAAACACAGACTTTGCATTAGCTGGCTCATGGAGAGGAGGGAAAGTGGAGGAGGAACAGAACCAATTAAAAGAGTACAGTGTAGACAAGTAGTTTCCTGTAATATGGCCAAGCATCCAAATGAAAGCTCTGTATATTGAATCCAAGAAAGAAACTTACATTTTTCATTCTGGTGATAAATTGTACAATGACACAAAGAAGTTTACATAGTTAAGATTCTGATATGTTTGATTTGAACAATGGTTTATACAAGGGTAATATTTTGAACTTTATAATTTCAGAATTAAGAATGATTTGATGACATGGGGTGACAAATTCACACAAGAGGAGGTATGTAAACTTCATAACTTTTAATATTCATAATTTATTTCCTTTCTGCGGCTGTTAAAGATTTCTTTGTTTTAGGTGGATATGGCTCTAGAAGATGCCCCAACACATGTTGGCAATAAGGAAGTAATGATTGATTACGCCAAGTTCTGTAAAATTCTGTGTGGATTGCGTAAGAAGACCAAGGAACCAGGTCCAGAAGATTTCATGAAGCACTGAGCACATCCTTGTTTGTTCTAAAAGATGCACTTTTCTGTTTATTTCTTGAATAATTCACTTTCTGAACCATATTTGAGGCATTTACAAATGTTATTATGTTTGTCAATATTTTCTATAAACGAAAAAGTGTGAGTTTAATTTTATATTGAAAAAAAATTAGAATTCATGGTCGTTTATTCCTTTACCACACAATGTAATGTTTGGTCTAAAGTATGAATTAATGGATTTGAGAGAAACCAAGGCAATATTCTTGTTTGCTTAGAAGAACCTGCTGAAAAGGACTAAATAAAAGGATTCCATAAGACCTAACTCTATTGCAATTTCCTCACAGATAATTAATATAAGTACCTTTATTTTAGGTTCATACCCTAATGTGGAGCTTCTAGTGTTGCTTTATCCATCTGTACACATGAAACAACTCACCATCAACTGCAGGACACGGTTAAGATTTTATGTATAAGATTTGGGTATTTGGATTAACATTTATTGATACATTTCAAATTCGGTTGAAATCAGTTCAAAACTAACGGTAGTTTAGATGGAGAGCCAGCAACAAATCTTCAATTTTTAGGCATACCAGTGCATATACACAGTCAAATTTTATACACAAGAGTTCAAATCATATTTATTGATACATTTCAAATTTGGTTGAAATGAGTACAAAATTAAGGATAGGTACTCAAATAAAGAGCTTCCAATAAAACTGATTGAAACTCAGTGGGAAAAATAAACACACTCTTTTATTTAGTTTTTATTGTCTTTGGAAGTGAAATACAACCATGATGCAATCTGGTCCAATAGCTGAAACGGGGTTAAACAACAGACTTGCTCATAAATCTATCTTTGTTGCACTGGTTTGTGTAATGGCATGCCATGTGGAAGATATGCATTCAACTCCTTGCTGGTGTTATATATTTTATTGTGTCTTATTATGGTTTAAATGTGTTAAACGTATGTTTAAACATCTGACACTACTAAAAGAAATAACTATGGGTTTTGTTTTAAATTTATCATGAATTGAAACTTTTTAAAAATATCTCAGGTCCATTGAGGTAGGCCCAGATATGCCAAGCTTTCCTTGGTACCCCTTAGGGTGTTTTTACAAATTAAAACAATAGTAAAGCTATCATTAAAAGTGAACAAAACCTTGTGAAATTTCATAGGTTTACAAAAGCTTGTGGGATCTCATAGGTTTACAAAATCCCCTATCACACAATGCAGCAGTAATACCTTATACTCATGTAGGTAGTGTTCCAAAATGCAAATTGCATACTGATGTATGTAATGAAAAGATGCTGCATTGGCTATACTGTTATTTTTTAATAAAAAGAAAAAAGTGAAGGTGCCAAGTAAAGAATATTAATATATGCTAAGCAAATGTTCATGGATATAATCTGTTTGAAATTTATTCAAATTTAACAGTAATTTATATGGGGATACTGCTAAATGTGCATGATTTTGGGATTTTTCTTAAAGTTTCCAATAAACGCCAGAATACGACAGAAAAAGTTGTGAATGCATCAGAAATGTAACATTATGTATACATTTTCAATGTTGTTTTATCAGAGGAGGAATGATCACACTGATTTGCTATCCTATTCATCATTGCATATTTGGGGTTTTAAAACCTGAAACTGCATTTTCATAATTTTCATTATTCCACCTTTTACTCCATTCTCAGCAAGATATGGGTGTAAATGCTGATGGTTGGGTATGCGATTCTGGAGCAACTCACCATATGACAGCAAACAATAATATTTTGCAGGTTTTGAGAAATTTGAAGTTGCGGTCAATGTACAAATTGGGAACAGAGACAATTCAAGCACTTGGTAGTGGATGAGTAGATGTTGAAACGTTGATCAATGGGAAGTGGTAACCAGGACATGTTGAAAATGTACAGTACGTGCTTGATGTTGATTTCTTAGAGTACTACAAAACATGGGCTGAATGTGACAATGGAACATGGATCTTTCTTTAATGCTAAAGAAGAACTGCAAGTTTAAAGCTAGAGGAAAATGGATGAAGATGCCTCTACAATGGACATGCGCATGGTGATCTCAATGAATCAGTTCAAGGTAATGTTGCAACTGCAGCTGTGGCATGAAAGACTGAGTCATCAGGACAAGTGTCATGTTGAAAAGGTGCTGAATAAAATGGGAATTGATGTAAGGTACCTACCAGAAAGGGAAAATTTCTGTGATGGATGTGCTTTGGGTAAGGTTGATTGTAAATCTTTTAAATCAAGACAGGAATGATCCAACACTATTGGTGAAGTCATTAATGCTGACAACAATAGTCCTATGCCAGTAAATGGTATTTGAGGTAAGAAATATTTTACTTATTTTAAAGATTAGTTCTGTGTGTCACACGCACGCACACACCGAAAAAATCCATCGCCCTCCGCTGGGTTTAAACCTGCAACCTCGGGAACCAGAGGCTAGCATGGTAACCAGTTCACCATGGAGGACAACTTTGGATACAGGGAACACCAAAATGTGTATTTCCAGTGAAATCTCGGTATTCAATTTTTTAATACAATACTACCTCTTCTACTATAGGTAAACAGTAGAGAATGTACAAATGTAAAAGAATTCAAACAAATAGTAACAAACATCTCAGAAATGGTTAATGCCACAGAAAGTTTCATTTGATATAAACTGCGTTTTAACATGATCAACATTTTTTGTGTGGTAAGCATTTACCTACTTCTTATTGTTTACCGTAATACAAAATCATAAAGAATGAAGAGAACTTCCAGGTTATTCACAGAAAATTCAAGAAATACCCTTTATTACTCATGTGTAAAGCTTAAACTGTCATTATTTTAATAAAACCCCTTATGAGCCTTTTGAGAAAATATAAAAATAACACACACACACACACGCACGCACGCACACACACACAAACAGACTGGCAGTGTGGTGAGAGTGAAAGCTGCTCTGGCCACAAGTCATCTCCTTCACAATCAAAATAGATACTAGATACAAACAAAACTAAACAAGGGAATAAAATACATTAATAAAAATAATTAAACAAATATGGTAAAAATCTTATGACCAGACTTAAGTACAAATTTAACTTTAAGGATACAGAGGGAGACTTCTCACAAATTGGCAAAGAACTTAGCCTAAGCATTAAAAATTGTAAAGACCTAGAAGAAATCATTAGAAATTTTCACTCTTGTATACATGGGGCATGTAACAATTCCTTTCAAGTCACATGGAAGAGCTAAATAGCTAAAGGGAAAACAATTCCATGGTGGACACAAGACCTGACGATTCAAAGGAAGAAAGTTTACGCCCAAAGACGCAGATATCAGAGAACTGTCAATAAAAAACAAGCTTATGAATCAATGATAGAAAATGAGAAGCTAAATCATGGAAAAAATTCTGCAGAGTAACTGGTAATAGTAATCCATGGGACACAGTTTACTAAATGTGTAACTTAATGTTAAAACTGTGAATTTTAAAGCATGTAGTATTGTGTTACAATAGGGCATGAGGAATATAGTTTATACAAAAAAAAACACTGCACACGCACATGCATTTACACATAACATTTTATAAAAACATTTATTTCTGGTGAAATCATACATCCTCTACCTAGTATAGGTAGTTGCTAGAGAAATAAAAGTTGTATCATATTCTAGCAGCTATCTCTTTGTGAAATTTTGTTCTCATATATGTGGTAGTTTGGAAAAAGTATCATTTCTAAAAAAAAATACTGGGAGAAAAAATTACAAAAGTATTGACATTTTTGGTTTTCTTTTTCTCAGAAACTAACTGAAGCAAAGAGCTGAGAGTTTTAGTACACCTTAAGACATTTCATTTCATGCCACTGAACAAAAGGAAATGTTTCATTATATTTCAACTTTGTATATATATATTTTTTACTTTCTCTACCACATACATAGTAGGTAGAGAAGGTATTGTATTCCACCCAAAAATTCGATAAAGAGATTTCACCAGAAATACATGTTTTGAGACCTCTGAATGCAAAAAAAAGCATTTTTAGAAAAAAGTCTGTGTGTATGTCTATGTATCTGTGAACAGCATAACTCAAAAATGAAAAGTCGGATAAATACCAAGCTTGGTATTTGAGTTTAGTATCTTCCAAGGATGCGACATGAAGATATTCAAGAAAATCTCCCCTCCTCAATTACCCTTTACATGGAACATTTTTTGAAAATTTGATTTTTTAAAAAATGGTTCTAATGATTTTGATTAAAATACCATAGATGAAAGATATTTACATGACAAATAAAATGTATATCTGGAATTTTCTGGGAATAATCTAGGAAATCCTTTTCATTCAGAAGGAATTTTGTATAATCTTGTATAACTTGTAAACATTAAGCGATAGACAAAAACGTACCACACAAAAAATGTAGATGTCTTTAAAACACAATTTACTTAAAATGGGTTTTTTTTGTGACATAACCCATTTCTGAGATATCCATTATTAAAGGTTTGAATTGTTCAATACTTATTCTTTTAAAGCCCCATCGATTTTCAGTTGTTTCTCGATTGCATGGAATCACTTTGGAATTTTATGGCCAGCATATAGCGTTCAGTTCTTAAACATTTGACTATCACTGTTCTCTTTATATTTATCATGAAATGTAGCTATTTTTGCAAACTTTTATTTGAATTAAATGTAGTAGAAAAATAAGCTTTAATAAGAATAGTTTGTATACTCACTAATAAAGATAGAGGGTAAAGAAAGTCATGTAATTGTATCACACCAGATTTTCCCTCTTTCTGTCTCTCACCCTTAATGAAAATTAATTTAAATTGTGGTTTAAAATTTTAAAACAAAATTTTCAATGTTTTAACATCAATTATGTTTAAAAAATACAATTTACTTTAATGTGTTTAGCATATTATCTTATATAAGTACAGAAAGTTTCAGATTTGTAGATTTTATACTTTCTAAGAAAAGGGCAGATATGCTTAGGAAAATGTATTTCTGGGATAATCACCATTGAAATTTAGCTTAAGAAATATGACCTCATATGACTTTTATATGCTCCTTAGCTGCATCCAATGTTGTCTCCTGATTGACTAACAAGTGCCTATAAGTTTGAAACCAAACAATAATAATGCACAATAAATACTACTGAGAAATCCAATAATTTAAATAATTAAAAAGGCATTCATTCCAAAACATAAGATACATATTTTGAATTTCTATAATGTTATGTGAGGTAACACTAACATAAAGCTTAGTCAGGATAGATTTGATTTACAGACATTCATAACAGAGGTGATGTTTATTGCTTTCTTTTATATGCATAGAGAAAAAATCTTGGTTACGTACAGCTAATATTTTTTAAGCCGAGTACACAAACAATTAAGCATCAAAAATAGAACATTTTCTCATAACAGGAAGAATCAAGAATCAAAGGGGAGGTAGAGATGAAGCATTGTTCAAGGTGAGACTTAAATTGGCATCTTACTTAATATCATGCAGAGAAAAGTATGACATCAGTGAGTGAACTTGCTGTGTCATATTTTTGTAGGAAATGTCACCTAACCTCAATCCAATTTGTTGGGTAATGATAGACTGACGGCTGTCCCAGTACAACTTGCAGAACATTTTGATTAAACGACACATTTACTAAAAACATGACTCTTAGAATAATAAAAAGAGTCACTTATTATGTCAAAATAATTTTTATGCACTTAATCTAGTAATATTTATTTAGGGATCACTATTACAATTTTATTACCTATGATCTGTAAATCCAATTGTCTTGCTAGAAGTTATTTAACAACCTATGTTTTATATAATATATACCTGTCTTAGACATATATATATATATATATATATATATATATATATATTGATAAAACATGCTGTAGGTATATTTTAAATGCTTTTGTTAGAAATTACCCATTTATGTCTGTGTTTGTTAATTTAATATTTTGCATTTAAGCTTTGTGTTAGAGGAAGTAGAATTTTTCAATAAATTCTTTCACTCATAAAAAATAGGAAGCACCAAATTTGATCATTTTACACTTCCTATCCATTTAAACATCACTATAAGAGAGAGTTTTTAGAATTGTAGATAGCATTCATAACAAGAAATGAAAATGGGTATGTCTTTATTCAGAGCAGAATGGAATGTAAGCTGTGATGTAACACACTGATAAGCAAACAACTTATGTAACCAATATCCATGTGTTAACACAGGTGGGTAAAGTTCAACTGACCAATCTAATAGCTACCAGTAACTCCACATGGCTATACATAGGCAAACTGAGGTACCTAGTAAACAACACTGAATGCTTATAGATTTGTATGCATGAAATTGTGCTATATTCTAAACTAAATTTGAACTCTATTACATTCTATATTACAGTTTCTAATCATATACATCTCTCTTGGGATGAATCAACAGTACAAGGTGACTGATCAGATATTATACCATCATTAATGCTTCTCAGATAACTAAAAATCCTGATTGTTTTTATAAAAATACAATTTGGTGAGGGCTCATAAAATTAAAGAAGCAAACTTAAATATAAGGAATTAATAAACTGTAAAACAAGGCAATATTGTAAGATTTCTATCAATCAAGTTTGGTACAACTGCATTCAAACCTTTTTTTATACTTTCTCTACCACTTACCGAAGGTAGAGAAAGTAGGTTGGCACTATTACATTCAATAGAAAAATTAAATATTGGAAAGAAAATCAGAGTTCAGCATGTTT
The DNA here is from genome assembly GCA_030765065.1 of Deroplatys truncata. Lineage (NCBI taxonomy): Eukaryota > Metazoa > Arthropoda > Insecta > Mantodea > Mantidae > Deroplatys > Deroplatys truncata. The sequence continues at coordinate 169,470,133 of CM060987.1, read as the reverse complement.
AAAAAATGCAACACAAAGCTTTTCAAAAAAATCCTCCCACCCCAACTACCCTCTACCAGGATAATGTTCATTATTTTTTATTTTCTCAAAACTGGCTGTAACATGTTTATTAAAATACCACATCTTTACAATGCTAATAAAATATAAGTAGATCTTGAATTTTTTACAAATAGCCTGTGAAATTTTATTACTTTTGAATGAATTTTATACAGTTTTATATAACTATTAAACCATAAGAAGTAGCTAAAATCTTACTGAATAGATATTCATTGTTATTGATTTGAATTTTCAAATAGTTTATACATTTTTTAAGTACTAAGTCGCTCGCTATGCATTAATTTTTCCAGGTCATGTGAAAAGTGAATTTCAAAACCAGCTTTTTAAATATGACTATCACTTCAGCCTCCTGTATTCCCCCTTTTATCTACAACAAAATGTTTAATGAAACTATTTCTGGATATGTTTATCTCAATTAACTTGAAGTAGATAAAAAATATAAACTTTATTAAGAATAGTTTGTAGAGGAGATATAAAAATAAATGATTGTGGGCAGAGAAAGTCATGTGAATGCAACACATCAGATTGTTACTTTCTTTACTATGTATAGTAAGTAGGTGAAGAACTGTATTTGACCCAAAAATTTTATGTTGAGATTTACCAGAAATACATGTTTTGAGGCCACCTGAACCCAAAAAAGAATTTTTAGTTTAAAAAAAAAGTCTGTGCATGTGTGTGTAAATGGCATAACTCAAAAACAAAAAGTTGGTTAAATACTCAACTTGGTATTTAAATTCAGCATCTTCCAAGGATGCAACATGATTTTCAAGAAAATATCCCCCACTCCAAATATTCTTTACATAGAAAAGTTTTTGTTATTTTTTATTTTCTCAAAAATGGCTCTAATGATTTTTTGATTAAAATACCATATGTTTAAGATATTTTAGTGACAAATGAAATGCATATCTTGAATTTTCTGGGAACAGTTTGTGAAGTACCCTTCATTCTGAATGACTTTTGTATAATTGGTAAAGCATAAGAGGTAAGCAAAATTTATAAACAAAAAATATAGATTCATTAAAGCACACAATTTATGTGAAATACATTTTTTTTTTTGTGAAGTTGACCATTTCTGAAACTGAGTTTTATTTATGGACACTCTTTCACTGCGTTGGTCCTTAGCATCCCATTCTATATTAGATGTGAAAGACTGGTAATTTTGCTCAGAGGCCTCTTTATCAGGCTTGATGTTCTATTACGTGCTGTAAATCTACGACATGGTACCACCAGCTTCTTTCCTTCTGAAGGAAGCCATGCTAAGGATTTTTATGCCCGAAAAAAGTCCATCGCCCTCTGCCAGGTTTGCACTGGCAATGTTGGGAACTAGCATGGTAACCACTACACCACAGAGGGTGACAACCATTTCTGAGATATTCCTGGTTACTGGTATGAATTTTAAAATATCTATACTTTTTGGAAATGGGAAGCTGCTGTTGGTTTTTTTCTCATGGTCACACAAACAGTTATTATTACAAAGCCATTGTATAGTGACACACTGTAAAAATCAATCACTTTACCTACTGTATTGACAATGAAATGTGTAAGCGTGAATTGAAAGATTATCTGGATTAATAAGAAGTAGCTAGAATAATATGCTTTTGTAAGAATAGTTTGTAGAAGAGTGCAACACATAAGATTTTTTTAGGATAGTAATCATTGTATGAATAAGAAATGATATTCTGCAGATGAGTGAAACATGGTGGCCAACAGCAGTAGCTGCAGCTGTTGGAATCTCTGCGTTTCCCGTGTGCTACATATTCACACAGGTTTGCCAACTGCTTCACCCTGTGTCAATGCTTCCACTTGTTCTGTCCATTATGGGTCTAGCGCTGCTACTGATTATCAAGCTTACACGTACAACAGTCCAAAACAAAATGTATTATGGTAAGAAAAACAAGTACCTATCTTTATAGCAACAGCTTAGTTAATGTTAAATATTGTATAATGTTAAGAAATGATATTTTAACTCTTACATTCAATTAAAATGCCACATCATTTATATTACTAGTCAGTTTAGATACTGTTTTGAGCAGTGACTCCAGGTCTCATGCTCTCTTCCTCACCTCTCCTATTAACTGTCTATATCCACTTAATTTTAATGTTTAAAAACTGCCCTAGTTAATTACAACACAGTACACTCATGATTAAATGAGTTCAGATTAACCAAGACTTAAGGTTAACTGTGGGAGTGGTTGAAAAGTAAACATACATATTTTTTTGTATCAGTGCGGTGCTAGGTGGTGTGTATGTGTGAACAAAGATAAATGGTACAGTAGTGATGCACAGGCGCTGCTTGTTTACTGTCAGAGTCATGTCCTCATCATTGTTATGATGGCGCTTAAATCTGTATAGACCTACTCTAGGTGAGAAGTGCAGTATGAATGGAAAAGGTGTGTGGTTTCTTGGAAGCAAAATTTAATGCAATAAAAAGGTTGGATAAAGGCAATTCTAGTAAAATAAATGCTGCTGATTATGGAGTCGGGGAAGTGACTGTTTGGAGATGTAAGTGGAAGGTCATTAAAAAAAAGGGTGCGTCAAATTAGTGAGGGCAGTGGTTTAGCACAGAAAACGATGAAGAAAGGTAAATATGAGGCTTCATTTTTACAAGGTTTATACACCTGCAAAGCGCAAGAAGTTCAGTAATTGGTTCTAGGTATGTACAAGCTAAGGTAATAAAATTTCAAATAAAAGTTTAAGAACAGTGAAGAACGTGTTACTGCAAGTGATGGATGGATGGATAGATGGAACAGAAGATGCAGCATAAGACAGCTCAAGAGAGGCAAGAGGTTAGTGTAAAAAATCTATGGAAGACTTTTTGAAAAAGTAATATTTAATATTGTAAATTTTAAGGAATTATGTTGTAATGAACAGTTACTATTCAGTTTTAAGCATCTTATTTGTGTTTCTCCATATCTGAGGTAGTCTTGGTCCCAATTAACTCAGATAATCATGAGTCGACTGTATTTTTAGGTGTATACACTACTGCACTCATTAGCATTACTTTGTCTACCTATCTGTAAGCATAAAATAACTTGGCAACCACAAAAATACAGAATTGAGATTTTATGTTTAGGATTCTGAAGAAAATTTTTTGACACTTAAAATTTAATTGAAATCAGTATACAATTAAAGATAGTTTAGATGGAGAGTCCCTTATACACTTTCAATTTTTGGGCAAACTACTGGATGTCAGCAGTTTAAATTTTATACACAGAGTTTGAAGAAAATTTGTGACACATTTCAAATTTAGCTAAAACCAGTACAAAATTAGATGTAGTTAAGATTAGCAGTTTTAAATTGAAGTTGCGGAAGCACTGTCATAAATCTTTAAGGCTGTTTTCATAATTTCTAAGTTTAGTAACTAAAATGTGTCTTTTCTACATTTATTACATTTTATTCAACATTCACAAACATTTCAGGATGTTTACAATTTTATTGTGTCCATAAAATCAGTTTTATTATAAGCCAAATTTTATGCAGAGTAGGGCAATTTTTTTTAAAACTATATTTCATATCAGAGAAACTCTACTCAGTTTATAAATACACCCTGCAACTATACAGATATGTGAAACGGTGAAATTTGAAGAAAAAGGTTAACTTAATTCTAGGATTTTAATTTTATTTTCTCAATTTTTTGAAAATTGCTAGATATTTGACAGTTTACATATTTCTTAGTTAACTGCTAAATAACAAGTTCCGTTCATGAATATGTTTCTTTCTTCTTTTGCTTGTTTGTTTTCACAATATTGATTGTGGTTATTATTATTACTATTACCTTTTTATGTTTTTACTGCAAATGACAACACAAAGCATTTCTTTATTTTCCTTTGGATCCATAGTTCTTCTTTGGCTGTGAGTTTTCTTTCTCTCGTCTGTCCATGTTATTCCATTATTATTATTTGTTGTTTTCACCCATGTTTATAAAATGAGTGTATCATCATCCAAAGCTTTCAAGTGATTATTTTGGATATGAAAGCACACCTTGAACCAGTATGCTCTAGAAAGAAAACAAGTTTGTCACACTGAATTCTGTCAGAAGTCTCTAAATAAAATGAACTCTAATTTCACTATACATTTTGGTGAATTAGAGAGCAAGAATTGCTTAATATGTGGCATTTTCCATCTGTAAATACATATATATGACTGAATGCTGAAGTTGAAAACAAAAACACTTGAGCATATTTTGTTCAACAGGTGCATACAAAGTATAAAATTATTGCCTCCCAGTCCAATTTAGTTTGTAACTAACAAAACCTGTACTGTTATTAACTTCATTGTATTAACTTTTTTATCACCAGGATTTGCCCTTTTTGTATTCACCGGAATAGCAGATCTTATCTGTGGACTGGAATCCAACGGGTACATAAATGGATATATGTCGTTATATCTTAAACATGCAGAACCATATTTGTGGTCTGCATGGGGATCCATAGCTACATTCTGGGATGGCACAGGATTTGTTGTATTTTACCTGATTATGGGTCACTGTGCTGCAAATGGGTAAGTAACCAATCTCACTTTAAATTATGTTGTACTTAAGTAAACTGAAAAGCAATAGCATAAGTATAGAAGTTTTATTGTAGGCACTATATTTTTATGTTATGGTGGTTACATGCCTACTGATAATCCCAAAATATTTGGAGGATCACACATGCTGTTGCTTGAGATAGCCAAGAGGGTTATTATGCAGATTCATTGACCATATATCCTCTTTTAGGAGATACTTATGGAGATAAATCTTAAAAAATGTAGAACAGTATTTGTACTGAATTAAAAAATAAATGGGTATGACAGCTTAGTAGAAGAATAAATATTGTATGGATGTAGACTTATGGTAGGACTTGTTTGAAATGAGTAATAATAACAAGAGTAATATATTACCCGGGACAAATAGCTTGAGCTTTGTTTATGCGTGGCAAAAGCGGGAACTACACGTGTTGTGTCGATGGCTATAGCCTGTGAATTAAGTTGTTAGTCTAGTTGTTAACTGTGGTGTGGTGCGTATCACAAAGTGGGTATCTCAAATAAGTTTTAAACATGGAAACCCCAACAAAGTTACCGTGGAGAGTTGTAAACTCCCAAAGTAGAAAGATTATTCACAAAGTTTTCCAGTTCTGCACTAAGGAAAAACAAAACGGCCTAGTTCTTCCTTTGCAAAAGGCAGTGGCTAGAACGGCTACAGCAGTAGGAAAAAGTGAAGCGACAGTAAAAAGGGTCGCTAAAGAATTTGAAAAAGCTAGCGTTTCAGGTACACAAGTTACTACTCCAGGAAAACAACAGAGTCAGAAAAAGAAGTTTGAAATGGACTATTTTGATAAGTGTGTCGTTCCAGAACATTTTTGGAATATTATGAGGTGCATAAAGAAATTCCAACAGTGAAGAAGTTGTTCTATGCAGTAAAGGAGAAAATCAATTTCAGTGGTGGGCAGAAAACATTCTGGCGAATATTACACAAAATGGGATTTACTTTCAAAAAATGCAAGAATATGCAGCAGATTTTAGTGGAACGCCAGGACGTAGTTGCTCGCAGAACAGCCTATTTGCGAGCTCTAAGAAGTAATGAAAAGGGTCCCAGGAAGCCGGTAGTTTATACCGACGAAACTTGGGTACACAGTGAAGAAGTGTTGGCAACATGACGATATTCCTGAAGTTTTGGTGAATAAATCTGCTGGGTAAAGAGCAATAGTGGTGCATGCTGGTGGTGAACTGGGTTTCATCAAAGGAGCAGAATTAATCTACGACTCTAAGTGTGCAACAGAAGATTACCACAGTGAGATGAGCAAGACCAACTACGAAAAATGGCTCAGTGAAAGGCTTATACCAAACCTCCTGCCCAGTAGCATTATTATATTCGATAATGCACCTTACCACACCGTGCAGGAAAACAAAGCTGCTCCAACAATGGCATCTCGAAGAGAACAGATTGTTCAGTGGCTGAAGGATAATGGTTTGGACTTCGAAGAATATTTAACGAAGAGGGAGATGTTAGAAATTGTCAAAGCAAACAAACCACCTCCAGTGTATACCGCAGATAAACTTTTGAAAGACCATGGATTTGAAGCCCTCAGATTGCCACCTTATCACTGTGATCTAAACCCTATTGAACTGGTATGGAATATAATGAAACAAAAAATAGCAGAAAAAAATGTGTCTTCCATTACTTTAAACGCACTTAAAGGACTAACCAGACAGTGTTTAAATGACATCACTGAAGAGGATTGGAAAAACGTGTGCATCAAAGTGAAGTCCATTGAACAAGAATACTGGCATCGAGATGCCTTGATGGAAGAAGAAATAAAAAGAATAGTAATAAATGTGGGTTTGGATAGCAGTGATGAAGAGGAAACAAATAGTTTGGTCAGTTTTGTGGATTCCGGAGATGGTAATGGCAGTTCTACAGATACAGCAAGTGATGCAGACATAACAGCAGATTTTCATCCTTTAGATGACAGCGCCACAGATGGAAGCTCTACAGATACAGCAAGTGAGACGGATATGCAGGAATCGGAATCTACACATCAGAATTAAGTAAGTCAATTTTGTTCTGCTCCTTAGCGTAGCATATTTTCTGCCTTCAATGGTGTACATACTTTTGTGACATACTGTTCACCTCTCCTCCCATCTGCAGGCCAGTTGGATGGTGTAAACAAATAACAGTGCCTCCACCGCGAGGTATCTTGTTAAATGTCCCGGGTAATAACTGTATTGCTGGTTTCCATTAGATGTTAACCGTTGTTTATGGCTTGGGGTAGAATAAGGGCTGAATCCAAGCCGTAAAGTTTGTAGTTATAATTTTCTTAGCACTTAAATAAACTTATTATTACTATGTACTGTAGTGTATTTAATTTTATTTCATCCCGAAAATATATACGTACATGTTGGACACATCACCCATGGTTAGCTGCAATTAAATAACATCAGCTATATACATATTCTGACACAGTAGCTATGGCCAAGATTATTGAGAGGCTGGTGCCAGGGAGTTGGAGATAAGCAAAGATAAGTTGCATTCTCTCCTGGCCTAAACATCAGAAGCAGCATCATAGATAACCAGAATCTTCTGGAACATGTGTCGAGATAGTTCCAGATTCCATTGGTTATATTGCATTAGGAATCAGTCAGTCAGTGAGCAAGATAGTGAGTGCATTTCTGGTGCAACGAAAAGTGCTGTTCTCCTAGTGAGTGGTGATAACTGCTGTGATGTGCAGCAAGTGCTATGTGGCGAGAGATTGAGGAAGTTTTGTATTCGACTCCCCAGTGAGTGTACTGTCTGGAAGAAGAGGCTACATCATGAAGAAAGTGAAGCGATGGGGACAAACTGAACTAGTTCACATTAGTGAAGTGACAGTGTGAACTGAGTGAAGTCCCAGTGAAAGCTGAACCAGATCAAAAACAGTGACAGTGATAGCTGAGAGAAAGGACAGTTGAAAAACTGGACTAAGTCACAATATACAATTTTGAGAACACAAACAGACACAGTGATAATATAGTATGTTTGCTGTTCACTATAAAAACAGTGCTATTCAAAGATTTATTCAGTTTATTTTAAAAATACTGTGAATATTTAAGCTGTTTTATTGAATCTGGTACCTAGTTTGTGTACATTATAATCCCGTAGTATTTAAAACATCCTTCATATAGAGTTGTCTGATGTATTGGATTAAAAAAAAAAACACAAAAAAACACACGCACGCACGCGCACACACACACACGTGCACTCTTGGAGGCAATGGTAAAATATACAGTTTCTTAAATAATGGTTTGCAGCTACTTCATAATGGTTTTCTTGCAATAAGCTCAAGTATGCAATTTCTCAACTATATGATGAATTAACTTATATGAGAGAAAGCAAGAATAATACAGTACCCTTAAAGACTCTGTACTTAGGGTTTCTATTACTCTCCTGATTGCAAAACAGTCTTTACTTAGCTTTTGTGCCAAAAAATTGTGTGAATTTCATTTAAAATACTCGTCTACATAAAGTCCTAGAAATTTTGTCAAATGTAAATAAGTTACAAATTTATTTTCAAGTTGCACTACCTGCTTTTCTAGATTCTTATTGATTTTGTGCATTGCAACATAGTGACAAATGGCTCCATTCTGTTGTCTTACTTGTTTCTCGCCAAAGAGCTCAACATAGAAGATATATTGCTTTTACAATGGTGGTAAACACTTGTTTATATCTCAGAAGATATTAATTTTGGAACCTATATTTATTTATAAGACTCTTTACATTCTGTTTTGCTGCATACAATATCTACAACAGTGGAGTCTTGTTTCAAAACACTCTGTAATTTAAATCAATGTTAATAAAGTACCTAATGGATGTTAACTAAGATATTACTCCTTTGAACAACTAAACATCCACAATTTGATTTTATTAACTTGAAATTTTTACCTTGTATGCAAAACATAAAATAAAAAAAGTAACATTCCATAATTTTAATGAAGTATGTCAAACCATTCTGAGATATGCATTTTTACTTTCTCTGTCATCCACCCATAAATTACAGAGAGGAGGTATTGTATTCCACCCAAAAGTTCAGTATTGAGGTCCACTGAACCCGTCCCCCATGTTGGTCTGGGTGGCTCAATTGTTGGTTAAGTACCAGCCTTCTGATCCCAAGATTGTGTATTCAAACCTTGCTCAGACTAATGGTTTTTAACTGTGCGTATAAGTGACAGCCCCATGTCAATAGATTTACTAGCATGTAAATGAACCCCTGTGGGACCAAAATTCCAGCACACTGGTGGCACTGATATGATCCTGGCAATTGACAGTGTTGTTAACAAACAAAATATTTTTTATTACCCCCTCTCCAATAATTTTTAGAGCAGTGCAGTAAAAAGTCAAATACCAAATTTTGGTATTAAAGTTGAGTATCTTCAAGGATGCAATACAAATTTTTTCAAGAAATTCCCTCCATCCCAAGCTAACATTACAGGTAAACTTTTAGTTTTTTCTTCTTTTTTTTTTCTTCTTCTCAAAAATGCTCTAATAATTTTGATTACAATAAGTACATATTTGACATTAACATGAGAAATAAAATGTAGAGGTTTTCAAACATACAATTTGTGTTTAAACAGATCTTTTTGTAGCTTTGGCCACTTATAAGGTATTTTCTGTTGCTGATCAGAATTTCAAGTTATTTATATCTGAAAAGCTATGTCTGTTCCTTTGTTTCCCATCAATGCCATTGCAAAGAGTATTCAGAGTATCAAGTCCAGCACACATATAACAACCTTCCTTTGAAACATTAGACTACTACTAGTGCCATATATGCTTCTATGTAACTACAGAATGTCCAATTCGAAAAACATATATCATGATTAACAAGAAGTATAAATGTACGCCTTCTTTTATAAATAATTTGTAGAATAGATATGAAAGCAACTTATGCGTAGGGAAAGTAGTATGATTGTAATACATAAAATATTCCTTGTGCCAAATGGTTTATTTATTCTGTCCTACCATTTGATTTTGAACTTAAAAATTAATATAAAGAAATTGTCACAAGCATTGATTAATCTAGTGTACTACAAAAAAAATTGTTTTGTATGTGTTATTGGATATTTCAAATTTATCAACTTGAGTTATGAAAAGTATTTAATGCAATTGTAGTACTCTGTATTTTTTTTTTTTAAGGAATACATGAAAATGTTTAAATCTTTATTATTTGAAGCTCTCCAGAAAATTTCAAGTACCTACATTAAAAACTTTGGTTTGCAGAGAATTTTAAGTTTAACTCTGCATTAACCAAATGTTATGGGGCCATTTATAATAGACATTTGGAGTTTCAAAAATTGCCAATGTTAAGAGAGCAATAGTGTAGCATGAAAGTAGAAGGTATAAATCCCCCACCCCCAAAAAAGACTGATGTGCTACATTTACATGACTTTCTCTACCCACTATCATATATTTTTATATAGCTTCTACAAGCTATTCTTATGAAAACTAACATTTCTTTCTATTTCATGTTAACTGAGAGAAACATTTACAGAAATAGTTTCATTACACCTTCCGTTGTGTGTACAGGGGGGATAAAGGAACTAAATCAATAGTCAAGTGTTTAAAAGTGCTATATGCTGGCCTATAGTCTTTCCATGATGACATTATGAAAAACAACTGAATAGTGACAGCACACTAAGAAAATGATAAAAGTGAAAAATTTAAAGCAATAATAGCAAATATTTTGGAAATGGTTGATTCCACAAAAAATGTTATTGTAATAATTTGTGTGTTTTAAAGAGATTCATGTTTTGTGCAGTGTGCTTTTTATCTATCTCTTATGGTTTACCCATTGCACAAAAGTATGCAAAATTCCTTCCAAAATAAGAGGATTTCACAGGCTATTCCAAAAATTCAAGATATACATTTTGTCATCTTCATATGTTAAATATATTGTATTTTAATAGAAATCATTTGAGCCATTTTTGAGATAGTAAAAAGACTTTTTCAATGTAAAGGGCAGTTTGGAGTGGGGTAATTTTTTTGAAAATCTTCGTGCGACATCTTTGGAAGATGCTGAACTTGAATAAAAAGTTTGGTATTTATCGAACATTTGGTTTTAGAGTTATACTGTTCACAGACACACACATGGAACTTTTTCTCAAAAATGCTTTATTTTGATTCAGGGGATCTTAAAACATGTATTTCTGGTGAAATATCTACATCAAATTTTTGGGTAGAATACAATAATTCCTCCTACCAAAATAGATAGGTGATAAGAAAGTAAAAAAAGAAATCTGAATGTTTACCATTTTTTGCCAAATTTCATCACTGCATTGCCTTTGTTTATGAATGTTTCTGTTGTGAAAGCAGTACTACTGTAAACACATTTTTGTATTACAGAAAGAGTTATCGAAGCATGGGTTTACACTGGTCTGCAGCCATTCTGAACAGTATGATTGTGTTGCTGACATCAGCCTGTCTCAGCGAGTCTGGACTGGGATGGTGCACACTAATTAACATTGTTTACGTAGTCTTTCCTGTGATTGTTGGTGCCCAATGCCTAACTGAACCTCAACAAAATACACAGCAGGAGCAGCAGGACAGAAAATTGTCCTGGATCGATGTGCTACTTGTTGTGCTGTTGCTTGAAGCAATGTTAGCAGCTATTGTCAGAGGACTGGTATTCAAATTTACATTCTTATGTAATATAGTACAGGGTGATTTATGAAGAACCAATACATTTCTTTCTTTCATTATTCTGTTCGAAATTCACTTGATGCCCCAATTTTAGCATCAAATTAAGCAGAATGTTCTGGAGTTTCAATTGCCTGTCACTAGATGTGCAGATGTTCATGTTTTATTTGTAATTATTAGTTTTATTGCTGACAACTGTTTTTGAGATTTTGTTCTAGTCAACATGAAAATGCAGTACACATTAAATGAATGATTCTTCCTTGCAAAGGAATGTGGATTACAAACTCAATTACAGCTACTCAAAGGGCATACCAGAGAGAATTTGGTGTTCGGAATCCTCCCCAAAGAAACATAATACTGGGACTGGTAAACAAATTGGAAACAACTGGATCTCTGGTGAGTGTAAAAGGCAAAACCCGTTCGTCTATGCTTCCCACAGTTGTTGTTGACATAAGAGCACAACTGGATCAGTCACCCAAAAAATCTTTAAGATGTTTGTCGCAGCAGACAGGGTACAGCTACTCAATGTGTCAGAGAGCTGTGAAATGTGCAGGCCTAAAGCCGTATAAGATTATGGTTTTCCATCAGTTATAGGAACCAGATAAGGATAGACGACTGAATTATTGTCGTTGGTTTCAGGCATTCATTGTGCAAAATCCTGCCATATTGTCCATCACATGGTTCCACTTATCCGGCTATGTGAACTCAAATAACTGACGCTATTGGGCCAGCGAAAATCCACATGCTTGTTATTCATGAAGCACCTATATACCTGGTTAAAATCAGAGTTTGGTGCGCAATATCCGCACAGAGAATAGTGGGACCAATTTGTCTTAAAACAATGTGAACACTGCAGAGTACTGACGGATTTTCATGGAGTTTGCTGAGCAACTAGACAATGTAGAGCCGAGTCAAGAATATTTTCAGCAAGATGGCACTACATGCCATACATTAAATGAATCCATGGCACTAATTGCAAGTTTGACATCTGGATAATTTCCAAGAACCTTTGGCTACTGAGATCTCTGGATTTGACATCGCCAGACTTCTTTCTATGGGATTAGTTAAAAGACAGGGTTTAAGCCACATGTCTCCAGACATTTGACGATCTGGAGATTCAAGCTATTGACAACACAGTCCTCTGAGTGGCCAGTAAGATGGAACGAAGTGTTGAGTTGTTCCTTTGCAGGACGGAGGACATTTTCAACATTTGCTATAGAGATAAACAATCTCCCAAAATCCCTCAGCATTTCAGGTATAATAAGTTGTCGCTAGCATAACTCGTTTTGAAACAATTAAAGAAATAAATGTATCAGTTCTTAATAAATCACCCTGTACAACTCCAATTTAACATTTCCAGAATTAACCTTTTCACATCATTTACCCTTTTTTTTACTTTCTCTACTATTTACCTATAGTAAGAGAGGGAGTATTGCATTCTACCAAACTTTCAACATTGAGATTTCACTGGAAATACATGTTTTGAAGCTCCCTGAATCCAAAAAAGGCACTTTTAGAAAACAGCCTTTGTGTGTGTGTGTGTGAACATCATAACTCAAAATGAAAAATCAGTTAAACATCAAACTTAGATTTAAATTCAGTGTCTTCCAAGGATGCTAAATGGAGGTTTTCAAGAAAATTCCCACACCTCAAACTATCCTTTAAACAGAAAAATGTTCATTGTTTTTTTTATTTTCTAAAAAAGTGACTGATGATTTTGAACAAAATATCAGATGTTTAAAATATTTACACGACAAATAAAATGTATATCTTAAATTTTCTGGGAATACCTCTGAACCCTCTTCATTTCGATTGACTTTAGTGTAGCTAGTAATTTGTAAGAGATAGACAAAATCTTACAACACAAGAAAAGTAGATTTGTTACAGGACATAATTTATGTCAAACAAAAATTTTTATGGCATTAATCACTTCCAAAATATTCTTTATTATAGGTTTGAGTTTTCAAATACTTATACATTTTTCAAGTGGTAAGTCGCTATTCATTTTATCTCGTAGTGATGCAAAGAGCACTGATTTTCAAAGCTATCACATAGATATCTGCTTTTAAAAATTTAACTATTGCTTTAGCCTACTGCATCCTCCTTATACAAGTAAATGTGAAATGAAAGTTTATCACATTAACAAGTAGTTAAAGAAATAAGCTTTTGTAAGAACAATTTATATATGAGTAGAGAGAGCAACGTGAATGCAACACATCAGATTTTTTAGTCCTTCCAATTTTCCTATGCTTAATGTTCACTTTTAACCTTGTGTTTATGATTTCATAATTTTGAACTCCTTCAATTTTGTCATTTTGAAGCATCCAAGAGTACTTCTGGGAGAGTGTAAACCTGAAAAATTAGGATGAAATTACACTCATTCGTAGAAATTGGTAGTCTTTGTTTACATTTGTCGCAGCAATCCATTTGCAGCACATTTTTATTTATCAACCATGGACCAGCTTACACTGGAAATGGTATCATCAGTCCTTACATACGAGGGCTGATCAACAAAGACTAACTGATTTTTTCCTGTAGCTTCCGTGATAGTTTTGTATCTGCAACATAAATATTTGAAAAGAGCGGGTTTTTATGTATAATGTTGGTAGGTGGCAGCACTCTCGTATTGGTAGGTTAGTAGTAATGCTTTATTTTGTAGACCCTACGTGCATTTCGCATACCAGATAATCAGGTGCTGCATCTCTTTTCTGATGGAGGGGATGCATTTTTTAAATCATTTATCACCGGTGATGAGTCATGGCTACATCATTATGATCCTGAAGGAAAACAAGCCAGCACAGTGTGGAAATCGCCAGGTTCTCCAACACCAAAAAAGGCAAAATTTGTTCCATCTGCAGGGAAAGTGATGGTGATCACATTTTTTGACTGTAATGGAATGATTTACCAGCATGCAGTTCCCCCTCACAATACTGTTACAGCAGCATACTACACATCAGTATTGGCTACACTGAGGAAGCACATTGCAAAAAAACGACCAGAGCTTTCTCGGACTGGGTGGGGACTTCATCATGACAATGCACGGCCTCACGTCGCAAATCAAGTCATGCAGTTTCTGGCTCGATTCAAAATTACCTGTGTACCACATCCACCTTATAGCCCCGATCTTGCACCCTGTGAGTTTTTTTTATTCCCATTACTAAAGGCAAAGCTTAGGGGTATTCGATTTGAGAACTCTGAAGCAGTGCTCAAGAAAAGTGAGGCGATTCTCAAGGACCTGACAAAGAATGGTCTGCAGCACGTGTTCAAGGACTGGCAGAGACGCTATAAAAGGTGCATTGAAGTAGGAGAGGACTACTTTGAAAAAGATCATGTAAACATTGAATTGGAATAATAAACATCTGTGAAAAAAAATCAGTCTGTCTTTGTTGATCAGCCCTCGTAGTTAATCACAAATGCATACAATAAATATAGCACATATTATATTACAGTATGAGGGTAGTTTGATAAGTCTGGTAAAGAGTAAGAAAAAAAAAATGTTTTTTTTTGTCGTAAACAACTCATGTTATTTCTTGACATGTTCCCTTTCATGCCTATACACTTGATCCACCAGCTTTTTCACCCCATTGGAAAAATAGGTTCTGTCAAACTTTGCATCACTGACGACAATGATCACTTCCTCATTTGATGAAAATTTTTTCCCACCAAGCCAAAGTTGCAAATTAGGGAACAGGAAGAAGTCACTTGGGGCTAAGTCTGGTGAATAGGGTGGATGAGGAACCAAATCAAACCCCAATTTATGCATTTTTTCCAATTGCAATTGCTAATGTGTGGGACGGTGCATTATTCTGGTAAAGGAGCACTTTTTTGAATGTCAACCTTGGTCTTTTTTCATTCAACGCAAGTTTCAAACGATCCAACAATGAAGCATAATAGGGTCCAGTTATGGTTGTGCCTTTTTCCAAGTAATCTATGATCCCAAAAAACAGTGGCTATCATCTTACTAGACAAAATAGTTTATGCCTTCTTCGGTGCACTTTCACCAGCCTTTGTCCATTGTTTTGACTGCCTTTTTAACCCTGGCGTGCAATGAGGATCCAAGTTTCATCAACGGTCACAAATCATTGCAAAAAGTCTTGTACTTTGTGTTTAAATATTGCCAGACACTGTTGAAATGTTCTTCCGGATTCACTTTTGGTCGAGTGTGAACAATTGCAGCACCCACCTCGCACACAGCTTCTTCGTAGCCAATTCTCCGCACAGGATATTGTGCATTTGAGATGCCTACAGTCTCAGCAACCTCACCAATTATTATTCGGCAGTCTTGCATTACCATATCATGGATTTTGTTAGTGGTGACCTCAATTGGATGGCCGGACTGCTCATCGTCTTTGGAGCTTGTCCAACCACGTTTAAGTTCATTAATTCAAAAGTAAATGGACTTCAATTCTGGTGCAGAGCCTGCATGGACTTCATCCATTTCTGTTTTTTAATTTGTGCGGCAATCCAAAATGAAAATATTTAATAACGGCACAAAACTCAGTTTTTTCCATTTTCAATAGCAGCCAACACATAATCAATTCAGATGGCTGTCAACAATGAACTGTACACTGTTTACATTTTTTTATACAATCCTTTGAGTAATCAAGCTTACCAACCATGAAGTTGCAACAAAAATGTTCCATTCTTTCATGGAAATTTACTAGACTTATCAAACCAGCCTCGTATTAATGTCACTTTCTATAATTTCAATTGAATAAAAGGGATGCTCTATTAACTATTCATATACATATGCTTTAAATATATCAGCAGCATGTCTTACAGGTATTGTAAGTTTATCATAAAAATTAACTCCATTAACAAAACAAGTACTTTGATATTTATTAAGTCTGCACCATGAAAAATCAAGATTTTGTCTATTTATAGTATCAAAAGAGTAGAATTGTGTTCTATGAGCATAATTATCTAAATTGTTTCTGACAAAACATAGTACAGAATATAGATACAAATTCCACAGTCCATAAAATTTAAGATGGTTGGCATATAATACTTAATCTACCTACTATACATTAAATGGTAGAGAAAGCAAATAAATATCAATGCTTAGTTTTGATTATTACTTATTTTAATTAAGGATTATTTGCATGTGTCTTAAACTGAATGACAGACACAACATTTATATTAAAGATTTTGCCAGCAAAGTAGAGACGAAGGTTAAAAATTATAACTTTAAAATGAACAACTAATGTTCTGCATGATTCATTCCGTTTCCAATTAAAAATCACTCTAAGTACTCTTTTTTGACACATGAGAATATCCTTGGTATGTGATGCATGACCTCATAAATGTATTTCATAATTAACATGTGACTGGAATAAGGCAAAGTACATATTTCACATGTTATACCTACGCTGTTAACATTAAGCCTTAAGTAATGCATGATTGGTACACTGCATCAGTTGATGTTAAATATTAGAGGTAGGTAAAATACAACCAAAATAGCAGTCCTCCAACTTTTTACCAATGCAATCATTTGAGTATTCTTGTAACTAGATCCAAAAGTAATATAAAGAATTCATTGCATTATAACATAACATTAAAAATATGCGTATGATGCGAGACCTTGGAACCATCCTGGCCTTAGTGCTTCCAAGTTCCAATAGAAGGGTCTTTTGAAGCACTTTTAAATGGCATATACAGTGTACAACACAATGAGCTGAATAATTAATAATCAGTTTTTCACTTTATTAAACTCTTAGTTGCTTTGCAATACCTTTATATTCCCACACATAATGTCTAAGTTATACATATTGCAAACTGACTGATAAGAGTATAAGAATTAGTCTTAGAATGGAATAAAGAATAATTATGACTTGATGCTGAAGAAGCCAAATCTCAAGATAGCACCACTGAAGCACATGCCACACTACTAATCATGACAGGCCAGTGCCATATGAATGAACTAAACAACACTGCTCTTGCTTGTAAGAAGACGTAGTGTTTATGTTTTAAATGTGTCTACTTTGATATTTAATCATGAATTACTGAAAAAGTTCTATGGCCAACGTATTCTGTATAGCAAAACAAATGTTCATGTTGGATATAAAAAGCACTTTAATCAGCAAAGCAAATTTAAGCATTAGCATAAATTTTGGCAAATAATTTTGAAAATGCACTTACCTTGTGTATTCTTATCTGTGCACATAGGATTGTTGCAAAAATTGAAAACATCACCTTTTGCACACCTGCCACTATTATCTTATGAACAATCGTGATGTAGTAGTCATTAGCAATCCTATCTGTAGTTGAGAATCTGTATCATTGGGATATAGCACACATTCATTAATGTTAAATGCATTTGTTTGCAGCAGATTGTTTTTCTTCAAGATTGTTTGGGTACACTTCACAATACTCTTTTTTTTGGTGTACTGATTTGCATTTCCTGTTTCTGGAGATCACCTGGTGAACCATCTGCACACAATTTCTAAGTACAGAGAGAGCCAAAAAACTACAAACTGGCTGCGCAGTGTTTTTCCTGTCTGCATCCTCAGCACTCGTCGCCTACCGCTACTTTTAAAGGCTTTACTTAAAAACTTTATGAAAGGAGTTGCTGAAACTGACCACTGTCATCCATACATTTTTGGCGCCTCTTTAGGAAACTATCCATCACTCGCCATAGTTCACGTTGAGAAATATTGGCAATTTCCTGGCGGATATATTGTTTTAATTCTTCCAGAGTGAGTGGGTTTGTCTTGTACACTTTGTTTTAAATTACCCCAGAGATAGAAATTGCAGGGGGTTAGATTGGGATACTGAGGGGGCCACAAATCTCTACTAATAATTCTGTCCTCAAATGTACTTTCAATTGTTCTCATTGAAATACTGGCCGTATAAGCTGTTGCAGAATCTTGTTGAAAAAATACATAATCACTCTCCCTGTCTGTTAATTCTCTAAAAAAAAAAAGGGGGGTGCATAGCTGTATTTACATATATACGTGTGTCAACATAAAAGGTACAAGACAAACCCACATACTCTGCAAGAATTAAAACAAAATATCCGCCAGAAAATTGCCAGCATTTCTCAATATGAACTACGGCGAGTGATGATAGTTTCCTAAAGAGGTGCCAAAAACTTATGGACAACGGTGGCCAGCTTCAGCATTTCCTTTCATAAAGATGGTAAGTAAAGCCTTTAAAAGTAGTTTTAAAAATGTTGTATGGTTTCATCTGCACCTTTCTATGACAGCGAAAGACAGCAAGCGCCAAGGACGCGGACAGGAAAAACACTGCACAGCCGGTTCGTAGTTTTTTGGCTCTCTCTGTATTATCAATATGGTGAAAGCTCCACTAGCTAAAATTTTTACATTATGCTATGACAAACTTCACCTCAGTGCAAAGTGCAACTGCTGTTATCTATTGTAATCCCAAACACAAGCAATGAGAATACAGGTGAGGGCTGGTCATAATCTAGGTTCTACCCTTAGACATTGTCAGATGTAGTACACCAGGAAACTATGATTCTGAGGTAATCTCCATGGCAAATTGTGCAAAACATGTTGGTCCTACAAAATAAATTGTAGAGGAAAACTTAATTCAATTTCTTTTGAACTGTCCAAAGGATTAAGCATGCTCTTATACTGAAATGCATCATGGAATAAATCTGTGTTAAATGTCTTACAAAACCAATTGTTTATAACAAATTTAGTGCTCAAAGGAAAAAAGTTACCATAATATTTCATTTAGTATAACACGCAGAATCACCAGTTCAGCACCCCTTCCAACCAGTACATGTAAACTGCTCCTGAGTCTGCAGTTTAATCATAAACACATTTTTGTAAAAAGTTACAGAAGTTATTTCTTCTAATGCAATATAGGCAACTTTTGGAAGCAAGCAGTACATCGCCCAGTGGCATAGGACCAAGGTGGAGCCAATTTTAATGCAAGAGTCTCCAGCACCTTTCGCTGCTCTACAAGGATTGGTGACATTTTTCTACTTTGCTCCAAGTTTTGCACTTCTCGCTTGGGGACTAATAAAGTATCCTAGAAAGGGATGGTTTCTTGACCTTGCCCTAATCACTGCAGGAGCAACATCCCAGGTATGTATTTCATAAATACTTGATTTAATGTGTAATGTTGTGTCTGATAAATATCACAAGAATTTTTATTTGTTCTTTTTCTTTTTTAAATTTATCCCTTGGCTGATCGGCAGATTTGCTATACAAGTCATTTATAAATTATTCCAAAATATTATATTACATAAGCGGAAGACTCCTACGAGATCTAGGGGTACCATGCTAGTCTCTAGTTCCTGAGGTCGCAGGTTCAAACCTTGCGGATGGCGATAGATTTTTTTTTTAGTGTAAAAATCCTTAGCATGGCTTCCTTCAGAAGGAAAGTAAAACCTAGTGGTCGCATGTCATAGATTTACGGCATGTAAAAGAACCTCAAGTCTGATAAAGGAGTCTCTGAGCACAATTTCTGTTCTTCCACAACTAATATAGAATGGAACACTAAGAACCATAGCAGTTAAAGAGCGTCCATACATAAAAACTCGACTTCAATTTCCATGAATATATAACTGACTGATAGTAAATACATTTGATGATACCCACACTGACAAGGTATGTGAATTATAATGCCAAATAAGATTTTAAGTGCGTAAGTTGTATAGAGTGAAGTAAATAAATCATATGAAACAAACTAGTCGAGTGGTAACACTGCACTTCACTTATAATTTACTTAGTACATGCTTTGGGAGCACCTTCTCCCATCTTCAGCTATGGAAAGACTGGCAAGGGTGTAAAGAGATCCTTGAATAACATCAGCACACGTCAATGTTCACAAGCTTGGCAGAATAGAATGAAGTTCAGCTCATCTGGGTGCCAGGTCACTGTGGTACTGAGGGAATGAAATAGTTGATGAGCTAGAATGACAAGGGGCAGCTTCCCAATTTATTGAACCAGAGTGGCTCTAGGAACACCTCGGTGTTAGGCTATTAAGAACTGATCTAACGTAAAGCATTATGAAAGCAGTCTTAAAACCCCAGGAGACAAGCACAGTACACTATTTATTAGGAAAAAGCATCTTAATATGATGGAACTACTGCATGGAAAATTAGATTGCAGATCATGTAAGAAAGGAACTGAAACAGCCCACCATATTATATGCTCCTGTGAGGCTCACAGAAGAGCTAAGGGAAAATGTTTTTAGTACCAGAAGATTCCGAATCAATATATGTTATGAGATTGTGTTTCTGATAAAGCATACAGGCATAAAGAACTGGTATTCAAATGATACAGGTAACGCAATAATCCTATAGGCTGAAGTGCATCCACCGTAAATGGTGGAAAACTGTATCAGAACAGACATATTGGAAGATCTTTCTGTGGAAACTAATGTATCTTGTACAGGTGGCAGGATTTGATGAGATGGTCTTGAGCAGGAACCTCAAAATTCATTGTGTGTCCTTTTTCTTCAAAATATGTAAATACAGTGGAATCTCGTTAGCACGTTCCTCATTAACACGTTTTCCCGTGTATTACGTTGAATTATAAAAGTCCCGGTACCAAATCACCAAATATAATAAATAATGTTTGCTTAGTGCGTTTTCCTGGTCCCGCTTACTACGTTTGAAGTTTGACGTCCTCATTCGCTGTTTTGGCCAATCCTTGATCGGTACAGTGGGAGTAGGCGTTTAACACGTTCATAGTTTGACGTCCTCCTTTGCTAGTTTGGTCAATCCTTGATCACGGGTTGGATATCGGCAGCCAATCACATACATGCATTTAAATATTTGTGTGACACGATTTCTGTGGGCGGGATAGAGAATGCTTTACCTTGGCGTGGTAAACGCTAACGATAGTTTCTAATGTTGAGTGATGACCAAACAACCGTAGATTGTATTTTAACTTTTCATTTACAATGAAAAAAAGAAAGTGTAGTAGGTAAATAACCAACAGTGAAAAACTGAAAATCCTTGATGTAATCACAATCCAAATATAAAACAAGTCGATATAGTGCGGAAGTTAAAACATTCCACCGTCAACCTTAAACACGATTGTTAGCAAACCTAAATTGATTGAAACTGCTTTTAAAGAAGGGAAAAATACTAAAACAAAACTTTTCTCTTGGAAAATAGGATCAGAAGAGGACCGAAACGAAATTTGTTGCATGGAAACACCTCCGTATTCAAATCGTCTTGTATACACCAAAGATAATATCGTCTATTGTACTCGTAACACGATGCACGCTCATAATTTTTTCTTTTTTAGCAGAAATTGTTATCACGTGTGGGCCCACGTGTGTAATAAAACACACAGCAAAACCACTATTGCCGCTTCCACAATTTGCAATTTATTTTCTCAAAAACATTCATAACCTAAAAAATCCAAGTTGACCAAAATAAACGCTTGAATTATTTATTCTCAGGCTTTGTGTATCCAAATCCATTTAAACATATTGAATTTAACATGGAAACGCGGATCGTATTCAGTATGAAATTGTACTCAAAATTGATTTAAATTGCCCATGGAGACGTAGTAATTATTAGATTTTTATTACCTATGTTCTTAAATTGCAGATTTTGCATTTTCGTTAACACGTTTTCCCGCCTATGACGTCCAAATCCTTAGGTCCCTGCAAAAACGTACTAACGAGATTCTACTGTATGTATTTTCTCCCAATTGACATTTTCAATAGGCTATATGAGGATTTACAAGGTTTTGCGGCTGGGTTAATTTCATGGTATAGAACCAAACAGACTGCTACTACTTGTTTGAATTTTGTACTTTTTAAATGCTCCTTGATTCTGCTTTTGCTCATTGATGTGTACAGCCAAACTGAATTTTACAATTCCCCATACAAACACTGAGCCAATTTATGTATTCTGCATTAGGCACAGGAAGATAATAATGTACCTGTTATTTTGGAGCAGTTACAAGAATGTAACCATTTCAAAAAATATACATAGGTCCATTTCACAGTTCCAAAATAAGTTATGAAACTCTGAATTAACATGATTTGAATATTTTTGTAACCAGGTCAAAAAATAACCTCTGATCAGACATATCACATTACAATTCAACAGTTAATGCATATGATGGTTACACCTTAGAACTGTCCTTGTTTCTAAGTTCCAATAGAAGGCAATGCCCCATTAGAAAAATTTTACAGCTATCATATTTAACTATATTATTGAGCTCTTGCAATATGCATGCAAAAATAAAATTACTGGAGATGCCATTTTGGAACATAGCATCAATTGTAGCAGGTAAACTAATGCAAGATGTTTACTACTATGATGATGGATGTGAACTCCTTGAATGTTAGTTAAATGAGCAGTAATTATAATAAAAACTTGATGGAAAAGAATCCGAGTCAGTCAAGTAACAGTGAACCAAGGGTATCTTACTATTTCAGTTATGAGTAAATACTTGTGGACATACCTGACTTATTCAAAAATAATCTTTTTGTTTCACTTCTAATCTACAGGGCAGCTATCACTTTACCCTTTTTATATTCATTTTCTGATCCATATGCACAGAAAATAAGTGATTACCAAATGTGACTATTTTGCAATGCTTTTATACAAATCTAAGAAAGAATATTGGTCATATTCCTTTTTTATTGTCCTCGCTGAGACTGGTTAAAGGAATGACAAATAATTAGCTTCACTGACTATATTCAATTTATAATTTGTTACTAAAAGTTTTGTATTTATATTGATTACTTATTTACTGCTTCAGGCTGGAGTTTCAATGATTGGGATGTCGCTCCACAACCTGACTAAACCAAAGCACAAGATGCCATTCTACATCAACCACGCTGAATTCTTCACTTTCTGGGCAGTGAACATCCTCATAGCTATTGTGCCACAACTGTTAGTACTTAGATTGCTTTGGTTACCGCAGATGCCACTCAAGGAAGAGTAAATGTAGACATGAAAAACAAGTGAAAATAACTACCTCTATTCAACAAAAACTGATAAACTAAGAATAGTGAAGTGCTAATAACGGGTAGCTGTAGGAATGAGAGGCTTACAACCTTCACTTACTTTATTATTCAATTGAACTGCCATATTTCTCCAATATGAGATGACCCCCTTTATATTATATAGCTAAAGAGCTAACAGAAATTTTCTTGGCACGTGGAAGCGTGCTGTTTGCCAGCAGAGTCGAGTATTCATAACCCTTTAAATTTAAGCACATAGATTTCTCATACAAATTAGAATTACAGTAACCACATACCTTCATAATAGAAAATGATGTCCTTATACCACCACGCATCTCTTACACCTTTTAAGCAAATTTGCATTTTCATTCATTAATTCTTCTTGGTCATGTACATAAAACAATGTTTAGTCTGTAAGAAAAATTAAATGCAGATCAACAGTGAGATCATTAAAATTATTCAACATCCAATTGGAGTCCCTTCTGTGGAATTTAATTTTTCAAGTCTGATTAAAGTTTTCATTTGCTGGGTTTTCTTTTATGGTAAATTACTAACTTACCATGGCAAAATGAAACGGAGAAACTGGATGATACACTGTGACCTCTGAAGTTAAGCTTATTTCTTTCCACACATTATTCAGAAGTTATTTATTGAAATGCAAGGCAACCTTGATTTTGGAGATGAATATTTTGCAAGCCCCCCCCCCCAAAAAGGTCTTATATTTGGAGAAATATGGTAGTCTCAAGAGCATTCACTTCTATCCTCGGTTGGAGATAAACTGCTGGGTAAAACTGTTTCATGTTAGCATTTGGTATCTTTCAGACGAGTCTGTAAAAGTGGTCTGGTGGGGGCACTCATACGAAGGTGATTCTGGTTCTTAAAAATGCAGGTTTTTCAGATACTAATTCTAATGCCCTCTTGCTTGTTTTCTAAGTAATG
This sequence comes from Deroplatys truncata, assembly GCA_030765065.1. Classification (NCBI taxonomy): domain Eukaryota; kingdom Metazoa; phylum Arthropoda; class Insecta; order Mantodea; family Mantidae; genus Deroplatys; species Deroplatys truncata. The sequence goes on along the minus strand of CM060987.1, from coordinate 169,446,084 downwards.
GAATTTATTTGGTACTAAGTAAAATACGTAAGAAATGGGTTGGTTATAGCCCTAGTTTTTCCCAAGCCATAAGCTCTTATAAGCACAAAATATTAAATGGCAAGAAATCATTGAGAATTAAATCTGTTCCTTTTTCAACTTAGTTTCTGTCTGTGGACAGCTTATTCATTCACTCAAACATAACACATATAGAAATTTTTTTTGTTAAGCTTCCAAGGACATAAACCTAATCGAACCTAAATTTATTTCTCTTTCTCTACTGTTCATAGTCTTTTGATCTTGATTTTATACAGATACTTCCGAAGCCCCCCAATTTGTGTTTCATCAACAAAGATTTTCTTCACTGCCTCTTTTTCTAATGTTTCCCACTTCTATTTCATAGTGATGGTTCCAAACCTGTGCTGCAACTGCTATTTTGTCCTGTAGTTGACATTTCTGAAATATTCTTTATACCTGCTTTCCAAATTTCTGATTGTCTTTCCAACATACATATGGCCACAGTATTTTGTATATTAATTTCTTTTTTAGAGGTTTATATGATGGAGTTTCCTGAGTATACATTAAATGTTGTATTTGTTTTGGAGTACAACTTAATGTTGTACTGTTTGATGTTTCTTCTGAATTTACTATCTTGTCTAGGGTGATGTGTAAATTTGTTGTATATTTTGATTTTATTGTTTTTTAAAGTTGTTTCTCTGTGCTTCCCGTATTTCATTATGGTTTCCACTATCATATTTGTCCTGAATCAGGACTAAAGAATATTTTAGGAATATCAAGTGTAAGTAAATAGACAAATTAGCTGTTTCAACACTTGGAATCAATTAAAATTTAAAATCATTGGGGCTTGCACACAGTGAAGCAAATAAATTATGAAAATGAATAAATGCTATGCATTCATATTGCTTCACTTAACAAATAACTGACAGGACATGTTTCGAGGGTCTAAAGTTCCCATCGTCGGCTGCTGGTCGACTAACAGGTAATTTCCCAATCTTCTTTCCTAGGTATCTGTAGTGTCACCTGGTGTGGAGTTGGCAAATTTATAGATTAAACTATCGTCTGCTGGAATTTCAAATCATATTCAATACTATTCATTAGATTTGTTTTAAACATAGAGTCTGATCTGTCCATGTATGGGTTTAGGATAGCCTAATGTGCACACATTAGTACACAACCACCTCTCTTATCCAGCCCTCATTACTCTGGATTGGCTTATTCTTACTTGTTTACCACAAAGATGTGTGTGTGTCCATTGATAAATGCATATGAATGTATACAGTTGTAATGTTGGCATTGCAGGTAGCGTAGAGATCACTGTTGATCACACACTTCAAGCTAACAATAAGTACAGTTACCACGATCATTGTCACAGAACAAAACTAAAGTGTGAGAGGTTGTTTCATTTTCATGACTTCCTGATAGTGATTGTAGACATCTCATCTGGACAACTCTCAACTCTTCTGCTTTTGCAGTTATCCAAATTTCACTACCATACACAGATTTGTATTCATTTAATAGTTTGTTTTTGGATTATCCAGATTATCTCTGATCCCGCCTAGTCTGGATAAACAGGGTTCTTGTGTACATGCCATGGAATAAGAATTTACTGGCTAGTGAATTCTTGAACCATCAAGGACTGTACTTCAAAGAATTATATTTGTGTTGCCAGGTGCTGTTATAGCTTTAATATATATATATATATATATATATATATATATATATATATATATATAATTACACTGCCAGAAATGAGTTTTTTTAAAAATGTAATTTGCATTTACAATGTTGTAACCAAAACATTATTATTGCTTTTATGATTACTCTGTAATGAAATAAAATTTTAATCATGTACATTCAGCTTCAAATACATAAAAACACATTTTAATTCACAAAATTCTTAATACTTCTAAGAGAAAAATTTATATTTTCAAAAACCAGGATCACCCAGTGAACTCTGCTAACTAGATCAGCTTTACAGATTCATTTAGAAGCCACCACCATGAAAAACTCCAATATTAGGTCTCCACATTATAATGGGTGTACCTTCCAAAACTGAAGTAAATACTAAACAATGGTTGTAAACATATTATGAATCATTCCTACTGCTACCAAGTGTTTCATTTAAAAGTATAACATTTTTGAAGAACTATTTTTTTCATACTGGTTTTATACATTTATAATTTCTGCTTCTGTTACTTAATGTGCAAATATTTGTATTTTTAAGAACACAGTACAATGAAAAAAAAAAAGCTTAATTTTTTATACATACAGGTATTTTAAATGCATCTTAGTGATATGCTTGAGATAAACAAAGTGTGATATAAACAAGGCAAAAATGGTCTGCATGAAAATGAACTAGCCGAATTTGTGAAGGTGGTTACTTGAAAGAAGGCAAAATGCAACAGGGTATATGTTGGTCAAAGGTCTATTTGGAGCCAAACTTCCCCTTCTATTACCAGAGAAAGGTGCCAATGAAGTGGCACTACTCTCAGAGGAACATATCATTAGGGCAATACCTTGAGTCTAACCCCCCCTCACACTTAAGCAGGGACGGAACTGGATATGCCATTTATGTGCGTCAATTCCAATAGGGAAGACTACTGATAAAACTTGGTCGACTAGGTCCTTGGTCGACTAGGGCCGACAATCTAGTACTCTTGTCTCCCAACTTACCAGGCTGATACCAGAGGACACTGAGGTTCTTACAATCCTGCCTGGGCATCACTGTCCAGATGTACCTAATCTCCCATGGGTTTAGGGAACTACTGCCCTATTAAGACTAACCCAATCCAAACAACTCCCCTTTTGGAGGGGCTCAGATGTTTGAACTGATATACTTCTGGTAACCTCAGTAGTACTAGTACTGAAGGTAGACAGCATTTGCACCACAGCACTGAAGGGGTTGGAACCCCCCCCCCCCCGAATAGGGTACGTCAAGACCTAATCGTCCCAACGTACTTCTGGTAACATAGAAGTGCCACCAGTACTGCACCACGGCAGCTGAAGGGGTCAGAACACTTCCCCTATGGAAAAATGCTAGAGGGTGAAGGGGCCCCTATAGTTAAAACAAAAGCTGATGCAAAAGTTTTACTCCCATGACTCTCTCCAGCAATTATCATTTATTTTTATATAGTTTCTACAAACTGTTCTTATGAAAGGTTGTTTCTTATAATTGGGATAAACATTTTCAAAAGTAGTCTCATTACACAATGTTTAGTTGTAGTTACATGGGGGATACAGGAGGCTGAAGTGTTGAGCAAAACCCTTAAAATGCAGGTCACTATATGCTGGCTTTCAAATTCCATACTCTTTCCATGATATGGTGACAAACAACTGAAGAATTTCGAACGCTATGTTGAGAAATTTAAACTAGTAACGCTGAATAAAAAAACAAACAAGAGAGAAAAAAAGAAAGAAAGACGCACACATACATAATTTGGAATAGCAAATGATACTATCTGCATTTGCAGGGAAGGATGCACGATGGATCATTTGATATACAAATACATAAAGCTTCAGAGCCAAAGAAATCACCCTAATCATATGATAAAGGAATTATTGATTAACGGCAAAACTTTGCCTAATCCACAAACACACTCAGATACTCATAAAATTTGTCAAATCTATGGACTTCTCCATCCTAAAATGAAGTGATAGAAATCTTAAAAACATTATTACGTAAAAATGAATACACATCTAGTTATATAGACTTTCAATCAGGAATATTAAAGTAGCATAGTTAACCTTTGTTATGTAATGGACAATAAAAAATAAAATGTACATAGAACTAAACACAGTTCTCCCGCTCTCTTGAATTTTTGGGGAATTCAATGTCCCACCGGCATGTTGTCACAGTAGGTCAATTGTTAGAGCAACCGCATGGAGAGTAGAAGAACCGCATTCAAATCCCGGCTGTGACATTGAATTTTTCAGTTGACTCCATTAATAATTTGCCAAGACCGGCTAAGGTCTGTAAAAAGTATAATTAATTTCAATTAATTATATATCTAATAATAGTAAAGAACTAAACAGTTTGGAAATAGCAAAAATTAATAACATATAATGTAGCATATTATATATATCAATGTAACAATTCTCATAAGTATATTCATATAACCTTAAAACTGATTTAGAGCATGGATATCAATGGGACATGCTGTATTAAAAAAAAAAAATAAATCACACACGCACGCATTCATACACACACACAAAAGAGAGACTTCAAACATACATTTCTGGTGAAATCCTGATATCAATTTTTTTTTATGTGGAATCATAACTCTTATCTACTATAGGCATGTTGACTGAGAAAGTAAAAAAACAAAAGAAAAATAAATGCTACACGAGTAGGCACTTTATGACCCACATTAGTGTGCCATTTTAACATTACAGTAAAGGCTCAATACATATTTAGATATGTATCTTTTCTTTGGTCGTTTCAATAAAAAATAACTTCATTCCTCAGTCCATTTTGATACAGGTCTTGTTTTTTTGTTGCTGGCAAGCAATTACGCATTTAACAGTTATCTAACAATTCTTATTAGAATGGTTGGGACTCTTCACAATGAAGCACTCAATAAGAATTAAAACTCAGTTGCACACACTCTTATGCTCCATAAAACAAATTAATACTTTAATACATGTTTCACAAGGCCATCGCATGCTCATCAGGGTTGCTGTTGGATATTGTTGTAATACTCGCATCTCTGCTGCACCAGTGGTCTCTGCATGGATGTCAACATTACTATCCACTCTTGATAAGAATCATTCACCAAGAGTGCATAAATGATACTGTAATTCTCTTTTGTCAGTGTTATGTCATGTTTCTGCATTGAATGGAACAAGTAAGGAAAGAGGAAACAAAGACAGATATAGTAAAACACAAGCTTGACATACACAAGACTATTTCTTTTTTCCATCTTGGAAGATGTATAAAATCAATACAGTTTACCATATCTATAACAATTAAAGCAATTTAAGTTCAAGAACGAAGTAATCTTGTACATAAAATAGCATAGTTGCAAACCTTGGTTTTATAACCTTAGTTCCTTTTGTTTAGAGTAGCACTCTTAGAAAGCTTAAGACATTAACAAGGCACAAGTATTTCTAAGCAAGCCTGAAGAGCATCTTGCGCTGCATCCTGTGCTGCAGCTCGCCACGACGTATCATTGTGTGTATCACTTTGTAAATAGCACGCTCTGGATATTTCTGGCGCAGGAAGTCCTGGACTACATTGTGTTCAGATACTAGTGAACCTATAGCAAACCTGCGTTTCAGTTGTTTCTCTATACGAGTCAGCATCTCATGGTCCTCTTCCGATGTAAAGCCCTCTGCTCCAGCAAGACTTCCAGACATTGCAGCATCCAGTGTTGATACCTGAAATTTAGTCATTGACAGTCTAAGTTTCATTTCAGGTACTCAAGTTGCCACAAGAGATGATTTGTTACCATGGTTAGGTCAGCAGAAAATATGTAATCTACATGCATGTTCTACCGTAGGTTATTACTATTACATAACCTACATGTAGAAAATTAATTTTGTATTACAAGAATGAGAGGATTGTGTGAAAAGAATATAGTTTATGATAATTTGCAGTAAGAACTTAGTTCAGGCTTTTGTGTTTTAATTTACCACATACAAGGGCTGATCAAGAAAGACAGACTGATTTTTACTTTCTCTACCTGTAAAGTTCATGAAGTTGTACGGCTTGGAACTTTTACATCTGGAAATCTTTCTGCAAATCGTACTTTCACTTGGCAAGCTGAGTTAACACATACAAATCATAAATAAATATACACTGTGCAGTAGAAAACATACTGAGCTATAATATACTTTGTGACTAAGTACAGGACAAAATAATAAATAACTCGTAATAATGAACTACATCACATCATATCACGTCAACTCAATACTGCACTTCACATTGCAGAGCAAAACCACGTCAACAGCGTGACCTTGTTTATAGCAGCAGTGCATTATCATATTTCCACACTGGTGGAAAAACACCGCACAGCCGGTAATATTGTTCATGAAGTACCCCTTCATAACAAAAAACTGGTGTATGGTGTGCCATGAGCGTAGAAAGAGTTAGAGGGTCAATTTTTTTTGAGTCAACAGTTGACGCCCGTACATATGTGAATACAATTTTGCCCCCCCCTTTTTTTTAGAGAATTAACAGTCAGAGCACGTGATTTTGCCTTTTTTCAACAAGACTCTGCAACAGGTCATACAGGCAATATTTCGATGAAATCAATTGAAAGTGCATTGAGGACAGAATTATTAGTAAAGATTTGTGGCTCCCCCAGTCCCCCGACCTAACCCCCTGCGATTTCTATCTCTGGGGTAACTTAAAACAAAGTGTACATGACAAACCCACACACCCTGGAAGAATTAAAACAAAATATGTGCCAGAAAATTTCCAGCATTTCTCAATGTGAACTACGGCAAGTGATGGATAGTTTCCTAAAGAGGTGTCAAAAATATATGGACGAGGTGGCAAGTTTCAGCATCTCCTTTCATAAAGTTGATAAGTAAAGCCTTTAAAAGTAGTTTTAAAAATGTTGTATGGTTTCATCTGCACCTTTCTATGATAGCGGCAGATGGCAACGAGCACCAAGGACACAGAGAGGAAAAACACCACGCAGCCGGTTCGTAGTTTTTTGGCTCTCTCTGTATCAAGGCTGTTGAGGGCAAATCAAAAAGTCTTTGCCCCTATTTTTTTTTGGCCAAATTATGAATGTAAAACATAAACCAACATATACATTCGAAGTAGTGGACTTTTCATGGGCCAGTCCTCTTAGAGTTTCTAGCTGCTGCCGGTGGCAGCGCTGCTGTCAGTGCATTCAAAATGGCAGGCGTGCTTAACACATCCACGGCTTACGAGCAACAAAGTGTGATCCGTTTTCTATGGAGTAAGGGACGAACACCCATCGAGATCCACAGGGAAATGCAGCCATCATATGAGGAAAGGTGTCTTGCTTTGAGAAGTGTGAGATGGTGGTGTTCTGAGTTCGAAAATGGCCATGCAAATCTGCATGACAATGAGCGTGCGGGGAGATGTGTGTGTCGGTGACTTATGACAATATTGCCCGCGTGGATGCGATGGTGAAAGCAGAGCGGCGCATGCGCATCAAAGACATTGCTCAGGAGCTCAACATTTCTTTTGGGAGTGCTTTCGACATCATTCACGAGTGCTTAGGGTACAGGAAGGTTTCATGTTGATGGGTTCCTAAGCAGTTGGATGACGTGATGAAAGGCAAGCGAATGACTGCTTCTTTGAATCATCTGCAACAATATGCCGAGAAGGATGACAATTTCCTGGATCGCATTGTGGCAATGAAACGTGGCTACTGCATTACACGCTGGAATCAAAACAGCAGAGTATGGTGTGGAAACATCCGCAGTCTCCTGTGAAAAAGAAATTCTGTACTGCGCCATCTGTTCACAAAGTGACGTTAACAGCATTCTAGGATTGCTATGGACAGCTCATGCTGGATTTCATGCCGCGAGGTGTCACCATCAATGACGACATATATTGTTCCACACTTTCACTTCTGCGGGCTGCGATCAGGAAGAAGCACCGCGGGATTCTCAATGTTGACGTGATCATCCTCCACGACAATGCGAGACCACATGTGGCAAATAAAACCGTCAGCAAGCTAAGGAACTTTTACTGGCAGTTTCTAGAGCATCCACCATACAGCCTGGGTCTTGCCCCTAGTGATTTTCTCTTTTCAGTCTGTTGAAGAAGTTCCTGGCAGGACAGCGATTCACTTGCGACGACGAAGTCAAGACAACAGTGCGACAGTGGTTCTGTAGTCAGACGGCCGACTTCTACCGCAGCAGCATTGCAAAATTAGTGCTGCAATGGGACAAATGTCTGAACTGGCACGGGGACTATGTGGAAAAATAGTGAAAGGTACAAGGAATAATATCTACATGTTTAATTGGCTGTATGTATCTTATGTTACCAGAAAATTTTTTTTTGATTTGCCCTCGTATATGTAACATGTATTTCCCTCTAGTGGCTCAATGGTAAATGGTGGGGATGTAAGCAATTTACCTCTCTAATTAAATGCAGCAGCTTGTATCCTTTGTCAATTCCACAATGAATGAGCAAGAGATAAGTATCTCTGCAGTGCATTATTATAAAATTCCTTGCCAAAAAAGAATGCAAAAACATCCAACATTTTGATGCTGTCACCACCTTGCTTCTTGTTTAAGTTGCTACATCATGGTAGAGCTGTTAGATAAGATGAGATGCTTTATTGTCACAAAACGCTTACATATCGGATGAGCAAAGCTCAGTAAACAGGTGACTCGTCAATTATAATAGGTTAATTAAATAAACATTTAAAAATATATTACAAAAGGATTACATAACTTAGAGAGTACTATTTGTACAACAGTAATTATATTATTACTATTATTACATTCTACTTTTTACATGGTTATATTGTCATAAACGTATTTGGCTACTGAATAGTAAGCCTTGTCTATTAATAAGCTCTTCAATTTCCTGTTAAATAAGCCTTGGTCCTTTATGGCTTTTATTTGGTTTGGCAGTTTGTTAAACACTTTTACACCTGCATAAAGTGGGATATTTTCATACAATTTAAGCCTATGTTTGGATGGTTTTAAGTTGGTTTTTGTTCTGCTTCCATAATTATGTTGACAGACTGTAAATGGATTTTGAGAGCATCTTGGGCGTCGATGGTGCTCAGAAAGAATTAAGATGTGTTTCAAGTATTTAAGGCTTTTAAAAGTTATGTTACAAAGTTTTGCTTATTAAATTGAATTCAGTGTGAATACTCCTTATAAATTACTTTTCTTGCTGATATTTCATTTCCCAAGGTTACGGGTTCAAAATCGTCAGAGGGCAATGGTCTTTTTCAGGCATAAAAATCCTTAGCATGACTTCATTCAGAAGGGAAGTAAAGCTGTGGTACCATGTCGTAGATTTACATCACGTAAAAGAACCTCAAGCCTCATAGACCTCTAAGCAAAATTTCTGGTCTTTCACACCCAATATAGAATGGGATGCTAAGAACCATAGAGCACCCATAAATAAAACTCAATTCAATTTTTTGCTGGTACTTCAGAGCAAGGGTATTACATTTGTCTGCATTGTTTAATTTTGAAGATTTAAAACCTAGTAACAGTGATGTGTCATAATTTAAAATAAAGAGAGTTGAGGGTTGTTACACTACATCACTAAAATATTCTTACTTGAACGCATTTCGGGAGACGGCTTGACTTAAAGAGCATATGAGATGCATTTACCAAAAGCAGCCAGATAAATCAGCAGTAGCACATCATTTCTGGTTTTCAAACCATGATATCACTCCGAACATAAAACTCTTAAAACCGATCAACAGCAGCAATGAATTGGACATCTGGGAAAAAATACATATTATCAAACACAGGAATCATCTAATGAATTTCGAACTGCCGCCACCCAGCAGCCTTTGGAGGTTCATCAGCCCAGCACCAGAGAACACCACATCCCTAGACAATGACCGGAAAAATCAGTTGAGAAAATGCTGACGATGGGAACAAGCCGTCTCCCGAAACGCGTTCAAGTAAGAATATTTTAGTGATGTAGTGTAACAACCCTCAACTCTCTTTATTTTAAATTTGTCTGCATGCTTGCATTATCGACTGAAAATATTACTGTGTTCCATTCTCATGCAAATCTTGTTGGAGAGTGAAGCTTGGCTTGGCTTGCCAGCAACAGGAAACATTACAACTGGACAATACGCATGAACATTAACAAACAAATGTAACATTACACATGTTGAGAAAGTGTTAAATGCACATTTATACTGCTATAACATGTATTTTCTAACAAGCATATTTTGCTTGGTATCAGTGTTTCTCTCTAAGCAGTCTTCTTTTCAGAAGGCCAACGGGTGTGTTAGAAGAAAGAATAACTGTATACTCCCTTCTCTTACTCTCAGACACTGCATCAAGATTCAGTCATGCCTGCGCAAAATAGTAATATGTTTATTGATGCAGTAATTTGTATCACAAATTATTTAAATGTAAAGAGTGATTATAGTATGAATATGCATTATTATGTGACATTGATTTGAGATGTTTGTTGATTGTAATTATTGTTGGGAAGTAAGTTTATACTGCCTTACTGAAACTGACAATAATAGCGTGCAATAATGCAGCGAGGGGGTGAGCTGTTTATCATTATTGGAAACGAGGAAGTTACGTAATGTTGGCGCGTTTTCCTTTAGAATCTTCTGGAACATTTACCTAGAGCATATGTATTCATAATTTTCATTGGATATAAAAATAGATGCCAATGTTGGCGCGTTTTATTAGCCAATTGCAGTTCAGTTATAATCTTTAGGCATATCGGGGAGGAGTATAAAAGGTAGGTTAGAGGTAAAGACCCCGTCAGTTCGTCGAAAATATTTGTATGATACACATCGCCTTCAGTCCAGCAGAAATATTACACGTCGGCTATCAGTTCGCAAGTTACGCGTATCAGAGTTATGAAAAATCTCAAGTATTGTAAAGTTAATGATACAAAAAGTTGAAGTGCATGAATTAAGAATAATCAGTAAATAAGTTGTTATAACAGTTTCAGTTTGGCGAGTGTCTAGATCAATGTGTAAATGTGATAGTGAAAGTGTTCGACAATAAAAGTATAAAAGAAATTCTTTCATCAGTGTTATCTTTGGATAAGAGACTCCCTTCCATTTACACAACCTGTATAAAGAGAAGTGCTTGACCAAAAGATCATAGCTAGCCGGAGGACAGTGAACAAAAATTAAATAAAATAACAGTAGCATTCTTTCAAACGAAAACTAATACTGCCGCAAATTGCTAACACCAGATGGAGCTACAAACCTAACAAAGAATTACGTCACAAAATGGCATCACCACGTGAAGCAAACCACACATACACAAATAACATTATAAATTTACCATCGCAAATTGGCTCCCAAATGTGGGGCTAACAAATACAAACATATACAAATAATGCTACTTCATTATGCAACAACCATATGTATTACTTATTATAATGTACTACTCAGTTACCTACCTTAAAGTAAAAAACGTCAGTCTCTAGTATAAAATATAGAAAAAATGTTGGTAATCTTTAGTATAACAAAAAATCTGATGTGCTAGGTTCATATAACTTTCTCTACCCACTATTCTGAATACTATTCCTAACACAAATAGCAAGTCATCAGTAGAAAAGTGTATAAGCACTTTAAGTACTTGACAATTCAAAAATAGTAATGAACTCAGAAATGGCTAATGTCACAAAAAAGACAAATTGTTTACTGTAATGAGATACATTTTTTGTATATTAAAATTTTATCTAACTCTTACAGTTTACCAGTTATACAAAAGTCATTCAGAATGAGAAGGACTTCAGAGGGTATTCCCAGAAAATTCAAGATATATATTTTTATCTGGTATTTTAATCAAAATCATAAGAGCCATTTTTGAGAAAACTAAGAACAACAAAAATGTTTAAATGTAAAGGGTAGTTTGGATTAGGTGAACTTTTCTGAAAATCTTTGTGTCACATACTTGAAAAATGATGAACTTAAATACCGAGTTGGTGTTTAACTGACTTTTTGTTTAATTTTTGGGTGGAATACAATATTTTCTCTATCTACTATAGGTAAGTAGTAGAGACTGATTGGCCAGAAGATTTCTAGAAGATTTCTACAGGCATTATAAATAACACTGCACATCCATGGCCACTGGTCTTCCTAAAATAAAACCACTTCAGTGTGACTTTATATTCACTCTGGATAACCCAATCAAGCTCCAGTGCTTCAAGTTTGACAAATGTAGTGTAAGAGCAAAGAAGGCAATTAAAGGTTTACCTGAAATAGCCTGAGGGCTTCTGTGACATGTGACTCTGTAGCGAAAGGTTGCAACTGCATCTTGGCGAGAGACTCAGAGATGCGAATGACGGCTTCCAGCTGACGGACTGTTATTGGAATAGACAGTCTCTTTTCTGTCTCCTGTTCATGCTCCCTTGTTCCAGTGCGCATTAGAACATAACGGTTCTTCAACCTTTCTCCCGCAATTTCAGAAAGACGTGGTCCACAATTCAACCTGTTATAAACAACATAATGGTTCTTTAATCTTTCTCCAACAATTTCAGAAAGATGTGGTTCACTATTTGACCTGTTATAAACAAATATCAAATTTTATTCCATATTTGCTTAACTAATTAGTTGGCTTGGGGATGTTAGTAGGTGCTTTGTGGTTATGCAGTTTATCCTAAGAGCCATCAACATTTGTGCGAAAAACACTTGAGATTGAAATGAGTACAATAAATAAATAAATAAATAAATATGATTAACATTCAAGAGCGTCATTAAACAAAACAAAGAAAAAAGATAAATAGAAAAGAAGAAATGAATATGAGGAGCTGAGACCGTCAGATTGTAATGAATTGGCAGTAACCTCTAGTTTCAAGATTTACCCAAGGTTAAGTTTAGGTTGGTGTGTTTGAATTGGTTTCAACTAACGGGTATGATATCAGAAATTGTGCAGTAAAGGAGGTGAGAACAAAGTTTAAACGCTTGCCTAAAGCTTCAGCTCAACTAACGAGTATGATATCAGAAATTGTGCAGTAAAGGAGGTGAGAACGAAGTTTAAATGCTCACCTAAACCTTCAGTTTATTGATGATGTATACAGTTGAATTCTTAACGAGTATGTTAGAAGTTAAAAAATCTGATGTGTTACACTCACATGACTTTCTCTACTCTTGTACAAACTATTTTTACAAACGCTTATTCTCCATATGCTTCATGTTAATCGAGATAAACATTTGTAGAGTCTATCTTATTGCTAATTTTCTTGTAGATGTAAGGGGAATATATATTTACAAGGGCAATATAGAAATACAGTAGCCTTTAAGCACATACATATCTCTTAATAACTGGTTGCTAGGTGCAGCACCATTCCCTTTCCCACAGATTAATACTCTTTGCATATCCAAGACAAAAAAATGAATAACGAATTCCCATTTGAGAAAATAAGTATTGAAAAATTTAAGGGAATAACAAGTAATATCTCGAAAATGGTTCACTCAACAAAGAAAATGTATATGACATAAATTGTGTATTTTAACGTGATCTACATTTTTTGTGTAGTAAAATTTTGTCTATCTCTTATGGTTTACCAGTTATGCAAAAGTTGTTCACAATAAAGAATACTTTTGGAGACATTCCCAGGAAATTCAAGATATACATTTTATTTGTCATAAAAATATCTTAAACATATGATATTTTAATCAAAATCGTTAGAGCCATTTTTGAGAAAATTAAAATTTTCGAAAAATCTTCCATGTAAAGGGTACTCTGGGGTGGGGGGATTTTCTTGAAAACCTTCGTGTCGCATCCTTGGAAGATACTGAACCCAAATACCAAGTTTGGTGTTTATCCGACTGTTCGTTTCTGAGTTATGCTGTTCACAGACAGACATGTTTCCAAAAATGCTTTTTTTGGATTCAGGGGGTCTCAAAACATGTATTTCCGGTGAAATCTTGGTATCGAAATTTTGAGTGGAATACAATACTTCCCCTACTTACTATACGTAGTAGAGAAAGTAAAAATTGCTATGATTATGCTAATACAGGTTGGCAGGCTCTTCTGCACATGCATAGTTTTAACAAGATGGAGTACTGTTGCGATGATTTACTATATAAGAAAGCATCTTAAAAAGAGTGAGTGGTTTATAGGTTGTGGAATATCACAACTGGCATTCTTAGATGCCCACTCAAATTCCCTTTGAGGTATTAATTTCATCATTATCTTAAGGGAATAGGCTGGTCAAATTTTGATGAAAAATACAATTATTGTTTAATGTTTTAACTGAATACCCCAATTCTTGCTGTAAATTTTGATGAAACATACAATGGTGTGCAATTACATTTTACCTGTCAAATTAACTGCTATTTAAATGTCTGCACAATGGATGTTGCCCTATTTGGTCTATCACAGCATTTCATTGTTGAGAACCGTGGAAAACACGACAATTCTATACATATACCAGTTAATAAAAATGTACTAAATGCAGTTATTCCTCCCTATAGTATACTAGCACATGATCTATTCTTGAAAGATGTGAGGAAGGAAAGAATTAAACGATTGTTACAGAATATAATTTGGTCAAAGTGTCCTAAAACTACATTTGTTCATAGACACCGAATCAAATTAGCTGTTCGAAAGGCAGTGGCAGAATATAATTCTGGATTATACCGTTCTGTTATAGAACTACAGAAAGCGGCCTGTCATCAAGTAAAAATACCATAGGAATAACTAGGAGAAGCGTCGAAAGAATCACCTGTACATGACTCACACCACTGAAAAATTTAAAGACATATAGACAGGTTGTCAATCAGCCAAACTGGGGGTTGAACAAAAGGAAATAGAAAAGGAAGATACCGCATACAGTGCTGGAGATTAGACTAACAGCAAATTTGTAATTTTTTTTAAAAGATCAGCTACTTTAGGGGAGGGGGAGAAGGGGCAGATGCAACTTTGACTTCAATTTTCTCAATCATCAAAATTTACCATATTTATGAAGTTCACTATTGAATAACTCTGAAACTATTTGAGATAGTGCCCTGACTCCCTCAGATTCACTGACCATTGGATAAACTACAACAAAGAACTGCACATAACTGCATCATGGTGGCTGAATTAGAAGCAGGTGAAAAAGTATCGCTGACCAGTTACAATCGAACCCCAATACACAAAATCTACTATATACTTTGCGATAATTCTGTGCGACAACTCTATTTACTATGGTGGCCGCGCGCAGAGCCTTATTAAAGTGCAACATCAGAACTATATATTCGCGGCATGCCAGCCACTACCAACGAAATATTTAACATCGTTAGATGTTCAACGAACGTGGAACACACACACATTATGTTGAAATGTCCAGGATATTTTGAAATGCACATTTTGAATATGAGAAGAACATGCATAATTAAAGGATGTCACATGCAATGAAGACACCCGTAAAATTACTAATGCGTGTTCTCTGTAAGCGGAAATAAAACGTGAAATCTACATAAACATGGATATAACACACAGAAGTATGCGCACATTGTGTGCGAAAACACAAAAATGAAAAGCAATTACGCTGTAAAACAAAACACGTAGATGAAACCAAACATAAATAAAGTTTAAAGCAAAGCACACATAAACTACACAACAAATACGCATGAAATTTTGGGAAAAAGTCTGCAATATATGAAGTTTAAAATTCATGTTTCCTTATTCTTTTTCTCATGCATTACTCTACCACGTATCTAATAGGTAGAGGAGGTATTGCATTCCACCCAAAAATTCGATACTGACATTTCACCGGAAATTCATGTTTTGAGACCCCTGAATGAAAATAAAAGGAATGTTTACTTATTCTACTACGTACCTAGCAGGTAGAGGAGGTATTACATTCCACACAAAAATTCCATACTGAGATTTCACAGGAAATACATGTTTTGAGGCCCCTTGAATGACAAGAAAAACAACTTTTATTTATTCTACTATGTACCTAGTAGGCGGAAGAGGTATTTCATTCCACAAAAAATATTCGATATCCAGATTTCACTGGAAATACATGTTTTGAGGTCCTATGAGTCCAAGAAATGCATTTTTAGAAGGCAAAATTGACAAATACCTTCTCTACCTATACGTACGTAGTAGAATGGGTTAAAAAAAAAAAACTTTTTTGGTTCAGGGTGCCTCAAAACAAGCATTTCCGGTGAAATTCCGGTATCAATTTTTTGTGTGGTATACAATACCTCCTCTATTGTTTTAGATACGTGGTAGAATAAGTAAAAGTGCTTTTTTATTCAGGGGCCTCAAAACAAGTATTTCCGGTGAAATCTCGGTATGGCATTTTTGTGTGGCAAGCAATATCTCCTCTATTTACTATGTATGTGGTAGAATAAGTAAAAGTTATTTTTCTTTTCATTCAGGGCGCGTGGAATGCAAAAGCTTCTCTACCTTTTTAGGTAGGCAGAATAAGTAAATGTGTTTTTATTATTTAGGGGCATCAAAACATGTATTTCTGGTGAAATCCTTGTGTGAAATGCAATACTGCTACCAAAGGCATATGTGGTAGAATAAGTAAAAATTAATGAAAAAAAAATTGATTTGTTTTTTATTTTTCTTGCCAGAGTTTACATATGCATTGCTTCAACATTACACATGTTTGGCTTCATCTACATTTTTTTTTAATGGGTTAAAGCATTTCATTTTCGCACACAATCCACGCATATTTCTGTGTGCTATACCTATGTTTATGCATATTTCACTTTTTATTTACCCTTATAGAAAACATGCATTACTTATTTTGCGCGTGTGCTAAACATCAAATACATCATACGCACATTTTAACATCACCTGTGTGTTCCCTGCTTGTTTAAGGTCTAGCGATGTTAGAAATTAGTTGGTAGCGGCTGGTATCCAGCAAAAACGCAGTTGTAAGTTGGCACTTCAATAAGCGCTGCACACGGCTGCCATAGTAAATAGAGTCGTTGCACAGAATTACCCACTTTGCAATCAATATGATCAACATTATTCCCATTCTTGTTCCTGGTGTGTTCGGAGCCAACCTTAAACATCACTGAGCAACTTATTGATTAGATCTGCATTACACTAAGCTTGATGTTATTGTCTCATACCTACTCTATTAGTCATTTCTATCTTGTATTGTTTGTCTCAAATATTGTGGCCCTTCAGAATGAATTCCATGAATTAATCATGATTCACAAAGCACCCAGTACTGCCTGAACTGTAAACAATCAGGGGAAGACAAATATGGAAGTATGTTGGTGTCTTGCAGTAGAAAAAAAGATTGTGTTAAACTTAGTGTGTGTTATTAATGTGCACTTTCTTTAAAAATGAATAGCCAACAATAATTGAAGTTCTAGTGATAATCAAGATCCTGAGTTACTTAAATCTATAAGGACTGCTTAAAGAAACATAAAGTTTCTTAATTTTATTTCATCCCATGTAAAGTTGTGCATAAATAGTTTGCCACTCCTTTGGATTTATCTTGGGTATTTACATCTTTAAACTTGCATGCAAAGAAAAAAGGCCCAGCAGGACTGCTAAATTAGCAAATTCAACATTATAGAATCAGAATCAATATAGAAGGCATTACTCAATCACCAAACACACTGTTACTTGAGTTAATATTCATGATTAATTTTATACAATTGCGCACTTTCAATGCTTCTTTTGCAGATTTTATGTAACATTTCACTCACAGCTGCAACATTCGTTGGCCCTGTTCTCCGCACATGCTAGATTCAGGAATACACACAAAGGCAGGTTGTGCAGTAGCATTCCTCTGGGTCATCTGACCTGCCAGCGCATAGAGCGAGAATGAGACAGTGTATATTATCTCTCTCTCTTTCTGTGCACATGGCTTCCCCAAACTGAATTTGTGTGCACTCCCAACTCTAACAAAAGCACACTTATAGCGCACAGCTTTAGCCAAGGGAACATGCAGGAACAAATGTTTACATGTAGAGTAAGCTTAGAAAAAGCAGAGTATAAGTATATCTGTAAAATACAAAGTAATTCAGCACAAAAAGACCATTACAGGGTATTACAATACCTGCAGTAGTTGATGTATTTCTTGATCAGCGACAGTGAAAGTTCACCTTCGGTTGTTGGAGCATCGTCAGTTGTCTGTCCCGCATTCATGTGCACATTCATAATGTGTTTGGCCAATGTTTTATCACGTCCCTCATCATGTTCATCTTTCACAATGAAGATCATATCAAAACGTGATAATATAGTGGGCATGAAGTCTATATTTTCCTCTCCCTTGGTTTCATCCCATCGTCCAAAGATGGAGTTAGCTGCAGCCAGTACAGAGCAGCGAGAGTTGAGAGTTGTGGTTATGCCAGCCTTGGCAATGGAAATGGTTTGCTGTTCCATTGCTTCATGTATTGCTACTCGATCATCCTCTCTCATCTTATCAAACTCATCTATACACACCACACCTCCATCAGCAAGAACCATCGCTCCACCCTCCATTACAAAGTTGCGAGTAGCTGGATCACGACTTACAGAAGCTGTAAGACCTGCAGCAGATGATCCTTTGCCTGATGTATACACTCCAATTGGTGAAACCTTCTCCACAAACTTAAGAAGTTGCGACTTGGCGGTACCAGGGTCTCCTAACAACAAAATGTTGATATCTCCCCGCCGTGTTAATCCGTCAGGCAGCCTCTTTCGAGAGCCCCCAAACAATAAGCAAGCAATGGCTTTTTTAATATCCTCTGCACCAAAAATGCTAGGAGCAATGCTACGTGCCAATCGTTCATACAGATCTGGGCTAGACGCTAAACGTCGGAATGTGTCCTCTTCTTCTGCTGTAACAGGTAAGGCACTTGTGAAGCCAGTACCTTTCGCATCTACCTGTATACCAACAACTCTAAGATATGGGGCTCGGACACCAATGATAGCCTTCTCTCGTCCACCTCCTCCTCGTTTGGGAGCCTTGGTTATCTTTTTGATGGAGTAGATTCCCAAAATTAAAACTCTGTTTCCAGGTACAACACGCTCACACAAATACCTGTCACAATAAAGCTGTAGATGACGAGGCATCTCTCCCTGTGGAATTGAATCTGGTAACTCTTGCAGCTTAAGCACTTGGAAATCCACACAGCTACATTTGTCAGGTACAATGAAATACGGATCAAGAGGACACTTTGGTCTGCCGGCTTGTTCCGTAGTGCACCGTCTCGGGAGAACATAACCTTCTAACCCTGGTTTGACTGGAAGATTAGGAATCATTGTCCTGCATGTACGACATTGAATTGCAATCTTAGTAGCTTTAGCTCTAATTCCAGAAGCAGAAACAATAATTCCCGGTATTTTCACAAGGCGGGAGACAGAGTCAGACTTCATGTCTCGTAATGATGCAGGATTCGCATCCGAGGTCAAGAATATCTGAATATCCTCCACTTTTTCCTCCCCTTCAGGTCTGGGTGCTGTAATCTCATCTGCCACCCCAGTCGCCGCTTCTTCAAACACAGGCAGATGCTCTGATGGTTGTTTATACAATTTGTCCGCCAAAGTCTCATCAAAACTTGAGAGATCTTCAATATTCACTTCCAGCCAATACTGTTGTAAATTGTACTGACGTTTAAGCTCATCTCTGTATTTATAATTGAAATTACCTTCCTCGTGAAACTGCTTCAAAAATTCCTTAAATTTCTTCTTGACTGCTTGTAGATTAATCCGATCTCCCTGCGGTTCATCAAGAGAACTAAAATTATCAGAAAAGAACACACCAGGATCATCAAACCCTTCCATGATTTCTAACTTTTCCTTCTGGCTTTGTGTTATTTGGCGCCAAATGTAACAGGCTACACAACGTTGCCATTTGTTGATACAGAGCAGCCAATATCGATAACTCGTAGTGTTAGTGATTATTTAGGGACGACATTCTGAGTTAACTTTTGGAATGAAGAGTTTTTAAATAGAATTCACATCTCTGATTTAGATTTCTTTTTTTGTTATTACATTTTAACATTTTACGAGTCATGTGTTCTAATCAAATCTAACATT
The DNA here is from genome assembly GCA_030765065.1 of Deroplatys truncata. Lineage (NCBI taxonomy): Eukaryota > Metazoa > Arthropoda > Insecta > Mantodea > Mantidae > Deroplatys > Deroplatys truncata. The sequence continues at coordinate 169,426,488 of CM060987.1, read as the reverse complement.
CCCAAATTTATATTCGAGGGTTGTTGGACATCTTTGTTCTTTCCGCATCGCGGTATATTTAAAAGTGAAAATATTGAGGGGCTCTATGTAAAGATAGTAACGGACATATTGGGCCTAATTCAGACATTAAATGCCACACATGAAATATGACAAGCTACATGTAGTTATCTGATACTTTTAAATATCCCAAGCGGTGGTATTAAGTGATTTTCTCTGCATCTTGTGCTATTTGGCAATTTTCTACTCAACTTCCCCAAAACAATAAAATGCTAGAAAGACCGCCCAAAAGGGGGGGACACGTGTCAGGGGGCCCAGGGCTTTACTAGGAATAGGATTTACAATTAAATAAATATCAGAAAAGTGAATGTATCAGTTTACTATATTATAACATTTTGTGCCATTCTCCCCTACCCACATAAACTCTGGACCCACCGACACGGGTGACAGATCCTTCCGTGTAGTACGTTTTTGTCTATCACTTAACATTTAAGTCATATAAAATTCCTTCCAAATAAAGTGCACTTCGCAAGCTATACCCATAAAATTCAATTTATATGTAAAATAAAATGTATGTCCTAATATAATGTTATGGTATTTTAATCAAAACCGCTAGAGGCATTTTTGAGAAAATAAAACAAAATTTAAAAATAATGTTCCTTATAAAGGGCAGTTTAGGGCAGGGGGATTTTCTTAAAAATTTCTGTGTCGCATCTTTGGAAGACAATGAACTTAAACACCAAGTTTGGTATTTATCTACTTTTCGTTTTGAAGTTATGCTGTTTACACACACACCTTTTCCTGGATTCAGGGGGCCTAAAAACACGTATTTCTATTGAAATCGTGATACTGAAGTTTTGGGTGGAATACAATACCTTCTCTACCTACTACCCTTGTGGTAGAGAAAGTAAACAAAAAAAAGTTGATATGATACATTCACATGACTTTCTCATCCCTCTATCTTTATTGGTGAGTATACAAACTATTCTTACTAAAGCTTATTACTTTCTTTACTACACATAGTAAGAAGGGGAAGTATTGCATTCCACCTAAAAATTTGATACTGAGATTTCACCAGAAATACATGTTTTGAGGCTCCTTGAATCCAAATAAAGCATTTTTGGAAATATGTCCACATGTGTGTCTGTCTGTGAACAGCATGACTCAAAAATGAAAAGTTGGATAAATACCAAACTTGATATTTGAGTTTAGTATCTTCCAACAATGCGACATGAAGATATTCAAGAAAATCCCCCATCCCAAACTACCCTTTATATGAAACATTTTCAAAAAATGGTTATTTCCTAAAAATGGCTCTAATGATTTTGATTAAAATACCACATATGAAGATATTTACATGATAAATAAAATGTATATCTTGAATTTTCTGAAAGTTCTGGAATAGCCTAGGAAGCCTTCTTCCTTCAGAAGGAATTTTATTGCCAACATGTCTGTTCAATCAAAATCGTATAAAATCTGAAGTATTTGGTGTTATAAATACTTCAGTTGGCACTGACATAACTGGGCAATTAGAATTGCTTAAACAAGAAGTTAACTGAGTTACATTATGACATCACTTTTTTGGTACTTACCTGATATCAAATTCTGAATTCTAGTATTCGCAAACCAAGATTATAAAACCATTTCATGATTAAATACCCAATTCCATTTTAAATTTCTTGTTCTTTAATAACAAGAGCATCTGCATCAGTGGATCTAAAATTAATTAGTAGCCTTCATAAAGATACAAATTGCTTATTCCACATGTGTGGGAACTGCTCAATTCCATACAGACTTTTGTTCAGTTTACATACCTCTGTGGTATCATTGAATTTATTAGGCTGGCTCATGAACCATTACAGAAGGCATTTGTCACATCAGATTGAACCCTTCAAAGAGCTCAGCATAGCTCTAATAATTTTATATAACTACTATATGGCAAGAATAAGAATTACTTTCATATAAGCTGAGGCCTCATTGTCTGCTATCCGCTTAGACAAATTCTTATGAAGTTTATGATGTAATGGTAAAAATGCATCCCCAAGGCAGGCATCTTCTTTCTGCTTAGGGTTTCTGCTCCTGGCATTAACATGTTCACCAATATGGCCATATTTAAAGTATTTGCATGACTTACAACCTTTCTTATACTGTCAAAATATTTCTTCTCCTTAGACATGTCCACAACAAATACTGTTTGTTGTCTATACTTGTTAGTTGGATGTCATATTTCAATAATTTAACACAGTCTTTCATTCATGTTAGTCAAAGTTCTGTAACTAATAGACATCCTATCCCAAACACTTTTAAATTCAAAATATGGTAGCAGAGTTATGGTTATACTACAGGTGTTTCTTTAAAAAAATATATTCCTAGGTGCTCAGTTCTGTTCTATTTATTGTTTCTAATAAGTGAGTCTCTCTTTAATTGGTGGTGTTCATCCCATTAAGTAAGCCATTGCCACTGACTTATCAATTTGTTTATATTTAAAGGGAGGTGAACATAATATTTTCTATATTGCAGATAGAGTATTGAAATTGCTTCATTTTTCACGATTTCAATTCAAGTACTCTTACCAATATTGAAAATTAGAATTGCACACACTTTAAAAATTCTCTGCTATGGTCAAGAGTCAAATCACAGCTCTTTGGCTATCTGTGCCAATTCTCTTACCACTTGAGCTACTACGAGATACCCATATGTGCATTGAACTTCATCTGACTCAAGGATTATCCCTGTAAACTTTCAGGCTCTATAGATAATGCTATTAAGGTTAATTTATGGTTTGATAATTACTCTTTCATACTAGTTGTGCATGGACACCAAGTATGAAGTTAATTCAGACTTTAAAAATTCAATGCCATGGTTGGGGCTCAAGCCAAAAATTTTAGCTGTACTTTAATTTGATTTCTGCATTTTTGGGGAAACTCAGTGAAGTATTTCAAAATATTAAATATGTAGAAATGATTCTTTTGTTCACTCTAGCTTCACCATTTTACCAAGAAGTGATGCAACATATTTTGAAGTTTTTTGGTTTCATTTTTAAAATAAAATATGAAGTCTGTTTACTATTACAAATATAATTATCTTTATCTAAGAATTTGTGTATCCCTACTGGCTCATGCTAAGTAAAACTGGAGAGGTACTTCAGTTTATCTTATTGTTTTTTAAAAAAACATAAAATATATCATAAAAATCTGTGATACAGTCACATGTCTTTCTCTACCCTCTATTGTTTATTAGTGGGTATATAAACTAGTCTTACTAAAGCTTATTTATGTCTACCTCATTTTAATCCAAATAAACTTTTGCATAAAGTAGCTACATTAAACATTTTGTTATGGATACAAAGGGAACAGTTATAGTCAAATGTTTTTGAACTGGATGCTATATAAAACTCCATGTTCTTGCATGCAATTGCAAGAAACAACTGAATATTGAAAGGATTTGAAAAGAATAACAGAAGTATTGAACAATTCAAAACATTAATAATGAATATCTTGGAAATGAGTGATGTCACAAAAAGTTAGTTCAAATAAATTGTGCATTTTAAAAAGATCTACATTTCTTGTGCAGTTTTTGTCTATTGCTTAAAGTTTACCAGTTATATAAGATTATATAAAATTCTTTCTGAATGAAAACTTTAAAGGCTATTCCCAGAAAATTCAAGATATATATTTTATTTGTCATGTAAACAACCTTAATATTTGATATTTTAATCAAAATCATTAGAGCCATTTTTTGGGAAATCAAAAATTTTGAAAAATGTTCCATGTAAAGGGTAGTTTGGGGTAGGGGGATTTTCTTGAAAACCTTCATGTCACATCTTTGGAAGGTACTGAACTTAAATATAAGTTTGGTGTTGATCTGACTTTTCGTTTTTCAGTTATACTGTTTGCAGACACACACAAGGACCCTTTTCTAAAAATGTTTTGTTTTTGTATTCAGGGGGCCTCAAAACATGTATTCCCGGCGAAGTCTTGGTATTAAATTTTTGGGTAGAATGCAATAGCTTCTCTACCTACTAGACAAAAGTAAAAATTGATATTATTAAAAGTTATTACAATAAATTAACAAAAAGAGAGAAATAAAATATTTTCAACTTTGTTGTTTCTTACACGTTTATTCCAACTACAAAAATTTTGGTATATGTAACTTGATAAAGAAGATTAAGATTTAAGCTCATAAAATGTATGAAATTTAAAATCAGAGAAATACACTTTTAAAGACTTAGGTTCCTATTAAATATTAACATGGACACATTATGTTAAGCATATTGTAGATAATTGGAGTGAAGTAGGAAATCCAGACTTTCTGAGAATACTAATCATGCATCACAATATTCTTTTCTAGCAAAAAAGTAAAATCTAAAATGATAAATAAAATGACCATTACCAAGCTTGTAATCAGAGTATTTTTATGGAGGGTATAGTAGCTTGAGTGATCAAGTTTATGCAGTAACAACTTAAATTTGTAGTTTTGTTCAATCAGCATGCGATATTTGCTGTGAAAGTCAGAACTATAGTGTCAATTTTGAGAGCTGTAGTGAAGCAGTCAAAAAAACAAATGAGCATTCGGAGCTCATTGCTACATTAACAATGGCTAACTTCAGCTTGCAGTTGCTGTGTTTTATTTCTTCTGTGTCATTATTAACTTTTTATGTGTTGCATTATTTATGCACTGTAGAAATATCTGCTTGTATACACTTGAAAGGTGACATGTTATACATATTGACTCCATTATGCTGTTGTTCTGTCTTTGGCTTTAACCTGCCAGACCCCAATTCTAAGAACTAGCACTATAATGTATATTAGCTTACTATGTTTCCATCAGAATCACATATATCATAACATCAAGCTTTCTCAATGATGTAGTACTTCAACTTGATACATCATTGCATCTAGTTGGGAGCCTGACATATTCATTGATAAGCATACAATGCACTAACACCAAGATTTTTATATACTAGTATTAGTGCCAAAGTTAAATTCCCAACTTAATTTATTGTGCTCTTGATGGTTATCAAGAACAAGGACAAAAGTAATTAAAAAGAACAATATTAATTTGATTTAGGGGGTGGGTGGATTTATCCCAAACCCTTTCTTGCTGTACCCCTGACCTATACTTCATCTCAGTCTCCCCTCAGTATTTCTGAAATTTTGATTACATAGTAGGTAATGAAAGTTACTTTTACCTCTCAACACCATGGTCTAAGAAGACCTATTGTGAACTTAATATGTTGTTATGCTATAAAGTTTAAGGCTTCTAATGAAGTTTATAATTGTCCTGGGTGGTAATATGAATTGAATTTATTGTACAATTTGGTTTACAATATATACAATGTGTATTAATATATATCACTGTACCCTTACATCTTATGTATAATTTGTCTGGTGCTTGTTTTCTTATTAAGCCACTCAGATTGCTTGGCTCCCAGGCCTTATCGCTCACTGAATGGCCCTTGCCTCTCTTACTTTTCTAGACCATTTTTCCTTTACCTTCCTTAAAAATTCTCTCATGCCCTTGATTTTCTTTTCTTCTTTCCCTGTCAACATCTTTATAGCTGCTATTTTTCTATCCATACTTTTTCCCTCCTACTCCCTTATTTCCTTACATTCTGTCATATAGTGTTCTGTACTTTCTCTTCCTCCACACAACTCGCATATCCCTCTTCCACTGCCTCTCATCCCTCTTAAATATATTGATCCCATTCTCATCCATGCTAAACCTTCCCTTTCTTCTCTATTACAGCAACCAACGTACCTCTCTCTTCCCCACTCCTTTATCAATTTATAAAAGCTTAATGACTTTTTATCTTCAAGGCTTTCCCATATCGCTTGTCGTTCTATATCTTCCACTCTGTTTCTTACTACTTTCCAAAAGCTGTTTGTACTTCTTTCCTCCAACCCTCATATATCCCCCATTCCGATTGACTCCATTATTTTTTTCAATTTCTTTCCATCAGCTGTTTTTGTTTGTTAAAACTTTTTGCTAAGTCAGGCATATCTTTAAGATTTCACCTTCCTCCATTTTCATAAATCTAAACCAAAATTTTAAAATTCTTTCTACTATTATACCTTTCCTCCCTGTTCTTCCTAGTTCTACTAATGCAATTTGTACATTTGTATGAAAAGATGCCTAGTTTTGCTGGAATAAAATTTTATAATGGACTACCAGAAGAAGTCAAGAAATGGCATAATAATAATTTTAAGAAATTTAAATAATTATTAAAACAGTTCTTAATTAGTAAATCTTTTTACAGTATTGACGAATACCTGTGTAAATAAATTTGTAATAACTGTAATAACTGCTCTGTAATACTTCATTAACAGTACTATTTTATATTTATGTTCTATAACTTTTAACAATTCAATTATAAATTGTTGTGCCAACTGCAAATTGTTCATTGCGCATATTCAGTTACTACTTGGTTAACAGTAATTTGTACATATTATATTTATATTTACGTTATATTATTATTATTATTATTATTATTATTATTATTATCATCATCATCACCATCAATATTGTTACTTATATGTTTGTTACTTATGTACTTGTTTACTATTGACTAGATTCAATTGTGTATTACACCATATTGAATTGCAATAAAATTGAATTGAATTGAATTGAAAATCTTGCCTGGTGCTGCTCTCGGTAGTCCAATTAATTCTTTACAAAACATTCTATACATTTGGTCAATTTTCCTACTTAGTTCTCCCCCCCCCCCATATTTCCACCACATAGAGAATTTTTGATTCTACCAATGCCTCATACATTCTCTCCAAACATTTTGTTGACATCGCTAATTTATATTTGCATATTCTTATTCCTGTTATAGCTGCCTTCCCTTTAGCTAACATCTTCCTGCCATGTGCCCCCCATTCTGCACTATTATTCAACCTTACTCCTAAATAGTCATAAAAATTCATTGACCTCTGCTGGGTTTGAACCTGTGACCTCAGGAACTAGAGGCTAGCATGATTACACTACACCATGGAGGATGACAGGTGGTAATAAATGAATTTACTCTTGATGTTGAAAAAAGAAATTAAAAATGCATTAATCTAATGAGCGCAATATATTAACAGTTGCAGAAAAAATTTCTTTGCTGTTTCTTTTTCATCATTAAAGAAGCGACAAGTATTTATATTAGTCTTACTCATTTACACATAATGACTTTGTAAAGGGATGTTCAGTTAAGAGACCAGTAACAGATGCAACACCTGTATGCTTAATCCTGCAGTAGTCATATGCAAACTCACAATCTGCATGAAAGTATATTTTTCATTCCTTTTAAGCTCTTTGAACTTAGGAATCATGTAACCCGAGTACCTTCCTGTAATCAGCAGTTTTAGGTTATTCCTTTGGACTGTGCAGCAGTTTCAGAATGGTCAACAATTGCGGACTGACAGTACCACATGAGCAACGATGTTGGAATTTATCTACATTGTTGCTGTTAGCAGAAATAGTAACAGTAAATTATTGTAATCATACAAAAATTATTTTCGAGGGTTTTCTTATTATTAAAGTTTCACTTTCTACTAGTCAGGTCAGTACATTTTTTTATTTATATTCTTTTTGCAGAATGGACCCTTATGAAATGGAGTCTGAAAGAATCAGGAATATTGTTGAGATTTTGACAGAGAGTGATCATGAATGTTGAAGACTGTGACTGAAATGGGCCATCTGAAGCACTGCAGTAACCAAGTGTGCATTTCACCCTGTTTATGACAATATTATACAGTATTCGTTTGGAAACTTACAATTTCAGTAGAACTGGACAGGATTTATTCTTTTACAAAATGTATGTACTTAGTAAATTAAAATTCAAACATAGTAAATTGTATATTCTGTGATATTTCGTTATTTAGTTATAAATCCACATTTTTCCCCATGGAGTCACAGTTTGTAGCGACTACTAACAATATAAAACATTGCATGACTACTGCAGGGTTAATATGAGAAGCCCTTTAGCTCTTTTAGCTGAGTTGGTTGTGAACTCTTTGGCATCACTGAGGCATACAGTGATTTTCAGTTTACTTTTGGTTTCATATTCCCATTGTCTTATTGTATTGTTTAAATAGGAAATTGGAACTCCAGAAAAGAGTTATGGACCAATAAAGGGAGATGAAGGTCCCTGCTTTGCGATATGACTGAATTTCATTGCCTTCTATTCTTTCATGTTTGGAACCCAAGTGTTTGGGCATTTAATCAAGGATTTGTAGACATTCACAGCTTTAACAGAGTAGTGAAGGAACTAAGTAATGAGTAGGATGGCTCAGGTGGTAGTATCTGAAACTTACATTTGGGAGTCTGAGTTTGATTCCTGTTGTGCCGACCATCCTGACCAGTGTGTTTTTTCTACATTGGCTGGGGTGGAGTGTATACTATTACAAATGTTCCTGTGCCTCATTTCCACTCATCTAGTTTCCTTTCATCTAGCAGGGTAGTTGTTAAGGCATGGTGGATGGTGGTGTGCAGTATATATACTTTGAGCAGAGAACTGTTTCTTCCCTGATATAGAACCTTCTGCTCAGACCTGTTCATAAGGATAGGGGGACATCAAAGGGGCAGCCAGGGATGTTCAATCCAGAGATGTTAGGGACCTTGCTGCACTGCCATGATCAGGTCTGGCCAACCTTCATCATTCTGGACATTTAGCAGGTGCAAAACCTTGATTGCATGCTGAAATCCTCTTCTACTTCTAATGACTCTCTCTAAAGGACCTAAGTGCCTTTAAAACTGTTTGGCTCTCAGACAATATGCAGATCCTTTTGCCTTTCTTGATATTCTTATAGGCACAGGCCTCTACTGCATGAATTTCAGTTGTAAAATGGGTAGAATCAAGGCTCGAGTTTCAAAGGGGCAACTTTAGATCAAAATCTTTCTGAAATGCTTTTCCAGCATGTGCCTATGTTTTTGTTCATTTTTTCCCTTTCCTTTTCATTTTTTCAAAATACACTATTTTGGAGTTAAAGCAATTTATTTTGTAAACCCCCAGTTTCTTGTTTTGAGATTTGTTTGTGTTTATGAGCTGTACGCCACCAAACTGAAAAATAAATCCATCTCCTAACAGCAATAAAACAATAGAAATGAGCACTTGGAAAAGATCTTCATGAAGAAATATAAGTAACAACTAATGAACTCAGGCAGCTCCTTAGTTGAACCAGCTGAAGAATTACTTCATAGTAATTATATCCCTGATGCCACTCAAAGAACAAGGGAAAAAAATTCACATTACTCATATTATTATTATTATTTTTGATTATAGCACAACTAATAGCCTACTTGCTCTCTAGAGCTATATCCATGCGACTATCAGCCGTGGGGAATGCTTAAAGATAAAGTTTACGTTACATCTTTATCACTTCTCTCACTATTGTTTAATGCAGGGCGTGTATCATGGGGCTTGCACTAACATTATCAGCTGCCTTTTGGCTGCACTCTGACACCAAAAACAAATACACTGTCAAGATATTAAATGGGATATGGGTCACTATAAACATTTATAACATCATTCACTTTTTGGTTAATTTAAAACAAGGAGGGTCTTCAATGGTATTTTATTCTTTCTTTTTGTTTCCTTTCTTGAAGTAAGAAACCTTAATACAGGAAGGTCATATCAGACAGTAAATGAACAAAATGGTTGAAATGATGTTCAAATGAGCCTGGGTCCCTAGAGCTTAGAGTTACCAGACATTCATCTTCTTAGTATAAAGGAAAACCTTACCCAGGTAACTCACCTAAGCGAGATTCAAACTCAGGGCCTCTTGGGTGTGAAGCAGACACGCTACCCCCACATAACAGAGGTGGACAATTTCAATGGTGTTCACCATTATCCTCAGTTGTAGGTCAGCTGAAACTAACATTCAGGAAGTGGTCTTTTTCTGTGGTTACTATGCTGCTAGTCTATAGCGGTTAATAGGCATAACTTCACTAGTTCATTGACTGATCAGAAGAAGATCAATACCAATATGTTAGTTTCAGTCAACCCACAGCTGAAGATGATGGTGAATACTATCAAAAGCATTCCTAGTTTTAAATAAACCAACAAGCGTGTGATATAAGTGCTTGTATTTGACTCACATTTCTTTCAATACAAATTTAACATCACATCTTATTTTATTTTATAACACTGTCAAGAATGTAATAAAAATCAAGCACACTGATTGCATACCTTTAAAGAATAAGCCAGGAATTTATCACATTCAGTGTGAAAATTGTGATAACATATACATAAACTAAAAGAAATACAGGCCTCCATTTCAATGAACATAGGTGCTGCATTAAATACAAGCAGTTACATCACACTTTGGACTCAGAACAATGATATAAAAACTGAAATCAAGTAATTGAAATCAGACCAGAAACCAAAAGAACTAGAAGTTTGGGAGAAAATATATACAAAAAATTTAAAACCAGATAATGGATTTTGATATGCCAGAAGCAGACAACTCCATCTTTAGGTTTATCCACAGGACACCAGAGGATACACTAAGCTACGCACAAATTGACTCAAAAATTGCTCTGGCAGCTGATGATGTCAGTGCAAGCCCATGATACATGTCCTACACAAAAAAACAGGTGAAAGAAGCAATTAAGTGTGTTCAAGTGGATTCCACATAGGTGCATTAAGATTTTCTTCATTGTGTGTGTGATTCCATCATAATTATAATTTTATAATCATAGGTTAGTGTACATCCTTGGACAAACACATGAGTAGAATCTTGAAATATAAATTGTTTAAGTTTCTCTCAGCTCCACTATCAATTCACACTGGCATCTCTGAGTGCAAGCCTTTGTCTATATTCTGTCGTCATCATTCATATCAAGCAGATAATTGCTGCAGTAGCTGCTCTAGATCCTCACATATTGCAGACCATTCAGAGAAACTTAATAAGACATCTGAGGAAGTGTGTCGAGATTGGTGATGGACATGTGGAACACTTTATATAGTGGGGACTGTGTTGCTATGTGTGTGTGTTCTGTATTATATGTTTGTACAATTTCTATGGTTCCAGATATAAAAATATAAACAAAATAGTCAGTTCTCCACTAACAGGTTAGCCAAGGCCGTTAAAGTATGGACTTGTGAATAGGTCTGTGGTTCAAACCCTGTCAGGACTGTCCTCCCTTACTGAGTTCTTTTCCAGGTTTTCCACACTCCTCCTTACTGGAAAATGCCAGGGAGGTACCCTAAACTTAAGCCCAGAACATTTCCTTCCCAATTATCATTTCACGTATCATCAGTGTCCACTGCCAGTGGTGCTGTATCCAATAAGAGACATCAAACACTACTACTATTACTACTACTACTACTACTACTACTACTACTACTACTACTACTACTACTACTACTACTACTTCTTCTTTAAAAACAACAACAAACAAGCAAAAGAAAGAAAGAAAAAAAGACACTTTGTAAATCATAGGAAGATGGGCAGAAAAAGTAAACAATCACACTAATGACGTTAAACATTGAGAAGGGGGTTCATCCAGGGGTGTGCTGTTGGTCAATTAACAAAGAAAGATATGCAATATTTTTGCCATGGAAATCAGCATTAGTCTACTTGGACAAATAATCACATTCTGCATTTTGAAATACAAAGGCTACAATTTTCATACTAACAAAGGGAGAGTTCAAGTTTCTACAGCACACCCTTGGTTTTAAATGCAATAAATACTTGATAAAGTAATTTGAAAGTAGGCAGTTTGCTTTTACTTCATTAATTACAAACATTTACAATTAACTGGAGATAACATAACACAATATGTAGGTAACCACGTATCATTAACCAAACGTGTTGAGAATAAAAGACATACATAATGTACTATCAAAATTAATAGTGGATGCTCTTATAAGTTCACTTTCAAAAGCATGTATTGTGTTCAGAAGCACTTTTTCCCTTGCTTCACATTCCGAGAAGTAAGTGTTCCTCCACTAGAAGGCAATGTAAACTTTCGGTGTAGAGAAACTTAACAAGTTAACATCTATTTTTTTTCTCTTGAAAATAATTTAAACTTCTTGAAGAAAAGTATTAATAACATCTATAACATTTCTTGATGAGGCCTTTCTTTAAATTACATAAATCTCACCAACTCGCAGGGAAGGGTGTTGTAGTGTGTTCTATTTATTTTTTTTTTCACAGACTTGACAATAATGGGTATCGTCCTAATCCGCGTTTTACAAATAAACCATCATGCATACTTCAAACGACTTCTGAAAAAGAGAAAGAAAGAAAATGTTCTATTCCCATCTAGATTCTGTAGTATGTGGCAACGCTGGCTATTACCTTTAAAAGTTTTTTTCTTGCTTTCTCCATTTTGCTATTTATGACATCACTTTTTTTATTTTTATTTTAGTTTTTGCTAAGAAATAATCATTATTTTATTAAACTGTGGTGGAAAATTTTGGAATGGTTTACATGGGTTAAAGACAAGGGGGTTGATTTCAAACATTCTGTTCTCACATCAATGTGCCTATGTGTTTCTGTGTTTGTGTATGTGTGTGTTTGTGTTTCAGGGTTTGTATTAAAGATTCTTCTTTCTCATCAGTCACACAATTACATTCATAATCTGAGACTTGTTTTAACTTTAACACGAATTCATTAACGGTATTTGATATTGAGCAAATATATTTTTAGGTAATTTTTGTTGTTGTTTGTAATTGATTGATAAAAGTTGCATTCATTCTTATTTATATTAACATTATGAAGAGAAATAAAAAATAATGACATACATCAATAAAAACAATGATAATTCTACTTTGGTGTATGTTGATAGTTATGGATTATTTTTTCCAGCCTCCATATTAAAGCTGTTGAAAGTCGATATGAAACCTTGTATAAATCATTTATATTGCAGCAGGAATATAATCCACTAGTCCATAGTCTGCATCTCATTTCATGCAGTCTTATTGGGCAGTTTATGGTACATACATTTATTTAAACATACCTACAAAACAATTGATTTGCCTCTCCGCATAGTGCTGGAGGGCAAAAAATTTGTTGGCACAATGGAAAAGGGAAGGATTCCGCATTACATTCTAGCAACACTGATGATAACTTGAACAATAACAAAACATTATGCTGCCACCTTAGTCTGCCTCAAAATAATGTCTATTACATTTAAATTACTTGTTTGAAATATTAGGATAGCTGACTATCTGCAGACATGTAGTGATAACAGCTCTATGTGTTTTGAATTAGTACACACACCACCTCAAAAAGTAAGCCAATATTTCTGCAGCTCAATGATTTAAGACCTCTACATCCCTCCCTTGAATATCATATGCACATGAACAATGAATGCATACAATATCTACAGTGTGATTTTTCCCCCCCAAAATATTAGAATAAACTGCTTTTCTTTTAATCACCAAACAATTTTTCCTTCAGGTTGCATGAATCACATAATGGTGGTAACTTTACCTGTTTCCTGACAGGGGTTTTAAAACAATAAGGTAGTTCAGTGATCAAAGAACCACCATGATAGCTTAACTATTACACTGTCCAAGCCAGTTATCACCTGCTTTACAGACAATAAACCAAACTGGGAAAAAGTTTAGCAGTATATTCAAGTATATTTTATCTTTTCAAAGCACTTATGTTAAGTGCATACAAGTTAATACTGTATTTCTGGCACTATGTATCTCAGTCATTTAGCACTTTTTAAATGAATCCTACTTTCACATTCAAAATGCTTTCAGTATTATTTTGTTCATCCTGAATATGTTTTTAAACATACATACAATTTATGTTCCTTTTCAAGTCGTTCAGTGGCAAAAACTAAGGAAAGCAGTGGCAACGACAATGATGGGTTGGCGGTTTGGGTAGGAATATAACTATTAGAAAATTAAAACACTAAAGGAGGACTAGAGAATATAGGAGAGGCAGTCATAAAATTTGTATTATTGGTGGCAAAAAGAAGAGTTATTTGACACATACACTTATTAGAGAGTTTTTGTAATACCATGTTTTCTAGTAAATATAATCTTTTTATCAAGTTACTCAATACCATAAATAGAATAATGAGTATTTACCCCATCACTGAGCATGGTATAGTCAACATAACAGATAAAATGGACTTACTTCAGATTGTCACACTGAAGAATTTCTTAAAGGATATGATTCTCCATCATATTAACAGAAGAATAATAATTTAAGCAACCAGGACAGCTGATCATAGTTCTGTTTTAAAAAGTAGATCTACAGAGGTCTGATGTTTCTGAAGTTACCGTTCCATAAACTTCGACTTATGCATACTGGATTGCCATGAATTTCCTATTTAATGTAAACCTTCACACTAAATCAGTCAAGAATTTTGTTATGTTACTGATGTTTTTGTTATTATAAAGTGACACATACATATATGATTTTAGGATGTACAGTAACTCAATATAAGCTGTGAGAAAACTTTCTATTACCATGCTATATTACAAAATCCAAAATGGCACATCCTCTGGAGGCAAAGTCAGCACTGAAAGGAACATGATGACATTTTTACAGCCAGATTACATAGCTAAAATGTTGGATATGTCATTTGACCCCCAGACAAAACAGTGCAAGCAAAGGGAACATACAGAAACACCATGGCCAGCAACAGTGCCAGCTACAAAATTTGAGCCCATATTTAAGCTGCCATGGGATAAAAAGAAAGTTAAGTGAATAATAATTATGTATTATTCAGACATATGTATTGATAAAAGTAATTGTTTTAAATAATGCATAATAATGACATTGCAATGAACTAGAGGAAGTCTCTATTAATCCTATAGAAAGAACATTATTTATTACTGTGCAGTTCGCCTGATTTAAAAACAAAACAGATATGAAAGAGTGAAGGCGTTTGGCATTTCACAAATTGTTCAAAATAGCAGCCATAGCTGTAATCATTCCTGCAATAAGTGGTGGGCAAGGACATGTTCAGTTATAAGCCAAGTAAAATTTCTTAAGAAATAAAATGGATAATGATTATTACAGCAATCTTACTGTTATTGTAGAGAAGAGATCAACAACTATGTAGCCACTGACATGGATGGCTGAGGCTGTTAATGCTGTACTCACGAATGGGATGTCCACAGTTCAAATCCTGCCAGGGTCTTCCTCCCTATTGTGGTTTGTTTGTTTTTTTTTCAGGTTTTCCTCAGTCCTAATAATTGGCAAGTGCCAGGGAGGTATCCTAAACATAGGCTGGAATGTTTCCTTCCCAAAATTTTTCTGACTTATTTCATGTACCATTAGTGTCAACTGTCTGTGTGCCATATGCACAATAAGAACAAATGTTAAACACTATTTTTAAAAAATTAAACTACTATAGATGACTTTGACTCTTCTTATTACACTTGGCAGATTAAGCTTAGCTGAGGTAACATTTTTATTAAATAAGGTTAAATGTTGGCTGATGCATACTGGTTTACAACTGAAACATTTTTTACTTTCGCTTATTATATCATTTTAAGTACAGCTTGACAAAGTGTGAATATGCAGACAATACTGTTTTAATAATTATTTACAACAGTGAAATGCTGCTATAATGTATACTGTAATACAATGAGGATCGTGCAAGTATACCAGCATCTGATTCACAGACCCTCATAGCTACAAAAACAGTTGGTAATACAGGTTGCTTGGTACAGTATGATGGAAATTCTTATGACTGCAAAATAGGTTATAATCCTTTCTCCTTTCCTTACATTGCCCACCTTATTTTTCACAATTTGAAAGCTCTGGCACTGCCACTGACCATGTCAAAAAAGGAAAGAAGTAAAACAAAAAGAGGGACTAATGTGGAAAGAAATAATTTTCTGCATATATAGTAGCCACAGAAATGTTTAAAGAGAGTGGCAGAGGGGAGATAACAATGCAGCAAATGTGTGCCAGGTAGAGTTACATGTAGTCAGACTATCCTAACATACATGTGAGTCATGAGTTTTCTTTGCAAGATGAACATCTGGTTCAGCAGATGTCCTAAACTATACAGAACCCTGAACACACATCTAAACCAAAGTTACAATTGTGTCTCCTAACTAAATGAAGCAGATAAACAACTTTTGGGGGATGCTCTAAGAGAAAATAAAAATTGTTAATAAAGAGCATGATTTCATACTGGATGCAGTAGAAAACATTTGTGATAAGAGATAATGACAAAGTTATGTGAAAACAAAATAACCCGATTCTCTTTCCAAGAATGGAAAGTGTGAAACCTATTAAGATTTAAGAAACTGACAAAAAAAGGAGTTTTAGATTCAGAATATTATGTAACCTGTCTGTAATAAATAACTATTTTATCTCCTTTGATTGCACCTAAATTTAAACATACATACATTTTCTAAAATAGCAAAAGCAATAAAGGAAAAGCATCCACAATTAATATATATTTTAATCATTTAAGGACCCTGGTACTGAATTTACCAATATCTGTAATTTTGAAGTTATTTAGTTCAAAATTTGTGCAAATTTTTCTTGCGATTAAGATAACTCTTATGCAAAACTTCAATTTGATATTATGATAAATACAAAATATTAATAGGACTTTGAGGACTCCTTGCTCATTAAAATTTGAAGTAGAGCAATAAAACAATTGTTTTCCAGTTTTTTAAGCTTAAAGGAATAAGACTCGGTATTAGTTTATAAATCATATGTTTACTTTCTGAGATATAATTTTGCTTTCTTTTCACATATTTTAAATTTGTTGTAAATTTTAATGATCAAAAACTGTTGTGTCCAAACTACTGGCATTACAGAAGAAATCATAACTAGATCAAGCATAAAATTTGACCACAACTATTGCACAAGGAACGATTTATATCTTGGAAAATGCATGTTGGCGAAAAATGCAAAAGACAAGATGAAAATGCCTCTCACTGACAATTCCAACATTGTTCAAACACCTTTAAAAATAGCAGAATGCAAACAAGAAACTATAATGTTACACAATATGCATTAGTCTTAAAGCAATTAAAGGTAAAAATGTAGAATTAAATAATTTTGTCACTTTTGGTCAAAATCTCAGCCTCCTTAACAATGTTCATAACAGAGTTCTGTGGCAGGATACAGAAAAGTGACAATGCCTCCAGTTTATTGCATGTTTGTTACCTGCTGACTTGCTACCCTCTTGAGCATTTCTGTGACACTGTATGTGACAATGCAGCTCCTTTGGAACAGGAAATTTTGCCTCATTCTCTGCATTCACCTGATTTGGCACACAATAAATTCCTCCTCTTTCCTGGCACAAAGAGCCTACTGTACTTCTAGGGTGACAATGATGTCATAGGAGGGGTAAAACATCCAAAGAAAGGTGCTCTATAACAGGATATCCACCAGTTCATCATAGGGGGACCCAGGGAGGGGCTAAGAGGGGCTATAACCTCCCCTCTCAATTATAGAAAAAAACATAAAAATGGTGTGTTGATTTGGTAAATTAAAAGTCAACACTTTTATTTCTATTTTATTTACTTAAACCGGATGAGCATCTGTTCATTTACAGTCAATGAGTGAATTTATCATAGTAGTGGACTATAATATCTTAAAATATGTTCCAGTAACTCAAAAAGAAACAGATAGGCCGAATGATATATGCTTTACCTTTATTATTAATAACTTATGAATGAGGCTTAAGCTCTCAAACAATGAGGATCAGTAACTTACAGTAAAACTGAGTAATCAAAGTACTTAAATATTATATTTAGAAGGCATCTTTATTTAATAAATAAATTAATAAATAATTTAAATTAATCTTTACATCCAAAGAATAATTTGTGAATCACTTACATGATGTTTGAAAACTTAGAAATGAAAATGCTCTCTTACCGACTGCATTTTGCTCATTGGTAAGGTATCTTTCAAAATATGCTAGCCCCTCCCTAAAGGAATCCTGGTCTGTCTCTGTCATAGATTGGTGGGAGAAATGTGTCACTTTGTTTTTGGAACTAAGTCGCAGACCAAGCTTCTTTATCACAACCACCTCCCTTTATGATGATAATACAAACTCTTTGACCGCCACTAACAGTGTTTGGTAGTTATTATTGATTTTATATGGAAGAAAGAAGTTAACAAATACCAGTTGTGCTAACTACAAATGTGATTTTCCACAGCCATACATATATTTTCTATTTGGATGGCAAGATAGGTATCGTTACAAATCTAAAATATTAATCAGATACAGACACACATTCTGCATATCTTGATTTTAAAATATTCTTTTACTGGGCGTGTTTTACGTACATCATTGGTTACTTTTTTCCTTGCTGACATTGTTATGGCTTATATGACAGCCAACTAATGGAAGCAAAATAAATAAGTACTATACATAACAAAATTCATAATACACTCCTGTTCCGTGTTATTATGATCAGTCTCATTCACAACACTACTATGTTTTAATAACTTGACTTCTTGGTTTGTAGCATGACTGGATAACCAGAGGTGATCTGCTATGTAGAAGTAATTTAACTGACTGTATATAGTTATAATGTCCCCTAGCGCAAATGTTCAATACAACAATAAATGATCAATATTTTAGATTTGTGCAGTGCATTTCACTGTTTTTTTTAAACACAGTTTTTGTTCGCTGGTAGATATTCTCTCATGACAAGTTATTCTAAATGTGCTATTATCTGGACGTGGAAAATAGAAATGTTATAGATTCAATGACTGCTTCAGAATGATTTTACAAATTGCATTTCTAAACCTAAATGTAAAAATATTCTGAATAGTGATTTTGTCTCGATAAGATAAAAATATGAATGTCTAGAGCTGGAGAAACTGTCAACATTTTATGTTTTGAAGCACCTGCACATCAAAGCACACAACTCTTGACTTCAAGTTGAAGAATAGGACAGGAAATACTAGCCAGAGATGGCCAAACTGTGGCAACTGAACCACACATGGTTTATGTCCTCACATTTACTTATAATAAAATATACTGTAATTGAATGAAAACCAAAACTAACTGAAGTAAAATAATTATTGAGATAAAACATAACAGAAAATGAGAAAAACAGGGATCTATACTTTTAATTAGTATGTTTAGCAATGCAACAATATAAAAATATTCAAGCTTTTATTTCTGAGCACTTCACAATGAAGCATTAATTATTAAAATGTCATTACATTATAATTTTCACTTGGCTTCACTACTAAGCATATTTACTTTAGAAAACATGTTTTGAAGGCAACTTGCATACATCATAATTTACTTAAGGTAAGATCATGGGTGAACTTTTTTAAAAAGCGGTTTCTAATTTTTTATAGCATAATAATTTGTAAACCTAGATGTATACAGTGACCAAATTTTAGAGCGTACAATGCTTGGAAGAACACATTTTCATTACATTCAAATGCCTGCATATGATAATGTCTCTTAAAGCATTTTTAAAGCCATTTTCAGCACTTTCAGTTTTACTATGTTTACTCACATTCAAATACTACAGGATACTACAATTTTGATGCTAAGAAACTGAAACTTTTACTGCATGTTCTGAAAACTATGGTTAAAATACACTGCAAAAACTATTTTGGATAAAGTAAATATTTTTAAAATTAAAAATAAAATGTGCAATCTAGATGCCAAAAATCAATAATTTTTTTTTCTCAAATTTACTGGATTAATATATTTTTGGATTTTTTATGGACTAAAAATTAAAATTATGTGCATGTCAAAGATGTTGTTCAACTTTTTTCAAGCCTGTAGCGAGTGCGCAGACACATTTTGAAAAATCATATGCTTCAAAAAGTATTAAACCGACATCAATGAAATTTGGGGATGTTAATACAATAAAAGATGTTTATGTACACAAAAAATTAAGCAAACTAGAAATTTCACTCATAACTTACAAGGCATTCTAATAATTTTGAGATACCAAAGGATGAACATTATTTCCAGTATATTTCGCCAATAGAGAGACACCTACAGACTAAGCTAAACATTAATGCATTGACTGGCAATAAAGGCAAGCTGCCTCTAAAGAATGTTCTATAAACATTAATGTGCCTTGCAGTGAAGCCAAATGAAAATTATCATACACTAATATTCTAATATAATGTTAAGACTATATCTTTCTTAAACTTTTTAAGGTTCTAAGATATGCCGTCTCGCATACAATATCTTATAAAGTGCTTAACTAAGTTGTTTTTTTCTCCCTTATTTTTCAACTATGAAGAGAAATCTGAATGCCAGCATTTCCATTTTCTGTATCTAAATCAAAATGTAATATGTATTGCACATGGATAAGGTGAATGCATATACAATAAGTGGTCAAATTTATGACTTTCTTGCGAGCCCTGTTTAACAGACTGCCAGTTGGTTCCGTGAATCTGATATAGGGACTGGCAGCATTCATCGTAAAGGAGAGAGGAGGAAGATTAAAGCAGCTTCACACTTTATGACATAGCTGCACTTGTCCTCAATATGTGGGATAGCAGCTTTGCCAAATGTATGATCTGGATCTTACGAATGCACTAATTTCATACTGTGTGCAATCCAGGATCCAAGACTGTATCACATGCAAACTGTGAAATCCTTAATCCTGTTCACTCTTTCTAACACATTCTTCATGTTTCTAAAGGGAACTAGCTAAAGCAATGGAAATATTGAAATCAATGTACCCTTGCATTGCTGGTACACAAGAAGTTAAAGTTAGAATCTGATGATTATTTATACAGTGTTGTAACGAATCTTTTAGGAATATTTTAAGTAATGACTCCTAACTCTTGGCTGAAAAGCTTGTCTCTGATTATCTATGAATGGCTTACGAAAAATCAGCAATTAATTTGGCCCGTTTTAGGTTTTGGTGCACACAACCCAAACATACAAAATTTATTTTAGAAATTTTAATTTTATTTTACTATCTGTTTTAAGCAATATAATCTTAAAAGCAGAATATTATGATCATGTCCCTATAATTATTTTTGTTGATACAACTTTTGTTTCTTCATTATTAAATTTTCCTAAATTAAAATTCAATAAAAGTAACCATAAATTCACAACAATAGTTTAAATTTTAGATACACTTATTCTGAAATCACATACAGAACTTCAGTTTTCTATTTCAAAATACTTTTGATATATGTGTACCTAAACTTAAAAAAAAACACACACACACACACACACACACACACTGAATTTCAGAAAATTTAAGTTAACGCATTAACTTTAAGTAAAAATGTTTGCTTTCATGGGTTACAATATTCCTTTGAGATCCTTCATAAGGTTGTATAAATAATATTAAATCATGATATAAATTTTTTGTGTACCTAGTTTAAAGTATGAGTATATTTAAATTGCTATCTCCATTTATTCTTGTTCTAATCCGCTTTAAAATAAAAACAATATGATTTTTTTTATTGAGTTTTACATATTTGTGATAAAGTATTTTATATACCATTTCCTATTTCTTTAAATGGTTAAGAGCTAGATACTACAGCCTCCATTATGCAGTGTTCTTAACAATATTTGTAAATAAATGAATGGTAAATAAACAATATTTCTGTAAACATTTCATATCATCCATTTGGGGCCTGGTGAAATTTAAAAGAGGATGCTGGATAGTAAGCATAGGTTTGACAGAGTGGGATAGCTCAGACAGTAGCATCTTAGACTCTCATTCAGAGGTTCCAGGTTTGATTTCCATTGGATTGGCCACTTTGACCTTGGATTTTTCATGTTTTTCTACTTTGGTAGGTGAGTGCTGGGGTGGATTACCTATATACTACCATGAATTGCTCTGTGTCCCTTGTTTCATTACCCTCTTCATCTTTTAGGGTTGCAGGGCCAGGCAGGAAGGACAATGTTGGGTGGTATATGGAGTGAATATACTTTGAGGAGAGAATGATTTCTTCCCTGGCATGGAACTTTCTGCCCACACCTGTTTGTGTGGATAGAGGGAGCTTGAAGGGCTGCCAGGGATGTTCAATCTGACTACTGTGCTGGGTCTGCCAAACAGATCTAATCCCTTGTTTAGTAAGCACAATAGGCCTAACCTTGTCTGCAGTGCTGAAACTCTTCTCCATTTGTAATCCCTATTCTTAAGCATAGGTCTTCAAGGATCTAACAGTATTGCACGAGAGCTGCCTTTAATTTGTTATATTCTCAAAAATTCTAAACTTTGTCATAGTTTTAAGGAGAGATTATTGATGGAGCACCTGTTTTTCTCAACACTGTTACCATTTTGATAAAAAATAAAAATTGAATAAAATATTTAAGAAAGAATTTAGTATAGCATTTCAAAAGATATTTGGAAGAAACAAATTAACCTTCCAAAGTTTAAAAATATGGTTTGTCCGAGAGCCTGCATAAACTGTTGTTTTACGTAGGATAAACCTATTTGCTAAAGGTGATGTGATGTTTCTGAAATTGAAGTGACTTTCAACCAGGAAACACAGGACTTGCTCATGATTTCCATGTTACTTGAACAATATGCAGCCATTTGGCATAGGGCTGCTAGTCCTTGAACCAACTGCCCAGTGACACTGTTGTTAGACATGGTACTCTTCCAAAAACACCCTCAAAGGACACTCAATACTGCAATTACTTATTTCTACAAATTTCAACTAATTTGGCTGAAATTTTTATCACAGTTTTGTTCAACATATTTATGACAGAAAATTAATTTTTGTGGCCCTATTGAACCTAACTTTCCAAGAAAACAGTTTCAAAGAATAAAAATCTAGTTGTATGTGAAATGCCCCACATGATGAAAATGTTAAAACTTTTAAATCCTGCATATCTTTTCTAGAAAATAGTTCTTTATAATCAAAGATTACTTTTTGTGCAAATTAAAACTCTTCCTAAAAAAGAGTAATAAAGTATGTAATACTTTTAACTTTCTATAAATCAATCACGTATTAAATAATTACAAATCTAAATCCAAACTATGCTTGATATTAAGAAAATCCTCTTTAGGTCTTTTCATCCACCTTAAAGAAAGTCTACTGAAAATCTGAAAGAGGCTGAACAAAAAAAAAAAAAGCATTATTAGGAACATTTTAAGTAGCAAAAATGTAAGAAAACAACATTATGAAAAATCACATTTTAAATTTTCATAAGCTATTTGCGCTCACCTTCACATATCCATTTAAATATTGCATTTGGGCATATTTTTTATGAAAAATTTAAAAACATTGATTTTTTTTTTCATAATTTTGCCACAAATTTAGTACTGAGTACCCTTAGGTCAGGATGCACTGACTAGAATTGTCATACATTCATATTGACGTGCATGAAAGTGTAAGTAAATTTGATCACCTTAGGCATATTATTGGTACAACTTAAGATGTTCTACCTGTGGCTCTTGGCACCCAAAAGACTCCTGTATGGCCACTACTGTGCTCAGTGAATGTGGAAAATGCACAAGTATGACAAACTGATACTTGTTGCTAACTTCCTGCAGCAAGCTAAACATAATTACAAACAAGTCACTGCTGGAACTTTTAATAAAAATAACATTTGATGCTCCGTTTCACCTTGTTTTCTCTTGTTCTTTATTATCAACATTAGTATTTCTATTAAAACAACAACTACTCTTGTTAAAATGCTGTTTAGTCACAGAATATCTGTTTCATAGATCTTGTTTGTTGTAGTAGTGGTGGTGGAGGTTGTGGTGGTGGCGGTGGTGGTAGTGGAGGTGGTGCTAGTGGCAGCAGTAGCAGTGACAGTGACCGACGGTTGTGTCACTGTTATAGTGAGAGGCTTGGCTATGGACAGAGGTGCCTGTTGCTGGCCCGAGGCAGCCACGGCAGCAAGATGTGTGAGAGAACCTGACATAGGTGCCGCTGCTGAGAGGCCATGTCCCAGACCCATCTTCGCTAGCAGGTTACTCTCACTGCCCGTCTTCTTGAGCAACAGGTCTGGGGGTGGCACCACAGCCAGGCCACCTCCTCCACTTCTCTGTAGTTGCTGCAGCCTTGCATATTGCTCTTGCAGTGCACGTTGTTTGCGTAGCAGCTCTTGGTGACGCTGTTCTAGGATTTCCTGCCGTGCCTTGTTTCCTGTGCTAGTTGTTGTCGTTGTGCCTGTTGTACTCGTTGTGGTGGACTTGTTCTGCATCCCCTCCTGCGAGTTGATACTTTCACAGCTCGAACTATTGCTGGCAGGATTAAAACCTTGTTGTTGTTGCTGCTGCAACTGCTCCCCTTCAGGTTGTTTTGCGACGGAGATGTTCCCCCTGAGTGGTTCTCTCAGGCTACTCCTGCCAGGAGCACCCCTTCTTAGGAGGGTGCTGCTCCCTATGCCCATTTGGGGCTGGCTAGGTGGCACTGTACCTCTGGGCGGCAGTGACGGACTGGTAGGTGATGCCAGGGGGGATCTCGAACTAGTCCTAGGGGGCGGAGGGGGTGGTACTCGGCGTCCCGCCAGATGTGACAGTAGCTCCGAGTTGCGTTCTGGCACGGGAGGCTTGGCATCTGCTTGCAGCCTGGACAGCGCCACTGTGGGTGGGGAGTTACCTCCGCCATCTGAGCTGGAAGGATATGAGTGCAGCCGGCGCAGGGAGGTGTTGCCCCCAGGTGCTGAGGGGAGAGGATGAGAGTCTATGCTGCCCTTGCGGCCGATGTCTGCCATTGGAGGATTGTGCGTTGAGCTGCCCCGGGAAGGTGGCCTCGCAAACGTCTGCAGCTCATCTAGCAGAGCGTCGAGTGCGTTCTCCGGACGCTGCCTAGAGCTGGCGTCGCCTCCGATGGTGGGCGCCATGACACTGCGCGCTGGAACGGCACCGGGCTAAACGAGAAACACACAATCATCAAACAGCTTCATAACATTGGCATAAAAACATACTATGTTTTTATTACATTTTATTGTTAAAACAGAACACTGGTAATAAATTTGTTGAATTTCAAAGAAAAGGAAGATTAAATAATTTTATGAATGAAGACTCCAACATGAAAGCCTCAAGCAGAGTTTAAATCAATGCTCTGGCAATTAATATCTTCTTTGCCAAATGTTTATCTTCTCTCTTTCATCAAACTCTTCCTTAGTAAATGGTTGAGAGTAGGATGATATAAAAGTGGGACTTATGAATGAAAAAAGAAAAACAACAATAAAACAGAATATGTGCAGAAAAACAAATGTTTACAAATTTCTTTATATTCACTCAAAACCCTTTGTAAACATTACACTGTTAAGCTCATACATATTTAGCCTTCAACATTCTTTACTTCTTAATTTCTTCCATGTATGCAACAAGAATGTTAAGGGAAGGGGTAAGAGAAGGGATCCTTATGATGAACCAAAAGCACTCTTACCATGAGTTCTTCCTTAGGATATCAGTTTTTAAATTCCCTTCTAGGAACTGATTTACCAATTTTTCCTACAATAGATATGGATGAGTCATAGAACTATTTACCATCTAATTGTAAGCTATACTTAAAATAATAAAGCACTCAATACTCAACTAACATTTGAGTTGAATAAACAATAAATCCCTTCACTAAGTCCATTGCATACATAGGATATGTTTCATGGAAATGCAATCCACATCCTCAGCTATTTTCAATTGCAGGAAGTATTATATCAAAGCCTTGGATGGATTCTGGAGGTCCTTCCATCAGACATCTAACAAATCTAGATCTTTGATATGGACTTTTAAAATGCATTAGTGAGGTTTCATATTGTTTTAAATAAATCTACTACCATGTATCAAGTTCTTTAACCCATTGTACATATTTTAGAAGGTGGACAATGTTTCTGTTTTATGATGTTTGTTAAAAAACGGCTACTACCAATTTTTCAAGTGTTTGTACTTGATGTGCCTGACATATTCCTTTAGCTGGGCTAAAATCAGAGTCTTGCAAAATGTATTTGCACTTCTCGCTTCATATTCAAATGCACCCTTTAATAGGCAACAGAACTACCTCCACATTGTTGTGAGCTTCAGCACTAATCCGAGGTTTTCCTCAGGCTTGAAGCATTAGTTAGCACCTGTCTGAAAGGCAAATTTCAGTGTAACTACTGCTAAATATCAGCATTATAGAACAATCACTTCCTATTATTTCTCTATAGATTCATTTCTTTTATTTTATCATTTCTCTTATATTCAAAAAAAACAATGTGGACAAAAAAGTACTTGTTGGGGATGCTTTGATCTTCAGAAAATATCAAAAGTGAGAAATTGAGCTTCAAAAATTTAAATGATTGTTTAGCCTGGACTGCAGGGACCTTTACATACAAACACGGAATTACTTCCATGCATTAGTGTTAAATAACAGATAGAGATTGTGAACTGGAAGGTTCATACTTAACTTAACATATAAACACAAAACAAACTCTTTTGGATGTCTGTGATCAATTTTCACCAATGCACTACTATAAAAAGAAAAGAAGATCAGTATCAATCATGGATATGTAATATTTCATCTTGATGCATCCTTGCATATCTAGTCGGTTGTACCTAATGTATCTATTGATAAGTGTACAATACATTATCACTAGACTTTTATATTCTGCTACATCCCATCTATCTGTATCAAATCGTCATTTAGAATAAACACTGTTTTTTAACTATTAGAAACACTTAGCTCCACCATTTTCACAGTGAGATACACCCTGTGTTGACAGTATGTGAGTTACACCCAATGTTTCTCTTGGCTTTGTATCATAATTATTCATGTCACTTAAATGGTGCACAGATGTAAACAATTAACATTGTTCAATCTTTTAATACTGATGCTTCAGTCCATACTTACCAATAAACTATTTACTAACCAATGAAACAAATGCATTAAGGTTATTACTGGTCACAGACTCTCACCCCAAACCATTGCCTTCTAGCATTTTATTATTATGTATGGTGTGTTGGAATTGAAAGTTCAAAACTTGTAAATATATATGGTTATGGAAGCAAACCAGCAAAACATGGGTCTACAAGCCATTTATAACACAGCTGTAAATAAAGTTACCTTCGTTGTTTATATGCATGGACACATCCACAAAGTCTGTTCCATTTCAACTACAATACACCATAACTTATATTTCTGAGGCAATGATAAGCCTGGTATATTTTGAGACTGTACACCTAAGGTTTGATTACAACTCCACCTCTTGGCAATATTTAGTTTTGTAAACAAAGAGCAAACCTCAGACCACTTCTGGCCCTTAAGCAGAAAATTATGTTTATTACCAATTTAGTTAATGGTGGTTCATAATCATATATTTACAGCTATCCCACTAAACAATCATTTTAATACCCATACTCATATTTAATGAGACCTTTTTGTTTCTATTATAATGTACTTTAAATGTTTCAGTTTCCACTATCAATTTTGGTATATTCTGTACAATATAATTTTTTTATGCTATTTATCTTTAAAATGCTTAAGTTATACATAAAAAACAATCCAAAGGAAAGCGCAATACCTATGTATGAATATGTATTTCTCATAAGACGACTCTTACTTTAGACAACTTTTAGCACAATGTAGCATCATTTACAGAGTATACATGTCACAGTACACTGTACAAAAATGAAAAAAATTTGATGTCCAATGGTAATTGCTGGGTATTCTAAATTTATTCTTGAATGTACAGAGATACAACAGCAATCTATGTTGTTTTCACAGAATGACAATATTAAAATACATATTAAACAAAAAAGAAACATTAAAATATTATATTAAAAAGATTTCACTTGTGTTAAATTGGGAGCTATGCAGAGATACAGACTAGTGTTTGGTCTGCTGTTGTTCTCTGCATATGTATATTAACGATCTGCTGAAATAAACTATTTGTGATGAAGCACAGTTATTTTAAAATAAAAATGGAAATCATCTACAGGATATGCATATAGAGCATTCCACCATTTAAGATAGTTACATCATGACAACTTGACTTAAAATTCATAATTATATCAAGTTGAAGAAACATGAATTTACAGTTCATAAGAAACTTATGAATTAAGAGTTCTAGTGAAGAGAGAGAGAGGGGGGGGGGTAGAAGAAAAGAAACAAAAGCTGTATACAAATGAGTATACACAATTCTCAAAACCTAAAAGTTACCTCATTAAATATTGGCATTGCAAAATATGTACCTTGAATGATTATCTGTCAGCCTGTGAAATCCTCTTCACTCTATATACTGATCCTTATGCTGAGTGTTCATTTATTTTGGGACTTTTGAGGCAAAGGTTTGAATTAATGACATTATGATTAGGATAGCGAGTTTCATTGGGCTTGACATTAATGCTGCCATACTATCAGTGTTACCATCACTAAATGTATGAACAACATTGCAGGACTTTCAATCAAGTCCTTCATTCACACTTGACTTGATGACACCAAGTGCATGATGTCACCACTAGGTTGTACTCTTCAGCCCTAGAGGGGCAATGATAGAGCTGGAGAGGTCAGGAGGGAGAAATATGCATTATCAATATTTTGGTTCAAACTGCTTCTTTTATTATACATTTTTAATCTAGTATTGCTAATACTAGAAGGGATTTAAATAATAAACACCTCTGCCAAGTGTCATGAAACATAAAACAATGGAACATAATTCTTTGGCACATGGATGAAGAGAATGGAACACTTTTGAAATGTACTCCCAATAGGAAGGTTACATAATGTCTAATGATGGATGATATGTACAAGGCTACAAATCTGACATATTACATTCACATCACTTTCTCCACCGACTATTGTTTATTCTTATACCTCTTCTAGAAACTATGTTTACAAAAGCTTATTTTTCTATCTACTTCATGTTAATCAAGATAAATGTTTACAGAAATGATATTCTGTTGTAGGTACAAGGATACAGGAGGCCAAAGCCACAGTAAATCTTTAAAATTTGCTAGCTTTGAAATTCCATCTTTCCATGACATTGCGAGAAACAATTGAATGGTGGCCACTTCAAAAAAGTGATAAAAGCATTGAAAAATTCAAACCAATAACAATGGCTAATTCCCCCCAAAAAAGAAAGAAAGACAGAAAAAAAGCTGTATTTTAAAGAAATTTGCACTTTTTGTGGAAAATGTTTTTGCCACCTCTTATGGTTTACCAGTTACACAAACTTCACAAAATTAGTTCTGTATAAAGTGGATTTCACAAGATACTACTGAAAGTTCAATTTACCTCTTATAGGAAGGTAGTAGAGAATGTAAAAATACACGAGTGCAATGCAATATTTGACAACCCTGCACCACTGAGGCTACAGGCTGAGCATGTGCCACAGAGTAGGTCATGAAGCAAATGCTTCACACATGCTGGTGGTATAATTGCCACTCTTGATTAGTATAGATATATGCTTTGTGTGCACAAAGTGTTTGCCTTTTACACTTATACACTGATGCAGAAATTAATTAGAAATGCTATACAAAGCATGAGCATTAATGAAATCAGGTTTCATATTAGTGAAACCTTTACAGTGAAAATCAAGTAAGAAAAAACACACAAACAAAAGCCACATGTAATGAAATTTTTGGCAAATAATTCTGAAAGTACACTTGCTCCTCCTCTGTGAAAATGGAAGGTAACATTTGTTACAAAACATGTCTAAATATTCATCAGTATCTGGTGATGTTACACTTATGGAACAAAATTCTGTATGAGATTCATATCCCATTTGCCAAGATACTGAACCACTGGTAAGGTTATTCACAATATATTTGTAACTTATTAATGTTCCTAACACAACTTGGCGAAAAACTCTTAATAATAAGTTTACCTACTTTTTTGTTACTTCTTCCAGGTCTTATTTCATTGGTTACAGAATCCATTCTCTTGCTTTGAGGGCTTTGGACACACTTTACAATCTTTCCCTTTAGCATAGGGCATTATATTAACACGTATCTGATGAATAATATACATCCAGCAATCCAGGGAGCCTTTATTAGCAAATTTAAATTTCTACTGCATCACTAGTATTGTAACAAGTTTCCAACAAATTAAACTTGTCTATGGCTGGTTACAATCTGTGAAGAGTTCCATGAATATTTCTTTAGGGCACACTTCATCATATGTCTCCATCTTACCACAACTTAGTGCAACTGTTCTTTAATTTATTTGCTTCATTTCTAGAGCCCCCTTTAACTAGTATGGCCATACTGGAGGCTTGTTTTGAGAAACAGTGGATGGTGTTTTTACTCAAACTTAGCTTTTCTTAACATTAGTTTTATATTACTTACTTTCTTTACCACATATCTAAGTACTATTGTACATAAGTGGAAATACTATTCCATCCAAAAAACTGACATTAGATTTAATAAAAAATACCCATTTTGGGATCCCCTGAACCGCAATAAAAAGCATTTTTAAAAAAAAGGCCTGTGTATGTGTGTGTTTGTCCATGAAAACATAGCACAAAAGGAAAGTTGGTTAAACATCAAATTTGATTTAAGTTTGGCCTCTTCCAACACAAAGACTTTTCAAGAAAATTCCCCACCCCAAACTACCCTTTATATGAGAATATGTTTTATTTTCAATGTTTTCAAAAATGGCTCTAGTAATTTTGATCAAAAAGCCACTAGTTTAAAATATTTGCATTACAAATTAAAATCCATACCTTGAATTTTCTGTGAATAGCAAATGAAGTCTTCTTCATTTGAATGGATTTTGTATGATTGGTAAACCGCAAGAGATAAAAACATCACAAAAGTACATCTTGTTAAAACACAATTTATGAATTTTTTTCTAGCATTATACATTTCTGACGTATATTGGTTTGAATTTTCTAATACTTCATATATTTTTAAAGCATTTGTTCACATTCTTTTATTTCTCATGATGTTGTGTAAAGAGTATGCAATTTCAAATCCATCACATAGTGACCCGCTTTTAAAGATTTGAGTTGCTTTAGCCTACTGCCTCCTGCCCTGTACCTACAGCGAAATGTTTAAAAAAATAATTTCTGCAAATATTTATCTTGATTAAAGCTGAAATAGAAAGATAGCTTTGGGTATAGCTTGTAAAGGATGTTTATAAATAAATGAAAGTGGGTACACAAAGATTTATGAATGCAACACAGATCTGATTTATTATTAAACACACTCAGATTCACACTTCCAGACTTTGTGGAGGATAAGGAATGATTCACCACTCCAACTGGGAATCAAATGTGTGTTTCTCTGGATTGAGAAGCTAGAATGCTTATCACTCAACCACAGAGGCAGTCAACAATAGCCCTTACTAAGTACTCTGACTCACCTTCAACCAATCTGCATTATGTTGTGCAACATAAGGCAAGAGAATGCAACTCTGTAAAGTTACCAGATGTAATATGCTACCAAAAGTGCAGACTTAAATTGGAAACTATGCAAATCCCACCAATTTCAATAAAAAGATGCAGACGCAAAATCTGTTTATTACTTTTAAGCTGTCCATAGAACTAAGCATGCGGATATTTTAAGGCATCTCAGCATAATCACATAATGAAACTGTGATGCACATTCATTTTTTACATTAAGTAAAGTGCTCATTAGCGCTCAGAGAAAAAATAAAACTGCAATGTTTCATTTATATACTATACAGAATTATCCCTTAAACTAAGAACATTTATACTCCTTTCTTACAATCCTTGCTTCAGATTTTTTGTGTTCCTTGGTTTCTGTTAGCCGGAATCTTATCTAAAATATATAAAGAGTCACATACTAAAACATACTTCATTTATGCCAGATGGTTAAGATCAGGAAATGTTTTTCGAATACGTTTGTCTCTGTCCTCAGTTGTTTGGTGACTGATTACTGGCTGCTGTTCCTCAACTAATGTATTGTGACCTTGATGCCCTCTAGTGGTAGTACTACATAACTTCATTAGTTCGTTCAGCAGTGGGTTCTCCAAATTCAACAAATGAACTGTTTTGTAAATATAAATCTTTTCCCAAATTTCCAATTCTAAAGCTGAAGTTACACGTTTTAACAATTTAATATCTTGTCCAATTTCATAATTATCCAACCAAAAGTGGTGAGCTACTGCTGATTTATCTGTTTTTTTTTATATTTCTTTGGTGTTCCTTCAACCTGGTGTTCAAATTTCT
The DNA here is from genome assembly GCA_030765065.1 of Deroplatys truncata. Lineage (NCBI taxonomy): Eukaryota > Metazoa > Arthropoda > Insecta > Mantodea > Mantidae > Deroplatys > Deroplatys truncata. The sequence goes on along the minus strand of CM060987.1, from coordinate 169,394,532 downwards.
TATAGTTTTCCCTATATAAAATTTCTCACAATCATCATGCTTAAGTTGATAAATTCCTGATTTCATTTTGAATGGGATAGTGTTTTTGAGAGGTTTGTTCAGTAAATTATTCAAACTGTATTTGTTTTGAGGAGTCAATGTTATATTAAATTATTTTAAAAGCTTCTCAAATTTATTGAAAGCTCATAGATGATATTTAATTTTTTATATTTCCAATCTTTATTATCTATTTGCTTTAATGTGGTCAACTGCTTAAGCTTTTTGTTTTTCAAATTACATTTGATTAACTTTTTTATCAAAATTTAATTTTATAAGAAGCTTACTTAGGTTAATCACTGAATTGCTCAGCAGTTTTCAACAAGATTTTATGATTATTGCTTCATTGTGCTGTCCCAACAAACATTACTTTCTGTTTCACACACACACGCGCGCGCGCGCGCATGCACATGCATCCCGGCCCCCCCCCCCCCACACACACACACACACACACACACACACACACACACACACACACACACAGCTGTATAAAAGTTATTTTACTTGCTGAGAGAAATAAATGCAATATTTGATGCAATAAAAGTAGTTATCACAAGTATAGGATAAAGGTCAAGAATATGATCTTACAAGTAGAGGTAGGAAAAGAATAATAAGGCTATTGTTTTGGAATGGTTTCATCCTCAGAACACTTTAGTCTTATAGTTCCAAAATGAGTGCTCTATCTTTCCCTAATGTGATTATTTCAGTACCTATTTTTATAACCAGTTCCAAAAGTAATGCTCTGATCATTATATTCTATACCAATATAACAGTTACAAATATGTATATGAATGTGGAAACTTGAAATCGTTCCTACTTTAGTGTTTCCAAGTTACAATAATGAGCAATGCCATTAGAAATATTCTAGCCAATCAGACTTAATTATGTTATTGAGCTACTGCAATACATGTGAAAAGCAATTACCCAAGATGCCATTTTGGAACATATAATAATAGTATAATGGAAACTGATATAAGGTGGTTACCACAATGATGATGACAGACATGAAATGAATTCATTTAAGTGAGTCAAGTAAGCAGTAATTATAATATGTATTTAGATGTAAATCAGTGTTTGTTTTGTTGTTAACAGTGCATTATGAATCTGCACATGCATATTTTAATGTAGGATTGCAGGGAGAAAGGAAAGAAGGGAGCATTGTGTTGCCCCTTGACAATATCCATAACAGAACGAAGGATCACAATTTGATACAAAAGAACCTGAGTAGCCAAGTAACAAGGACTACAAGTGTCTTCCTGTTATGGATATCAGTAAATAGAAATCATGTACTTGACTCTTATTTTGGAACGGTTATTTGGAAACGAGTATTTTGCCAGAACTGAAATTATTGGAAAACTGTTACTGAAAAATAATGATTCTCCCACCTCTACTTATAAGTTTGGGGTTAAGGGTGCTAAACAGCTAAGGTCATCAGAGCTACTTATAAGTGATTCCCTGCTATAAATATAACTTTTTAAGTACAATCTGATTGTTTATAATACTGATTAAATATTTATAAAAAAGGAACACCTTTGCCACTTTCTTTATAACTGTTTCATGTAATTTAACTATTTTCCAGTCACCATAAGAACTATATTACATTTAAACATTCACATGTGACCCAGTTTGTATTGACTGGTTGGGTACTCACCTTATAGCCTAGACAAGGCATCCCACTTATTTTTCTCTACCTCCAGCCAATTGAAAATTACAGCTGTTAAAAGTGCTGTGTTTTGAACATGAGCAGGGATTCAAACATTTATGAAGTGAAGAAATAACCATTCAAAACAATCGAGACACTTGTGAATGTTTAGTCTTTATGGTGAACAAAGAATATGAACTTTAATACACATCTGCTGGGTTCATATAATTAGCTCCAGCATAGCTGAAGTCTACTGTAACCATTGTTAACTTTAACAGCTTAATAATGAATGCTCTTTTTCCTCCTTTACAATGATAGATGGCAATATTACCATGTATTCCAAGATTATCAAGAACATTCTAAAAAAGCTTTTTTGTTTCCCTTATGTATGACACTTATATTCTATATAATACATTATTTCAGATACTAGAAGCATTAAATAGCAAACACAAACTGCATTTGGTTCAACAGGGTGTCTACTAAATATTCTTTAAGGGTTTTCTAGATAAATTATGTTATATTGTAAGGTTTTTCTATTTATTTATTTTTTTTTTTGACCAACCGATGTACCTAATTGTTCTCTTCTTAACAAAGCAGTAACAATGCTGCCGAGCAATTTAAATTTATATGAAACTATAGTGATCCCATCATCCCATACTAATTATGTCCTTTATTTCTTTTCTTCCTTTTTTCCCTCTCTCCTTTCTACTATTTTGCAATGTATGTTTAGTAAGGGACCATGAGCAGTCAATACCTATAGCATTAGGTTATTTTATTTACCACAGTGTAAACAATTTTTACTTTCTCTAGCATTCATTTATAGTACATAGGTAGAGGAAATATTATATTTCACCCAAAAACCTGACATCAACATTTCACTGGAAATAAATGTTTTAAGGTCTCCTGAATTAAAAAAAAATTATCAAGCCTGTATTTAAGTTCAGTATCTTCCAAGGATGCAACAAGAAGATTTTCAAGAAAATCCCCCACCCCAAACTACCATTTACTTGCAAACATTTTCATTATTTTTCCAAAACTGGGCACCATGGTAGCGCAATGGTTTTGTTTCCAACTCTTGTTCTGAAGGTCCAGGGTTTGATTCCTGGCTGGCTCTAGGGTGGCAATTTTAAGTCAGCCCTATCCACATCTTCATCTCTGGCTTGCTCATGTGAAGTATCCCCAAGGCCTAATGTGGTTTGGAGTCCACAGTAAAAGCTGTAGGTATTCTCATTCCACCACCATCCTTATCATCACCCTACCATTAAAGGTAACAGACTTTGCCTGCTGGGTGCCTCCATCTCAGAAATGGGTTCAGTCATTGCTTGGGGAAAGAGATAACTCCCAAAGGTCATAGGCCATATACGGGAAACATTAGAGACGATGACAATTTTCCCAAAAATGGCTCTAAAGAATTAGATTAAAATAACATATGTTTAAGATATTTGCATGACTAATAAAATGCATATTATCTTGAATTTTCTACAGATAGTCTGTGAAGTCTCCTTTGTGTGGGATGAATTTTTTATAATTTTACATAAGTGGTAAACTGTAAGAGATAGGCAAAAACTTACCATAGAAAAAACATACAATTTACATAAACTTTTTGGTAGCAATTTTTAAAGTCCATGTAGCAATTTTTGACCTTTCCCAAGTGTAAGTGCATCACCTGATATGCTTGAAAGTCTGCAATTCTTTTTTTAACCCTTTCTTTCTTTACATTGCAAGAGCTTGTTACCATGAATAAACATTTAAATGTTGTTTCTGCATGTTATAACTAAGTATTTCTTGCTTAATTTGAAATCATTCCTAGATAAAAATATATTGTAACGTATGGTGGATGGAAGACTCACTTTATATTATATATAATGAATGTACGTGAATCTGTCACTGATGGAGAAAATTGTGTGAATGCATCACAGCAGATGTTTTTATTTACTGTTGTACAAACAGGTATTTTTTAATGTTAATTTAAGTTCATAAAATAGTTTTATTTTAAGTACTCTTCCAAAATTGTACACTGAAAGGGGAGCAAGTTTGATGATAATGCTTATTTTAAATAGAATCATGTCCTTTTCTTTATACTATATGTCACATGTGTATATTAATATGCAGGTTCCTCATCCAGTTATGTATTAGAAGTTTATTGTTTACCACCTGACAACAGAAGTACAACAATTACTTATATCATGAATAATAATCATAACACTGTACATAACAGAAGCTGCAAATCATGCCAATATTTTAATCCTGTGAAGTTCTTGTATATCATATAAAAGGCTAATAATAAATAAAACAGTTCAATTTATTTACTTCTTCCCCCAATAATTATAAATCCCTTTCCCATTCTGGAGAAAACTTTGTACCACATTTTTGGTTTCAAGGTGGTTAAATTTGCATGCTAATTTCGCTTATTTCTCAAAAAATGTAATTACTGAAAAATTGTTACCTATATCCCTCAGCTTACAAGGTTTATAAACTTTCTATAAGCTTTTCATCATTGCAACAAAGAAAAATTATATCATTCAATGTTCCAAGAATACCAGATTTTCCAGGTCAGTAGACAAGCTGTTCAAATATCATTACTCAAGACACATGTATTTAAAACATGTACACTTTTAATGCTTATAATTTCTGTTACAATTTCAGTTAAATATAAAATTTATTACAAACTTACTTAAGAGAACTTGTAATTATTTATGATGAAGATTACCTTAGAGTTTGACAATACTTATAATCTGCTATATGTACATAAAAAACAAATGTATTGCTGTTTCTGTAACAATTTTACTGCTTTATACAGAAAGGCATAAAACTGGCTAGTACGGTTATATTCCACCCATTCCAAAGTTACCACAGTGAGAAGATTATTTCAAACTAGATGAATTTGGAAATAACATAGATTAATAAATTCTAAGCATTTTCAAGCAGCATAAAAGGGGTTATAATTTATGAAAGCAATTATGCAAATAATATAAACAAAGAGAAGAGTATTAAAAACAGGAAAGAATCTTAGGAGATATGAACAATGTCTGTTACTGATATTAGGAAATTTTATTATACAAAGAAATTTTTGCTGTTATGTTTATCCCTAAAAGTACCAGAAATGCAAGTGTTTAGTTGGAAGATGCTGAAATATAACCGACCTGTTTGTGTAAATATTGTCATCCTTTGTTGGCTCCATTTAGTTGGATTTAGCAGGTCGCGAGATGGTCCTCTCAAACCTCACGTACTATCATCATGAAATAAAAATAATAAACTGAGAAATTAAAACAAAACAAAAATAAAATGTTTTTGCATGCAACAATGTGTTTCACTTCTCATCTTAGCTCATTTTCTTTACCTAAGCAATGCAGTAAACCAACGCTATAATCAAACCTCCAGATTTTTATTTATTTTTTTCAATAAACATAATGTTTTATAACCACTATTATGCATTAATCAGTGAGCCAACCACTGCTCCAAGTGATGCCACTAACATTTCTTGTTGTTTTCTCAGAGAGCTAATAATCCATGTGCATATGTCATTAATAAATAAATTAATTGTGACATTTAATCATATTTTACATCTAGTGTAAACTGTTAAGTTTTTCGGACAGCAGAAAGTTTATGCTCTTGCTCTGAGGGCCAGGTACCTAACAGCCATCTTCATTAAGACATACTACTCTTATAGACGTGATCTACAATAACACTGTTTTACTTTGTGTATTGTATGATTGAAAATAAATAAATATCTTTAATGCCAAGTGCATTTAACGCATTTGAAGGAGTGTGACAATATTAAGTCGCCTGTATCCAGGCCTTCACCTATGCCTAGCTCATGTGAAGTATCTTCAAGGCCCAATGCGGTTCAGAGTCTATAGTAAAAGCTGTAAGTCCCCTTGTTATGCTCCAAGGTAAGAGACACCACTTACTAGCACCACTTCACTAACCATTTCACTGGACGGGACAAGATTTTCCAAAGGTTGTGCTAAACCATATGGGGAGTATTGGAAACAACAACACAAATGTTGATATTCTAATGCAAAATCCATCTTGCACCAAACGGTTAATTATAATATTTCATAATTTTTTATTTTGGGCTTAAAAATAATATAGAGAGATTATAGTGCAGGAATTAATTCATTTTAATTACCATAACAGAAAAAAATTTCTTTGTTTATGCGTTATTCTATTTCTTTCAATTCTGCAAATATGAGTTATACAAAATATTTAATATCACATGAACTAATAAATGTTTTTTAAATTTGCAACAATTTGTAATCTTCTAATGCCTAAAGCTCTCATACAAATTTCAAGCATTTTGAATAATGAAAAATGCTGAGAAAAAGAAAGAACTGAAAAAAATGAACATGATGCTTAATACTGTGTTTTACTGAAGTGGTCATTTGGAGCTTTTAAAGTTGCTGGTAATAAGAACACAATAGTGATGCATGAAAGTACTAGGTATATGCACAATAAAAAAGAAAGAAAAAAAACCTACATTTTTTGTAGTGTTTTGCCAAATTTTAATGATGCATTGCCTTAAATGAATACAACCGCTACTCTTGTACATTAAAAAATCTTCAACAGTGTACTTTCTTTTTGGGTAGCAGTTTTAGTCGGCTAATAATGACGAAATATTTAACACTAATACCAGTAGAGTAATAGCCTCCGTTTGGGACAAACCTCCACTTGCATGAAGCATTATGCAAAAAATATGTTGATTATACAAATTAATTGGTGGCATAAAGAGTGAAATACCCCCCTGAGCCTGGTAAAAAAGGTACTGATATGTGGGGCATCCAATAAATAGCTTTCCCTACCGAGTAACAAACCTTGTGTATGAAGCTTGTGGACAGGGATGTGTTGGCTGAGACTGGTTTACATTGTTACCTTCAATCTTGCTGCTTGTGAGCTACATACTTGCCAACTTCCTGAAACTGAAACCTGTAAAACTTTCCCTTACCCAGCAAAGTGTATTAATTTTGGGAGGACATGAAATTTAGTATGGCTAAAATGTTCAGTGCAGTAAATTTATAAAAATTACATGTAAAATAAATGGGAATTAATTTTATAAGCATCCTGAAGATCTGGTACTACTTTCTGTCATACATGATGCAATTCTTCCTGGTATCACATATAAACACATAATAATAACAATGAAACCACTTCCTAGACTATACATAGATTTTTAGTCCATATTTTACACTTCATAACATGAAGTATAAACATAAATGTTCACAGAAGTAACATGAATATAAGATAAACAATTTAATGAGGGAGTTGATTTTACAATTCACATTGTCCATTACTGAATGTACATACTCATTTACTGCTCATTGGTTACTAGAAGTCACTCATGGTGCAATCAAATTTTAAATCTGTATGCTATTTTGTTGTAGCCCAGTGAAGCAGGACCATGATTGTGATGAAGGATAGATACAAAGATAAGCTCTGTCCTATCATAGCAATGTATACCAATTAGCTCTAATCTTAAATTATAATATGCCCACCTTGTTGTGTGGGAGTAGCATGTCTGCCTCACATTAAGAAGTCCCAAGTTCAAATCTTGGTTAGGGTATGTTACCTGGATAAGGTTTTTGCAGGGGTTTTCCTTATTCTGAGAAGACGAATATCAGGTATTTCTAAGTTCTAAGGACCCTGGGTCCGTTTGAGCATCATTTCAACCATTTCATGCATTCACCATTCGATATGACCTACCTGGTTAAAGGGTGTTAATCTTAAAGCAAATGAACACACTTAAGTTATGATATAATGCAATAAAACGTAACACTTTGTCATTGTGTGGTAAAAATCTGTAACACTTTGAATCTGCCCACTAAGTTGTAAAAAAACCTCCACTCCCACACATTTTACAGGCAAACCATAAAAGTTGACAAGTATGGAGCTATCATTCTGCATTTGTTTCTTCATAAAAAAAACCAAACTGCTGTCAATATCCCTGAGTGTTTAACTATGGGGAAGGTTGCATGAGAATTCAAATGGTTCAACATTAGCTGGCAAGGTTCATGGAGGGCTGGAAGATAGGGCCATCAGAAGACCCATCACAGTGACTGGTAACAATTTGTAATGTGTGGACAAAGATTGATATGTTACCATTGACAACATTCTAATGTGACTACCTCTTGGGATGAAATTAGATACTCATTCATTGGAAAGATTCTGACATACCATCTTCATTACCGCAAAGCCTGTGCAAGATGAATGTCATGTTTGCCAAATGATGTCCACAAGCAGCCAGAGTTTGGCCAGAACGTTTCTGGAAATGCACCAGAGAGAGAGAGAGAGAGAGAGAGAGAGAGAGAGAGAGAGAGAGAGAGAGAGAGAGAGAGAGAGAGAGAGACAGACAGCCAGACAGAGAGAACCGATTTTCAATTGAGTTGTTGTTAATAATAACATACAGTGTTCCAAAAAAGGAAAAGGTTATGGAAAGTTATGGCAAAGGCATTTTGGGACTACCTTGCAACATCTCAAGTAGTGCAGAGAGTTTACCATGGTGTCTTGAGAAATCTGTGAGCTGCTATCAAAAGAAAAGGTCCTGGACTTTTCTGTTGCAAAGTTCTACTATAAATGACAATGCTCAGCCTCATCCAGCTCAGCTGATTCAGGAGGAATTCAGGAGATTCAAATAGGGCATTTTGTTGCATCCTTTATATTCCCCAAACCTTGCCTCCAGTGACTTTCACATGTTCTCCCAACTCCAGTTACATCTTGGAGGTAAGCAGTTTCATGCTGATGATGAAGTTAAACCTGCAGGACATGGCACAATAATAGTTGGAAAAACTAGTCAGGCTAACAAAAATGTTTGGACAAAAATGATGACTATAAGGGTTGTAAAATGCAAATGATAGTATATTGAACACCAGTGGAGAAAAGCATTCATTGCACATCCGAGTGTGACCTGTTGCAATGCAAGCTCTACTGAGTATTGGATATCACAGGAGTATTGCAAAGAGCTGTTCTACAAATGTTTTATATTAATTTTTATACTATTATACTGCAATGTATATTTTTATAATCATAAAAATTATAATATAAATTTTGCAGTTAAAATGAATAACTTGGTAATTGCCTCCTATAATTAAAAGAATGAACTTCTTGGATCAACTGATTAAGTGAACTACATGGAGAGCCAAAAGACTATGAACTGGCTGCGCAGTGTTTTTCCTGTCTGCATCCTCGGCGCTCATTGCCGTCAGCTGCTATCATAGAAAGGTGCGGATGAAACCATACAACATTTATAAAACCACTTTTAAATGCTTTACTTAACAACTTTATGAAAGGAGATGCTGAAACTGGCCACCATCGTTGTCCATACATTTTTGGCACCTCTTTAGTAAACTATCCATCACTCACCGTAGTTCACATTGAGAAATGCTGGCAATTTCCCGGCAGATATTTTGTTTTAATTCTCCCAGGGTATGTGGGTTTGTCTTGTACATTTTGTTTTAAATTACCCCAGAGATAGAAATTGCAGGGGGTTAAGGTCGAGTGACCGAGGGGACCACAAATCTCTACTAATAATTTTGTCCTCAAATTCACTTTGATAAAGTTGTTAAGTAAAGCCTTTAAAAATGTTGTATGGTTTCATCCGTGCTTTTCTATGATAGTGCAGATGGCAACGAGCATGAGGACGCAGACAGAAAAAAACACAGTGCAGTCGGTTCGTAGTCTTTTGGCTCACCCTGTATGTTTGTATGATTATGAAGAATGGTATTTTTGCATCATTGTTAGTTTTTCAATGGGATATTGAAAATTTAAACACACTAAAGTTATGGATATCAGTGACAGCAGCTGTAATAAATTTTTAGACAAACCTAAAGTTTGCAAAGTCAAGAAAAAGGTATGAGCAACAATGTGACTAATTATCAATATGGTGCAAAAAGAAGAATGTAACAATTTTCACTGAAGGTGTAATGCTGGCTTATTTGTTGAAATATCCAAGGCAATGAAGTCTTTAACACATTGGGTAATACTATGCATTTACTTTTGTTTGATTTTAAAAAAATATGAAAAATCTTATTTTTATTGAATTTATAAAACAGTTAGCAAAGTAGCATTGCAATGTGACTTATGTAAAATCCTAAATCAGATATGTGATGGCAACGTTGCAGTATAGTAATATAAAAATTTAAACATAATAAATTGTATAAAATATGGATAAGCTAGTACCAGTGATGTGAATTTGAAATTACATAATCTGAATCAGAGTTGAAACACTTAACATCACTTACATGTTTTACAACTTGACCGATTTCGGGAGCTAATTGCTCCCATCATTTTTGGACAACAAATCATAACATCACACCAAATATAACACTCTTAAAACCGACAAAACACACAGCAGAGTTGGATACTTGGGAAAAGTTTATTAATCACAAAAATCACATAACATCACGTGATGAATTTTGAACTGCCGCCACCAAACCCACTATGGAGTTTCATCATTAAACCAGATTCCACCACACACAGATGCATATAGGATAACACCACGAGGAACCAGTCAGCCATTTCCGATGATGGGAGCAATTAGCTCCCAAAACAGTTGTAAAATTTGTAAGTGATGTTAAGTGTTTCAACTCCGACTCAAATTTTCTATATAATAATGAATTGTGTTTAATATTGTCTTACAAAAATATGGAAACTAAGTCAAAAATAAATGGCTTTGGACAGTGGATAGAGAAAAGTAAGAGGTAGTGTATCTTACTTTGAATGAAAAACTATGGTGAATGTGTGATGGTAAAGTGATCAATAAGTGACAAGTGAAAGACAAGTGGAAATGGGACATGAAAAACTGAAGCAAGATAATTTATTGATGGAAATTGTAAAATGTAGATAAACTGTAGTGATTGTCTACAGAATAAGTGGCCAGGGTCAAAGTTCAATAGACAAGCAAATTGTAAATCTCTTAGCACAATAAATAAATACATAAATAAAAAATAAAATAAAATAGTTATTGGATGCCCCTTGTATCACCAATGCAAAAATTCTGATTTCCAGCAAATTTTCTCACAAAATGTATACAGAGAAATATTACAATATGTTTTCAGTATTTCTTTTTGTGAAAAGGTTCCCCTCCAAAGAAATTTGCTGGATATCCACTAGTTAAAAGCATGTATTAAATTATATGAGCTGAGATGAGAAATGTGTATCAATACATAACACAAATCACAATATTCAAAACAAAACCAAACCTGTTCTAAACCGAATGGGAAAGACCTGCAACAAACCTTTGTATATACCTTACAGATATTGTTCATCAGGATATTTACACAGATAATAGTTTACAGACTTAAGAATGAGTCCTTAGCTAACTCTTCGATCTGGAATAAGACAATATTTACACAAAAATTTGAGCTTCCTACAAATTTCAATAGTATTTCACTGTATTGTATATCAATAAAGAAAGGAGTACTACATTTTGAAGCCTGCATCTTTGGTAGTTTTTAGGTGCATAATCAATGTTTCCAATACAGCTTGCAGAGCCATCTACCAACTCCTTATTGTACTCACATACTTGTTCTTACTTTTAATTTTTTCAACATGTTACCTGTATGTAAAATTTACATCTGTTTTATTGGTCTTCCATATATTGCACTTTTTAAATTTCTGAGATATTCACCATATAAAAATATATTATCAGACACATGAAACTATGTGAGCATTAATTATTTTTATGTTTACACTTTCAATCCTTATACTGGATGATCAAATTTATTCAGAACTTGGCACCACTAATTTAAATGCTTAACATTAGTTGCTAGTCAGTGAATGCTGCCTCATAATCCTCTTGAAATAACAGAAAGAAGACTTCAACAGTATAATGCAACTGTGCAATCTAGTAAGTGTCTCAAGAGCTACCTATGTCTGGGAAACACAGTGAACATCTTTGAAATTAAGCCTTAGGAACTACATACTGTGATTAATTTTGAAACAAAATTATTTATGTTAAAATTGTATAGTTGCATTCTGTCCAGTCAATCTGTTATTAGTGACATGGATTTCATTACTCAGGACCATGTTTGCATGGTAGAGAGGTATTTTTGAACTGGAAAGTACTCAACATTGTGATGTTGGCTGCTTCCTGAAGATTTGTCTCTTAGTTTTCCCACAATTTCAGCAACTTTTCAGAAAAAAAGAAAGGAAGGAAAGCCTTGCAAAGATGGTTAATAGGTCATTTTAATTTTGGTATGAAATCCATGTTTTTATTGTCTTTTCTTGCATTAAGTAAGTCTCTCTCTTCCCTGCACCTGTACTTGAAACTGACAGAGTACTGGAAATTATGACGGAGTTGTCATGAACATTGTTACACCAGATTAGTACAGAAACTGGATTATTGTAGAGCAGAGGGAAAAATATCAAAACCGTATCCATATAAATGTCTTCATAAGTTGCAAGGAATAATTGACATGTCACACCATTTCAATTTTTATATGCTATGAGCTTTGAAATGGCAGTTTTCTCTCTCCCTTGTTCTCCAAGCTATTCTATGTTACTCTACATGTCAATTCATTGGAACTAAGTATTCAAATACATTGTGTTACACTCTTGCTTAAATAATTACATAATTCAAAATAACTAGTAGGAAGTTCCAAATAAATTTGATTACCAGTGCCATAATGAACAGTTTACTGCATAAATTAAAATTTCATTAAGGCTGGAATCAAACTAAGCATTCAAAAGGTTTCACTCAGTATACCTATATGCACAAACATGTTTTCATAGGCTCTTGTCTATATTGCCAGTGCTACCAAAATCGTTCAGACATTTGGATCCTTCATGGCTGAATGGAGTTTTCCTGGTGGTGTGGGTTTGAACACTTTCACATATAGGTTCACATCATTGTGAATTTTAAAATTCATCACCTGTTCTTCATTCTTCTTACAAAGGTCTTCTTCTGCACATCTAGTTCAATACAAACTGGTCAACAGCAGCTGATGATTAGGCAAGAGCCTACAAAAACATGTTCCTGGATATAGTGTGATGAGTGAAAGATTTTGAGTGTTTAGTTGAGTAGACCCTCAAGAAATTTAATTCAAATCTGGTTATATGTTCCTATTCATGTTTATTTAATTTACTGTGTATTCACTTTTAAACCAGTTTACCACAAAATAAAATACAGCTGCAGCAAACCTCAGCTTTGATCAAGTCTCTCTCTTTATTACTATATTACAGTAATTTGATTAAATTTATGGATATTAACATGACAAACTTGCCTTACATTTTCTTACAGTTTAAATACCAAGGCATTTCAAGATAGTGCTATCAAAGTACTATCAATATCTATGTAAGCTGATCACCATTTATTTTATGTGGGCCACCCCATCTTTTATCACAGATTCAGTAGCATTCAAACATACCTAACTTTCAACATTGAAATCTTCACTCTCAATGCTTCAGCTAACTTTACCTATGTGAGAACAGGTAGCAGCAGTTTTTAAAGGCTTAGGCAGTTGTAATATGAAAAACGTTTTGGAAGAAAATAACCTGATCTGAAATGGTACATACTCCTCCTGCAACTTTTAAGTCACAACAACACTGTCTGATGTGTTAACACATGGGCAGATTTAGTAGATATGTATCTTTCAATATGAAGCAAACTGAAGCTACAAAGTGGACAACCATATGGGAAAAACTGAGGTTAGTTGGAAAATTAAATTATTCAATGCATGATTATGCTTAAATTACATGGCTCCTCTCATAATTTTTCATTTATGGCAAAAATGTAATCATGTTCTGATTCCATGAAATATGCAATGTAAATAACACCTATTTGAAAATGACTGCCTGCAGAGAGCACATCACACCAAACTTTAAGCATGAGTTAATTTTTGACCATGCCTTATTTCTGTGTATCAATTTCACTAGCAATAAATTAACAACCCAAAGGTAAATATAAACATGTTCCACAGATGTCTCTTTGTGGCTCTTCTTATTTATTTGTACAATATTTGGTATGCCTCCTTAAATCCTGAAGCATAAGACATAATTCAGATGACATAAAAAATTGGTAACAGGGAACATTAAAGGATACTTCCAGAAACATCAGAAAAAGGGGAACATGAAAGAATACTTCCATAAAGATCAGAAAAAGGATTATAATGATTAATAAAAATGGTTTCGAGCTAATAAATTCATATTAAATACTAACAAATTTATAGCAATGCAATTCTATAGCTTACACCAAAAACATTTAATAAAAGCTAGGTTAAAATTCAATAAAACTAATATTAATTATAAAGAAGGAAAAAAAATGTCAAACATTCAGAGTGATGAAATCCCGAAGAAAGACATTAACATAAAAACACTGGAATGTAAACATCACAACCTCCGTTTTCAACCAGCTTCATCATTGGGCATTCAACAGACTTAAATTTTCAAAGAATATAATATTTTCTTGGTCTTGGAAAATAATAAGTGTGCTCAGTTCTGCAACAAAAACATCAATCACAGAAAAACAAGGCAGGCATTTACTCAATAGACAGAAAACAGACAATGGGAAAACAAAGAGAAATTTGAAAACTAGAAGAACAGCTAAAGAACAGTTTAGAGACATAAAATACAAACACACAATGGTCACAATTTCTGGAGGGAAATGCATGACACAAACTCACATTAATACTTTTGAAACATGTACCAGCAGAAAGGAAACTAACCATGTGGGCACAGATCTACATCTGGAAGAATAAGGGAAGAGTCTTTCATTTTGAAATCTCTCCAAGCGACATCTTCAGCAAATTTTTGGAACTGGCATCAGAGGGAGCTCCACTATGACAGAAATATCAGCAACATGCAGCAGTTGAGAACTGGTTGAAAATGGAGGCAATGATGACTCGGAAACATGTTAGATGTATGATTTAAATAGTCATTAATTGATTCAGTTCATTCATTAAATCGTTTGACATCACCTTTATTTGCTTCTTTTCTATGGTTTATTGTGCTTAGAATATAAATGTAAACAATACAGTAAGTGTAATATATGTCTAGTATATGCAGTTGCATACATTCTTATAGAGTTTCTTATTCTTAAAATTTACAAAACAAGTGAATTAAATATTTTGAGTGTAATATATGTATGGCAAAATGATATATTAGATACTGCTTAAGTATTACAACTGTTTAAATTAATTAATAATAAATTAAATATTTCAGGAAAACTAAGAGAGCAGCTGGCATTTCAAAAGTATGTTAATGCATCTTTATTCAAGAAAGTTGCACTGAACCACTAACAAGAGAAACATACATTCCTATCATGATGAAATCCTACCTGAAACTTTGCAGAAACTTGGATATTTACATAATAAAGATAACCTGCAAGTCCGCCTAGGTTATCAGATCTAGGGTTCTTAAAAAATCTTGTGTGTTACATTAACATGACTTTCTCTAGCCACTATAATTTATTTTTATATAGCTTCTCTACACCATTCTTGCAAACCTCATATTTTCTATCTACTACATTTAACTGAGATAAATTTTCACAGAAATAGTTTCATTATACACCTCATTGTACGTACAAGAGAGATGCAGGAGTCTGAAGCAGCAGTCAAATCTTTAAAAAGCAGCCACTACATCTGGTTTTGAAATTCCATACTCTTTCCATGGCCATGAGAAACAACTGAATAATGACAGCACTTCAAAAAATGCCACAGTATTAAAAAATTCAAACTGATAACAACATATATCTTGTAAATGGCTGATGCCAGAAAAAAATTATTTGAAATGAGTTATGTGTTTTAAAGAGGTCTACTATCAAGATTTTGTCTATATATTATAATTTAACAACTGTACAAAATTATACAAAACTTATTCAGAATGAAGAGAACTTAACAGGCTACTCCCAGAAAATTCAACATATACATTTCATTTGTCATGTAAATATCTTAAGTATATGGTATTTTAATTAAAAACATTAGAGCGATTCTTGAAAATCTTCATGTTACATTTTGGAAGATATTGAACTTAAATACCAAATTTGGTATTTATCCAATATTTTGTTTTTGAGTTATGCTGTTCTCTCTCTCATACACTCACATGCATCATGCACATGTGCTTCCAGAGTATGAATGTTATTTAACAAACTTCATTACTGACAGTCACTCACTGCAGAACGAAACAACTGCTCTAAATATCCACTTTTATGCTGAAGAAGGTTGTCCATACAGTAAACTATGATAACAATGGATATTGTGATGTCCAGGGTGTAATTATATTGATTTACTATTTTGTCATTATCAAAGTTACCTAGTTTATAGCCATTATGGATTTAATAAAATTCCTTAAACTGGGGTGGAGGAAAAAGCTTGAAAGAAGCTTTCATCAATCATAAAAGAATGCTCCAGAATGTTGGAGAACTTGGGATGGCCTGTCTCATGATTGGTCAGAGCTAGTTGGATGACATACATTTAGGGTGGAGGGGGGTGGGCAATGGATCATGAGTGGCTGTTAGCTTCACTTGGGTGATTACTGTAAAGTTTCCAATGATATGTCACACCTATACCATAGGGGTTTCCAGGCTCACCACAATATAAGAACTATACTTTATTATCTGCACACAATGTTGTGAGTTAATTGTTTTCTTATTCTACTACATTTACCATTTCCTTGGTTCCTCTCGCATATCAAACTTTTAGTAAAATGTTTTAGGGTTTTCAGCTTGCCCCTCATGGCTTCCTCACACATGAGGAACATCACATGTAATGCAATTACACTTCATAAGTCACAATATATCATTTTATCATGATAGATTAGTTTAGATATTCGTCTTTAACCATAAGTCACTACTTTCCCATTGTTGTTCAGATTATTGGGACTTTGTAACTAATGGGGAGCCCTGAATTTATGAGTGGCTCTGATGCAGAACTACATAACTGAGGAAGCAAAAATTATATTTTTCCATACTTGCATATGAGTTTCCTTTAACAAGATTACCAAAGCTAAATCTGCACTTACAAAATACAAATTAATTAATCTGTAACACAATCACTCATCCTGGCCTGCATATGTGACAATGGCAGATAACCTTTATCACTTACATTTCCAAGTATATGCAAAGCTTTGGGAAGTGTTTCAGAATGACAGGGATGTCTGCTTCTTTTATCTGGTATTACTTACCAAAGCAGGATTTAACATTCTATCCTGTCTTCAATATAATGGATAGTAGGAATAAATGATGGTGTGAATGAACGCAAAGTTTTTCAATGCTTAAAAATACTTAACCTTTTATAGCACAAAACCCTTGCTTATCCATCTGTCCATGAGGCTCATATTATCCTGAGAGTGATTCATGTTATGCTGAACCTTGAACCTTAATTAGGCGACAAGTATATAATCCATAAGACTCATTTTCCCATGGTAATGATCCATGATATGTTGTGATGATGAAGATGATTTATGTTTTAGGATGTTCAACTACTGGGTCATTAGCGCCCTCATGAGATATTGACCTTCAATCTCAGATAGGTAGCAAATATAGATACCATTGACCTATAAAGGGTTAAAGTAACTATTTTGACTAATGAATGCAGATTCACGACCATGAGATATCACATATGTAAGAATCCTCATCTGGCTAAGGTAGTATCTGGGCTTGATTTGATCATAAATAAGCTGTGAGAGTGAACACTAAGTAAGTACAAGTGTTAATGGACTGGGCTTATTTTCCCTGCTATTCCATCATGGTATCTGACTTGAGGTTTTGATACATCAGGTAGAGGGGATATAGTTGTCATCCTTTAAAACAAATATAGATCTTGATGAGTACATATGTTGATAAAGCTTAAGAATGCTTTTTTCTATCCTAAATAGATTTTTTGGAAAAAATATTTTGAAATGCAGAGAAGTTTGGCAACAGTATGCTTTTCCTAGCAAGTGGGTGAGAAAATCATACTTGATGGGTAAGATCAGGCCTGCCACAGAGTAGAATGTGTGCACACTCATTACAATAGGATCACAATATTTTACTCCACTATGAAAATAATGTTTATTTCCTGGCATTGCTTAATTTTGAAGTCAGTTCTTCACGTATTCTCAGCAAAATCTTAAATATCTAACGAAAGTGGCAAAACCTGAAACCTGAAACACACTTTTTTTTAGGTTAGAATGAAATAAAAGGAAATTAATATTTTAACTTAAATTTTTGCTTCTTATAAAAAAATCAGATAGGTACAGTAGTTTAAAATATCAGACACAATGAGTATTTATGTTGTTAATGGAGTATTCAGTGAAAAAAAAAAAAGTAAATCAATATTTTAACTTGGCGATTTAAGGAAATTCAATAAAACAAAATAAATACTTTTACATAAGCATCAAATAAAAGAGACAAACAAATAAATTATATTTTAATTTGGTGATTTAAGGAAATTCAATAAAACAAAATAAATACTTTTACATAAGCATCGAATAAATGAGACAAACAACTAAATTATATTTTAATTTAAACATTCAATAATAAAATGAAATAAAGCACCACATGGTAGTAGTCTTTATACAAAAGTGTGATACCTAGTGAGAAGGCAGGGATACCACAGCCGTGAGAGACTGTAGGTGATCAGTTACTCAAGTTGCTGTATTACAATATAATTTAGGTGTAAATTACAATTTGTAGAAAAAAAAGCTAAATTGTAACTTAAAAGTGAAAATAACAAAAACCATAGATTAGTTACTGATCTATTGCATACTTCTATAGAGTAAATCAGACCATTACAGTAATTTATTTCAGAAAATACAGCATTAAAACTATCATGGCAAAAGTATTTATAACTAAAGCACATGGGGACTTTCACTTGAGCTTGATTTCATTAATCAGCCATAACCAGAAGTGGCATCACTTGCATATCACTTTAAAATTTCAAATGGGGGTGGTGGTTAAATAAGTTATCATTAGCTGGAACTCTTCAAAATCAAACAACTTCCATAGGAAACGTTTTCATTAATTCATACTCTTTCAAGGAGCAAAGCATATTAAAAGACAAAACACCTGAATCCCATATATGCAGACCAATGCCATGCATATTGAGAAATGTTAAAACAAGAAAATTAAAGTTAATGTTGTCAAAAGAAGCTCAGATGACCTTGCACAATACGATGACAATCGAGTGTTTTATTTTCTTTATTTCTGTAGCTAATGAAATAAGTATAAAAGTTAATAGTGATTATAAATACCTACTGCTACTACAAATAGTAATTGTTTTCACAGATGAGGAAGATTTTTATATTTTGATGCTACTGGGTGAATGTCCGGGCTGCCAAGCATATATACACTGAACACTGAGAGATACTCTCAATGTCCTTATCAGGCATCTTGCTGCTCATGTACAAACAACTGGACAACTGCAGCCTAGTCACAACAAAATCAGTTTTCTCCTTGAAAGAGTATGAATTAATGAAAATGTTTCCTATGAAAGTTGTTTATTTGTCTATCATATGGTACCCTATTTGACTCACACTCCCATTTGGAATTTCAAAGTGATATGCCACTGACCCCACTTCTCATTATGGCTGATTGATGAAATCAAGCTCAAATGAAAGTTGACTGTGTTTTAGTTATAAACATTTTTAGCTCAACAATTTTAATGCTGTATTTTGCAAAATAAATTACTGCTACCAGTGTCTGGTTCACCTAACTTGCCTTAATCTTTCCATGTTTGAATTATAAATCTACAAAAAGTGCACAAAACTTATTTTTTCTCCTGCAAGAAACATTCATAGAGTAAAATTGTATTATAATGTCCCATACTACACAAAATCACCTCCTAAGAGGGTGACATCTGAGTTGTTTTTTTAATTTATTTATGGACACTCTTTAACTACTATGGTCCTTAGCGTCCTGTTCTATATTGAGCTTGAAAGACCGATAATTTTGCTCAGAGGCCTCTTTATCAGCTTGAACATTCCATAAATCTACGACACAGGGCCACCAGCTTTACTTCCCTTCTGAAGGAAGCCATGCTAAGGATTTTTACGCCCAAAAAACTCCATCGCCCTCCGCCGGGTTTGAACCCGCAACCTTGGGAACTAGAGGCTAGCATGGTAACCACCACACCACGGAGGACGACAAGGGTGACATCTACCCCCCTTATTTAATAAGAGGTTAACCTGCATGAACAAATAATTTTATCAGTGCTGTAGATTTTAAAACTATAATGAATTAAGTGCAATATTCTACTAACCTGCGAAAACAATCCCAATATTCACAATAAATGTTTTCATCACAGGAGCTATGTAAACAAATACAAACTCTGTAATCCAGTAAAATATTTTATTTTAAAAGGCATATTTTGAAATACATTCACAAAATTGACAATGTGAGGTAAATTAATTATTGCATTTTCCTTCTGTACTTGGAAGTCTTGAAGTTCCTTGAACACTGTCTTCTCTGTTCTTGTGTTTTTTGTTCCTATAACACTATTAGGGATTATTCAAATGATTTCCAATTGTGATCAAAATGTAGCATATATCTTAACACATGAGCTCAGTGGTGAAACAGCTGTAATATATGCTTGGATCATAGATTCCATTTCCACAACTTTTAAGTTTCAGGAAATTCATTGTTTTATAATGTTACTGTTTAACTTGCCATTTTTCCCTCAATGCTGACTGGGGAACACAGAGCGGCAATTTTCCTTTCACCTCTATAATATATGCTCTTAGTGTTTCACTTATGCACACCCTGTGACTATAGGATGTGGTCATCATAACAAATCATCATAACAATGATGAAATATTATTGCTCCTTCTGCTTGAAAAGTTTAGTCACGAAATTTTCTCTTGGCCATATATAAGACATATGGACTTATCAGAAGCTCTGTTACTATTGTTACTGAACATCAGTTCACTATGTATGTGCTATTTGATGTCTAATATGTTTCCCTAAAAATGTAGTAGACATTAAGATGTGGGAGGCATACTCTTTTAGTTTACTGAATCTAAGCATGCATAAATATCCTTTGTAAATGCTAGTACTCTCCTTGAACTTCTTTTTTCTCTACACAATTTTCTTGTTTTGTTCTCTTCTTCTTCTACTCATTTATTTTATTGCCTAACTTTATGCAGCTAATAAGAAAGCAGAAATCACCTCAGCTTTCTTCAATTATAACAAGGAATGTAATGTATAATTTTCCATTAGTAACAAGTTATTTATTCTTAGTGTTGTAATAATTTTAAGTAAGCAACTTAGTTCACAAAAGGTAAAATGTGGTTTAGTGGAATAAACTTACTTTCAGTGTTTGCTTGAAGCTTTCTCTTTCTCTTGTTTGTAAAACCCAAGAAAACTTGGACACTCACTCAGTTGAGTAAGGAAGACCACATTTTGTTTCAGTTTTTGCCTTTAAACATTCTTCCACCCTAGAGGTGGCAACATAACTTTTTGGTGATTCCCAATTCATATTTGAGTGTAATAGTTAAAACTCATGAGTTAATCTTGTATGAAAAATTCCTTTACTAATATCTTTTTACTCTATTACAATTTTCCTTTCTCCTTTTAATGGTGAGAATTACATATCAGATTCTCCTCCTCTGTGATAGTTTCAAAAATAAAATTGTTTCCCATGGCTGGCACAAATTAAAATATTTAAATGTTCCCAATAGATATGATGAGCAAGATGGTATATATGTTGACACACCTGAAACTAACAAAAATTATTTTTCAGATAACTATAATGTCATTTTAGGGATTTGTCTTTTCTCACTATAAACCTTTTAATTTCTTTTTCTGCACAGCAATATTCCACATATTGTTATATAAAAGTCCAAGTTCTTGATGGGGATTAGAGGAACAGTATACCAGATGTCACTTTTTAAATCAGAGATAGATCTTGCTAAGTAAACTGAAAAACTTCTTGAGCGTTTTGAAATAGAGACATTGACAACAAAGGGCTGTCCCTTACAGGAGGATGGGAAAATAATACTTGATGGGTAAGCCCAGGTCTGTAGCAGAGTAGAATACCTGTCATTTTTCTGATGTTGCTGTGAAGTTATTGCTGCATTATGGGAACAATTTTCTAGTTGTGTTGACAGTTCTTTCGTGTGTTTTCAGAAAAATATTTAATGTTTAATGCACACAACTAAAATCAAAACCTATTCATTTGAGTTTAAATGCAACAATAAAGAATGTTTGAACTTAAACATTTACTTATGTATGCTTTTAACACTTAAATGTAAAAACTACATAAGTACAGAAGTTTATATCAATGAGATACAAAAAGTTCAGGTGCTTTCTAAGCATCCACTAAGAACAAGTAAGTAAGATGGGTACTTTTATTTAACAATTTAAGAAAATGCAATAAAACAAATGGTTTTACTTAAACATTTAATAAAAGAAAACAAAAATGATGGTAATGTTTATAAAAAATATTAGGGATGAGACCTTGATACCGTTGATACCTTGATACTATCGATACTCAGTGGTATTGAAGTATGTCTAATACTTTGAGATAAACCTTTGATATTTATTCAATGCTTTTAAATTTTTAAGTTTTGCATTATTGAATGTTGTTGTGTCTAACTTTATGCTAGATAAGGAATGAAAAGAGTCGAAACCTCATGCTATTGTCTCACACATCTCCCCAAAGTGTTGCTGGATTAAAGTTCTTGATAGACCTTGACTGCATTTCTTGTGGGTGAGTCAATGCAACATTCCATTGACTCTGGTGTCTAAATAAAAACATGCAAAACAATGGGGAAGGGGTAGAGGTACTCCTGTAACATTCAGTGTTAACTGAGTTGTGATTGAAACTGATTTAGACGACTCACTAAATCATGTTTCTGCAATAGTCTGGCTTGTTGTCTCACTCTCAGCCATTACGTTTACCTATTCCAGTGAGCAGAATCTGTGAATCCAGCAGAAACAAATCAGAACTTAAGATGTGAGATATTAGTTCTTCCCTTCCATCTGTTAGTTTGTGTTTACCAAGTCAAACTCAGGTCACAAGCATAGCTTACAGGTATACCGTATGACTAATTTCCATAATATGGATAAAAATCTTTAAAAGAAGTTTTCAGCACAAAATATAGTTACATAAAAAGCGAATAAAATTATTATTATTATTATTATTATTAACCTTGACTAACAATGGAGGATATACACTGCCAGGCAAAAAAGCTTGTAACACTTGCATTCAGTGCTTACACCACCTCGCAGTAAGAGGAAGGAAACCTTGAGGAAAATGTGCAAGCAGCATAGCATTCTTCAGGCCGTCTCCATATCCTACCTCTTCTATCTGGAGTCCTAAGGTTGAATTTGGACTCATCTGTATACCAAACTTTGCTCCACTGCTCAAATGTCCAGTCTACATGCTCTTGAGCAAAATGAAGACGATCTCTTTGTTGTTGAGGAATTAATAGTGGTCCTGTGGCAGGTCTCCTGGAGTTCAGGTTTACTTCTCCGAGTCTTCTTCTGCATGTCCATTCACTGAGTTAATATTGCGAGCATTTTTCAGACAATTTTTTGCCTCAACTGCTGTCATATGACAGTCTCTTAAAATTACCAAAGTCAAAATATGATCATCACTTTGCAATGTACATCTCAGATGACTCAATTCGAAAGTCTGTTGTAGATGCTGTATTCGCGAACTTGTCTTGCAGCTTGCAGAATACTTGTGGGAGCTGTTTGTAAAATTCTCACTACATAGTGATAGCAGCGCCAATCTTTGACTAATGTAACAGCTCTTGCGCAATCAACAGGGCCCAAAGGCATCTTTCAGAGCATAAAATCTTGACACTACAGAGAATAATGAATGAACATTCACTATGTGTGATATGATTTGTTTGCAATCACAACAATGTTCAATGTGGAATCGCAACAATGCTGAAGTGGCAAAAGTGCAGATTTGTAAAGCTTGATAGACATGCCACAACAATGTTACAAAGCAGGCAAGGACCTTCTAAATGCACCAGAGAATAAATCTCTTAAGAGTCAAAAGTTTTCATATTCTTGTTTGCAAAGTGCACATGAAAACAAATTCTAGTAATGTGCCTAAATGACAATTTTTTCACAAGTGTTACACTATTTTTGCCTAGCAGTGTATAAGCTATGACATTATCAAATAAAAAAAAATCTGATGTGTTGTACTCACATGACTTTCTCTACTCTTGTACAAACTATTTTTACAATCTCTTACTCTCCATCTATTTCATATTAATCGAGATAAACATTTGCAGAAACAATCTTATTACTAACTCTCTTGTAGGTGAAAGGGGAATATGGTAGGCTTTAAGAGATAGTTAAATATTTTAAGAGTTGCTTGCTATGTGGAGCATTCCATTCTATTTGCATGTCCAGGACATAAAAAAATCAAATTAACTTTGAAATATATTTGTTCTTTTGTTCCCCTTGTTTTGTATTTGCAAGGGCAATATAGAAATACAGTAGCCTTTAAGCATAGACATATCTCTTAATAGCTGGTTGCTATGTGCAGCACCAGATTAATACTCTTTGCATATCCAAGACAAAAAAAAAAAAAAAAAAGAATAACAAATTCTCATTTGAGAAAAAGTATAAGTATTGGAAAATTTAAGGGAATAACAAGCAATATTTTGAAAATGGTTCACTCAACAAAATAAATGTATATCACATAAATTGTGTGTGCGATCTACATTTTTTGTGTAGTAAAATTTTGTCTATTTCTTATGGTTTACCAGTTATGCAAAAGTCATTCACAATGAAGAATACTTTTGGAGACATTCCCAGAAAATTCAAGATATCATTTTATGTCATGAAAGTATCTTAAATATATGATATTTTAATGAAAATCGTTAAGAGCATTTTTGAGAAAATTAAAATCTTTGAAAAATGTTACATGAAAAGGGTAATCTGGGGTGGGGGGATTTTCTTGAAAACCTTCGTGTCGCATCTCTGGAAGATACTGAACCTAAATACCAAGTTTGGTGTTTATCCAACTGTTCGTTTCTGAGTTATGCTATTCACAGACACACACACGGATATGTTTCCAAAAATACTTTTTTTTTGGATTCAAGAGGCCTCAAAGCATGCATTTCCGGTGAAATCTCGGTATCGAAGTTTTGGGTGGAATGCAATACTTCCCCTACTTACTATACATAGTAGAGAAAGTAAAAATTGCTACCAATTGAAGAATGTTAAACAGGAACAATTTTGGAATTAGCACACAATACAAAATTGGTTACATGCATTTATACACAGAAAGCTACTAATAAGAACATAATTCAATAAACAAGCTATCATTTTTACTGTTTTTTATAAAGTGAGTATCGAGCATTGGTGCTCAAAAATCAGTATCGGTATCGAGAAATGCTGGTATTGTCCCAACACTACTAAATATTTTGAATGTGTGATAAGTGAGCAGGTGAGAGATACCATAGTAGCTGAGACACGTGTGGTTAGTTATTCAGCACCATTGTGATGTCCTACTTCTGTGTAAATTACAACTCATACAAAACAAAAATGCTAAATTGAGGCAAACAAGGCACTTAAAGATGAAAGTGAGGATAATAATAATGTAGATTAGTAACTGTTCTATCATATAGTTCAACAAGACTTCTGTTATTTGTTCTGTATTTGAGATATAATGCAACGAAAAGTGTGGAGAACATATCTTTTTCTGTTGAAGTAAGTGTTCACAAAATGGTATTAGAGTTTTTCATTTGTCTTTGTACACAGAATCGCTCCTAAACAGTGGATGACATCTATACCCCTCCACCTGTTATAACAACTAAATTGGTCCTTTGGATAGACTATCTCCATTTTTTTTAAAAGTATCTTTGATTAACAGTAATTCAATTTGTTTACTTAACGTTTCACAAATGCACAGTAAATACAAGCACTTTACCCAAAAGACTTAACTCCTCGCTCTTAAATGAATTAATTTATACAACGAACATTGCCAAGTAAAAGTTCTAGGGTTAAGTAATGAACACTATATGCATCAGATGAGCATAGTGCATCATCTCTGGAGAGTTCCACAATATCAACATGCTAGTAATGAATCAACCTGCTCTTCTGAACTCAACAGAACATTAATAGGATGTTTTGGAACACCAAATTTGCATTAGATCACAATGATCCACATCATTAGGTACTTACATACATGACTGGAGGCAAAGAATGGATGAACCTTGAATTAGATACTACTAATTTAAATGTACCCATGGGGAAACTTCAACTGCAATTTCAATTGGGTGTCAAGATTATTTTGGACACACAGCATCAGCAATATCCTGTCACTCGAACTCAACAGAACATTAATAGGATGTTTTGGAACACCAAATTTGCATAAGATCACAATGATCCACATCATTAGGTACTTACATACACTCACTATAAAGAATTGGCTGCCATTCCAGAAGACCCAATTGATACCTGAATGCAAAGTATTCCTGCAAGACTGGAGGCAAAGAATGGATGAACCTTGAATTAGACGCCACTAATTTAAATGTACCCATGGACAAACTCAACTGCAATTTCAATTGGGTGTCAAGATTATTTTGGTCACACAGCATCAGCAATATCCTGTCACTCCAACTTTGAAGGAGCACAACAATTTTCTGTAATCAACCAACTTTCTAAGCACATGCTCTTATTTTGTCAGTTTTATTGTCCTTTAACTGCATACATCATATCAGATACTGAATGAATGAAATGGATGAAACAATTGCCTAATGAGCCCGATGTCCATAGAACTTGAAGGGTTACAACATTCATCTTCTGAAAATATAGGAAAACTGCAAAGAAAACTCCCACCCTATCTCACCTTAACCAATATTTGAATTCAGGTTCTCTTTATTGTGGGTTTCTTAGCACTTGTCTTTACTAGAGCTTGCAGTGATGAGTAGCAAGCTGAACATCCAAAAATTAGCACCAGGGAGAAGCAATCAATCTTGTACTGCATGAAATGGCTGGAGATATTTTGCTCACAGACCCTTTATGCAGAGTATGAGACTCTTTTACATGCAAATAAACATCACACAAGATCAATGGCTTTATTCCCCTTCCAAAGGAAGCCATGTTAAGGATATTTATTATTGAAAAACCCATTGTCTTCTGCTAGGTTTGAACCTGCGATCTCAGGAATTAAAGGTATACCATGGAGGATGATGCGTACAGTGCTCGTTACTCAACCTTTTTTTTTTTTGTGTGTGTGTGACAAAGTTTTGCAGTTTAATGCTAATATGTCACAAATTTTATTTTAGTATATGCTGTGCACTTTCATTGCAGATGCCTTTCAAGTTAAAACTATCAACTTTTATTAATACAGTCTGGTTGGCTGCATTTGTATTTATTTTGAGGGACATGCATGAAATGGGATACAGTAATGGCAACTGTTTCTCTTCTAAGATACTGCTCTTAAAACAAAAAAGAACTGTAATTTTTGTGATGATCCAAAGTGGGGATTTTCTGCAAGGTACTTGTCAAAGTTAACTTTACCTTAGTCTGCGCTTTTCAATACATATTTGCTTTTGGTTTACAGATCTTTGTTTCCTTCACATACATTATCTTCCAGAATGATCATTTCAATCATTTCATGATCATTTAACATTCTAGATTAGGAGTGTAAAAATTGTAATTTAATTTTTAATTTCATAGAAGTTTCAATTTTTTTACAAGTACTATTTTGTCTGAAGTAACAGAGTCTGAATTTGCAGAAAAAATTATTTCATATACACTTACACTATATTCCATGTGCTCTTCTTTTAATTTTAGGCATACAAAATTTATAAGCTGGAATGGTAGCCCGACTTGCATTCCTGTTAATTTACACACTGTTAAAACTTAAAGTATATTTAACACTAAAACCTAATTTATTATGACTTTTAACAATATACTTTAGTGAGCTTACCTTTAGCAATGTTTTGTGTCATGCTTCATGAAATCCACTTTGGTTGATGCTCTTCTATTTACTTTACTTCAGATTCAATTCTATTTCTTTGCTGCCAGCTTGTGCATTGCAGTAATTTCAACAGAATTTTTTCCCTTCCTTTCTTTTGCAATGGAAGGGAATTTATTGTTAGATTTTTTATAATATAGATTACTATATTTACACTTAATTCGTAATGTTGAAAGAGTCGAATGGAATCATAGTGTAATATGAAGAGTCATGAAGCTACATTATGAATATTTCATTTGAGAGATTATACTGCCTCTGTGATCTGTCCAGCAGACTTCATGTAAATTATTACTCTATGATTACTGCTAAATTATTATGGCTGTGTAGAAGTAACAGCAAATGTAAGTAAAAAGAACATGGAAAGGTTTGTACTTGTGCTAATTTTGTAATGGTAACAAAAATGGTCCGAGTTATGGCCCAACTCTAAGTCTACAAAGGATCCTTAAAGACAACCTTATTTACATAAAACACTCTTAAATAATTGTGCTCATTATAACCTTCTGATCAAGGTTTTATTTGAGTGCATTTAATATTTTAACAGCAAAACAATATGGACATAGTGAATTAAACTATTAATAGAAAAGATCGCTGTACCTTTTGAATGCTTTTAACTTACATTTGTTATTGCTTTTTGATTTGCACTGAGAAATAGAGTATCTCTTTTATTTCTTACTTATAAAAGCACTGAGCATTCACTAAGCATTTTTTGATAATCATAGAGATAAGAGGTCAGGGTTAGGGGTGCCAGATCTCCAGGCACCACCTGAGTATCGGATTTGTGAATTCATTTCCAGTTGAAAAAAAATCTTGCCTGAGGAAAATATCTTTTGAAATCTCAATTAACATACTGAAAATGTATTGATTCTTCTTACTAGCTGTAATAACATCTGTCATTCAAATGGTTTTAAAAGCAGGCATTTGTGGCAGGGTTGGCAGCAATATGTCTTGCCAACTGGCTTATCAGCCAAACAGACAGTATCTCATATTATGTAGCAATGAAAAAGTATGTAAACAGAAATTAAAGCTGCTAATTTTTTTTTCATGTTGAAAATATGTTTTATAAATATAGTTAAATTTACCATTTACAATTAAGTTTCTCCATCAATAAAGTATTTTAGTTCACATGTTTCTGCAGCGTGCAGCAGTCCAAGTATGGGAATTTGTTCTATATGAATTTGGCAAAAAATAAGTAATTATTTCATTGTGAGGGGATGACAAATGATCATTGTAAGAACTGACTAGTGGATGAGCTTCCTTACTGGTGTAATATTGCATATATAGTCATGTTTGGTGGTGTTTAAGTTAAAATGACTGAAGATAGATGCCAGGAACAGAATATCAACACATACAATGAAAGTAGAAATATGCAAGAAATACAAGTTTTAAGGCATTGTATTCTTAATGTGGTAAAAATGTAGGTGTTACTGAATATTAGAACTGATCATTCATTTGCTAACAATAAAAGATTTAATAATAATAATAATAATAATAATAATAATAATAATAATAATAATAATAATAATAATAATAATAATGATAATAATACACATCATAATAAACTCCCATTTTTAGGAGTTCCCATTTGGTAACTCTATTCAAGATGCTGCATACAATGCATAACCTGTATAAGAAACAGCAACAAATTTAAAAGCAAAACTGAATATGCATATGAATTTACATTACTTCTTCTCAGTTGCTGCATTACTATACCAAGTGTCACAAAACCGTTTATGTACTAATTTACATACACAGCATGGGCGTACGGTAAGAATTATTTAAAATATACATAGAGTAATTACAGCTAGCATAATCTTCTGCTGCTAGCTGGAAACAGTTTCACATTACTTTGAGAAGGATTCATTTTAAATACTAAGGAAGCTTTGTAGCTGTATATATTAGACTGTGATGGAATGTACACAAAGACCACATGTATGTAATTCAACCTTTTATAATGAGAATTTAATCAGATAATTACGACAACAATAGTAGAAATTCTCTCTGAATTGCAATCTTTTTCTATGAAACAAACCATCCAATAATAGTAGTTGGAAAATATGTTATTGTTTATTCTGTTAATCACACCCTAAAGATTGAAAACTTTCAAATTCATTCATTTGAAATATTCAGAAAAAGCAAGGATTCTTTGCTCAGAAATTATGTAGTTGTTGTATGATTATAAGCATAACACAAGTGGTTGTGCTTATAATTTATATTGTCATACTTACATTGTTTTATTCTTTCAGAAATTGTAGATATATTTTCAGTCTTGCTGTTATTTGTAATTACTTCACTCATATGTGGCACAAACATTTCCAGTGTCTATTAATGAAAAGAGTTATGTGAACCAATACACTATGTATTATTATTCTGTGGTACTAAATGCCGGAATGTGAGTAGCCAAATGAGACTGCTGGGTTTGGCATCCATTAATAAATATAAGTTCCAACTATTATCCTTATAAAATATTTCAATTAATAAAATTTTTTCCATTCCCATATTACATCCCACTTTTTAAAATAATTATTAGGCTATCTCATGAAGTGCTGGAATATGTTTTAAAACTCATTTTCCTTTCCTTTTTTGAACATTTTGGAAATGAAACTAAAACCTAAAATGTTGAAACTGCAAAACTAATATATCTTTCTACTTTTGCAAGCAGAAAAAAAGAAAAGTAATTAATTTATGCTTGTTGCTGACATTAAACTTTTTTGAGCAAATTGCTCTTTTATAAAGATGCAGCACTATACACATTAAAACTCTTCTTAAAATGTATGATCTGGCCACTGCTGCAAATTTTATGTAGTTTTATTTAAAGGTAAGCAATGAAACCTAAAATTCACTCTAAACGATATATGTAATTTTAGCATATTTAATACTTAAAATTAAACATTATAAATGGTAGTCTAAGCCCAAATAGAAATGATGGAAAAAGGCTATTGTTATTTGTATACACTTATATTAGAGTATTTCACAAACTACTGTGGCAATTTCATTCATATAAAAGAACACCCACAGATTGTTTCCTTCAATCAGGTAATCTGAAACCAGTCATTTATAATCTTACTTCAACATATTTAACATGGCTTATATCAACATTTCTGACTGGCTTCCATGAGTTGAGTATTGCAAAAAATAAGATGCCCTAATTCATAAAACTTTTTAAAAACATGCAGTTTTACAGAATCTGGTCATATGCAACCACTTTCACAATTAATACAATATAATGTGCATGAGCAAATAATTTTGTTTGTTTGATAACACCAAAAAAATTACAGATTCATCCACACTAGATTTATAGGAATTGTATCTGCATGAAAAAGTAGGTATACATAATGCTCATGCATTAATAAAATCTGAGGGCAATGGAAATAGACATTTGTTTTTTCTTGATTACTTAAGATAAACACCCACTTGTTCACATCAGATGGATTGGAGGCTTTTGGAAAAACTGCACCTCAACTTTAGGCATGAAGCACTAGTAAAGCCATGAATAATTCTGCAAGAGGTATCTGTTCCAATGTATGCTGCAGTCCCAAACAATTCACAGTAGTGCTTGTCTCTGCATTCCTTTCAGAGCAATGGAGAGACTGAGACAGTAAGATTGGCTGCACAGTGCAAACTTTCTGATAGGGAAATCTAAGGCAATAAACAAGGTGCTACAAAAAACTTCCTATTCATCCTATCTGTCTGCTGTGCATTAGTGGATGTTTATCTTTAGTAAGCAATCATTTCTACACATTTTTGTCTGTGGGTCTAAGTTAACCAAAAAAGTTGAAATAATGACAATGAGGTTAAGAAATTTTTCTTTTGGTATACTGAGTGATCAAATTTACTCAAAACTTGATACCACTAAATTTAAACGTATGATGTCAACTGCTAGTCAGCAAACCTTGCTTCAAAGTGCTCTCATGGGCAACAGAAAGAACGGCTTGAAGAGTGTAGCATAACTGTACAATCTAGTATGTGCCTTAAGAGCTAAGTCTGGGAGAAAGAATAAACATCTTTGAGATTAATGTGATCTAGCAGTTGCTTCAGAAACTATGATTGATTTTTAAACAAAATTGCTTATGAGATTGCATGGTTGCATCTTGTTCAGCCAAGTTATTATCAGAATGTGGATCTCAACACACAGAACTGTGTTTTCCCTACAAAGACGGTTAGCAGATCGGTTGGAATTGCAGACATTTTAATTGTGGTACCAACTTTTATAGCTTGCTTTTTTTTTTCCCTTTCTTTTCTTTTTTGGCAATGAATAAGTTGCTCATTGTCAGAAAGAAAGATACCATGTTTACTATACACAGAGGATCTTATGGTTGGGGCTATAATGGCAATTGGGCTACAGAAAGCAATCAATGGAATACAGGAATTTTGTGAAGAATGGGGAATTAAAGTAAATATAAACAAATCAAAAGTTACGGTTTTTAAAAGCGGAATTAAATTAAAAAAAAGAAGAGAAGTGGCAGATGGGGGCTTTAAAGTTAGAGGTTGTCAAAGAATTTGATTATTTAGGGGTAGGACGAGCAGTAATAGAGAATGGGAGGCTCATAGTAGGAAGGTGATGCCTAAAGGAAAGGTAGCAATGACAGGAAGTGCAAATATAAATTAGAAATCCCGACACAATGGATAGAAAGAATGTACAAGGCATTGGTAGAACCAAGAATGCTATACAGCATTGAAATTTGGGGGGCGGGATCTGAATTCAGCAAAAAAATAGACCAGAGCTAAAGAATGTTTCGTAAAGAGTTATTGGGGTTACCAAGATCAGCACCAGGGGAAGCAGCATTAGTGGAATTAGGAAGAACAAAAAAGGGAGTGATATTAGAAAGGATATTGGAATTCTGGTTTAGATGCTTGAAAAAAGATGAAAGTGAAATTTTAAAATATATGTATGACCCAACAAAGGAGTATGATAAATAAAAATAGTTAGTGGACAGAGGTAGAAAAAATTATGGAGAAGATAGGAAGGGGAGATATTTGGAGAGCAGGGGAAAGAAACAGCAATGGCTTCTGGATAACAGTATGAAATAGAGTGGAGGTCATAGAAAGACAGGAGATCTGGGGATGCTTAGAGAATAAAAAATCACCAGGGTTTTATAGGTTAGTAAAAAGGAAATGGGGAAGACAAGGGTATGTCGATTATTGTAATAGAGCAGAAAAAAAAAGGGATTCTGTGAACGATGTGGAGGCAGTGAAAGCACAGATCATTTTATTATAGAATGTAAGAAATCTGCAGAGTGGAGACAAGAAGTATGGGTGGAGAAATGGGGAAAAAATAGTAGCAATTAAAATGTTAACAGGAAAAGTAGAAAAGAAAAATAAGAATATGAGGGAGTTTTTAAGGAAGGCAAAGGAGAAATGGATTAGAAAAGTAAGGGAGACAAGAAAGGTAGAAGGGCAAATGGAGGAGGGGAGGATGGATTATAGGTGATCAAGGGTAACAAAGGGTGCTCAATTGAGCCATAAGGCCAGCAAACTGAGCAGTACATGCAGAACATAGCAGCCGAAAATTTGTACATAGGTTAAGTTAATTTATAAGGGAAATATTGTAAAAAAAAAAAAAAAGGATTGTGTAGAAAACGATGTACAAATAAAATATTCAAAACATTCCCAGAAAGTGATTAGTCATTACAAACTTCAAAATGTTAATGCAGGCATATAAAGGGAATTATACCAGAGAAGAACATAATAGCATTGAGTCCATATAAAATAACATGTCTTCAATAGTTACAAAGAACTGACATGAGGGCCCATATTAATTTTTGAATGCAATGAGGTTGAAACAGTGGTTCTCTCTCTCCTCCTCTTCATTCATTTTCTAAGGCACTCTATGCTGACCTCTATGTCAGTTGCTCAGAACTATGTGGTCAACTGTATATGCTATGTTACACTCCCCTTAAATATTGTCGTCACTGGCTCAAAACAACTAGTGGGAAGTATTGAATAAATTGGATCACCCTGTATATATCACTACCTCAGTTTTGTCAACTTCATAAGCAACACTTTGCTGGCTACAGCAGTTACTTACCACTGTGCTTATTGTCAACAGTTCTGAAAATACCTCATTGTTAGAAGCATGATCAAAGTGCTCAAAGGCAACTCAAATCTGGTATCTATGCTTTATGGGGGAAAAAAAAAAAAAAACTTTCTTCTAAATTTAGTTGCAAATTTTATAACTGTTCTTCTGAAGGCACACTTTTTGCTACATGTAAGGTATTACCCTAAAAATCAGAGCTGCAAAAGGTATAGCACCAGATGTTGTAACACTTTGCAGCCTGTAAAGTTATGTAAGTTATAAAAAGGATCACAGGACAAAGAATTAGAACATGCCTTTCACACTAAGGTGTCTTGGGTGAATAATGCCCACAGAGGTAACAATTATTTTATCATTGTAAGTAACAGATGTATATCTTTCAAGCATATTATTATATCTCTTTACTATTACTGTACTGCTTGTGTTAGAATTATTTGTATCAACTCTGTTGAGCCGTATTCCATTTACTTTGACTTAATTTATTCCATACTTTCATTGTTCTTCTTTTAAATGTCTTTTATCACAGTATTTTTGTTATATTTTATTATATATGTAAACCTTGAAGAAATCTTGAATTTGTACAAAATTCTTGTAGTGATATAGAATTAAAATTATAAAAGAATCCAGATAGTCGTATTCCACACAGTTTGCAAGATTGATTGCCTAATGGTTGGAGTGTACAACTTTTTTTATCTCTATTTACTTTACATCATTTTAACTACGTGGTCATATCTTGACAGATCACTTAGGAGATACCTTGTGGCTTAGTGTGTGGCAGACAGTTAATCTTCTAGGTCTCATTCCTGTACCATACCATCTTCCCGCACCATATGTCCACAGAGGCCTTAGTGCTAGGCAACTGTACCTCTGCTGTCGTCCTCCGTGACCTAGGGGTACCATAGTAGCCTCTAGTTCCCAAGGTTGTGGGTTCAAACCCAGCAGAGCGTGATGGATTATTTGGGCATAAAAATCCTTAACATGGCTTCCTCTGGAAGGGAAGTAAAGCCAGTGCTCCTGTGTCATAGATTTATGGCACATAAATTAACCTCAAGCCTGAGAAAGAGACCTCTGAGCAAAATTTCCGGCCAATATAGGATGGGATGCTAAAAACCATAGTAGTTAAAGAGCATCCATAAATAAAATTCAATTTTTATACCTCGGCTTTCTACACTGACAGGCAGATGGCAGATTCAACATGTGTTCACAAAGGCCTTAATGCCAGGCAACTGTACCTCTGCTTCTACACATGCCAGGCAGATGGCATTAGGTGCCATCCAATCTGCCGACTTTCATTATCTGTGAATGGATGGCAGAGCATTTGCTATTACCATCTACTTTCATTCTTATATTGTTTTAGACCTAAGGTGGAATTTTGGGCATGGTATTAAATATACCCCCCAAAAAAAAGAAAAAAGAAAGAAAGAAAAACCAGTCAGGTATCCTGCTCAGTTGTACAATTTTGCATTCTTTCTTAAAAAAAAAGTCTAATTTGTAGTAATGCTGTTGCAAGGAGCCTTTTAAATTTCCAACATATATTGATCTATTTTTGAGATATCAACAACACATACACTTGAAAATTATTAAATAGAATCAAGAGATATCTAGTCTGTACTGCCATCTGTGAGCA
The DNA here is from genome assembly GCA_030765065.1 of Deroplatys truncata. NCBI lineage: Eukaryota > Metazoa > Arthropoda > Insecta > Mantodea > Mantidae > Deroplatys > Deroplatys truncata. Next base: position 169,359,340 of record CM060987.1, on the reverse strand, counting down.
TTTGAACAAACAACCAAGTCTATTATTTTTTTTCTTTTGTTTTAAAGGAATCAAGTGATCTTTGGCAGTTGGTTCTGTTAAAGAAATATTTATTGTGGTAATGTATAGTTATTTTGAATGACCTGCTTTGTAACTAACTACATATCTAGTTTAAGCAATGTTGCAGGATGACTTTTAAAACCTTGAATAATGATATAATTATTTCCCCTTCCTGAAGTATTCTTCTGAAATGATTGCACAATGATCTAGAAGATTTTATGGTGAATACTCCCCGTGCTAGAGACTCCAAAAAAATCTTTTGTTACGAAAAAAAAAAAAAAAAGTAATATGATTCATTATGAATGCATCATTTTAAACCAGCTATAAACAGCATTACAATATTTTAAAAATTCTGCCATTTCCATGAGGATCTGAATTATATGAAGGACAAAGCTTTCCAAATTCAAAACTAATTCACAAAATCACACATATAATACAGGAAACAAAATAGAAATCTGGTTTAAAATCATAAGACATCATTATTTACTCAAAGCTTTAAACACAATGGAATATGGCTATATAACAGTCTATCAATCAAAGTTAAAAAATGTTGAATCTGAATACCTAAATCGAAACTCATGAAAAATAAAAATTTGCATTTCATGAGCTCAAAATTTCAACCTAATGTTCTCTATTTTGTATTCCCATGTGGTGTACTTGTTAAACTATAATATTGTATTGTATGCATGTAATTGTTCTGGCATGTCATGTTTGTTTCTTTATTATGATTGTTAACATAATGTCTTTTTGTATTTAGCCTGTAGCTCAATTTCTGAAATCTTTTGATGAAGCCATATCATCCACTGTGATATAAACAGTGAATAAAGTACCTATATAATCACTCCAAAGAACTGTAATTTCATAACGTCCCTATGATAACACAATAACAGACAAAGTATCCCCTAATATTCAGAGAAATGTATGAAATATTGGTGGATTTGTGTTTCTGATTTTCTTAGGCTCATGTATGATTATTTAATTTTGACTTCATATGTGCACAAACCTGCATGACATCTGTATAAAAGTGTCCCAACTTTAGTGTAGCATTATTCTCCCAAGGCACCTTACAAGTAATGTGAATCTGAGATTAAAAATAAGAAAAGATTAACATTTATACACAAAACATCTGCAATGATGTAAATTCTCAAAAGATAGCAGAAAAAACAGCTGGAAAACAGAAAGGTGTACATTCATTAACACACCTGATTAGCCAAGGAAGAATGTTGTGGCTTATTTTCACCTAATGCTAGGACATGACTGCCTAAATGCACATCTGCATCCATTTGGTAATCTCCAGTCACCCCATTGTCCCCTCTGTAACCAACAGCAAGAGATGAACCTATCACGCTGCCCTGTCATGTGTCACAAGCTTTATGGTGCTTTCATTTTACCTCCATGTTAATGCCCTGTTTAATTATTTTAATACTTTTTCATTGTCTGAGGTAATAAATATGGTTGAGAAAAACACTAACATGCCTGCCATTTTATTATAAACACACCAAACCAATTTTTCCCTTCTTGTTCTGTGTAACATGCTACTTATTCTTCTGCCATTATTCTGCTTAAAACAACACAGAGAATGTCTGTAATTTGTACTATATTTTAACTATTACTTCAATAAATTCATGAATTAATTCTCCATCAGTCACATTGCATCCAGCAAGTACCAGCATTTGTTTATTGTGCATCAGTTTTTGGTATATGCTTTAACAAACGCGATTGTAATACCTTCCTTTGTATTCATGTAATTTTGCCTTTTATGAAGATATCATTATTGCTATATCTGCAAATTTGGTATTAGTATCCACTGGATGCCATGTGACTAAAACTGTTATGTTTTTATACTGGTTGGAATCTGCAATATTTTAATCTATCCTAGAAGCTTAGGATAGGCTCTTCATTTATTGCACAATGACTTTTTCAAAGATAAATAAGAAGATGAATGATTTCTTTTGGAAAGTGATACATTTTTATTTTTAGATAGTGTTTTAATGTCCATTCTTACTTCATGCAGCAACACAGGGAGTGCAACTGGTGATACATGTAATGATATGATTATTGGGAAAGTAAATTTGGGAAGGAGACATTCCAGACGAAAATATATGGTTCTCTGACATTTGCGTTATTAGGAGTGAGGAAAACCTGCAAGAAACCTCAGTCATGGAGGATGGTCCTGGTGGAATTTGAACCACAGAACTCCCATTCATGAGTCTCTGCTGTAATGGCCATCACTATCCATGTGATATATTGGTGATACTGATGCAGATGATTTTAAACCCGATTGATTGCACTGCATCCAAGAAGTGCCTGAGGTCGTGTTTCTCATACAATTTTTAATGCTTGGTTTGCATGACTTTTGGAATCAGTAGCCACCTGGTTAACAAAAACCCCAGCACCATTTATATGCCATATGAGAGAGTGTGCTGAGATAGGAATGTGGACAGGAGTAATGAAGAGCTTATGAGCCCAAAATACATCAATCACAATTCTGCATTGAAGCAAAATACTTAGAAATTCTTCTTTCTCCACTGAAAAATAAACTGGAAGTTTTTAATTACATTTCTAAGCACAGAAATCTAACCATGTTTCAGTCTACAGGGTTATTCAAAAAGAAGGAACAGACTTTACACATTTATTTCTAATGAATGGCAATAGATGGTGACACATACAATACATCACTGAATAGTGAAAAGTTCAAAATTTTATTTTATGTGTTCAAAATAAGCACCATTTGTTATGAGAGGATCATCATTTTCCATTTGCATATGCAACCATCTTCTATGAATTTATTGTATCAATTGTAAATTTTTTATGATGAGGTGGCTCATTGAATTTACAACAAAATGCATGCTGCAACGAAACAATGGAGTCACTCTTTGCATAATGCAGCACACAAAATGACTTTTCCTGTGGCGTTGCCATTTTCTTGTAAACAAACACAGCACCGCTGTAGGCACTGAATGGAACTAATAGTTGGGGCTTAAAACTTTGAACTTTCCTCTATTCAATGATGTGTCATATGTGTTGCTATCTATTGTCATTCATTAGAAATAAATATGTAAAGTCTGTTCCTTCTTTTTTAATAATCCTGTATATACCAAAAGTTTCACCATTTGCTTGAAAATTTAAATTTTTCACTAGGTTGTGTTTGCTTATCTTTATAAGGTATAGTGTGTTACTCAAATTCAGGATTAAAAGGCAAGTAAGAGTAACAACAAACAACTTTCATACATGATTAAGGGATCTATTTGAGTTTCCTTAGAGGGAATGTAAGTCTGCAAAAGTCTTGTTAAAGAGTTATGTAGGACATTAAAACTGTTAAATAGCTGCTTTGGGATAGATAAAATTCCACTGAACAGATCTCTCTTCTCCCATAGTTTGGATTTTTGCTTGTGTTCTGTTTTACATTATTTATGCATCTGGTGAGAGCATAATTTATTAAATAAAATGCATACTTGATAATACTGATTAAAAGCATATATAAATGCCTAATTAAGTTAAGAGAAACAATTTCAAATTAGCTTTTGGTGTGATAATGGTCATTTACCAGAATTTGGTCTCAGGAGAATGAAGACCCACAGAGAGCCTTTTGTAGAAATTTATATAATCGACACATCTATTTAGTAACTTTAATGTCCTGCAGCCCAATAATAAGACATTTATGAACATATGCTACCTGTATGAAATACTTGTAGATTTCCTGAGTCATATCTGAAAACTGTATGGTGTTAATCTGACTCATTCTGAAGATTTGGAGGATGATGATTCTTGTTCCTCCAGCATAACTAAGAGATATGAGAATATGTTCAGATGACTATGACAATTCTCAAGGCTGGAATGAGATTAGGAAATACAGTTTTGTTTCCAATTTTCTTTCTACTGGCCTGTATTTCAATCTAAAATTGTGTTCCATATAAAAATATGTCATATAATCATGGTAGTTTTATCCTCCATATTTTTTTGGTTTTTTAAGTACTAAATAAATAAACCAAATAAGTAAAGTTCATATTTATTTCCTTGTCCTCTGATATGACTCAAACTTTGGGAATAGGTATTAGTATTTTCCCTGGGAAGTCACTGAAAGGAAAGGTGTGGTTTTAGATCCTTAACTGCCTGTTGAAATTTTTACCTATAGTGAGGCATATCACATGATCCTGAAGTACTAATAAGAAGAGCTATCAGAAAAATGATTTTTTTTTGTCTAACTGCCTGATTAACTACCAATTTAAAACATCCAAATAACCCAATAATAGTGTTAGTATCATTAATGATTCAGGCCATATTCAAATCTTGTGCCATTCCAAAGCAATAATAATACCTGGAATTGCAATTGGGTACATTTTTAACACATTTATAGTTAAGGTAAATACCATCTTAAGGTAATACCACATTGTACTCGCTGTAAATAAGTCTGTATCTGTATTGTTAAAAAAAGAAATTGCAGCAAGTCTGAGCACAAAACACACATATTGGGTATTCCTTGATCACTGCTAGTGTCCCATATTGAGGTATAAAATACCATGTAATCCCAAAGATACCCTTAAAAGACATATATTTGTCTCAATAACCTAAAACTTACAGAAAAGATCATTAGGTAATTACATTCCTACTATTTACCAAATCTGGCTTATCCAATTTTTATTGCCAGAAGAGTTGGATATTTATGCTGGTTGCAAAAGGGGCTTACAGAATGAAGAAATGAACTCTGGTGTTTCATTACTGCTAAAGCTTTTTCTTTTCTTATCTTTCTTTCTTTTTTTAAGAAAATAATCAAACTGATGATATGGATAATGAGAATGGTTCATGAAGCATTTTGATAGAAACTGCTTACCAGCAATAAAAATGTAATTGTATGATAAATAATAATAATAATAATAATAATAATAATAATAATAATAATAATAATAATAATAATCATCATCATCATCATCATATAGCTTTACTTCAATGGTTAACAGAAAAACATGACCTTAGTTGTTTAACTGCATTCTAATTCGAATATCAATATAGATACATACTACTATATATGTCAATGAATTATTTTATATTACTTCTAGACTCCAGGCAGTAAGATCTTAAAAATATTACTGGAAGGGGTAAAAAAGTATGATTAACTGTTAAGCAGCAGATCTAATTTCTTGACATTAGAAGGTGGTGGCTCTTTAAATGCACATGCCAAAGCATAACGTAAAAAAGGGAATTAACAAGGGTACCTAATTACTGAGTAATTAAAATGTAAATAAGTATTAACTACTTGTTTTTTTTAATGACAAAGAAAGGTTATAATATACTTGACACAATCCTAACCTGTACAGCGATTCAACATAAGATACGCAAGGCAAAAATATATTGGTCAGACTTTATCTCGCCAGATGTTCATTATATCCTGTATTGTTGTTTCAAGCTGAAGTGAGCATATAAGATTATGATCATATAATTTAAATTCTTTCGTAATTTTGGTATATCCAATAGAAGTTTGATTCAGTAGGAGTATTTGGGTTAAAGATCAAAAGGGAGGTGGGTTTATACCAGCCAATCATGAGGTTTGTATTATAGCATTTTTTAATTTACAAGGAAGGATGCGCTAAATATTGTATTACAAAAAGGTGGTGAAGTGTAACAGAATGAACATTGCAATAAAACTATTGCAGTAAATAACTTGACTTTATAAAGAAAGCTCAAACGCAAGCCTAAGCTTTCCATGTTGGTCCAGAAAAGATTTAATGATTCAATTAAATTTAAAAACAAATGTGTGTTCATGTCCTAAAGTCTCTGTGCTCTCCCAATTTTGGCATCCAAACATGAGGCACAGCATAGCCAGCCTCATACCCAAGTGAATAGTTTATAATTTTGTGTGCCTAAATTTTATATCAAGTATGTCAGAGTATGCTTGTTATATCAGTGTTCAATTTTGGTTTCTCGTCTCTTGACAACTACTGTGCACTATCTGCCCTCTTGATGATCTACATCTATGACTTTATTTCCTTTTTCTAGCTTTTATTTTGGATTTCACTATTTACATAACAATGTGTCTGTATTTATATGTCTTTTATACAAGATATTACTTGACTCACTTAATTTCTTATAAGCTTACTAGCTGTGCTGAATGCTAACATAGTTACTATTGGTTTTCTGTGAGTGCAGGTGGGACAAATACGATGCAAATATAACAGCTGATGACATCCAGGAAAAATGTTAAGGAAAGAAGGGAGGAAGAAAGTACTATGGTTGTCATCATAGGGAACAGAATAAAAATATAATAATGCCATTAATAAGTGTCAACTGCAACAGAATGGCTGTAATTTAAATTTACATTCAAGTTTCACTGCAAGAAATGTTAATTCTCATATTCAATGGTTTGATTTATACCTTTTCAGTGCTTACCATGTTTTTCAGGGACTGAAACAATAATAAACTTCTTGACATTTACATGTTTTTCAGGGACTGAAACAATAATAAACTTCTTGACATTTACATGTTTTTCAGGGACTGAAACAATAATAAACTTCTTGACATTTAATCAGCTGGAATAACAGAAGATATGCAAAACTGGTATATTCTGATGCATACAAAATGCATATTAATGATAAGGCACTTTTTAAAAATCGATTAAATCATGCGGAATTAAACCCAAAATGCATGTTTGAAAATCTGCATATGGATTTTCTAAAAATGATGTGACTACATTTTTAATAATTGTTTATAATTTGTCAACATGTTATAGAGGTAGATATTAGATGTTTTTGTTTAGATATATGCAAGTATAGCAGCTTGAAGTTTGTGTTTATCTGGAAACTTGAAGGGAAGTAATTATCCTTGAGAGGCCTTAGATGTCAGTAATGACATGACAACATATAATGATACGCAATGTCATAAAAAGCCATATTAAATGAATTCTTGAAATATTAATTTCTTTAAACCATAAAAATGTTCTGAAAATGTAATAAAGTATTAAATTTATATAGTTATTAGACAATACTCATATTTGTCATTTATAATTATCCATTTTGCGACCAATTCTTTCTATATAAATAAGTTACAGAAAATAAATAATAATATTTTTTAAAGTTTTTTTTAAAGAATTGTTATCAATAAAACATAAGGCCTGTGATTTTCTGAGAGTTCTGAATATGGAGAAATTATTATTATTATTATTATTATTATTATTATTATTATTATTATTATTATTATTATTATTATTATTATTATTATTATTATTATAATATATATATATATATATATATATTTTTTTTTTAATATTAATAAAAGTTCTGTAGATTCATTGATTTGAATTCTGTAGTTATAAATCTGTTTCATGGCAAAGTAGTAATAATGAAACTAATGAGTCACATTATAAATATTGATTTCGCAAAAGGCTACAAACCACAAAATGTTTCACACAAACCTTCCATTACCTCCATCACTGGAAAATGTCATCTTGGATCTATTGTTTTGTTGCCTACATATTAAAGTTTACAAATACATTGTGACATATTTAAAAGTGCCATCTTAAATATGCATATCTGATACTGACAAGCAATTTTCATTGAAGTTAGAAAGCTCATAAATCTATAAAGAATTAATGCTAATTTAAAACGAAACCACAAAAAAGGGGGTGAGGTTATTGTCATCATAAAACTGTATCTTTTAAATGTAACATTATTATAAATATAGTAGAAATTCAAACATAATGAGAATAGTAATAGTGTTTTTCTAATAGTTCTAATGTGTTCTATGGCATTTAGTCAGAACATATTTCCAAAGTGACACCTTTAAGTGAACGTAACTAAATAAGATGCTGATATGCACTTCTTTATTTGTATTTGTATATGTAGCAGATTTCTGAATTGTAAATTAAAACTGAAAACAAAAATGCTTATATCACAAGGCAGTAATTTTGGAGATGTTATTTTTGACCAAACGACACAGAATTATTTAACAAAATATTGCTCTATGAAATAAATGCCTATATGACATAGTAACATCAACATCTGATGCTATTATATTGATTTGTTTTAACCAAAGTAAAATATGATATTTGAAGTTCAGATTTGATATTTTCTTGCCTGAAAAATGGATACTTGAAAGCATTTTTTTTTTGGGGGGGGAGGCCTCCATTTATATGCTGCCTTTAACATTTGAGGTCATGTTGGCAGCTATTCACCTTTGGAACAACCATCTAGCTGGGAATTGAACCCAGGACCTCTGGTACAATGTAACATAAACATATGAGGTTTGTGGTTAATAAACAACAAAAAAACCAAACTTTCCTTAATATTTTGACAAATTTCATCAATGCATGTCTGCACTGCACATCAGACCAATGCCACTATTACTTGAACTTCAATTAATTTGATTTCTATCACACTTTATGGTTATAGTTTCATTTAAAAACTGTTGCTTTATAATGAAAATGTTGCTATTTTGTTTTAAGTTATTATTGAGTTCTTGTGAGCACATTACTTCCAAGCTAGTGGAAACAATTCACCAATAACAATAATAATCTGAGAGGTGTTTCCAGTGACAGTTTTAAAATGACAGTCTGCACCCATTCATCCAGAGAGAAATAAACAAAACAATGATCCTAGAGACAGCTCCATCAATGGTTAGCAACTGATGATGCAGAAATGCTTGTTTGAAACATGCTTAAAGGCTTGTAGCCTTTAGTTGATATCTACCTTTTTGCTTGCTTTCTTTCTTTTATTGTAATCAACTGACAGTTGCATTTATTACAAAAATGATTGTATGGACATATGTTTAGGCATCTGCTCAGTAGCAGTCCTATTTTGGTTAATTTAACAACTGAAAGCTTTCAAAGGCACACTTAGTTTCATGCTTACTGGGATGCTCAATGAGAAATTTCTCTAGCCTAGCTAGAAATCAATATTAGGATCCTGGGAATGGCAGGCAGGTGTGCTACCAATTATGGCTTGGGTTGAGTCCTGATGCCAGTGTCACAATGTCACTCATTAGTTTTAGTTTGTCTGCAGCTATAGTTTAAAAACATTATAAGTAACTTCACATTAACAAATTTAAATGAGGGTTTTACAGTTAATAACAGCAATCTCTGGAAGAAAAAGCAAAGTCTATAACACAGTTCTGGTATAGCTCATCTTCTGTCTTAATTCTTCTGCTGCAAGGGGGTAAAAAAAGAAACAAAAAAACTGCAGCCCATAATTATCCAGACCCATGATAATGGAAACTTACAGGTTACTTCCTGCAAATTGCCATTGTATGCACATCCATAACACACAACGTATATTGTTGGAGGAAAATGCAACATTGCTATAGGTTACTTTCAAGCACTACTGTTCCTCGCAAGGTGGGTAACACTAACAAGGTGGAGGGTGATAATGTGTATTATACAGCATGACATCCGAACAATCATCATCTTCTTCCACTATATCTAACATTCCAACAAACCTGCACTATCTATAGCGTTGCATCAGTCATCACCATCATCATCATTGTATAATTCAGAAAAAGTCACAAACTATACATCAGTATTAGATAATCAACAGACATGAATGCAGATGTCAGTCAGTTCTCAGCCATTCAGTCATGAATAAACAAATAAAAAATGAATTAAACCAAAAACAAAGAAAAGAGAGAGTGAAATAGAAGAGCATTCAGTAACATCCTAGTGTCGAAACACTACGTGCGGTCACAACATCATGTTATTCTAGAACCTATGTCTAACAAAACATAAATTCCAGAATAACAAGACCACCAAAGCCTATGTAGCAAAATGTTATATACATATTCTTATCTTAATCTATGGCTCTTTTTTTACATCAAATCACAGCAATGCAGCAGAAGTAAATGTGTATGATATATTTACATTTGTATGTTCGCAGAGCTCTCCTTAATTAATTGCAAAGTTCCTTCAGAACTATGTCACTTTATCAAATGAAAATGGCAAAATAAGCTGAGCCACTGGATTTACCTGTTAAGTTTTAATATTAGTCATAGCAACCCATATTCAATTAACAAACTCGCTTTTAAACTCTCCCAGTATACGATTTTACCTAAGTTAATTCACACGGCATAAAAAGTTACTTATTTGGGAGACAAATTCTACAGGTTAACAATATATCTATAGCAGTATTTCTTTTCTCAATTGTTTTTCTTTTCTGAATACCTAATTAATGTCCGTTTTTAATCTTTACTACATATGGCATCACAGATGGTGACACTTATGATATATTAAATGAAATGCTAATTGGTAAAGGAAATTTGAGAAGCAAATAAGGTTTAAGTTTAGGATGCCTTCCCAGCATTTGTTAGTTGTGAGGACTGAGCAAAACATAGAAAAACCCTCAGCCAGAGAGGACATTCCTTGCAGGATTTGAACCGTAGACCTGTCATTCACAGGCCCGTGCCTTAAAGACCTTGACTGCTATTATAGGTTTACATTATAGTGCAATATACAGCTAAACCAATGGAACTTTGCAGTCAAAATGTCAAATGTCAAAATATTTTTTTGCATTTTCTTCTTGTGGAAAGAGAGGAAAATAAAATGCTTAATATAATCTTGCACTTTTGCATTAATTTATAAAAGCTGCAAGCCTGTAATCTTAGAATAAGTATGTCCTTGAAGTAAGAGCAAATTTGCTTTTATTATAATTAAGTACAACACCAGCAGCAAACTATTAAATTTAACAGCAAACTTAAGGATACTCAAAATGAAATTTTTAACAAAATGTTGGGGGAAATAACTTTTACAAAATTTTTGTAGAAAAATCCTCATATGCAATGTTTCAATGGTTGTTTAAGGTGTGTGCAATTAATATGTGCAGTTTTAAAACTTGGTTTTCTAGTAATCTCGTTTCCTTAAATTTTTGCCACTTTAAAATGTTCATTATGTAATTTGTATTCAATTTCTTTCTAATTTTCAGTATATATTTACTGAAGGTGTATGAAGAAATCTAAAGAGCCTTTCCTTACTATCAAGTACAGTTTCCAATTTAGAGTTTTATTAATTTAACACAGGATTGATTTCTTGAAAATTAAAAGTGTTATATGCTTCATTTTTTTTTTTCGGCAAAGGTTTTAATGTTGCACCAAAGTTAATACTCGATTGTAAAGAAATATATTCGAGAAATAATATGCAGAATTTCAAAGTTCAAATTTTTATTCTGAAGGGGAGGGACAGTATTTCACATGACTTGAGTTTCAGATTTTGAAAATTATTTTTTTGGAAACTTAGATACATAGAGTCACAAAAATTAATTTCTTATTATAATTATTTTGAACAACTGTTGATACAAATTTCAGCTAAACTGGTTGAAATTTGTAGTAATTAGAAAAATCAATACTGGGTATGCTTAAATGAAAATCCACAAAACCTATTTGGAAATATTTTCAGTAATTGAATTGTATTTATTTACATGGGCTGCTGGTCTTGTATTTGCCAAAGTGGACGTAATGGTTGACACACAAAATCATTCATACTTCTCATATAAAAAAAATGCTGCCAAGAAAATAGGCAAGAAAAACATACTGTTCCGGTAGCTGTAAATGGTAACACTGGCTGCTATATACTACTGTGGGTCACAAAGCTTGCAACAGGCAAGCATATATCTGGTTAAGCAGATTGTAACACAGGATAGTTGTCCTCCGTGGTGTACTGGTTACCATGCTAGCCTCTATTTCCCAGGTTGCGGGTTCAAACCCAGCAGAGGGCAATGGATTTTTTTTGGGGCGTAAAAATCCTTAGCATGGCTTCTTTCGGAAGGGAAGTAAAGCCGATGGCCCCATGTCATAGATTTATGGCACATAAAAGAACTTCAAGCCTGATAAAGAGGCTCTGAGCAAAATTTCTGGTCTTTCACACCCAATATACAATGGGATGCTAAGGACTACAGCAGTTAAAGAGCTTAAAAAAAAAGTAACATTGGATTCCTTTATGCATCATAAGAGACACAGCACTCTATGGAAATTGGTTTATGAGATGAGGAAACAATTTTGGCACTTTTTCATAGCAAGTCTATTTTATTCCTAAACAGTTACACTTTAAAATGCAAATTTGGGCTCATTTCATTATACTTGTGAAAAATAAGTAATATTCACTTATAGAGTGAGGTTTCCATTTTACTATTTTGTGTCATTGCAGTTTACTTTACACAGCTCAGAGCTGAGGGAAAAATTAAGGTTTACAGAAGGAGCACAAAATCAAAGGAAAGGCTTGGAATGCTACACTCCTTTCTGCAAAACCTTAAGCTGTTAAGTACAATTTCCCAAAACTACAGCAGTTGAAACAGCCAATCATTGGCTTTAGGGTTGAGGTGGGGAGACAGGTTTCCAAGATCCTGGAAAAGTGGATGTTCAACCTTGTGTTCTGCCTATCTCTTAGCAACATATTTCTTCGCCATGCTTTTGAAGAATTATAATTTTCACAGAATTGTTTCTCTTTTCCAATCTGAAAGAAGTGTAAAAGTGCAAAGGATAGTATTTGTTATAAGTGGGTAAAATTAATACAGAAACATCCAGTAACTGTATATAAACAGTGCAATGAATGGGAGTGCTAACAGGTTTTCCTTTATTTCTCAATATAGTATTTATGATTCCTCTCCCCTCCCCCCAAGATTTTGTAACAGCCATAGAATAATATAAGTAAATTCATGAGAATTCATGTCTCAAGTTTATTGCTGCCTAAAATTACTGCAATTTTGGCTAGAATGGAAACATTCTAATCAGCTGAAACAGAATTACAGATCACATTTGCAAAAAGCAAAAGCTTAAAAGCTATGAAAAACAGTGAAAAATCTCTTAGTTACCACTGCCATTAAATATAAGTCAATAGCAAAGAAGGATTTGTTCATTCTTTTTCTGCACTTTTGCTTAGATTGAAGGCAGTTATTGTAATTCTTGTGTTTCCTTTTTCTTTCCTTTTTGTATAACCTTTCTGAATGATATGCTAATAACATGTCAGCTGTGTGAAAAACATTTGCAAAACACCAAACATGCCACAGAGTTTCATCACAACAATAAACAACAGCAAAGCTTTATAACAACAATCATTTTCCCAGAAAACTCAGCATAGTGACTTTAAAACAATGAATGTATGCAGAATATTATTAAAATCTATAAGCATTCCATTTTAGAAACTGATCTGTTTAAGAATCAGCTGTAGCTTTCAATAATCAGCTAATTGTCACATGGTTTAACAAAAATTTATCTTATGCTTTTTAAAATAGAAGTACAGGACCAAACAACAAAAAATATGATATATTGGAAAGTTATTTTCTTTTTATAAATTAGTACAATTTTGTGCTGCTTTTAAGTCTGCTTCCATATGATGTATTCTTCACTGAATGCTTTTTCAGGATAATTTTGTACATGAATGCTAAATGTAATATTAAGATACCATCATCTGTTTAAGGGCTTGCAGCTTATGGATCATTCTATGTAAAATGAGATGTGATAGTACAAAACTGAAGATCTTCTGCAGTAAGAGAAGATTTGACAAAATTGCCAGTTTTTAAAGCATAAAATTTTACCAAACGTCAAAAAATGAGAAAATACATCTAATGCTTACAATTACCAAAGCTGTTCAAGTTACCTGAGCTTTACATTATGAAGTGTTCTCTTAACACAAAGGATAAATCTGAATTAAGTTAGCTCTAATACAAATTAACAGCTCTGAACAGCACTGAATAATATTGTCAGAAAATAATATTATATTTATTCAATATGAAAAGTTTTATTCTTAAATAAAAAGGTGTTGAAAATATTTATATATCATACCATGTTTATCTTGAATGATGTGACTGCGGCTGCAGGTCTGACTCATAGCAGCTATTAGCTTGAATGACCTTGCTCCATGGTATCATAGCTCAAGTGCCTTAATGGCATTTGTAGTTCAATTTATCGTACATATCAGGAATAACATTATGTGAAGCTATGTATAGTTATCATTGTGTATACTATAAAACAATGTGTGCTTATTATGTTAAGTTTTGCTTGAACAGTCACATGCGGACTGTCAGCTTGAATTTACACAGATATTCTGAGGTGTCACTGTTGCCAACAAATATATAGGTTGTTAGGAAATTTAAACAGAGTAGGTCTACGTTAGACAAAATGAAACACAGACACCAACAGTTCTAACCAAGGAAATATTTGATGTGATAGGGGAAAGAAGTACAAGAAAATCACTGCCTCGCATAAATTCACATGGTTATTATCTGTGGAAAATGCTTAAAGATAAAGTTTGTGCAACAAATCCCCATGTGCTCAGTGAATTAGAAGGCAGTATCTGGCACGTGTTTTCTCCCACATTCCAGGTGCAGAAATTTGTCAAGTGTTCAATAACATGTTCAGCAGGTTCTAGGCTGTATAGATGCAGAAGGGCATCATTTCAAACAGCTTCTATAGCAAAAGGTAAGCATAACATATTCATATTGCTTCGCATCTATCTAGGGGAGAAATGGTGGGCCAGTCTCCACTACTGCACGAGGAGCAGCAGGCTGCCAATCACATCAGTCATGCTTTAAAAGATTTGAATTCAATTTTACAAATTATGTCTATGCTACTGATTATGCTATACTGCTAAACTGTAGGATTCTCTAAATCTTTTCTAAAATTATGAGAGATGAAAGCTAGTCTGAAACCCTAAAGTGTGCATTGTAGGCCATCCAGGTAGCATCTGATTAACATTTAAACAACTTTTAACGTTTCTAAAACTCACTTTAACTTAAGGAGAGCTCTACATGTGAGAAAGTCAAAAGATTTTGCTCAGTGTTTACCCAGAATTAAGAAATCCAACGTTTTCCCCCAGTTTAAAAGCTATTATAAGTACTAAACATGAATAAACTAAACTGTATTTATATTATGAAGACATACAGAATGATTAAACTGGAAAATAAAATAAGCAATGCCTTTCAAGAATGAAAAAACAGATATACTATAGCATGCCAATAAGTGTAGTTTAAAGCTATACATCATTTCAGACTGCATTCTTTGTGTGAGTGTATATATAAATAGATATACTTTTAAAATTGTTTGAACAAAATAAATACAAAATGCTTTTATATTTTAACAATATATTTCACTAATAATGATGAAGATAATAATAATGATAACAGAATTGAATATTTAAATCTATAGCAAATGCACATTAGAATGCACAAGACCAAAAAATTACGAGCAAATGGTACGCCAATAAACATCTGCCACATGCGCCAAAACACCTAAAAACAAAATAATATCCAAACTTCCTTTGTTACAGTAAGGCTTTTCAACAGTAACATAAATTATATTAATGTAGAAATCATTTAAATAAACATGTTTGGTTATCTGACTCATTTTGGATATAACTGAAATAAAATTAAAACAGAACTATACATTTTAAGGTTTTTAAACACATTATCCCTTGCACACCAGATAATTATATAGTTACCTACAGAAAAGTTGAGTTATACAATGCTGATTATACCTTCACAACTATTTTATTTCTATGAATAAATTATCTTAATACACAGAAGACACTCTTTTCACTTAAATTAATAAAAATAAAATAGT
Organism: Deroplatys truncata; assembly: GCA_030765065.1. Taxonomy (NCBI): domain Eukaryota; kingdom Metazoa; phylum Arthropoda; class Insecta; order Mantodea; family Mantidae; genus Deroplatys; species Deroplatys truncata. The sequence continues at coordinate 169,343,776 of CM060987.1, read as the reverse complement.
AAGAATACCATAATAAAAAATTAAGTATCTACTTTAATTCTATTATTCTGCTTGTCAGGTTTGAAACATGATAACACATTTTAAAACCACTGCAAACTAAGCTCAAACTAAACTAAAAACTTTAAGGAATTTTTAACACAGGCTATCTGTGGTTAAAAGTGCTTTAAATGAGATGAATGAATGATGCATAGAGATAACAAAATTCTTGATGGTGGAAAAGGACTTTAAAGCAATTAAACCATATATATGTATATTAGACTTGAACATTTCCAACCTAACAGAATAATAAAATATTGTGCATACTTGGATTTAGAAGAACTAAAACCTAAATTCCTAACCTCAGTCTCTGATTAAAATTCATTAAGTTCATTGCTAAACAAAAGAGTAGCTCTACTGTATAGAAGGATTGGGCAAATGCTGTGAATTTTAAAGAATCTGCAACCTGGAAGGCATGTAGAGAATGCAGCTAAAGGCAATGAAGGTTAAAATTACACCTGCAATCACAACACTCATTTTGCCTATCCCTGCACTACACTGATAACAGGCAGCATTAAAATACAATTTTTAGAATTTATATTTGTAGAAAAAACTTAAATTATTTATTCATTTTAACAAACTACACTGTTTTTTGTTGTGAACTACAGGACTTTAGGAGAGCGGTTAATTTAATTTTGTTAGGATTTGGTTAAGAATTGCAGATGGTATTATAGAAATTCATGAAGCAATTTGCTACAGAAGTGTATACAGAACCTATGCAAATAAAATGGCAATACGTAGGATTAGATTTCAGTACAAGAAACTGCTATGATTATAATTTCTGGACTGTGGCTTGATATATGGATAATTTTCTGTTTATGTTACTTTATTAAGTATATTCTATTTTTAACAACCATGATGATAAATTAATATGAGACTTCTGTATATTCTATATTGTATTTCTAAAACAACCTAATAATGGTGGCAGGATTTATGCTTCTAGGAGACCATAAATTAAAAACAAAATAGCTCATCAGGTTAGTGTACAGTATAGTATGTGTATATATTCTGATAAACAGTGTAGAGTGCTCTGGTGTGCAAGTCTGCATCTGAAACAATAGCCTATCTCATTGTTGAAACATACCACTCCATAATTTTATTGCATTAAAATCTATGTAATCCTTTTTTCATTTCAAAATTCACTCTCATGGCCATCATTTAGGCACATTTTGGGAAGAAAAAATAAAACTAGCTTGACACCAACACAATTCACTTTTCTGCATTATCATTGAATTAAAACTCTTTTAAATTGTTGAAGAAAGGTTAAATTACAAAATTCTATGAAGATTGCACTGAAAGACAAGGAGATATGATACCTTAGCTTATGTGCTTGTATTTCTATTCCTAAATGCAACAGTATAAATGAATCTTGAGGAGATGTTAACGATAAAAAGCCAGATCTTGGAATTTAAATCCCAGAATACTGCTTAATCTTAATCTTTGCTCTGCTTTTAGATGTATTCTTGATATTTTATCTTTATAAACAGCCTTATGCTGATAAACTAATTCCTTTAATGTGTGCCTTGAGTATATCCATAACTTTTATGACTGTGTAGCATCTCATATGAGGTCTTTCAAAGGTTAAATAATTTTTTAAACCATTATAAATTTTATGATATTGAAATACAAACAACATGAACAAATCACTCTGTTGTGCAAGCAGTTGGTTTGAACCTTATCAAGCATGAGGAATATGTCCAGAGTACTCTTAATGTCTTGCTAGCATCTTTCAGTTGCCATAGGGTTACTATATTAGCCATAAAAACTTGCTCCTTAAGTTAACCCAGCAACCAAAAGCTGCCAGATTAAGATTTAGAGATTGTAGAGCACAACAGTTTTTCCAATTGCTCTGCAAGAGTATGGAATAAAACGAAATAGAGGCATTAAAATGTTAAGTGTTCTAAATCTGGAAACTTCAGTTGTACCCTGAAATTTAATATGCAATTATAACGATATGCATTGCTTAAGATGCAATTGCATCTTAAACACTCTTTCATAAGTAATAACATAATTAATGTTTAGTTTTACATAAGTTAGCATGTGCAAAAAATGAATGAGATACAAAATCTCATTAACTGCCACCAAAGTGGTGTTTTTATGCTTTTCCTATTTGGTGTATTAAATTTATAATGGTTTCAGGTTTGAAATATTTTATGAAAAATCTTAATAGATAGGAGTTGTATAATAATAGGAGTTTTAGAGAGTATGCAGCATTATTTTATAAAATAATGCTTTCAACTTATTCATTTAATTTTATATTTTAGGAATGTCTCAACAATGAGGTATTAATTTTTAAATTTTAAATACTAGGTATCTAACTTATGATGTGGGACTAAATTAATAAAAAAATATAAATAGCCATTAAATACAGTGTGCAACAAAATACTAACAGAAGTTAATACAAAATAGGTTGTATATTTAAAATAAACAAACATTCTACTCCTGAATAATATCTGCTGTGTCTACTGTAGAAAAAAGAGCATAGATTTATTTTGCTACAAGGCATTTAGGCAATAATATAACAGATGTAATTAGAGTTTTAATTTTAACAGAGTTGGTACGGCTCGTGTACATCTGACCGACCGAGTGTAACATTTCCAATGAGTAAACCTTACTATAAAGAGGAAGAGAGGACTCAACTTGTAATTATAATAAAGCTTTAATTCAGAGAATAAAACAGTCAATAATAAGAATTAAGTGAACTAAAAGTAAATCCAATTTTAATTGAGGCCACAAGATAACCTTCATATAAATATATTTTTGGAATTTCATAGCCATTACATCCTGCTTTTTGTATCAAAAAGCTCACTGCATGCTTTAAATTCTCAAATATTTTTCTGTGGCCTTAAAATTGGATTGTTATTTGTGAAACATAATAAAATATTGGAGCCCAAGCTGATGATGTATTCAGAACAAAATAACAAAAGAAGGAAACATTTGAACAAAAGAAGACAATGATAATAATATAGTAATAAAGCAAGCATAAAAGTATTTAATTGCTTTTTACTCGTGAATAGTAATGGCCTCCTTGAAGTTTGAACTCCATTTCCAGCTGTACTACAGGGCAGAGACCAGACAAAACATTTGTCAAACAATTGAAAAGAGGCTTTACAAAACCTGCCAACTCCATTCACAACACAAATTAATACTGGAGTTAGAGGTCTTGGAAATTAGCTTCTCAAATGTTGAAAACTAAAACAACCAACAAACAAACAAACAACAAATGAACGGACAAACGAGGAGGAACACATGAAAGGAAATATTCATAAAATCAAAATATTACACATATATCAGATCCCCTCTAAACAGCCATGTATGTTTTGCCAGACAATAGTCTATTAAGCAATGATGCCAAAGCTATTTCTAGACATGGACAAAGAATACTGAAGACACAAAACTCCTTTGTGAATTTTTTCGCACATGGCATTTAGAGAGATCCTTCAGTGCCCCTTCTATTACATGTTACTATAAAAACAGATTACATCTGAAAAAATGGGTTTGGGAAGAAAAATAATACCCATTTATTGTACTCCTGCAGCATGTGTGTTCAAACCTACATATTCAAACTGGCTCTTTTTTCTTCATGTTATTGAGATTCAGTATGTTAATTAGAAGCTTACTGCAAGTTATTCTTCTAACCTTCTGAAATAATTAAATACCACAGATAATAATCATAAAAAAGAGACACTAAAATGTCTAATAACAAAAGCATTTATTTCCCGTTAATGTAGAACAAACTTATTAAAGAAAAAGGGGGGAAAATCTTGCAAACAATCTATGACAGTTTATAAGCGAATTGAAAATATGCAGAAGTGGGAGCACATTCACTTGAATATTTAATAAACATTGAGCAACATTTGCAAGAAAATATACATTCAAATTGTATTTATAGATGGATTTGCTGAAATTCTCATCAATTGTATTTGAAAGATTATAACTGAAGAAGCCTTATGCAAGTTTAAATACCTTTCAGATTAAAATGTAAATAAAATTAAATATGTAATAACAACCAAATAAAATATGAGCATTGTGATATTCTGGCTTAACATACATACTGTATGTTAGTGTATGTGTGCACATTTACACATGTATATGTGTGTGTGAGTGTGTGTGACTGCGCACATGCACTGCATACCCTTTCTCTGTTTTTGTTTCTAGATTCCTGAATATGTGCAGTAAAATATGCTCTGACATCCATTCTTCCTTTTCAAGTTCTTTTTAATTAATTCTTTCAGTGCAAAAACTGCATTAACCACAGGGTTCAGTGTATTTTTACAAGCATGGGCTGGAAAGGCCTCTTTTGACCACTGGTTTCCATGCACTTGGTAAAATAATAATCTTTTACAATGGTAGGTCTGTCTTTGACTGCCAAAGACATCCTTGGTTGATTTATTGGTGTACCATTTAAATTGCCATTTATGACCATAATTATTCCCTTACTTGCCTCCTCAGACCTCTGTACAATAATTCTCAAAGGACTTTTACTCAATTATGTTTATTTATTCTTTAGGGATGTGTCAGTAAGCTTATTTATTTAGTCTGTAAACTTGCTTTGTATAGCACCATAAACATATCATGGAAACTGGCAACTTCAAGATTTTTTGCTTTTCTTTATCCTCCCTCCTATGAAGTGTATTACTTTAGATTTCTATGCTTCATACTGCAGCCATCATAAGGTCCTGATACATAAGCAAGCATCTTGAGAGACGAACTTGTTCTGAGCCATTCATGAGCACTTCACAAGCCACTCATTGACATCATTTATGTACAAACCTCCTACAAACCATCTTTGAACTGAACCTGATTTGAGCAAAAGGCAGTATAGTTTCAGCTTCTCACATGGAAAGTTTAGTTGTGGGTCTAGTAAGATTTTCAGCCTTAGTAATGGCTGATCTGAACAGAAAAGAAGAGAAAACCCCAATGTTGGTGGTAGCCTGAACTATACAAAAACAATCTGGATCAGAACTGATATTGGCATAAAGTTTTAATACATTTGTGGATAATACAAAAACTTCACCAAAATGTCCCTTTCTGATTTTTGAGAATTTATTGAGCAGATTAGGACCCACAATATTGCTGAGCTATCTCAGCACAAGAACTTTCATTCAGTTTAAACGTTCAATGTATTCGAATACTAATAGTCAACTGTTAAACACCTTAAAGAAAGTGCCATTCATATGTCTGTGTAATTATTCAATTTCTGATAATTAATTTATCTTCCACACATGCCGTGCATATGCTAAAGTTGGAAAGGTAGAATCAGACTGAAAAATTCAATGCCATAGACAGGATTTAAACCAAGGATCTTCAACTTTCTGCGTTGTTATTCTATCAACGGGAAAAATACGAGTCTTTTGGGGAATTTAATGTTTTTTCTGGCATGTTGCCATGGTAGCTCAGTTGGTAGAGCAACAGCACAGAAAGCTGAAGATCCATGGTTCCAATCCTGACTATGGCACTGAAGTTTTCAGTCCAAAGATACCTATTCAGTTTCTTTTAAGTTTCATTTAGATTTTACAGAAATTTCAGTATCTAAAATATTGTCTACGCATAAGAAAGGAATAAATTGTAGGGCTGTAACTCTTCGAAACTTTGGCAGACCATTTTCTTTACTTCCAATGCCAAATGTAAACACTGCTGTACCAGCTTTGAAGATGATGTGAAAGGGATACACATAGCAATGAATTCCACTGAACAAACATATGATATGCAATACTAGATACTGGCAAGTTAAAGAATGTGAGGTTACTGAGATTACAGAAAAAAACACATTTTGCTCACCAGAACTATTATGGGCTAAATTATGCTGGCATTTCTACCAGTGTAAATTTATTGCCTATACCTACGAGCCAATTCCAAGCTGTTTTTAATTCAGGTATGATAAGTTGTCAGATTCAGCAGCATTATTCTATGCATAACATACTGTTACATGTATTACTGCACCATTCATATTTGTTGCATTTGTCCCATTTCATAGTTGACCAGATGTTAAAGCTCTATGATGGAGTTTTGTTTCCATATAGTGTTACATTTTTACCAAGAACTGTTTTTTTTTGTGTTTTGTAGCAGGAGAAAGGCTTCTCAGATTAAATGTGTGTAATGTTTAACAAAAACAGAAAAGAAAAGAAAGAAAGGAAAAAAAAAAAAGGCCAGATCATTAACCAGCCCAAAGGGAAGATAATTTCATTTCATCTTTGTTAGATTAGGTTTGGCTATAATAATTAAGTTAGTGGAAGTGTAGTAGTATGGTGTGTGTGTGTGTGTATGTTTGCTTTTTAACATAAAGAAAAACAATTCTGAGAAATTTTATGAAAATATGAAGAGAGAGGGGACTCTAGTACATAGTACCTTTTTCTGTTGCTTTTTACATAGTGAACAGAACAAATTATAATACAGATTTACACAAAAGTAACAAATCAAAGTTTCAGAGCTATTTATATACCTCAAAAGATATCATTTAAATAACTTGAAATAATTTTCAAGGCCAGATTTTATAGGCTTGTTTATCAAAATGTTGTAATTCGTATTACTTATTGTTGCCAAAGTAAAACTGTGAAGCAAAGCTATTACTAAGCCAATTTCCTAAATTTTCTTTATATTCATTTCTTAAAAGAAAAGTCTTTTAATACATGAATGCTCATTACATAAGCTACATCTGCATGCAGAGTAAAATAAACAGGTATTTATTCTATGTTGATCATAGAGTTTATATGACAATCAATTCAGTGAACAACTTCAGATTAAAATATTTTAATCCACTCAATGGTTAATATGTTTTGCTCATCTGCTTTACTTAAATCACAAACTTTTCTCTAAGCTATATAAAAACTGTGAGCTAAATGTGCAACTGCAAGTATTATTTTTAATGTGGTGGCCATAAAATGCTGAACAAGTTAAGCAGATGAACTTTAGGTAAATCTACGGGTTAACGGAAGAACACAGAAGTAGTTAACCTCACAAATAATGAAATAAGGAGATAGGTTTTCTTATAGAGGAAGAAGGGAAGATGTGAATCATTCCAGAAAGTGCACAAAGGAATATGGTGCTAATAGAATTGAAAGGTAACTAGTGCCCACAAAAGTGTTGTTGGTGAAACTAGAAATAGTACATATCAGCTTTTTTATCCCCTCTCCCCATTCTCATTGTCATTAAAATTTTTAACCTAACCTACAGATTTTGCATATTTAACAAAACCAAGAGAACTTATCTTAGTATCCTTTTTGCTGTAAGTAATTTGTAATTATAAATGCAAATATAATTCATGCATCAGTCTTCTATACTACTTTATTTTTCTTTAGTGTTTTGTGGCAGAGAAACAAACAAGTGAGCTTTTACGATAAAACAGTTGGCAATGCCATCAAATCATGCACAATTTCATGAAGCCATTATGAAATTTACACAAATGAATCCATTTCCTTCTATACAGTTATCAGTGTGTGAGACTATTAGAAGATACTATGTAGTTACATATGCTCCTAATTTTCTCAAGAACCCAAGATCCTTAACACACTGTAAATGGTGGGTCACTGATGTAACATTTGTTTTTTGTTGAACACATAGGGAACAGAATTGAACAAAAATGTTTCCACGCATAAACTTCATAGCACCCAACTTACACTTTGTTTTTTTTTGTTTTGTTTTGCTTGTTTTCAGAATAGTATACTGGAATAGAAGAAAGCAGACGGTGACCACAAGCTTTTAACAGTTCACACACAGGTTACAATGTGGCTAATGCAAGAAACGTGTTCATCCTGCCAAATTTTGGCCCATGTGAAGTAAGTGTATACATCAGAAAACATAGCTGATTTTCAGGGGCAATAGTTGTGCTAAGGGGATGTGCTACTGAATTTTACAACTTGTATAATATTTTTGATCTGCTGTAATTGCATTTTTACCAGCTACCTTAGTAATAAAACAAGACTTTATGCAGAATTTCAACTTTTAATTTTGAAAACCTAAAACAGTTTCTTTAAATTATATTTAAATTTATTTTGCACCTTAATAATTAGCAGAATATTTGAATTATATAACTGTGTAATAATTTTTTTTTATAGAAGAGTAATATAATTTTTGTGTGTTATTACAAATAAGATTTTTAATCTTGAGCCAAACCAATATAGTTTCATGTTTTATACTATGTTTAAAATGTAAAAATTTGGTATTAGTAACTTGCATAGTTTCCTAGAAAAATGTTTTCTAGTGAAAGTTTGTCACATTAGAAAAACTTATAAAGTCAACGTGAGAAAACATCTTGCTCTAGAGAAAATAAAAGCTATATTATTTTCTGCTAAGTGTTGGACATTTAAATTCTTTGTAGTCTCTTAGCATTGGAATAATGTCAAACTTGCCATTACTGTTCTCATAGTATCGGGGATGAAACGTGAACATTGCAAATATTTAGCCTAAATTCAGCAGCAAATTTCCTTAAGTGACACATGATATATGCCAGGTTTGGTGAACCTAAGTCACATGTGTCACTAGCTGGTGTGCACATTCACTTATTTATTTTTTTCTACATATATTCTGCTTTTTTGTGTGTACATGTATGTTATGCTTTGTAGGCTTCTGCAGAAATGCAGGTAATAAAGCAATGTTTATCATACTTCAAGAAGCTATTTACTGAGTTTTCAATAACTGCAATCTGCATATGTGAATATTTTCAGCAAACATGTTTTTGATGCAGAGAAATAAGAATTTAAAAAAACAAAACAGAATTTAGAAGGATAAAACAAGAAAAAATAAAAAAAGGAACATTTTTGTTGCCTGTTTTTATAGACAATAATGACAAATTTAATATAAAGCATCATTCGGAGATGAATTATAAGAATATTCTTTGCCAAACAAAGAACAATTATTTAATTTCACATAAAGTCAAAATGCATAAAACAAATAAGCTCTTTTAACCCCTTAATGCCTGAATGAAGTTCTGCTAAAAGGAACAAAGAGATATCCAGATTATGAATTCAGTATTTGGAAGTTTGGCCAAACATAACATCTGACTCTGATTGGCAGAACTAGTTATATTATGTTTTACTACCTGAATTTTTTTTCTTAATTATTTGACCTGTTAAGAGTTTTGCAAATCACCACATGCAAATTTGGGTGCATATGAGTTACTGCTTTTGTTGTATTCCCTGCAGTATCATTTCAGACTATCTGCCCTTCACTTTCCATATTCTATCCTTTTCTTGTCTACTGAGGCTTTCTCTGATTCAGGATTTCAGTTTCTTTATGCTCATGTGAGGTGTGCATTAACTGACACCATTGCAAATGCTTTCACAAAGGAATTAAATTGGTATGATGCAAACTTTGCGATGTTAGGCATTAAGGGTTTGAAAGTAGCACCTGCAACTACTTTGCACCAACAATAAGTTTCACACTAAATAACTGTGATACTTGACTTAAATTCCACTGGCAATTTTTTTTTACTTCCAATATTATACTTTATTAAAGAATGTTTTTGGAATTAATTTAATGTTTTTGGAATTAATTCCAAGGCATTATTATACTGTTACAAACTATATTGCGATAAAGTAAAATATATCTAATTCTTAAACCATCACTCTTTTAAAGTGATGACATTTTCATGGAACGGGCAGTCTGAAGTATTTACAAGCGATGTTATTTATCACCTAAATAACACCTAATGCTCCATAACTTTCATTTGAAAGTTGGAAGTTAAAGGAGAATTTCCTGATGATTGATTGAAGGAAAATAAAAAGGTGGTACATTATATAATGAAAAATAAAAAACCTGACTTTATCTGGCACACTGAAGTTTCACCGTTGCTGGTATATGAATTAGAATTCACTTACTTGCCATTCAGAATAAGAGGCCCTGTGCTTTTCTCATACAACACTACTCTGCTCAAAGATTTGTATTACCAAACTATACAACATATTGTGGAAATGTTTATGTGCCCATCTCTTTATGAAATCTTTATGCAGAAGTAAGCTCTTGAAACCAAACTATTTACTAAGGATAATAGAGTGCAAAATACTGTCTGAGAGTGATTCTAGCAGCACAGTGGGTACTTCTTTCACATGTAATTACAGCTGGGCAAGTATCTCAACAGGTTGACTACTGTATTGTTAGGGTTTGTTTGTTTGTTTTTTTCTTTCTTTCTTTCTTTTTTTTCCAAATGATTGACCCTTATACCTTTAGCATTCTGGTCTTATTTATGCACAAATTTTATCTGAATGTATTCCTTGTGTCTATGTGACATAAAACATCTCAAATCATAGTGTTAGAAGTGGGGAAATGGTTATTTTTACATTAACAGTTCTGACTGTTCCAAAAAAATACAACGTTCCAAATAATCATTATAAGAGTCAATATTTCCACGAGTCTTTCTGCCAATCGTAACATCAAAATATCTTTGGTCCACTATTACTTTGTTGGCTCATGTTTTTTCACATCAAGTCATGATTCTTCTCTGCATTCACGAAGAGTACTGGAGATGATGCTCCCCTCCCATTTTCTCTCCCTTCCATCAAGCATGTGCAAATTTGTAATGTACTACTGTAACAACAATACTTGTTAATTATTATTGTTTTTTCACATATGCTGTGTGTAGGCTAAAATTGGAAAGGTAGAATTAGAATGAAGAATTTATTGTCATAGCCTGGAACTTAAATTACTTACGAAATTGTAAGTTGCCATTGGAAATGTTATCTCAAAATAAATTTAAGAATGCCTTGTGGTTTACGGGTAAAACGCATGTCAGTTGGAGTATTTAATGTTGTACCAGCATGTTGCCATTATAGCTCAGTTGGTTAGAGTAATGGCAGAGAAAGTCGAAGAGCTGTGGTTCAAATTCCTCCTATGGCATTCAATTTTTCATTCTGGTTCTACCTTTCCAATCTTAGCTTACACATGGAATGTGTGAAAGATGATACGGTAATTTGTATCACAAATTACTTAAATGTAAATAATGATTGTAATATGAATATGTATTTTTATGTGACATTGATTTCAGAGGTTTATTAATTGTAATTATTATTGGTAAATAATAATATACGGCTTTACTGAAACTGTCAACAATAACGCAATAATGCAGCGATGGGGTGAGTTGTTTATCATTACCGGGAACAAGGAAGTTACGTAATGTTTCGCGCCTTTTCGGTAGAAGTTTCTAGAACATTTCCTAAAGCAATATGTATTAGTGGTTTTCATTGGATATTAAAATAGACGCTAATGTTGGCGCGTTTTATTAGCCAATAGCAGTTCATTTATAATCTTTAGGCGTATCTTGATGCAGGCCTATAAATAGTGTAGGTTCGAGGTAGCTTGTCCCCCAGTTCAACAAAATTCTCAATACTCTACACGTCGGTCCCCCAGTTTAACAGAATTCTCAGTACTCTACATGTCGGTCTCTCAGTTCATTCATTTCGCCAAGTTACACGCAGCAGAATTACGAGAATTATTATAAAGTATTATACATTTAAAAAATTACATAAAGTTAAAGTATGCGAGTTAAAAGTGATAAATAAGAAGTTATTACAAACAGTTTCAGTTTGGCGAGTATCCAGATTAATATGTAAATGTGTTTGTGAACGTGTTCGGCAATAAAAGTTATAAAACCAATTTCTTCATTTAGTATAATTTCTGGATAAAAGATTCCTTTCCGATTCACGCCCTGCAAGAGATACAAGTTCGACCCAAAAAGCTAGCCGGAGAACATTTAAAGTGAATTATTTCAAAACTGATGCAAATTGCTACGCCAGAGGGAGCTACGAACCAAACAAGGAGTGACGTCACAAGATGGCAACGCGTGAAGTAAAGCAGCACAACATATGATCTACAAGTTCTAATAACTTACGCTATAAATATTACGTAAGCAACATTTCCGTCGCAAAGAGCAATTAATTAACACTGATTGACCTAATAGTTGGTTAACTATGAAGCACAAGACTTAAAGTACTTATGATATTGTAAGTTGCCATTGGGGTATGTTATCTCTAAACGAGTTTGAAAATGCCTTGTAGTTTACCAGGAAACATGCAAGTCATTTGGGGAATTTAATTTTTCATTTAATGGTAGCTCAGTTGGTTAGAGCAATGGCACAAAAGTTGAAGATCCGTGGTTCAAATCCTGGCTATGACATTGAGTTTTTCAATTTGATCCTACTTTTGCAATTAAATACTTATCACAGTTATTGCTCAGTTAACTTAGTTTAAGGGAGTTCATGTTCATTGCATCATACTAACCAACTTATATCAGTTTCCATGATGTTATTGTCAAAATGGCATCTTGGGTAATTGCTTTTGCATGTGTATCACAAGAGCAGAATAGTATCTGATTGGCCAAAAGACTTCTAGTGGGCATTACCTTCTATTATAATTTGGATGGTTCCATGATGTCATATCATATAGATATTTGCAACCATTGTATTATAATGCAACATAGTTCTATAAACAGATGTTACTTTTGGATCTGTTTATAAAAATACTTGAATGATTGCATTAATGCAGAATTGGAGAACTATTATCAAACAGTATAACTGATCTATGGTTACTTTTGGGAATGGCTCCATTCTCAGAAGCACTTCAAAACAATGATTATGTTAATTCTTTTCCTACCTCTACATAATGCAGCAAAGGGATTCTTTTGGAACATACTTATTATTAAGTTGCTATAATAATAAGCTTGGAAGCATTGAAAAAAATAACATAACAGTTATTTTAGGAAAGTTCTTAGAATGGAACCATTTCAAAATATAACTGTAGGCTCAGTTATACATTTCCAATATAACAACTCCTTAACTTTGCACTTACATGATTATTTAAGCATTTCTGTATCCAGTTCCAAAAGTAACACTCTGATCATGGAAAATATGTTACATTACATTTCAATGGTCATAAGCATGCATATGGTGTGAGATCTTGGAACCACCCCTACTTCATATTACTAATAGAAAGTAACACGCACTAAAAATCTGGCCAATCAGAGTTATTATGCTTTTGAGCTTTTGTGAATACATATGCAAATGTTCATTATCCACAATTCTGTTTTGAAAGATATAATCTTTAGTATCATATAAACTGATGCATGATGGTGTAACGGAACAAATTGTATATGTTTTGAGCCCCACGTTGGTGCGGCAATTTGCGATGAGATTCTTACAAATGTTTGTTTACATCACGTGTGTTGAAGCCATCTTGTGACGTCATTCGTTTGTTTGGTTTGTAGCTCCATCTGGCGTAGCAATTTGTATCAGTTTTGAAATAATTTATTTTAAGTGTCCTCCAGCTAGCTGTTTAGGTCGAACATTTATCTCTTGCAGGGTGTGAATCGGAAAGGAATCTTTTATCCAGAAATTATACTTAATGAAGAAATTGGTTTTATAACTTTTATTGCCGAACACGTTCACAAACACTTTTACATATTGATCTGGATACTCGCCAAACTGAAACTGTTTGTAATAACTTCTTACTTATCACTTTTAACTATGTATTTCAACTTTGTGTAGAATTAACTTTATAATAATTCTCGTAATTCTGCTGCGCGTAACTTATGACGAACTGAAGACAGCGTGTTAGAAATTTTTATGAACTGGGCGACCGACGTGTAAGGTATTAAGAATTTTGTTGAACTGCGGGGCGATCTACCTCGGACCTGGCTTATATACTCCCACTCCTCAACATGCCTAAAGATTATAAATGAACTACTATTGGCTAATAAAACGCGCCAACATTAGCGTCTATTTTAATATCCAATGAAAACCACGAATACATATTGCTTTAGGAGACATTCTAGAAGCTTCTACCGAAAACCCGCGAACATTACGTAACTTCCTTGTTCCTGGTAATGATAAACAACTCACCCCATCGCTGCATTATTGCGTTATTATTGACAGTTTCAGTAAAGCCGTATATTATTATTTACCAATAATAATTACAATTAATAAACCTCTGAAATCAATGTCACATAAAAATACATATTCATATTACAATCATTATTTACATTTAAGTAATTTATGATACAAATTACCGTATCAATGGATGTAAATTCCTTTAAAGTGAGTTAAGTGAGCAACAATCATAGTAAGTATTTAGATGTTTTGTTGTTAACAGTATATTACTAATTCATACATGCATTGTGGTAGGGAGACAAGAAGAGAGGGAATTGTCTTCCAATGCCAGGACAAACAATCATGACTTGATGTGAAAGAAATTGATTCTGACAAGTAACATATCAGTGGAGAGAGTGTAAACATTCCTACGCATAATTGACTGTTATTTTGGAACAGTTATTTAAAACCTAGTATTTTTTGGATCAGAAGTGATACTTAAAAATAACCATTTTTTGCAACTCTGTATACTAAAATGGAATATTTTGATCTTACTGAGCATTCACAGGTATCACTGGCCACGTTATTTTTATTTAGTGTGTGCCACAATTTGTTGTTTGCTGCTGCATTTATGAAAATATATTAAATTGTTACAAAAAAAGAGGCAGAAAGAGATAATGGCAAACTCAGTTGTATAACAATTGAAACAAACATGATAAAACGCATATAATTGACATTTTTAAAAAATTGGGTAATTAATTGCAATAATGAAACAGTGTTTATGTTCATCAAATGATGCTGTATACTTAATGAAACAACATAAAAATGAGTCCAAGTTGTATAAATATACAAGAAAGTATAGCTGTTACAATACATTAATGTAATTTTTTGCATCAGTTCCTTCCAGCATTTTTTTCATTTTTTTATTATAAAGATTTTGTGGATTCTATAAAATACTTTATCTTCAGAATTTTTCTAAAAATTGTAATTTATTTTCATTATCCTGCTGCATGTTGACACACAACTCACTGTCATGTACGGAGTGCTCACTGCTCAATACAAACAACTGTATGGTCTTGTAATGTAAAGGGTCAATCCATGGCTATGGGCAATAAACATGCAAGTTTAACACATTTTCCAAGTTATTAATTTGTACAGTTCTATTGGGTCTATGAAAAAAGATATGAAATTTATTTCTTATTTCATGAGTGTGGCATGAAAAAGACTTGACTACTCACACTCACAGTCACATTTTAGTGAATCTATTTCATTTTTTTAGTGTGTGTGTATGTGTGTGCACACACGTGCGCTTAAGAATTAATCAAAGAATATGGAACAGTAACATTGTTATTGGAAGAGCATGGATGAGCAACGATGAGATATTAGCTTTTAAACTTAAGTTTAGGGAATATGGCTTCAATAATTCATACTTTTACTCTCATTTATTATTACTATTTCTTTGACTAAACAATGCTACATATTAATAACTGATAAACCATAATGAGTGACAAAATATTGTTAAAAATGAATTTGCAATAGTGCCCTAACATATCCTTGACAAAGATATTTTATTCTGTATGCCACCAGGCTCTATATTTTATCTTATATCCACAAACAGTTTTGTTTTACGTATGCATTACTCCTTTTATTTTTTTTTATTTTAATATTTTCTTTAGGATACAGCACGCTGATAAACACCTGAAGTTGGAACTGTTGACCTAGCAATTTTTCTGTGATGTATTTTACTCTGAAAAATATAAAATCTCTACAAACAAATTATTAGGCTGCTGGGACAACAGTTCCAACTGTTTACCATCACATTTTATCACTAAAGAAAATGTGACAAAAATAAAAAGAGTATGCATACATAAAGTAAAAGCAATGCTTATGGACGAAAGATAAAACACATGGTTCAGTGACATATAGAATAGAATATGTATGTCAATGGTGAAATAAGGGCAATGCTACTTCCTGGGCTACCCATTGGGGGGGAGGGCAGTAGAGTGGTTATGTGTTGGGAGTCTGGGACTTAATGGGTCTTGGAAGGGGCTATATAACAAATTATCAGAAGAGTGGGTATATCTATCTATAAACATAATATATACTGTAATTGTTGAAAACAGAAACTATTTATCAAGAATATTCGTATACTTAATTGCACATAACTTAAAACACAACAGTGTGAGTAAATTTACACTCTGCGATAGAGTTTTCATTTTGAATAGCGTTGCAGCCAAAGGGACTTGTATGTCTTTCATGAATATTTTGTACTAACATTCATATTCTGGCTCTTGCTGTTGAAGAATCCCTTAGCACTATACCATGCCACCATGGACATTCTCTTAAACAATGACTCATTATTAACCAAAGCAATATAACACAATGAACAGAACAAAATAATATAAAAACACTTTCATGCTTGTGGCACCATCTTCTTTTTAGCAGATAAACATTTAGTGACATGGTTACCAACACTGTAATCAACATATTAGTCAGAATTTAATATTTTTTTAAGTGCATATTTAGTTTAAGTTTGTGGAACCCATCTTTTTTCTTTCTTTTTTTTCTTTTTGTGTGTGGATAAATATTTGAATTTATGGTTAACAAAGCTTGATCAACATATTAGTGGTAAATATATACTTTCTTCTATTTGAATGCAACAAATGTAGGTGGCTATGAGCTTAAAACAACCAATTGTTGTAAACTTGGAGCATATTTTGCAATAACATAATGAACAGAACAAAATAATTTAGTTTTAAGCGCATATTCAGTTTTAAACTTGTGGCACTGTCTTCTTTTTAGCGGATAACACTGTGATTAAAGTATTCATCTGTTTGATTGCAACAAATATAGGTGGCTATGAGCTTAAAGTAGCCAATTATTGTGAAATCGGTGCATATTTTGCAAATATTTTGGCAATATATATATATATCTGTGTAAGTGTGTGTTTACCACGATATGTAAACTTACTCTGTCCTCTCCTACCAATGTGTTACTACTTTCTCATTACTTTATAATATGGCAGACCTTCAATAATGTGGGCCCTGCCTCAGCCATTCTAACAAACAGGGGTCTGCCCCTGACTTGTTGCCTCAAAACTTATGGTCTACATGAAGTTATTAATTTCTCAACAGCCATTCTAACAAACAGGGGTCTGCCACCCTGACTTGCTGTTGCCTCAAAACTTATGGTCTACATGAAGTTATTAATTTCTCAAAATTAGTAACTATTTTAAGTTTATGTGACTCCTAATATTTAACTTCTTTTTAACATTAACTACACACCTCAAAGAGCTTAATGAAAAATTGCCACATTGATATTCAGCTTCAATAAGTATAAATAGAACACCCAACTTGCTCCATTTTAACCTTATTAAAAACTGTATAATTGCAGGACTGACATAATTGTTGCTAAAAAAAGAGCATTCATTCAATTACAGTTTTAAGCTTTCAAGTAATCTTCCTCGATGTTCTATATTTCATGGATTGACCCAACAATCACAGGGATTTGCTGAAAAACTGATGCCTACATGGAGCATTGCTTGATGTCAGTGGAACTGATACATACTTGTGCTCAACTTTGCAAAGTCTGTCGCCAGCTTTAAAGAAGAATGTTTTACTTCCTACATGTCTAAGCTAAGTATAATAACACAAGGTCAGGAAATTCTCCATTGCATTGTTTGCTGTTTCTTGATACACATGTCCTCTGCTGACAGTGCACAAAAAGCGAGCAAGCAGTTTGTTTAAAATATAAACCACTGTTTAACCTAAGGCAACTTCTAACATGCAACTTAAAAGTAACATCTGCTCTATGGCCCACATTTTAATGTGGTATACTAATCCTTTAACACATGGGCCACTTTCTTTCCATACATCACACATTAAAATTAATGCAGGAAACTTTATTTCACTGGTCCCTCATTACATTTCATTTATCTAGTTTCACCAAGTGGTCTTGTACATCAAAACAAAAGAGAAAATAAAAAATAAGAAGAGGAAGAGAAACACATAAACACAAGCATGTAGTTCCCTCCCCCAACACACATGTGCACACTTATGTGGTAAATACACTTCAATTGGGGAGAAAGTCAACACTACTTCGGCATTCATTTTCATTCATTACATATCTCTCCATTTTGATATGCTTTAAGACAGGTGATATTTAAAATATAGGTTTATGTAAAATAGAACTTAATCCTCTGAATCAGGCTTGGGGGAAGATCAGAATCCTTCCCCTCAGAGTAGTAATTACTTCTCTGCATCAAGATTTCAGTAACCTTTCTGCTTTGCATGTATTCACTTCAAATCCCTGTCTCATAACCAGATAATCTCCCAGCAAAAGGATTTGTTTTTGAAAAGTTGAATCAGATTTGAAAAATTCAATACTACAGCTTTTCAAAACCGCACCTGACTCCCAAGAAAAACTTCATTATCAAAAACTCCAATTCTTAAGTATGAAAATTCAGGAAACAAAGTTCACCATGGAAACTGAAAAAGAAAACATCCTTCTGTTTTTGGATCTTAAGATTATAAGGGACAATAAGAAATTATAATTTGGGATTTTCAGAAAAGACATCCATATGGATAACCATATCAAAGCCAAGACTTTCAACTCAACTAGTCACAAGGATACAATAATCCACAGTTTCCTACACACACTACACAACATACACATGAACAAAACAGAATATGAAAAAGTGCTTACCCAGATAATAAAAATTGCTAAGAATATTGGTTTCAACAAAATAATAGTTTAAAATAAGCTTAAAACAATAGAAAGGAAAAATAGAAGTTACAACCACCCACATACCAGAAAAAATCAAGAATATTTTCCAAAAATTCACATACAACACATAGGCCTTCAAGAAATTTCAAAAGATCTTCTGAGAACATAGGTAACAATCTTAGCTCCACAAAACAAACATATCAGAAATGTCATAAAAACAAATTAGTTAGAAAAGATACCTCCATTCGAGAAGTGAGGAATTTACAGAATCAACAATGAAGAAAGTTATATAGCACAAACCAAAAGAAACAGACTCAGACTGAAGGAACACCTAAGACACATGAAAAATAAAAAAATAGAGGAAATTAGCAGTAGCTGCACACAATTGGAACAGAAACCACAAATAGAAAATAATGCACCCCTTTTAAGATTGGTCCAACGACCACTAGAACTGGACATCTGGGAAAAGATTTTTATACTAGAACACAAAACTTAATGAATTTTGAAATTCCCGCAGTATAAGCTCATCAACTGACTGACAGTCAAAATCTCCTGATGATGTAGGCAACATCATCTATGAAACATGTTCAAGAATTAATTGTTAGTGAAACAACTAATAAATGAATTACAACTATCCGGGCTTGTAGGCCGTGGTCTAGAAGACATCATGGATACCTAATAATGCCTTTTAGACCACAGCCTACAGGTATCCATGATGCTTTCTAGACCACGGCCTACAAGCCCGGATAGTTGTAATTCATTTATTAGTTATGATGCTGGCCGTGAAAGCCTCAGTATGTACGTTAGTGAAATAACTCAAGAGTCCATTTGACTCACATTGCAATTTAGTATTACTATTGTCATAATTTATCCTCTAGCTATGGGATGAGGAAGACGTCTCTACTATGCTGTACATTCCAAATTGTTTTTTCATGTCTGATTTATTAAAAATTTTAGGTTATTCTTTGAGTTCACACAAAACATTTGCTCTGAGGCCCTTTTTAACTGACTGACAAAATACAAAGGAATGTATATAACTGGATAATTTATTATTTTGTTTGTGAGTGAGTGAGTGAGTGAGTGAGTGAGTGAGTGAGTGAGTGAGTGAGTGAGTGAGTGAGTGAGTGAGTGAGTGAGTGAGTGAGTGAGTGAGTGAGTGAGTGAGTGAGTGAGTGAGTGAGTGAGTGAGTGAGTGAGTGAGTGAGTGAGTGAGTGTTTTTTATGTGCCAAAAACAAGAAGTTGAGTAAATTTCAAACTTGGTATTTAAGTTCAGCATCTTCCAAGGATGTTAAAATATTTACATTCTAACAAAATACATATTTTGAATTTTCCGTGAACAGCCTGTGAAGTTCTCTTTATTTCGAATAAGATTTGTATGACTGCTAAACCATAAGAAATAGATGCAAACTTACTTCACAAAAAATGCAGATAACTTTAAAAACATAATTTATGTAAAATTAAACAGTTTGTGTTTGTGAGCTTAAGCATTTCCAAGATATTTATTGCTATTGGGTTGAATTTTCCATTACTTTATCATATTTTTTAAGTGCTAAGTCACCATTCTTTTATTTCTTGTGATGGCATGCAAACAGTATGAAATTTAAAAGTCAGCTCATAGTGACCTGCTATTTTGAAGATTTGATTATTGCTTCAGCGTCCTGTATCCCTCTTGTAACTATGATGGAATGGGTAATGAGAACAATTTTGCAAATGTTTATCTCTATTAACATGAAGTGAATAGAAAAAATAAGCTTTAGTAAAAATATTTTATAAAACAGACATTAAAATAAAGGATAGTGAGCAGAAAGTTGTTTAAATGTAACACATTACTATTATTATTATTATTATTATTATTATTATTATTATTATTATTATTATTAGCCATTGTCATGCATTTTGTCCTTTAACTCCTAAGGTCATACTGAACAGTGAATGAAATGGGTGAAATGGTGCTCATATGACCCTGGGATTCACAGAGTTTGGAATTACCCAACACTCATCTTCTCAAGATATGAGAAAACCATGGAAAAAATCTTATCCAGGTAATAGCTCGTCCAAGTTGAGATTCAGAATAGAACCCTCCAAATATGAGTCAGACACTCTACCCCCCCCCCAGGGGCTTACTACCGTAGGTACGGGATTGGCGTTCCCAGGGTCCCAAGCCACACTCTCGATTGGGTTCCTCTAAGAGGTGAGAGGGCTTATGCCAAACGCCCAAACAACTGTGGTCCACAAACGTGTTTGACCAATTTCTAGCTACCTCCCTGAACACAATCTGATGGATACTGCTGCGCGGGATAGAGGAGGGGAGTTGCAAGGTGTGACTGGGTAATGCATAACTCCCAGCCCCTGAGTATCATGTAGGACTGTCGTATCCGCTGATAAAGGTCAGTTCCAAGGAGGGGCCATTACATGAGCTGTTACACATCTGAAGGCGATTGGGTCCCTCTATCTATGTCTTGGGAGGTGAGACCCTAAGGTGAGTAAGGTCCAGGCCAGGACTCTCACCTAAGCTGGGGTGGCACCCAGGATGTGAGCATGCCATCGGAGACATTTGTAATGGTGGAGGATATAACTGCTATGGATCCTAAAAGATCCAAAACTAACACCAAGCTTAGTGGAAAAGAAGTAGTCGAGTCTTGTGGTTCTCGCTATTTGGTTATTAATAGAACAGAGGAAGGAAGAAAGTTTACATCAGTGAACCCTTTTATACTTCAAAAGGGTCTCGATAAGATTGCCGGTCTGGTAAGTCATGCATTAGATCCTGCAATGGCATGCTCCTGGTTGAAGTGCATTCAGCAAACCAGGCAGCAAAAATACTTAAAGCAAACATGTTAGGCAGCTATTGGGTTAAGGTTGAGATGCACAGGACATTGAACTCCTTGTGTGGTGTGGTAAACATCCGTGCATGATCAATGGCATGACCAATGAGGAGATTCAAGAAAATCTTGAAGAGCAAGGCGTAACAGCGGTATATCGTGTCTAGCAGAAAGAAAGAGGTGAATTACTGCCTACTCGTACCCTGTTTCTCAAAGGATTAAGGCAGGGTATGAAGTCATTGAGATTAGGCCATATATACCGAATCCGCTGAGATGTTATAGGTGTCAGCGCTTTGGGCACACCAATGATTTCTGTAGCAATGAATCTACCTGCATTAACTGTGGAGACGCCTCTCATGATGGAGCATGCACAGCAGCTCCAATGTGCATTAACTGCAGCGGAGAACATCTATCAAGTTCCAGAGAATGCCCCTGTTTTACAGAGGAAAAGCGATCCAAGAGATCCGGGTTAGGGAGAAGGTGTCCTTCTCGGAAGCTGGAAACTCTTGCGCATCCACCAGCCCTCTGCCCCGAGGTCCAGTACCTACAGCTCAGTTGCAACTAAGCTGGTACCAAGTCGGGAAATCGCAACCCAGACCAGCGATACAAACGGGGCCACTATCTCAGAAAAGATTCTCGTTGCCAGAACACAGCCAAAACCTTCAAAATAAACACCGACGACAGCATCAACATCTGCCAAGTCCGTTACTGGAAAGATCACACCAGTCAAATCACCAGCAAGACCATTGACCTCAAATAATAAGACCGGCAAGCCTATAGTATATAATGCATCACCAGTAAAATTCAGGACCAGTTATGTGAGAACCGACTTCCTAAAGGAAAGCGATAAGGCTGAACCCAGTACACCTAAGGATAAAAAATATACACGAGTATCTCCTCGGAGATCCTCCTCTGAGGAATCTTCTGGGAAGGACTCAGATCGGCGATCATCATCTTCGCCGATCTCAACTTCCAATCGGTTCGAGATTCTCGAACTGAGGTTTTCTATTGGAAAGGGGTCCTCCCCCATGCAGGAGATGGAGCAGTAGGATTCTGCCCACACTGCCAGAATGACAGCGAGAAAGAGGCAGGATAAATCCCGTTAAAGGTGTTAGCCCGACACCAGAGAAAAAGGGAAAATTGATTCGACCACCGCTTTCCACAACGTAGTAAGCTTCTACGATTAAGAAATTATCTCGTTATACTTCTGATGGCTATCCTACAATGGGACATCCATGGAATTAGAACACATCGACCAGAGCTTGAACTTTTGCCTCAACAATTATGAGCCTTTGGTCGTGTGTTTACAAGAGTCTAAACTCCGTCCACAAGACTTTTAGCTTAGACGATATACCCTAGCGTGATGTGATCTCACACCAGAAGAGGATGTTCCTGCATACGGGGGCACTATGATGCTCATCAGAGATGATATATTTGTGGAATTTGTATCCATACAGTTTGACATCCAGTCAGTAGCTGTAAGGATTAAACTGCCATCCACCCGAATTACCATCTGTAACATTTACCTGCCTCCATCCGATGACCTCTCGCTCATGGATCTAGAAGATCTAAACTCTCAATGCCTATTCTGTTGGTGGGAGACGTTAATGCCCATCACCCTCTTTGGGGCTCACCTCAGGCTTGCGCGAGAGGTAAATTAATTGCTGATTTTTGGACAATAATAACCTAGGTCTTCTGAACAGTGGAGAGCCTACATTTCTCTGAGACTCCTACAACAGTGAGCAGTTTGTTCACCACAGTTAGCAGTTTCCTTGCAATGGAATGTCATCTCTGATTTACACTCTAGTGACCACTTTCCTTGTCTTATTAGTCTCTTAACACAGGAAATATGTTCCACACGCCTACCTAGATGGCGTTTAGATTCAGCCAACTGGAATCTTTACTCCCAGTTGGCTGTGTTTAATTACAATGAGCACGACTGTGTGGATGTTTTGGTTCAACATCTCACATAGAAGATTATTTCTGCTGCTGAGCAAGTTATTCCATGGTTGACTGCCAACCCTCATCAATTTCCAGTCCCTTGGTGGATGGAAGAGTGCCGAAATGTCATTCGTGCTCGCAGGCGTGCTCTTAGGGTTTTCCAGCGTCGCCCCACACTGATTAACCTAATTGAATACAAGAAAATGCATGCCAGGTCTGGATATATTATAAAGGATAGCAAAAAGACATCATGGAGTAAGTTTGTAGCTTCATTTAATTGACATACACCTTCCTCTGTTGTTTGGGATAAGTTAAGGCATGTGGCCGGAAAATCGGCCCACATGCCAACTGCCGGTCTTAAAACAGCTGCAGGAGCTGTTGTTGATGCATTTGACGTGGCTAACACATTTGGTGTGCTTTCGCTCAAGTGTCTAGCTCAGATAACCATTCGCCCGAGTTCTTTCCTGTTAAGACTCAGGTCGAATCTCAACGTTTCCTTTTTCGTTCAGGAAAGCTTGATGATTACAATTGCCTCTTCACCATAGGAGTTAGAACACGCTCTTTCATCTTCGCGACTATCAGCACCAGGACCTGATCGTATCCACGTACAAATCCTCCAACAGCTCTCTCCTGTAGGTAAGGCTTTCCTACTCGAGGTCTATAATCGTGTTTGGGTTGATGCCACTTTCCCAGAAAAGTGGAAGGAGGCCACTGTCATACCCATGTTGAAAGCTGGAAAGGATCGTCATCTCCCGTCCAGCTACCATCCTATTTCTCTCACCAGTTGCGTTTGCAAGGTGATGGAACGCATGATCAATAGACGTTTGGTATGGTGGTTGGAAACTCATAACCTGCTGACCAACATGCAGTGCGGTTTTCGGAGGCGCCGTTCAGCAATGGACCACCTTGTGTCATTGTCGACACAGATCATGAACGGATTCATGAAAAATTGTCAAACCATTGCAATATTTTTTGACCTCGAGAAGGCTTATGATACGTGTTGGCCAGCACTACGTTCCCTACACACCTGGAATATACGAGGACGCTTACCACTGTTCATTCAGGAGTTTATGAAGGACCGCGTTTTCCGAGTAAGGGTCGGCTCGGTTTTTTCGAACCTTTTTGTTCAGGAGAACGGAGTACCTCAGGGATCGGTACTAAGCGTTACAGTGTTTGCTATAGCAATTAATTCTATCTGTAAATGTGTTCCTTCAGGGGTATCGTCATGCTTATTCGTAGACGACTTTGCCGTTTATTGTACTTCTCTGCGTACGCCGTTTTTGGAACGCCGTATGCAGCAATGCTTAGATAATCTCCCGGATTGGAGTTCTAAAACGGTTTTCATTTCTCAACTGAGAAGTCAATCTGCGTGAACTTCTGGCGCCGTAGGAGACGATTACCATCTTCGCTCCGATTCGGTCCAGATTTACTATCATTCGCAGATTCGACGAGATTCCTGAGGTTGACGTTTGATAGGAAACTTAGCTGGTCATCGCATATGGCACAGTTGAAAGCGCGATGTGACCGTTCTGTGAATATCTTGCGGATATTAAATGGGAAATCTTGGGGCGCGGATCGGACTATTTTGCTGCGATTGTATCGCGCACTGGTCCGATCAAAAATAGACTATGGGTATATATCATTTATTCTTCAGCACGACAATCTGTGCTGAGTAGATTATACGCAGTCCATTCGAGTGGCTATTGGTGCTTTTCCCACTAGCCCAGTTATGAGTCTTCACGCCGAATCTGCAGAACCTCCTCTGCGCTATCGCCGTGAAATCCTCTTGGAAAATTATGGCTGTGCGCTTAAATGTATGCCTCAACATCCAACGTTCGCTTCGTTTTCTCACACTGCGCTGGACGAACGTTATAGAAATAGCTCCATTAATCCAAGGCCTGCAGGTGTTCGTTTCCGGGAGCTTCTAAGAAAGCACGACATTGAAATGCCTAGCATGTTTGCTAAGGGGGAGAGGGTGTTCCCCCCTTGGTTATGTGCGATCTCACGTAGATCTTGGGATGACGGTATACCGGAAGTCTACGAGGCCTACTTTTAGTGTCCGCACCTGTTTTTTTAGAATTTCTGTCCAGTTACAGTGACCGAATTTTGAACTACACCGATGGATCTAAGAGCACCAACGATGTTGGATGTGCTTATGTTCATGGAACCGAACACTATACATTCGGTTTTCAGGATAGCACATCCATTTATAGTGCAGAGCTGTATGCCATATACCGAGCCATTTTGCATGTGCGCTGTCGAAAATTGGGAGACTGTCTCAGTTTGAGTGATTCCCTAAGTGCACTCCAGAGCCTTTGTGAGCTGTACATTTAGCACCCCATTGTTCAGCGAATCCAGGATGCTCTCCATGTTTTATACGCTTCTGGTGTTAATGTGGAGTGTGCTTGGATACCTGGTCATGTTGGCTTGCCAGGGAATGAACTTGCGGGTTTGGCAGCTAAGGCGGCAACCACAGAACCCAGTGTTACAATACCTCGGGTAACGTCGGAAGACTTTGGGCTTGTTGTGCGGAGAGCAGTGCTGTTGTGCTGGTGCGAGGAGTGGTTAGCTCTCCGCGGAAAGAAGCTTAGGGTAGTTAAGGACATTCGGATAAATTGGGTAACTTCCTCTCACGTATCTCGTCGTGAAGAGGTGATGTTGGCTCAGTTGCATATTGGTCACTGCAATTTTACATACAGTTATATTTTTAAGGGTGACCCTGCTCCTATTTGTCTGCTTTGTGGCGAAGATCTTTCGGTCCATCACGTGTTGCTAGAGTGTATTGCTCTAGCACATCATCGGGAATCTCTGTAACTGCCAGACAGTCTTGCAGAGATCTTAGCGGATGATAAGCAAGTGGTTGGTAGTTTTTTTAATTTTGTTTCGAAAGTAAATTTCCAAATGTGGATTTAGTCATTTAATAGGTGTTTTATACTGATCAGTTTAGTTTTATATATCTATATTTATCTATGACTTGTGCTATATTTCTATATTAATATTTATCTCTGGCTTTTGCTATGATTTTTGTATTGATATTTATCTGTGGCTTTTGCTTTGATTTTATTTATTTATTTAATTTTTTTATTCAGCTTTATCTCTGGCTTTTGCCATGAAATTTTCTACTGATTGTTATCTCTGGCCTTTGCCATGATCTATTTTAGAAGTGTGCTAATGACCTAGAAGTTGAGTACCCTTAAACAAAACAAACTAACTCTACCCAGGTGGGCTTTATTCATTCCTTTATGCTTCTCCTTAAAATGAAAGTTTGTTAATTGCTCCAAGCGATTCTAGTTTTACTTCACTATTATCATCAATTCTACCACTAATATGCCAGACAGTAATTATGTCACTTATATGTATAAGTAAAGATCACCTGTTGGTATCCTTCAACCTCTTAAAGATTTACAAACTTGATTAGAGTAATAAAAAGCACAAGAAAGGGTATCAAAATTATTCTGGAACATTAGAAAGATAGGTTAAAAGATTTTCTCTTGGTAGTAATGGAAGTATCACATCTGAATTAGCTATCAAAACACTTCATCATAAGATGGAATCAAATATAAGCACATACTGAGACAAAAGAGATACCTTAGAAACTTGCAAAGGATTTCCAGATTAAAGAGCATGTTGTCTGTGAAGTCCATATTAGACAGAACATGCAGATGTACCATTTGTGTGGAAGTCATAGTGAAGAATAAACAAGTGATTAAGGGATATAAAACATATACTTAAATATCAATTTGGATTGGTATTAATAATAACCCATTATAAAACAAGTAGTATAATAAGGCTGTACTATGTCTGCTGTACCATTTAATGTGACACAGTCTTGAACATGGTTCTGTTTACAGATGACCAAGTAATGTTTAGTACCACTTACAAATAGCTGCATATAAATTGAATGAAGCTGCATATAATTATAACATGAACATTCCATAAACAAAAGCAAAGGTAATGGCTTTTGGAGGAACAAACCATATAAGGTGTAAAACGGTGCTAAATGATATATATTAATAGAGTATAGACTTTTAATTATTTTCATTTTAATACATCCTATTGTCAGAAGAACAAAATAAGCAATAAAGCAAGCAACTTTTATAGAACATTAGGAACAATGAGGAATAAAATTTCGAAAGCATACAGCTGAAATGTTATAAAACAACAGTGTTTCCCCCAGTGATGTATGGAAGCTAAAACTGGACAATAAATGCAGGATGGAAACAGGAAATGAAATTCTTACATTCAGCAGCTGGTTATACTTTAATGGATAAAAAAGCTAATGATCCCATAAGAAGGGATCTACACATATTAAACTATCTGAAAAGATACAAGATTCATAATCACTCTGGTATAAACACTTACAAAGAATAGCCCTTGACAGAATACCTCCTATACTTTTAAACTATCTGCCTAAAGACAGAAAAAACATGGTCATCCACTAGCCAAATGGAAGGATTCACAAAATACCAAGGCCCAATTCCATGAAGAAGAAGAAAAAGAAGAAGAATTCTGTCATCACATGTGTCTGAAATCCCAGTTGCCTGCACAAAAAGAGTCTCTTTTTTTGTTTGTTTTAACATCCTTTAACCTGGTGATGGTGAATGAATGAAACGGTCAAAAGTATGCTCAAATGAGGCTGGAGTCCACAGAGCTTAGAGTTGTCCAGCATTTGTCTTCCAAGAATAAGGGGAAATTCCAGAAAGTAGACTTATCCAGGTAACTTACCCTAACCAAGATCTGAACTTGAGACATCTTGAATGTGATAGGTGTGTTATCCCCAAACTGCTGCTTTTTTGTTTTCTTGTTATTGAGTCCCCTAATATTCTACAAATAACAAAAGCAGCAAGGATATGAACAATGCCAGGATATTATTTGTTGTTTCAACAGTGGTAATCCTGTCATATGTTCCACATTGTTGCCATGACAAGAACTGGATTCAAAGGGGCAATATGCAACATGGTAGTTCAAAACACGAAATCTCATATGAGGAACATCCTCTGTGGTCTAGGGATACCACGCTAGCCTCCAGTTCCAAGGTTGTGGGTTCAAACTCAGCGGAGGCCAATAGATTTTTTTTGGGTGTGAAACATGGCTTTCTTCAGAAGGAAAGTAAAGCTGATGATACCACATTAGATTTACGGCATGTAAAATAACCTCAAGCCTTTAGAGACCTTTGAGCAAAATTTCTGGTCTTTTAAGCCCAATATACAGGATGAGCCAAAAAACTACGAACCGGCTGCACAGTGTTTTTCCTGTCCGCATCCTTGGTGCTCACTGCCATCTGCCACTATCATAGAAAGCCGCAGATGAAATCATACAGCATTTTTAAAACTACTTTTAAAGGCTTTACTTACCAACTTTATGAAAGGAAATGCTGAAACTGGCCACCATCGTTGTCCATACATTTTTGGCACCTCTTTAGAAAACTATCCATCACTCGCCGTAGTTCACATTAAGAAATGCTGGCAATTTCCTGGTGGATATTTTGTTTTAATTCTTCCAGGGCATGTAGGTTTATCTTGCATACTTTGTTTTAAGTTACCCCAGAAATAGAAATCACAGGGGGTTAGGTCAGGTGTTAGATCGGGGGACTGACAGGGCCACAAATCTGTACTAATAATTCTGTACTCAAACACACTTACAATTTTTCTCATCAAAATATTGGCCGCATAAGCTGTTGCAGAGTCTTGTTGAAAAAAGGCAAAATCACACTCCCAGGCTGTTAATTCCCTAAAAAAAGGGGCAAAATTGTATTCACGTATGTATGGGCTTCAACTGTTGACTCGAAAAAAATTGGCGAGTGATGGATAGTTTCCAAAAGAGATGCCAAAAATGTATGGACAACGACGGTGGCCAGCTTCAGCATCTCCTTTCATGAAGTTGGTAAGTAAAGCCTTTAAAAGTAGTTTTAAAAATGTTGTATGGTTTCATCCGCGCTTTTCTATGATGGCAACGAGTTCCAAGGAGGCAAACAGGAAAAACACTGTGCAGGCAGTTTGTAGTTTTTTGGCTCTCCCTGTAGAATTGGATGCTAAGGACCATAGTAGTTAAAGAGCACCCATAAATAAAACTCAAAATAATTTTGCACAGGCTGGTTTTGCTTGTTTTCTTTTCAGTATACCACTACCTCCAGGAGGAAAACTACAGCCACTGTTAATGATAAAACCACAGTCTACATTTCCAGAGTAACCAGAATGCTAATTCCAGTTTAACTGCTCCTTGTTAATGCCCTAACACCTCTTTAAGTATGCTGTTAACTTACTCTTAATGAGACACTTATTTTTATGCAGGAACACTACATGACCAAGAGGGATATTATAATGATGGTATGTTTTAGCTATAAATTATTTTGAAAAGGAATGACAATATGTCTAATTCACAGAACAGAAGAAGTGTCAACAACATAGTATATATGATTTTACATAAAAATGAAGAAGCCTGAATAAGTAGATGGGAGCATTGTTAGCATTATCATTGTTAGAGTTACGGAGATGCATGATCTATGGTGTAGTTAAATTATAATTCTTGTCTGTCATTCCGTAGATCCAGGTTTAATTCTCAGCTAAATATCATACCCCACCCCTGTTATTTAGAATGTTTCTGAATATATCCAGAATTGGTATATGTATTTGCTCACTAAAAGCTTCAAGATAATGTCCAGGATGGATGACAATGACATCTTTGCAAGAAGAAGGATAAAGAATTTGGGAACATGGAATACTTTAGAATTACCTTGCATACAAACAACTTGTTAAAGAACTAGAGGAGAGGAAAGCTATTGTGGTTTTAACAGCCCACACACAATTTCTCTAAGAGTATTCCCTATATATAAAACGTAATTAGTCAGAAATGAATCTTGAAAATGGTCTCCAATGCCTTATTCTTAATAGAATCAGAAAAAAATAAAGATACAGGTTTTCTTCTACTTGTACAACATTTCTCAGAAAAGCAATTGAAATGTTGCTGCCACTAACCAATCACAAATATTGCTGTTTTTATTAATGACTGCATATATCCTATTTCTCTGAATATAATATTCTTTTTATTTTTTTTTTTCAAAGTATTCTTGTTGAAAACCACAGGTTGTCTTGCCTTCACAAAATATACTTTCCAAATTGCACTGGAAAGAAATAAGGTTCAAATTTTGCAGGTTTGGGTTGAAGCGAAGAAGATGCACATAGAAAATGGTTACTGTCAAGGTTACAGCGTCTCAGCTGGTTTCTGCATATTTCACTGCTCATTAGGAATTTAAGTGATTAACAAGTTTAGCAGATTTTAGACATATTTGATGGATTATAAAGATTCCCCTCAGCACAACAAAATAGAAACTAAAGGATTTCCTTTTCTAAAAGATAATTTGGCAGCAGATTACCATATAAAAAGATATTGCCATGTTCCCTTCTCTACTTACTCTCTCCACATACATTTGTGCCCCATTTCATTGTAACAAACATTTATCCATCATATCTGCATTATTATTACAGTTACTGATCTCCTAATGCGTCTTAAAGAAAATCATATGCAACAGCATTCTCCATCCGATTTTAATGACTTGGAACAATTTTGTAAAAGGATGAATAGGAACAATCACAAATGAACTGCATGAGCTAAACTTCTGATTGGGCTGAAGAATTCTAGACGATGTTACTGTTGTCATTGCGCTCCCAAGACTGCTGCAAATTTAAAACCATTTAACTTCAACTGACGTATCTATGCTGGGTTGCATCATTTGATACGGTAATTTGTATCACAAATTACTCAGATGTAATTAATGATAGTAATATGAATATGTATTTTTATGTGACATTGATTTCAGAGGTTTATTAATTGTAATTATTATTGGTAAATAATAATATACGGCTTTACTGAAACTGTCAACAATAACGCAATAATGCAGCAAGGGGGTGAGTTGTTTGTCATTGCCGGGAACCAGGAAGTTACGTAATGTTTCGCGCCTTTTCGGTAAAAGCTTCTAGAATGTTCCCTAAAAGAAATATGTATTAGTGGTTTTCATTGGATATTATAATAGACGCTAATGTTGGCGCGTTTTATTAGCCAATAGCAGTTCATTTATAATCTTTAGGCGTATCTTGAGGCAGGCCTATAAATAAGCCAGGTTCAAGGGAGCGTTCTCCCCAGTTCGACAAAATTCTCAGTACTCTCCACGTCGGTCTCTCAGTTCATTTATTTCGTCAAGTTACGCGCAGCAGAATTACGAGAATCTAAATTATTATAAAGTTAATTCTACACAAAGTTGAAGTATGCAAGTTAAAAGTGATAAGTAAGAAGTTATTAAAAACAGTTTCAGTTTGGCGAGTATCCAGATTAATTTGTAAAAGTGTTTGTGAATGTGTTCAGCAATAAAAGTTATAAAACCAATTTCTTCGTCAGTATAATTTCTGGATAAAAGATTCCTTTCCGATTCACACCCTGCAAGAGATACAAGTTCTACCAAGATAAGATGATAGCTAGCCGGAGGACAATATACATAACCTTAAATTCTTTCAGAAACTAATTAATACAAATTGCTAACGTCAGAGGGAGCTATGAACCAAACAAAGAAGGACGTCACAAGAAGGCTTCAACACACGTGATGTAAACAACATTACGTAAAGCAGCAACCGTTGCATATTGGCTTCCAAACGTGGTGCTATAATAAATGTTAAATAAATATAACATTTACCGTCGCATAATTGGCACCCAGGACGTGGGGCGAAGTGACCAGGAAAGGAAAACGATGACCAGGAATGAAGCAGAGTAACCAGGAATGCAGCGGTGAAATGATCTACAAGACGCAGATTCCAGAAACAAAAGGAACGACAGACTACATGGATGATTGGACATCGTAATTCCGAGATTACGAGGCAACAAGGAATTCAACTATAAAAACATCGAGACGACGTAGATTCATCACAACACAACGCAGAAGCGACATACAAATCTAGGAGAATGGGGCAGAACGCTGGACATTAAAGTAACAGCAACATACAGCATCAAAAAGGTAAATAAATGTTCCTTAGGAGTGGTAGGATAATAAAAACAATGGCTGCTAGTAATACAGAAGAAATAATTATGGAGGGAGATAGTGTAACAGTTAGCTCTGATCCAATACAAGTTACAGGAAATAGCCCAGACTTTTTAGGATTTGAAGATGAAAATGTTAGTGCAGAAAGTGAGAATAGAATAGCAGGAAATGTTAATTTTGATGCTAGTATGATGATGGAAATGATGATAAATATGAAAAATATGAGGGAAGATATACAAAAGAGTCATAGGGAATTAAGGGAAGATATGGAAAAGAATAAGAAAGAATTGAGGGAAGATATTAGTAAGAGTATTACAGATCAATTGAGGGAAGATATGCAAAAGAATAATAGGGAATTAAGGGAAGATATTGATAGGAGTTTAGAACAAAAACTAACTCAGAATAATGAAAAATTAGAACAAAAGCTAACTCAGAACATGGAAATGAATAATGAGAAATTAGAAAAGAAAATAGATCAAAACAGGGAAGATATGCAAAAGAGTCATAGGGAATTGAGGGAAGATATTGGTAAAAGCTTAGAACAAAACAGGGAAGAGATTGAAAAGAAATTCATGGAGCTAGATAGTAGTATGATTTGAGACGGTAATTTGTATCACAAATTACGTTAATATAAATAATTATTTTATTATGAATATGTATTTTTATGTAACATTGATTTCAGAGGTTTAATAATTGTAATTATTAATGGTAAATAATAATATTCGGCTCTACTGAAACTGTTAACAATAACAGTACTGCAATGAAGGGTTTGATTTGTTTATCGTTACCGGGAACCAGGAAGTTACGTCATGTTTCGCGCCTTTTCAGTAAAAAAGCTTCCAGAACATTCTATAAAAGTAATATGTATTAGTGGTTTTCATTGGATAGTAAAATAGACGCTAATGTTGGCGCGTTTTGTTGGCCAATGGTAATTCGTTTATAATCTTTAGGTGTAGCTTGAGGCAAGTCTATAAATAGTGTAGATTCAAAGAGAGCGTCCTCCAGTTCGGCAAGATTCTCGACACAGTACACATCGTCCTCCAGTTCGGCAGGATTCACGAAGCATTACACATCGTCCGCACATTACACGTTGGCCGCTTAGTTCACCAAGTTACGCGCAGTAAAAATCATTAAAGATCTAAAATATTACAAAGTCACTTATATACAAAAATTGAAGTACGTGAGTTAAAAGTGAGAAGTTATTATAAACAGTTTCAGTATGGCGATTATATAGACAAATCTGTGAAAGTGTTAGTGCACGTGTTTGACAATAAAACAGTATAAAACACATTTCTTCACTAGTAATTTTTGGATAAAAAAAGTTCCTTTTCCGCTTCACACCCTGCAAGAATTAAATGCCTACCTAAATAGCTGGCCGGAAGACAATATACATAACCTTAAAACTAATTCATATAGATTGCTACGCCAGATGAAGTTAGCAGGCGACCGACGAATGACGTCACACAAGATGGCAACGCAGAAATCAACATAACATTCTCCCATTATATTGACTTCCACAACGTGGTGCCACAAAAAACCCAAATACTACTTCAAATTGCCGCACCAACGTGGGGCTCGAAACAAATACAAATATGTTAAATACAACTATACCACTTCAGATTAAAATGAAAAATGAAAATCAAGAAATGATAACAAATGAAATAGGTGAAGTTTCAAAGAAAATGTTAGACATGAGCAGGGAAATATCTAACCAAAAAAGTGAGGTTAATAATAAAATAGAGCATGTTAATGTAAAATGTACAGAGTTAGGTAGCCGAATGAGTAGCATTTCAAGTGAGTTAAAAGAGATGATGGAGGCTACAAATGCAGATTTAATACAGGCGCAAGTTAATTTCAGAGGGGAAATATCAGAAATACAGAAGGAGTCAATAATGCAAAGAAAGAAATTGTACCAAGATGCTCAAAATGAAAACTCCAGTCCAGTACAGTTTAGTACAGATTTGTCAGAGTATTCTCAGATTAAAATGATAGAAGAATTGAAAATGAAAGTTGTTAAAAGATGTATTGTTCAAGAAACTGTAGATTGTTTTCAAATGTTATCATGTAACGAAATTTTAAATGAATACAAGAGGTTATTCATGAACAAAAATTTGAAGGTTAGGTTACGGCTACGAGTAATGTTTAGCCACACACAATTTGATCCAGGAGGGTAAATAGCAATGTGATGTAAAGTAAATGCTGGATAGTTAAAGACGACTTGCATAGAAATGTATTGGAACGTAAGAGGGTTAACTAAATATATATATGTCATGAGAAAACAGAAATAAATTCAAAAAAAAAAAAATAGAAAAATAAAAAGAAATATTTAAAAAAAAAAAAAAAAAAAAAAAAAAGGAATTAAATTTTTAGTAACTGTAACAGTATTTGAAAAGAAGAAGGTAATAATTGAAACTTAATATGATATTAAAGTAAAAGTACGTAAATACAATTCCAAGAATTAAAAATTAAGAATGCAAAGATTGAAACTTAATATGATATTAAATTAAAAGTACGTAAATACAATTCAAAGAGTATTGTTAAAATAAAATTCAAAGTCACAAAAATTGGTAAATATAATTAAAAAAACAAATATTTATGCAGTAAATAGAACATGTGAAACAGTGCCTAGATTTAAGAGATGTAAATATTTATGTAATGGGTGAATATTTTGGTAAATATGTATAATAATTACAAAAAAATTCTTGAATTGATAAATTTTTGGTAACAATATAAGAAAGTAAAACATTTTTTTGTAATACTAATCAAATAATTTAGGGTAAAGTATTTGCTATAAAAAAAAAATTGTGATGTCAGATGAATATCTAAATTAATTAAACCAGAGCCAGTAAGTAGTGGCGAGATAAAACATATCGTGTGTTAAATGCGTGTGAAGTGTAAAGTGAAAGTGATAGTGTGTGTTCCAAGATTTAGGAGACTAAAAACACAATTTTAAAATTTCTAAACAAGTTATAAATATTTATAATTATGTTTCTAGTGGGGCATATGATACGGTAATTTGTATCACAAATTACTCAGATGTAATTAATGATAGTAATATGAATATGTATTTTTATGTGACATTGATTTCAGAGGTTTATTAATTGTAATTATTATTGGTAAATAATAATATACGGCTTTACTGAAACTGTCAACAATAACGCAATAATGCAGCAAGGGGGTGAGTTGTTTGTCATTGCCGGGAACCAGGAAGTTACGTAATGTTTCGCGCCTTTTCGGTAAAAGCTTCTAGAATGTTCCCTAAAAGAAATATGTATTAGTGGTTTTCATTGGATATTATAATAGACGCTAATGTTGGCGCGTTTTATTAGCCAATAGCAGTTCATTTATAATCTTTAGGCGTATCTTGAGGCAGGCCTATAAATAAGCCAGGTTCAAGGGAGCGTTCTCCCCAGTTTGACAAAATTCTCAGTACTCTCCACGTCGGTCTCTCAGTTCATTTATTTCGCCAAGTTACGCGCAGCAGAATTACGAGAATCTAAATTATTATAAAGTTAATTCTACACAAAGTTGAAGTATGCAAGTTAAAAGTGATAAGTAAGAAGTTATTAAAAACAGTTTCAGTTTGGCGAGTATCCAGATTAATTTGTAAAAGTGTTTGTGAATGTGTCCAGCAATAAAAGTTATAAAACCAATTTCTTCGTCAGTATAATTTCTGGATAAAAGATTCCTTTCCGATTCACACCCTGCAAGAGATACAAGTTCTACCAAGATAAGATGATAGCTAGCCGGAGGACAATATACATAACCTTAAATTCTTTCAGAAACTAATTAATACAAATTGCTAACGTCAGAGGGAGCTATGAACCAAACAAAGAAGGACGTCACAAGAAGGCTTCAACACACGTGATGTAAACAACATTACGTAAAGCAGCAACCGTTGCATATTGGCTTCCAAACGTGGTGCTATAATAAATGTTAAATAAATATAACATTTACCGTCGCACATTATCATCATCTCAATTTGTCTGATCTGAACTAAAAGCATAATGGGTGCTGGGTTTTATTTGTAGCTTTTATGCTAAGAGTATGATTTAACTCCCAGCTATGAGATGGCACTTTTAAGTCTCCCCTATCCAGGCTTTTACTTTTGAATAGTGTATCATACTTGTCAACTTCCTTAAATTGAAACCCGTAAAACTTTTCCTTGTACAGCAAAGCATAATAATTCTGCAATGACACAAAATTTAGAATGTGTAAAATGTTCAATGCAGTTAATGTACAAAAACTACATCTAAAATAAATGGTTTGTTTTATAAGAATCCTTGAAGACTCGGTAGTACTGCTTCTTTCTGTCACATGTGCTAAAACTCTTCCTGCTACCATAATAAACAAGCATTAAAGCAAAGAACACCACTTCCTAGACTATATACAGATTTCTAGTCCATATTTTAGGCATCATAAACTGAATTACAAACAAAACTGTCACAAAAAAATGGAAACATATTCTGCAGCCATAGAATATGGATAAAATAAGCATTTACATGAGGGAGTATACCTCTTTCATTACTGAATGTTCATCCCCATTTACTGCTGGTTATATTAGAAGTGTATTAGTGGTGTAATCAAATTTTAAATCTGCATGCTATGCATTTTGTTGCAGCAGTGAAGGGAGACTATGATCATGATGAAGAATCACACACAGACAGGCTCTGGCCATCATAGCACTGTATACCAATTAGTGCAGTACATTCAGTCTGTAATGTTGAGTTACATTATAACGCAACAGAATTTAATGTTTTGTCATGCCCATGGCAAAAATCTGTAACACTTTGATCTACCCATAAAGCTGTAAAAGAGCCCCTTTGCTATAAAGTCATAAAAAGGCCTCTGCTACCATATGTTTTATGGGCAAACCATAAAAACTGGCAAGTCTGATACATGTGAAATATCCCCTAGAACCAATGGTTCAGACTCCACCATTTTGTCATCTTACCATTGGAGATAATTGACACCACCTGCTGGATGGTGTCAGATTAGCCTACAGCTAATAAATGGGTCTAGTCATGGTGGGACGAGTTTACCCCAAAGATCACTGATTGTATGGAGAACACTGGTAATACTAACAGCATGCGCATTGCTGTTTTAAATTTTGTTTTAAAAAAGAGTTATTATGTAATTTTCTTCTTTTTTATATAACATGCTATATTTCTACATTAGGCTCAAGAAAAAGGGAAGATGTCTTGCATTTGAGATTGTTTTATATTCAGAGAAATACGGTAATACATCCATGACTTCATGGGTACAGCAGTTGACACTTTATACATACCAGACCTATGCAAATCCTTGTTGCCAACTTGTGCAAGCAAGGCACTGCCACTAAACAAACAACCTGTAATTACACCTGTGAATTCATAGCTGTTCTTAAAAGTACCTTAAGGCACTCAAATCCTATGCAAACTGTGAGAACCTCAAAATTACAAGATTTAAAACATTATATAAACAAACAAAAATGTAAGGGAGCATTACGATACTATGTGGGTAAATAACAGAAAAACACTAATTCAGAGAATTAGTAAATATTTTTAAAACAAAAGTATTACATTTTGTTGTTTGTAAAATATGCACATTTTCCTGTTGTTGATATAAAGCTGTAAACATTGACTACCATATTGAAAATTGGAGTCACCAGTTTTGAAAATCACTACTGTCTTAAAGAGCCTTGCATTTTGTAAGTGTTATTAGTAAACATGGAATTATATTCTGCAAGTTCATGAACAAAATGCTGAAACAGTGTTGACCAGTTTGAAGTGACCCTGTAGAACATGAAACAATTAAACAATATACATAAAAAGGGGGAACCAATGTTACTTGCTTAGAAACTGGAAGAAAATCCTAAGAAAAACAATGGGGAACAAGTAAAGGTCAGATCACGCATTGGAAATGCACTCGGCAATGTGTGCAGAACAAAAGGAATAATACAATGTTACAGTAAGAGTATGAATATGATGTAACATATTAATTTTTGTTGCTTCTGAAGCTACTGATATAGGTAAATGAAGAAAAAAATTA
Organism: Deroplatys truncata; assembly: GCA_030765065.1. Lineage (NCBI taxonomy): Eukaryota > Metazoa > Arthropoda > Insecta > Mantodea > Mantidae > Deroplatys > Deroplatys truncata. The sequence goes on along the minus strand of CM060987.1, from coordinate 169,305,407 downwards.
TACAACCAGCTAGTGCATGAAAATAGATTACAGAGCAAGTGTTCTATGTTATCCTATAGAATGAGCTACGAAAACATAAAAAATAAAAACTGAAAATGACAGAACGAGAGAGAAGAGAGGAAGTATAGGACTCACAAGATATTTTTACTGTAAAAAAGGATTTGAAACTGCACTGAAATGTTTCTCAGAATAAAATTATTTACCACTTAGATGAGTGCAAGAATATTCTATTGTGGATCTTGCAGCATATGATTTTGGTTATTGTTATACTGCCAACATGATCTCCAAAAGATTAAAGCTTTTAGTTTTTCATAGCAATAACTTCACTTTAATCCCCTTAACAACCTCTTACAAGATTCCACATTACTAACAGAATGCTACTGGCATTATAATATGATTTACCATTCACTCTGTTCCAAAACAACAGTCTCATTTCTTTATCTAGTTATTTATTGGCAATGAATTCAGAGAGAGAATGTACTTGGAAAACTAATCAATCACGATGAATCAATGCTATCAGCACAGCAGCAATTTGGAACATCTAGTAACTTAATGCAGCTTGCATTAGCATGAACTGAGGTAATGATGCTGACAAGGAACATTTCACTCATTCAAAACTGGGATTTTGTTCATTTAGCTGTCTGAGGTGGTATGCTTCTCAGAAAATGAAATGTTTTTGACTCATAGTGACTATTAAGGATATTTTTGGGCATTGAAGTCTTGAGCAGTTGCACTTATTCTTTGCACATAGTGTGATTCTTTCTGATGTTACGTGGCTTCTCCTATTCTTATGTTTCTTTCTCGCTGCAAGCGTAAGGCCAACTGCTCAAAAATTCAATGCTTGAAAACAACCCTAAATATCATATGGGCCATGGCCATTTAAATTTCTGAGAAGCAGACCACCTTTACTACAACTATCTGCACTAAACTGCATTTCAAACGAATGGAGTGTTCCTTGTGATTGTCATCTGCGATGAGATTGGACAAATTTCCCTGATTTGCAACAAGTAATAATTGAGCACATGAACATTTGTGGGGGGGGGGAATGTTGGTTGGCACAGAGATGTCAATAATAGGGGCATACCTCAATTTGTGGTACTGTAGCCTGCCTTGAATGACTATATTTCAGAATGTTTTCAGTACAGTTTTTCTAATCATGTTTGATTAGTAGTAAGTACATTATATTTATGTTCATTCCCTAAGGTAAACAACCAGCTAAAGTGAATAACTGTTCCTTTGGAACAGAAGGAGTATTAATTTATGAATTAATTTAAAATAATGAATATATGCTACCATCCCTATAAAAATCTGTGAGTAGTTTCTATTTTCAACATTAAATTTTCTGGTCAATTAGTATGCAATGTTTTCTTAAAGGCAAGGAGCGAATTTTCTAAGGCACTTCAGAATTAATAAGATGGCAGATAACTATAGCGTTCAATGCAGTTTCCAAATAAAATAATAATAAAAAAAAAGGAAAATAAATAAGAAAAAAACATTTAAGCACTGGTTGTGATAGTCAACATTGTGTTTTAAGGTTAATGTTTTGCTTATGTTCCACATTTTTATTTATATTTTTTTTCTGCAGTTGACTTAGGCAACACAGTGCTGTGGAAAGCCAAACCACTACATGGGCAGTACCATGAACTGGTTAGGCATAAACTACTATATCACAGCAACAACAACAGCAATTTAACACAAACACAAACATTCAAAAGATAGAGCAAGCAAGAGAGATTAAGCAAGTATGGGGCAGCTTACCTTCCCATGAGCCGGGGGGGTTATTGGGGTATCTGAGTCTCCCCCCATTCCTAAAGTAGGCGATAGACGCGCATCACCTCCTGAAGGGGGCAATCTCTGCTCTTGCACTGAGGCCAGTCTGCAACACAAGATGGCTACATCACTACCATGGTAAGGTGCTTCACCGGTAATCAGATTTAATATCCACATTGCCTAAATATCTGCACCCTATTATCTACCTCATAATATCCTGAATTGTTTAGGTATGAAATTTTCAGACACAAATGATGTATTAAATTCACAAAATCAGGATCAAATTATTTTGAAAGACACTTATCTGTTTAATTTTTGTTTCATGAATAGAAATGGAAAGAAGTTTTACTAGAGATGTTCTCAAAGAGAAACATGTAATGCATGCTAAATGGCAGGCAAATTGCTGGCTGACAATGCAATCTCCAAATAGTTGTGAAGCACAACTGTGTGGTCTGTTTAGTGACATTATTGTTAAAAAATAACCTATAATTTTTTTTCTTTTTTGAATATTACATTTGCTCTATCTCCACTAAATAAAATTAATAATTAGCAGGGGCATAGGCAGAATTTTTTTTTAAAGGGCTATGTCAGAATGAGTGACAAGATAAGTACTAACAACTGGAATTTGTAGACCTATATGTAAACTTAGGAAACACTGATTATTAAAAAAAAATTATTAAATCAGTGAGTTCAATCAATAAGCAATGTATATGTTACAGAAGTTATGTGATAATTATAATTTTAAAATTTCAACAAATAAAACAAAACCAATGGCCTTCCAAGATAAATGTACTATTAGAACCAAAATTGTAATTAATGGTACTATATTAGAGCAAGTAACGGGTTTTAAATACTTAGGAACATATGTCAGCTATAAATATGAAAATTATTTTTAAAAAAACCTGATATAATACATTCACATGACTTTCTCTACCCTCTATTGTTTATTAGTGAGTATACAAGCTATTCTTACTAAATCTTATTTTTATACCTACTAATAATCCAACTAAACCTTTGCAGAAATAACTACATTACACATTTCATTATAGATTCAAAGAGAAATGCGATAGTCAAATGTTTAAGAACTGGACGCTATATGCTGGATATAGGATTGTTATGGATCTGAAACATGGATGTTGATGAATGCTGATAAAAATAAGATACAGGCTGCTGACATGAGATTCCTGAGAAACTAAAGGGATGTACACTTTTGGAGAAAATTTCAAATGAAAATAAAAGGAAGAGTTAGAAACAAATTCTTTGGAAGAAAAAATTATAAATTATAGAAATGAATGGAGACAGCATATTGATAGAATGTCAAAAGAGAGGATCTCAAATAAGGTTTTGCACTATAGGTCTAAAGGAAAAAAACATCTGGGAAGATAGTCAGACATATTTTGAAGCTGAAACAGGCAGCATTGCTTAATCCCTGGAGTGCAGAAAAAGAAGAAGAAGAGTTCAATCAATGTGCCACATTTATTACACAAGCTGAAACTATAATGCTCATTTTGAAGTCTGTGGTCTGACATTAGTGTTTCACAACTGAGTGTGGGAAGTCCACTGCTACGTTGCTGGGGTTACCAATGCTATATTACCCTGTGGTTACTTGCTGATTGCATCCATTCTCCACATTAAGCTCTTGGCTTCAGCTTGCAGTTATTGTGTTGTATTTCTCTGTATTTGCTTATTCTCTCTGTTATTTGTTCTTGTTACTATTTACTTTTATTTATTGTATTAATTCTACCAAGCGGGATGGGTAAGGCAGCAACATCTGTGACCCGCATTTGAGAAATCCCAGGTTCAAACCTAGGGCTGACCAATCTGACTGAACGTTGTCTTTTTGCAGTTTTCCTTGGTTGCTAGGTAAATGCTAAGTTGGATAATTTGATCTGCAAATTTTCCTATCACCCCTTTTATCATTAAATTTCATTTACTCCTTCTTCACCGCCATTACAGGCATTGGATATGCTGTGATCCAAAGTTTGCTTGCTCCTCGACAGCTACAGTCCCAAAGCATGAGAAGGAGAAGAAGGTGTTACTTCTGCTCTTATGAAAATATCTTCTTGTATACACATGTAAGGTGACTATGTGTTGCACACATTGGCAACACCACCCTGCAGTTCTGAGTTTGGTCTGACTCCAAATCTTGAACAGAACAGAATAGAATAGAAGCTTTATCATCATATTACATTTACAATAACTGCTTGTAAACAAATGACTTGTCAGTTAATAGTTACAACATAAGGAGTAAAAATTTAATTGCATAAATAAAATTAGCACTATAATGTTGACAACATCAGAAAAAGCTATACCATGAGCTCAAGCTTTATTATTTGTGAATATGTAGTGCAACTTAATACACCATTGCATCTAATTGGCCATGCCTAATACATTCATTTATTCAGTACCTAACATTAGATTTTTACATCTGGTATTGTGCCAAAATTAAATTTCTATGTGCCCTTAATGGTTATCAAGTAAAGTTAGTGGGGAGGGTGCTTTGATTTGATTTCAGGGGAGGAGAGTTGTCGCCCCTTGCTATACCCATGAATGTAGGTGTTTTATATCCTTTAGCCAACAGCATTATCACAGATAAAGAGACAGAGCAATTTCTTATGCTTCTTTGTATTTATTTGATTTTTCAAGTGCATGACTATAATTATATAATTATAATAAACCACAAGGCTAGTGTATTTTTTCAATATATACAACATACAGCAGGAAAATAATTACCATCTATCGCTGCAAGAACATAAGAGGTGAACTAATTAGTTTTCTAACCTCAAACTTTCGATGCTGATAATAAATTGGGTTCACTTATTTAATGCTAATAAAAGGATAAATTACAAGGGAAAAACAGGGATTAAACAGTAGCATGTACAGCTTTTCCATTAATTATTTTGCATTTAATACAACTAACAAGAGATGTGCATGACCTTGAATGCTTGGAGCTGCATGAGGATGTGCTAGGAATATAGATCGCGCATCCCAGAAACAGTAGCGTGAGTCATTCTCCTGCAAAACTGTGCATCTTACCACGAGAGACACTGGTATAATCACCTATTCAAGGTTTAAGAGAGGGATTTTGGTAACATGAAGAAACAAAATGTTGGTACAATAGGACAAAAGCACACATATTTCAATGTCATGATTGTATTGTTATATTTCCCTCTGCTTACAATATCTGAACAACAAATTTTACTTCTGACCTGATAGTATTGTACAGCTATTCACAATCAGTCTTCAAAGTGCGGGTGTGGTATTTCAGTGAAGTGGTCAAGACAAAGTGGAACAGAACAATATGCACACTGACTAAAGCCACTTTTTCACATTCAGCATCACCTCCGCATTCAAGCAGTCCAGTATCAAAAACCACACTAATTACATTTTTAAATGATGATATTGGTATGTCAATGTCATAACCTGCCTTTTGCCAAGCATATTGTAAAATAGGCTTGTAATTCAGTGCAGAAAGTTGATTGTATAGCACAGAGTGAAGTCTGATGATTGTGGTTTTTCACATTGTAGTCTTATAAAATCAATGATCCTTCTCACATAGAGCTTATATTGCCACATCAAGAGATTGTCAATATTTTGTTGTCTTCGGTGGCAATATCTTGAGCTTAACATCCTTGTTTGGAAAACTTTCATCTAAACGAGTACGATCTTTATGGCCTGACCAAGAATCACAAAGCAATAGGCTCTTCCCAGCATCACATACATGTTCACCAAGGACTGCAGTTAGAAAACTTTTCATTGATCAAAAGCAACATGCCTCGACTATATTTTTAGACTTAACAAAGGCATTCGACACCATAGATCATCAGCTGTTGTTAACGAAAATAGAGGCTCTAGGCATAAGAGGGTTGGCCAATAAATGGTTAGAATCATATCTATGTGGTCGTATGCAAATAGTGGAAATAAAGGATAAAGCAAAAAATCAGATCAATTATTATCACTCCAGTCCACTCCAAATAAGCTATGGTGTGCCACAAGGTTCTATACTAGGTCCTATCCTATTTCTTCTTTTCATAAATGATTTCCACATAAATGATCTATCTACCAAAACCATTTTATATGCTGATGATACAAATATCCTGGTTAAGGTAACCCAAAAAGAAACCTTTTTAACCTCTATTCACCAAGTCTCAGAGAAAATCACAAACTATTTTACATTAAATAATCTTATTATAAATACAAATAAAACTGTAGCAATGGATATACGCACAAATATCAACAAAAATTATCTTGCCCCTCAAATACAACTCTCTAATCAGACACTTAAAAAAGTGGAATCTATAAAATTCCTCGGGGTCTGCGTACAAAGCAATCTGAAATGGGATGCCCACCCTAGCCTCATAAATAATAAACTCAGCTCTCTATGTTATATGCTAAGAATATTGACAACATGCACAAGTAAAGAAACAGTTAGGGCAGCATAATTTGCACATGTGCACTCACTCCTAAGTTATGGAGTAGTCTTCTGGGGTGAGTCTCCAGCAAGCAAGTCAACCTTTATTGCACAGAAAAAAATTATCAGAACTATTGAAGGAGTTAGGCCAAAGTCGTCATGTAAACCTCTCTTTAAAAAACTGGGAATTCTCCCACTTCCCTGCATTTATATATATGCAGTCATTCTGCTTACAGTCAAGAACATTAATGCTTCTGATTCACTATTCATAACTAATAATATGGTGCATGGACACAATACCAGGGAATATACACAAATACATGTGACCAGCTGCAACACCTCGCTCTACCAAAAAAAGTAACATACTCTGGCATTAAAGTTTATAATAATTTACCAAGTAATATCAAGGCAATTAAAAATGTAAACCAGCTGAAATCCAGTCTCAAGGCACATCTAATTAACCACTCCTTTTATTCTGTTAATGATTACCTTGAAGACAAATGCTTAGCATGAACCATAGTATTTAGCATGTAAAGACCTATTGTATATAATGTAAAAACATATTGTATATATTGCAAAAACCTATTATTGTTTATGTTTATAGCTTGACGTGTCCAATAGTGAATGTACATTGTACCAAACCACTTTAACGAATGAATAAAACTAACTATATCAATCATTTTTCCACTTTTGCTTGCCTCCACGTGAATGTTTCATGGATATGTTGCTTCCAAGTTCTTTGAAAAATTTGGCCAAAAGTGCCTTGTCTCTCTTTAAAACAGATATAGAGCTTGTTAGCTAATTTACCACTCATTAATAAAATCACATCAATTGTATAGATGTATGTTGAACATGCACAGACTGCAACACACCAGCTGTAGTTTTCTCTCCTCTGTGACATAGTGTTAACAATGAAGACATTTCATAATTACATTGACTTTGGTCATTGTTCCAAACATTTTCTTTGTCCACACTCCCATCTGTTACATATTTGTCCACTTCCTCCATAAACCCTTGTGCCCTCTGACAAATATTACGATCTTTGTCCAGGCCAACCACTTTAGATGCTTCTAGTGCCCACATTTGCAGATGTCAATAATGAATTGAAGATCCATATGCTCTTGCCCTATCAAATTGTGACATTACATACTCTTTTACAGTTTTTAATTGTGACAGCCTGTTCCCTTGAAGTGAGCTTGATCTCGCCTTCTGCTAGTCACATAATCTAATAATAACTTGCAATTTTATTTACTTCGAATGCACTTATAGTACTCCATAAGTTTGCTATAGGATTTAAAGCAACAAGTGTCAACAAGTCTTCATAAATGTTCTCCAATATGTTGTCATCAATATCTTGTAATACTCTGGGCCTTGACATTTTGGGTGGAGATGGTTCGTACTCACTTGCACTTGAAGGTTTCTGTTGCTCTGGAGATGAAAGTCTTGTACTGGTGGAAGAGCCAACTTCAGGAATGGGCATTTCCTGTCCTTCAAAATCACTATTCCTATCCAGCATATCTCTATGCATTTCTGTGTCATTCCTATTGTATTTGTGAATTATTATGCCATATAACATATTCACGAACTCTATATCCTTGACTCTGATTATGTTTCCATATTCAGCACGTCCCAAATCTGCCTCTAAAGTTTGACAACATTTATGAGATTAATTCACCTCATGATACCAATGCATGCTGTTTACACTATAACCCAAATCCAACCACTCCAAAAGACAGCCTCCTACTACAGGTATACTTATCATACAACCAGAGGAAGTACTTGCTAGTGCAGGTAGAACATGCCACCGATGCATGGCGCTAGCAGACAACAGCAGAGTTTTACATGGGAATGACTCATGCCACTCTTGTTAGGATGAGTAATCTATATTCCAAGCATAGCCTCATGCGGCGCTGACCATTTGAGGTTGCACACATCCCTTGTAAGTATAAAGCATGGAAATTAATATATTTATTTTGGCATCAATGCTAAAAGAATTGTTTCAGTAGTAAATTGAATACAATTAAAGAGGTTTGTAATGAAAGACAGAAAACAAGAGACTGATTTAATGAATTTAAAAAGGAGTTGGAACACATATAGCATCTTTCCATACATTGGATTCCCTCTATTACTGTGCAAGGACTAAGCAAAAATATCAAGAGGTCACTTAATACTACTAAACACTGCTATGTGTTATAAAGGTAACACTATCGTAAAGCCCCACCTCAAAAAGAAGTAAGGAGGAAGGAAGGAGGGAAGGGAGGGAGTGGAGAGGAGGAGGGAGGAAGGTGTGCCCCTGATGCATAGTATTTTTCATTACTCTTTTGTTTAAAATATACGGTTAAAAAAACTGAATATAAAAATTGTTGTTATCTCATCACTAAGAAGAAATAAACTTGGTGTTTATTATTTTTAACTGCATAAATGAACATCCATGGGGCTAAGAATAATAACACTAGAATAACAGGATAAGGGTCCAGGCACATGAATTACCATGGAATGCAGATTTCGAATGGAAAACTATAGTGAATGTGTTAATTTAGTGACAAGAGATTGAAAATGTAAATAAACTGTAGTGATTGTCTACTGAATAAGTGACCAGGGTCAAAATGCAGTAGACAGTCTAATTTGTAAAACTCTTAGCACAATAAATACAATACAATACAATACAATACAACTAATATGATATCATGCCATTCATGGGAAGCGACTAATAACTGGTTATTCAGAATAAGGCTTGTGTTGGAAAAACACCCCTTGTTGGGGACACTGGAAAAAGAATTTACTGCAGTAAAATCAGAAGACCAAGCTAAAACATTAAAGCCAAGAACGAAGTTTCTGCAATGTATAAATGACTTACACTTAGAAATAACCAAGGACTGCAGCACAGCATATGAGATTATTCAAAAGCTTACAGCTGTACTTCAGCATGCAGGTATTGCATTATAACTTCTACTGAGAAAGAGATTGCTGACCCTTAAGTACAATGAAAATAACGGACTCGAAAAATTCTTTTTAACATTTGACAAGCTGATTACAGATCTGAAATCATCAGATGTGAAACCGAGTGACAGTAAGAGCATCTGTTACTTATTGCTTATTATGCTATCATAATATGACAGCACAGTCACAGAGATCAAGACAATGGTGAGTTCAGAATTTACATTAGAATTTGTGAAGAATCAGCTTCTTGACAAAGAAATTAAAACAAAAGGTTTTAAGAATGAGGAAGAAAGCTTAAAGTCATTTGTTATCAAACAGAACAAGCTTCAAGAAAGAAACTTTATGCATCATCGCAGGAGAAAGGGGTAAAAGAAGTTGGAATGCAAATTCAAATTTCCAAGGAAGAAGAAGGAAATGAACCAGGTTGAGAAAGAAGAGTCATGGAAAGATCCAGATGAAGATAGAATATGTGTCCTAGCAAATAATAGGTTAGGAGCTGAGACAGTAACAATGTACAATTTTCTATGTTGATAACTGGAAGGTTGGATCATCTGGTGAACTCAGAAAAGTGTTTTTTTAAAGTGTGTAGATTTAAAGCTACCAATTAGAATAAAATGTATTGCCAAGAAAAATGAGTGGTAAATGGCAACAAAAATAGGTGTTATTAGTACTGAAAAAGCTACTATAAAGAATGTGCTTTAAGTTCCTAATCTGGCAAATAATTTTCTTTCTGTTAGAAGAATAGAAGAAATGGTACTTGGCGTTAAGTTAAAAAAGAAAAAAGTAACCATTTACAGAAACAATGAAGAGATAATTAAAGATTTTATTAAAAACAATTTAAATGTAGTAATTTTCAGTATTAAAGAAAAGACAGCAGAGGTGCAAAAGGTATATTATGTGGCTCCAAAAGACAAGATAAGGCACTGGCGACTGACTGACTCTGCTTTAGCAGAAAAAATGAAGGAATTGAAGAAAAGAAATCTTATTAACTGGAGTGTGAAAATTCTTAACTCTCATTATGTGAGCCATGTCTAAGAGGCCATCAGACCAGACTACCCTTTAATAACACAGAATATCCTAAATCCAGAAGAATTTTAGAATTGATCCATTCAGACTTATGTGGCCCTATAAGTCCTGTTATGCACAATAATAAGAGATACATATTGATGTTCCTTGATGATTATAATCATTTTGTGATGGTTTATCTATTAGAAAATAAAACAGAAATGTCAAAGTATCTCAAGCAGTATGTCAAGATGGTGGAAACAAAATTTAAGTGCAAAATCTCAAGATTTGGATGTGATAATGACAAGGAATATGTCAATAAAGAATTTCAACAATTTTGTGCAAATAAGGGAATTACAATTTACATACTCACCTCAAATGTATGGAAAGAGTGAGCAAATGAATTGCACGATAAGTGAAAAGGCTAGAATGCTACTTGCAGATAGTCTTTTCAAGAGACATATGTGGGAAGAAGATATGTTGGTATACATAACAAACAAATTGCCTACATTAAAGAATAAAATACCAGCTGAGATTTGTAATGGAACAAAACCTAACTACAGCAAGCTGAAGGTATTTGGCTCAGAGACATGTACACATACATATAAATAAGAAGAAAGGAAAGGAAAGTTGTCCAAGAAAAGTATGGAATTATGTGATATGATATTGTGACAATAGCTATACAGAAAAATGAAAAGTAGCTCAGGCAAGAGACGTGATATCTAATGACTAGAAGAAGCCATTATTCACTACACAAAATTTGCAAGAATTATTAGAAAATGTAAAAGAACAACAACTGGACTCTGAGAAGAATATACAGAAACCGAAGAAGAAGAAATCATATAAAAGTGAAGAAGAAAATCAGAAAACACACCAAGAGAAACACACAGAAGACAACCAATTAATTTAAGAGATTATGATTGCGAATTTACTGCTTAAGCACAGAATGTTAATTGCAAAATAAGAATCGAGAACTAAAAAGGAAGCTTTAGAGTCAGAAGATAAAGAGAAACAGTTACAGGCAATAAACGAAGAAATGAAATCATGCAAGAGGCATTTTACTTGGACAGTTGTTGAAAAACCCCCAGAAAAGGAAATCATAAATAGTCACTGGGTATTTAGAAAGAAAGGAGAAGATATTTACAAGACAACATTGGTCATAAAAGGATATGAAACTTTGGAATATGATGAAACCTATGTTCCAGTTGGTAAATTACCTACCTTGAGAACCCTGTTATGTATAGCAAACCAGAAGAGCATGTTGATTGAAACAAATGGATTGTTTAAACCACATTTTTACAAGGTGTATTGAACGAAGAAATATATATGCATCTTCCAGAAGATAGAAATCTGAGAAATATGTATGCAAATTGAACAAATCATTGTATGGACTTAAACAAAGCCCTAGGTGCTGGAATGGTACATTTCATAATTTTATGATAAGCAGTGATTTCAAATGAGGGGTTGAGAAGCCAAGGGGTATAAGTGACAAAGAATTAGTTTTGAAAAAATCAAGTTTAAAGTTAAGATTGGATAATTAATTTCTGGACATACATATAGAAATACTGAGTATATATAGTTTTAAGATAGTTTTTGTGTGTCTGTGGCTAATATTTCCTGTCAGTCAACAGTTATCATATTGTGATATTAGGTATCACTTGTGCCCCTTGGATTCCAAGTGAGATTTGAAAAGGTTAAGAGATGAAAGAAATATTCCAAGAATATGCAAGTCTACTAGTATAACATGAACCATACGGACTGTCTCTGTGCTGATGGTTAGCATGCTAGCTTCCAAATCTAGAGGTACCAGGTTTGATTCCCAGCTGGAGGAAGGGAATCTTTATTTAGCCAAGATTATTTCCCATTCTCCCTAGAGTCTGGAAGCTGTAAATGTGTGTGTGAAATTAATGTTTAAATAGGAAACCCAAAGATTAACACCATATTAAATGAGTGAACATAATTTCCAATGAGTAATTGCTCCAAAGGCAAAGCCGTGGATATGGCCTAAGATGTTAAAGGTGGCATATAAATGGGGGGGGGGGGGGAATTACCGTAATTAAATGCAGGAAAATTTCTCTTCAAATTTATAACATTTTAATTCTTGATGCATTTCATTTAAACTTAATCCAAATCACTGTCAAATGTATTTTTATTTTCATTGCCTAAGTAATTGCTCTCTTGGAAAAGTCATCCTCCTTGGTGTAGTGATTACCATGCTAGCCTCTAGTTTTCGAGGTTGTGGCTCCAAACCCGGCAGAGGGTAATGGATTTTTTTCGAGCATAAAAGTGCTTAGCATGGCTTCCTTCAAAAGAGAAGTAAAGTTGGTGACCCTGTGCCATAGATTTACGACACGTAAAAAAACCTCAAGCCTAAGTAAAATTACCAGTCTTTCATACCCAATATAGAATGGGACATTAAGTACCACAGCAGTTAAAGAGCATCCATAAATACAACTCAATTTTTGCTCTCTGGGAAAAAGTGTTACTCAGGTTGTGCTGCATATCTTGCTGCTGAGACCTATGGCTGGTTTGTTTCTATTATGTTTTTCCTCAGTAAGCTTTGTTGGTCTCTTTCCTCTTGTGGACTGACTTAGGCACTAAGTTGTCAGTAGAATTTGTCATGTACAGGAGGCACAAATAATAGAAGGTTCCTTTAAATTTTGGTGATGTCCTGAGAGTAAGCTGTGGCAATGTCTGAACATCTCTTCCTACTGCTTTAGGTTTCATGTTGTACTTTAAGAATTTCATTATCTTCATTGAATATGCATTTATAAAAAAGTTCATGGTTCACCCTTTTTGAAGTGCAGCCATTTTTTGAATTCCCTTTACAGCTTTTGAAAACAATGGTTCAATTGCTTCTAAAGTGACAAAATCCTTGCCATCCTTTTTATTGCCATAAATCTTATTGATGATTTGGCGATTACATCAATCCAGTCTTGAGGAATGTAGATGCTCCTATCTGAACTTTACACAGTGTACTCAATAATACCGAAATTTTTGCAACAAACATTATACCAATGGCCAGAAAGCAGAAACCTGTGGTCAGTAGTCTGAATGGGAGTTCTATTAACCACATAGAACCTATATTTCATTATGAAGTGACTTTTGTTATGTTCTCTTACATTGTCACTAATGCAGTCATATGTGTGATGGTAAGCAGCAAACCATTAATAAATTTCAACAGACGGGGCAAGATTTCTTGACATCCCCAGGAAGCCTCACTCTCATGTCACATATACATTTCCTGTTCCAAATCATGAACACAAAAATTGCAAGACCACAATTGCTGGGAGTAGTAAACCTTTGAGCACATTAGTTCTGGTGTTGGGAGCATCTTCTGCAAGTCAAAACATACAGCCATATGTGTAGGATCATTTCCAACCAACTTTCGTACATCTACATTTTTTTCGAGCTTCATAACAGTAACAATGCATAAATAAACAAGCCAAATTGATGGTCAAGATATACCTCTTGGTCTCCAAACAAAAGAGGGAATATAGTAAGCAGCTTTTCTTTCATTTGCCAGATTGCAGCACCAGATGGAGACATACTTGTATCTTTTGGTCACAAGAATTTTAAAACACTATGTGATCAAAAGTATCCGGACACTCCACAAACATATGTTTTTCATCTTAGGTGCACTGTGCTGCAATCTACTGCCTGGTACTCATTATCCGTGACCTCAGTAGTCATTAGACATGCTCTGTGAAACTCACAGACTTCAAATGTGGTCAGGTGATTGGGTGTCACTTGTGTCAGAAGTCTGTATGCGAGATTTCCACACTCCTAAACTTCCCTAGGTCCACTATTTCTGATGTGATAGTGAAGTAGAAACGTGAAGGGACATGTACAGCACAAAAGTGTACAGACCAACCTCGTCTGTTGACTGACAGAGACCACTGACATCTATCCAGACAATCACACAGGAATTCCAAACTGCATCAGGATCCACTCCAGTTAGGCGTGAGGTGAGAAACCTTGGATTCCATGGTCAAGCAGCTGCTCATAAGCCACACATCATGCAGGAAAATGCCAAACGACGCCTTGCTTGGTGTAAGGAGAGTCAACATTACACAATTGAACAGTGGCAAAACATTGTGTGGAGTGACGAATCACGGTACACAATGTGGCGATCCAATGGCAGGGTGTGGATATGGTGAATGCCCGGTGAACGTCATCTGCCAGTGTGTGTAGTGCCAACAGTGAAATTCGGAGGTGGTGATGTTATGGTGTGGTCATATTTTTCCTTGTTATTTTGCATGGCACGATCACAGTGCAGACCTACATTGATATTTCAAGCACCTTCTTGCTTCCCACTGTTGAAGAGCTATTCAGGGATGGCGATTGCATCTTTCAACATGATGGAACACCTGTTCATACTGCACGGGCTGTGGCGGAGTGGTTACATGACAATAACATCCCTGTAATGGACTGGCCTACACAGAGTCCTGACTTGAATACTATAGAACACCTTTGGGATGTTTTGGAACGCCGACTTCGTGCCAGGCCTCACCAACCTGCATCGATACCTCTCCTCAGTTCCGCACTCCATGAAGAATAGCCTGCCATTCCCCAAGAAACCTTCCAGCACCTGTTTGAAAGTATGCCTGCGAGAGTGAACGCAGTCATCAAGGTTAAGGGTGGGCCAACACCATATTGACTTCCAGCATTACCAATGGAGGGTGCCACGAACTTGTACGTCATTTTCAGTCAGGTGTCCGGATACTTTTGATCACGTAGTGTATATTAGGTACCCATTTATGCACTTAAGTCAGTTTTTTTTCTTTCAAATACGTCATTTGTAGCCCTTGGCTTGTCACCCCCTCAAATATTCTCTACAAATTACTTGCTTGTATACCAAATGTGAAGGTGATAATTCACCATTATATGTATTTCTTTTTGTTGATAATATTTTGTTATTACATAATGGCAAAACTGTAATCTGCAAATTCCAAGGGCAATTAATGTCACAATTTAATATGACTTGTCTAGGAAGTGTCGAAAGGTTCTGCACTAGAAACTGATTGAGATTTAAAGAACAACATTATTAGAGTGCACCAGAAGTTCTACATTGAAAAGTTATTATCCAGATTTAAAATGTATAATTGTAAAGAAAGGTTTAGTTCTCACTAAAGAAATTGATGAGAATAATTTCACTAAACAACCTTATAGAGAATTCGTTGGCTGTTTGATGTATTTAGCAATGGGCACAAGGCCTCATTTATGTTTTGCTTTAAACCTGTTTAGTAAACTTCAAGACAGTGTTTATAACACACATTGCGATTATCTTAAAAGGATAATGTAATATTTAAAATAAACTAAAACTATATGATTTGTTTACACAGTAAATAAGAATAAAGATCCAGTTGTAGGGTATACAGACTCAGATTGGGGTGCAGATCATGTTAATAGAAAAAGTGTTTCTAGCTTCTGCTTAACACTTTATAACAATCTTGTAATATGGAGTATGAGAAACAAAAACTGTATCCTTATCCACAGCCAAGTCTGAGTATGTTTCTTTCAGTAGCTTAGCTTCAGAAGCCATGTGGTACAAGGGCTTGTTGACTGATTTAAAACTATCTATATCACATGTATTAGTGATGGAAGATAACCAAAGTTGTATCCACATTGCAAAGAGCAGAGAAATTTCAAAGAGATTGAAACACATAGATACTAAACACCATTTTATTAGAGATACATTGGAAAATGGTGAAATTGTAATTAACTATGTTCCTTCCTCAGAACAAAAATCTGATATTTCTACAAAGTCAGTAAGTAAGGAAGTCTTTTGTAAACTTAGAAATAGTTTGGGCATTAATGTCTGTTCAGAAATTATTTGAATTGCATAAAGTAAGTTCTAAAAGTGTTATGCTAGTGTTAAGCAGGAGTATTGTAAAGGTAACATTATAAGAAGGAAGAAGGGAGGGAGGGAGGGAGGGAAGGGAGGAAAGAAGGGAGGGAGGGAAGGAAGGAAGAAAGAAGCCTCAGGTGCATAGTATTTGTCATCCCTCTTTTGTTTAAAAGATAAGGTTAAAAAAATTAATATCAAAATTGTTATCTAGTCGCTAAGAGGAAATAAACTACTGCAGTGAAAGAACCTGGTGTTTATTATTTTTAAGCGTACAAATGAACATCCACAGTGCTTGAACCTTTGAGAGAAGATTTCATCTTTATTAACATTATAAAGAGAGAAAAAGTTGTATGTATATGGAGTAATCTCAGAAAGTATTTAACTGATTTTGATAATTCTTTCTTCATTAAAAAGCTCTGTTCTTTCCTATGGATATAGGCTATAATAGAGACTCTAATTTTAATCCGTAATGTCTAAAAGATTAAAAATGATTTACAAGGTCTAGATACTGGAATACGAACATACTTGTGAAAATTGCTTTGTTTATTATTATTGTTGTTGTTGTTGAGAATGCCAAGGAGTAGAAAACAGTTCCTGTTACTCCATAGAGAATGTGTGTAAAAGTAAAAGAAAAGCCATGGATATTTTATTTTAAGCAAGGTATACAAATGGTCCCAATGTAGCAGCTAGAAAACAGAAGACAAAGCAAAACAAACAACAATCACATTATGCTTATAAGGTATGATATTTACGTGATACTTATTTTTTTTTACTCGTGTTTTCTGCAAATATTGTAGATGTGTACCAATCTAAGCAACTTTTATTTTAATTCTGCAGATGTATGTAGCAAAGTTTCTGGATGCCAAAGCCCTTATGTAAGAAAGTTTTTCATGTTTTCTGTACGTTGCAATCAAGTTCATTGTTAGTGCTTGCTAAATAATTGTATAAAGAGAGAAAGTTCTGTTCAGCATAACATAAAAAATTACTCAATTGATATAATTAACAGTTCAGAGGTTTATTTTTCTCAATGGTTACAGACAATGTCCATTTCCAAAATATTTACTCAAATTTATTCACCATTTGATTTCAATACAGAAATATTGGCTTCATTTCAACAATACAATTATTAGTACAAAAAGAACAGGTCTAATTAGATTAATACACAAATACAGAAATCCTAACTTATTACATGAGTAGGTACCTAAACTAAATTTTGGAATTGTAAACATAGTATATTCCATAAGAAAGCTTATAAACTAATACATTTCTAGATATTCTTCCACTGAATAAAAACAACCCTGTATTATGAATTTTTTCAAACTTTTTTTGAAGACTGTTAGGGTTTTAAGTTTTTTTAAATATGTGGGGAGTTTATTAAACAATTGAATGCCATTATAATATAAACTTTTTTCATATAGGGTTCTTTTATGACCTGTAATGTGCAGTTTAGATTTATTTCTCGTATTATAGTCATGAATATCAGTATTTGTGTTAAAACTATTTTACTGCTTATACATTGTTACCAGAGTTTCAAAAACGTATAGCGAAGGAACAGTCAAGATATTTAACAGTATGAAGTAAGGTTTGCAGCTTATGTTGCTGCAAAGGTTTAACATTATTCTGATTGCCCCTTTTCTGTATTATAAAAATTCTATTTTTATAATTGATCTTTCCCCAGAATATTATACCATATAATAAATGACTATGGAAATATGCAAACTAGGCCATTTTAAGTACATCAAGATTAACTGAAGTTTTAAGGGTATATAATGCAAAACATGTTTGGGATAATTTTTTAGATGATACATCAATGTGGATTCTCCAGTCAAGGTTACTATCAACCCAGATTCCAAGAAATTTAATTTTATTAGACATTGTTATTAATTCTTTTTCTAGATAAACTTCGGCAAAATTTAAGTTTTTGTTAACTTTATGATTGCTTAAATTGGAGGCCTGAGAGTGGACCTGACTATTGATATTAAGGGATTCTGTATCATGTGAAAACTTTGTCCCTTAATATTATAAAATAACTAAGGGACAAAGAGAAAACACAAAGGTTTAAAATCTCATCTGTTAAGAATGTCTTAAAATTACTCCACTATGCTGGTAATTCTTTTGCAACTAAAAGATATTTACTTTCAGATTCTATGACATTTCTAGAGTTTGGGACTTAGTCTGCAAAAATTAAGTATAATACCTCTTAAGTGTGACCAGCGTGCCAGTAAGTTTCTTGCAGCGTCGCAGTGCACTTTCCAAACGTTCTGGCTCTTCCTTCAAGAACCTGTAACACATCAGCAATAATTCTCAGCTATTTCTAAAGAATGAACATGAGTTTTCAAGACCCCACTAACAATGTATTACAATAAAACTCACGACAATTAAAACTGAAGCTTGATCATTTGCGTTTACTATATTTTATATATTAATTTAACTGCTGATGTAGTTTGGTTTAACTCAGACTGTGGAGACAGGCTCATGAAATATTCTACAGTATGATCAAAAAACACTCTTAAGAAGTACATCCTGCACCACAGCAGATGAATATATACCAAGAAATTTACAGGATTAGGTTTAGATTTAAATAATTACATTTTGTTTATCTTCAACCTCCTAATCTAATCCCCCAAATAGTAATACAGGTCTGATCTCACTAGAATTAAATATAATGTGTGTGAAAAATAAAAGCTTCCTTTTATGAGGTTCAAAGTGAGTACATTTAGAGGTGATAAAAACTCAACTATTTGTTGTTATGTGAAGAAGGAAAAATTGGGTCATGATACAACTTTTACATAGTTATGCTAGCCATAAAAAGAAATTACATTTGTACTGTAATTACCAGTATTTATTTGTTCTTACATATTTAATCAAATTAGATCCCAAAGAAAATAGCCAGAATTGTCTATAAAGTCATGTTAGGAATGCACAATATGGCCAACACAAAGGAAGGTTCAATGAGTCCTTTGTTTTGCAGAATTTGAAATTGTTATTTACACTCATTATGAATACCATCATGCGTACAATGAAGAACCCTGTAATGTTATTTGGATTTGAATGAATTACAGAAACTGTTCAATCCATAGGACCTGATATTCTCACTTATGTGTGACAAGAATTGCAGTATCAATTAGATATGTGCAGGAGAACAAACAAAATCCACATTGAATTCTCTGTGTGTGTGTCTTTATTTAATATAAAAAATGTTTTTTTTATAATCTCATGGCTTTACCAGATCAAAATTATCTCTTATAAAACCACCATATAAAAATATATCGTTATGCAGTAATATATATATTACTATTTATTACTTTTTATTACTAGTAAATTTTTTTATAATATACAATATTATTGAATTTCTTTTTAGATAGACCAATAATACATATAAATTACAGAGTATGGTCAAAATAATATGCATAAAAAGTTGCAAACTATAGAAATAGTATTCAGTTAACCCTCCGTCAGGCACGCTCTTTGGTAGAACGCCGTTAATCGCGCGGGGCCTAGTAGATCCGCGCTATATTTTTGTTGTTATTGTTTGTATTTTTGATTTCTTTTGTTTATTTTCTTTTTTTTTCCTTTTTTTACCTTTATTTAGATTAAGCGTACAAGGTTTTCATTAATAGGTATTATCTTACAACATAAAAATACAAGCTAAAATATGAGTACATATACGTTATAAATTGTATTACAGTAAGTATAAAGAAATACATTGCCATTTCCAGGTATGCATACAACTTGTAATTTCAAATGTTCAGTTACTCAGAATCATCTACTATTTCAGCCGTGTTTTCCCCGACTAAGCAACTACCGCAAATAATTTTAGCATGTTTGCTCAAACGCAGGGGGGTGTTGCATTTCCCACATGCATATTTATTTTTGCAGTTCATTTTGTCTTTGTTGTTGGGTTCACATCGTTTCCTTTTCAATGTGCATAGTGGTGTATTTGACAATTCATCTACGTTGGATTCTTCAGGTTTATATTTTGTCAAAAGTCCTTTCAAATCATCGGATAGATTTGATGCCGTTGCTCTCCTTTGTAGCTGTTGCAACAGTAAAGCTAAAGATAGTGATTTCAAATACTCCCGCCTTATGGAATATTTATTTTGGTTTCCAAGGAAGATAACCCTAGAATTAATACCTGCAATGTTCAAGATATGGTCAAAAATTACCATGGGCCACCTTCCCGTTGTTCTGGCTACATTGTATGTATCACACAATTTATCTACTGCATCAACTCCACATTTAGTGTCGTTGTAATGCAGGATTATTTCAAGCTTTTTCTCAGCACCTTCTGATAACTGTGTGGATGAAACATGTAGACTTGAGAGCAAAACTACTGTTTTACCCTTTTTTGGAACATATGAAACAAGTGTTTCATTTTTTGTGAAGCCAAATATGCTTTCGTACTGTCTGCAATCTTTTGGAGAAGTGAAATTTGTGGGTAACTCTCTTTTGTTCTTTCGCACTGTACCGACGAAAGAAAGTTGTCTTTTACGCAATTCATTCACCACCTGGTAAACCAATTATCTGCAGTAACGTTTCGTCCAGTGACAGAGATTGGTTCAGTTAGTCTCAGCACTACAGCCTCTGCTGAGTTAGTTTGTAAATATGGTCCATCCGGCTGCTGTCCACAATAAATCTCCATGTTAGTTGTATAAAACAGTTTTGCATCACTCAAACAGAATATCCTTATGCCATACTTGTTTGGCTTGGATGGTATATATTGTCTAAAAGCACATTGACCACGAAATGCCGGCAACTGTTCGTCGACAGTGACATTTTGTCCAAGAGAATAATGGTTCTGACAGTTGTTCAGAAACAATGTAAACATTTCTCTAACAACAGCCAATTTATCCAATCTTCGTCGCTCCAGTCTTGAGCTTTTGTCATCAAAGCGAATACAGCATATTAGAAAACTGAATCGTTTTTTGGACATAGCCATTCGGAATAGAGGAATTCCAAGATCGGTTCTCCAAAACTCGTGAATATTCTGGCATTCACCACGAAAAATTCCTGCCAGGTACAATACCTAAGCCTAGGAAAGTTTTTATTTCTATTGCATCTGTAGATCTGCTGTCTCTTTCACAATCAAATTTGTGCTGCACACTGCTAATGTAAGTATTTGAGCTTTCAACAATCAAATCAACTAGGTATATTTTCTGTAACAAAAAGTTTCCAACAATCAATTTCCGTTTTCGCATTTTTGGCAGCTCCTACCACACCAGGAAGTTTGGTCAATATATTGTGAGCCCTTGTCTGTGTTATTTTCAAAGGTGTTTTTTTTTTTTTTTTTCATCATATTGTTTCATCTCTTCCTGTGAATAACAACAGAATATATTGTCAACAACAACAACAACAACAATAATAATAATAATAATAATAATAATAATAATAATAAGAAGAAGAAGAAGAAGAAGAAGAAGAAGAAGAAGAAGAAGAAGAAGAAGAAGAAGAAGAAGAAGAAGAAAAAGAAGAATTACTATGATACGCATATGATGTTACCTATAAAATACATGTTATCACACAAGCTGCTTTCGTCTTCTTCTTCATCTTCATGGTCAGTTTCTGAATCTAAAGATCTCGTTTCGAGTTTATCTTCTGAATCAGAGTCATCTTATTCATATTAGTTGTCATCCACGGGCAGGGCATCATCATCGCAAAGTAGGCGATGTACTTCTTCCAAATCATTCGGATTTTGTAGATCGTACCTTTTACTCATATTCATGACGAAGCAGTAACAGCTCCTTGCAATAGTAAAGCAATATTGCACAAAAGCTAATGAGAAACAAATCTGTCAATAATATGTAACGAGAGCAGGCGCGCAGGGCCTGGTTGACCTGTGCGACACGTAATTGCTGATTATTCATTCCTCCAGCCAAACAAATAAACGATAAGGTTATCACTGCAGCAAATAATCGCGCAAGGTGTAACGGTAGATGTCCTAGTCAGGCAATTGCATTGGTGTGTTCATTCGAAAATTATAACATTTATATAACGCCAGGGGTCTCTCAGGCCCCTAGCGACTGACGGAGGGTTAAAAGCTTAAAATCTTCTATTTATATCTTGGCCTTGTTGTTTTGATTTATTTTGTTTGTGGTAAAATATGCAATACCAAATTTATCTTTTTTGCTGTTCTGGTAGTTTTAGGTGTATTTTATTACAAATCCGAGTATTATGGTTATACATATATGATACTATTTGTGTTGAAGCAGTAACACATATAAATAATATATGAACTGCTTTTCTATTCTGCACATACTAAAAATGTTTAATGTTTAAGAGCACATAACCAAATAGTTTTGAAAACCCACCATCACTTTATGAACACACTGCAATTGTTCACAATTGTCATTGAATTAGGGGTACTATCTCAAAAATAATACTTCATAAAATATTTATATTAAAAAAGAAAGCAATCGGATACCTTGGAAATATAATATATATTCTCTCTCTCTCTTTCTTTCTTTCTCCCTCTCTGAATAAAACCACACACACATGCACGCACGCATGCACACACCACACACACAGTATGTACTTGATAGCAATAGGAATTAATATAAGTGTGTCGTCCTCCGTGGACTAGTGGTACCGTGCTAGCTTCTAGTTCCCAAGGTCGCGGGTTCAAACCCAGCAGAGGGTGATGGATTTTTTTTGGGCGTAAAAATCCTTAGCATGGCTTCCTTCGGAAGGGAAGTAAAGCCGGTGGTCCTGTGTTGTAGATTTACGGCACGTAAAAGAACCTCAAGGCTGATATAGAGGCCTCTGAGCAAAATTACCAATCTTTCACGCCCAATATAGAATGGGACGCTAAGGACCATAGTAGTTAAAGAGTGTCCATAAATAAAAAACTCAATTTAATTTAATTAATATAAGTGTTGTAAATTATATATAAAGATAATTAAAGCAATCATAAGAGAATAAGCATCACAGGGAAAGGAATATAACTATATAATTACATTACACATACTTCACATAGATAATTGTTAGCATTGTATAAATTAGGATAGACAAGAAATTACAAAACATGTAATATTACTATGTAATGGGGCATACTGTTGAATAAACTAAAAAAAAAAAAAACACTTGCACACACACAATTACGGTGGACTGAGGGCCAGTCCAAATGATTTTGTTACATAACCTCCCTTTCAGGGATTTAACTGCATTTGTGGAGTTACAGAGCAATAACCGTATGTGCACCTCTAGTGGAAATTGTGATAAATTAACATTTTGGATTTCCTGAGTTGTCATTTTGAAGCTGAGCGGTTCTTAGTTGAATTTTTATAGGAACTAAGGTTTTGCTGCTGTTGGAGGTACTCCTGCATTAGCTGATGTGCCTATAAGCTATGTGGGAAACCCAGTGTCAGCTGAAGCAGCAAGAAGGTCATTATCTACAAGCGATCGAACCAGACCATTCTGATGCTGGGCAAACTGGTGTAGAATTTTGCAGCCAGACATCTAATTTCATCTTCCACGCATGGGAAAAATAAGGTTTTGTGAAGCAGTCTCACGGGGAAAGAGCAGGCTACAGAATTGATGGACCTGAGTCCCTTATTCTGTACCCTCTGTAGCCATAACAGGATGGCCATGTCCCAGGGTGAGCTATAGTAGGGATTATAAGCGTTTGTAAAAGGTGTAGCTTTGAGTGGATCCCCAGACATTAGCATGGGGTACAGAGAGGTAATAGCCCCCTGCACCTTCTTGCATATATCCTAAAGACAGGCTTTAACCCATTTCACACACCGTAGGTGTTTTCATAAAGCTTCCTGCAGTTGCCAATGAATAGCTTACTTAAGAAAAGCAAATTCTAAAGGTGATCCCAGATATAATGAACATTATGCACATTCTCATCTCCTATGTTATTACTGTGAGTTCATTCTCAACAAATTTGTGCAGGTTTGATTCAACTGCTTAAAAACTTCCTTGAACCATGAATATCAGTTTATATTGGGTCTTAAATCAAAGCTCTTTCTCTCAAACAGAGACTTTAAAACAGAAATCAGACATGCAACAACAGAAATGCATCATGAAACTTCATTTCCCAATAATATTAAGGTTTTCATGAAGGTCATATTACTGTAATATATAACCAAAGCCCTGGAAGATCAAAATCATCCACAGACTTCACTACAGAGACCACTGCTATCAATGTTTTGGAAGATGACATCCCAGGAGTGTTATATATCCAAATATGTGTTATATTTCATATCTTTAGAAGAGAAAGTTTGCTGCTTCTCCAATGATAATTCAAGGCTGCATTTTGTGGGTAGTGTGGTAATTATTAACTAATTACAACTGGAAACATTTCCTTACTCATCTTACAGTCCAGTCATGAGTTCACTTGATTACTACCTTTTCTCCCTCTGTTGAAAAATAACTTTGGGGTTAAGGTTTTACAGCATTAAATGTAACCTAAATGCAAGAGTTAAACGTTCAAGAAAATTTCAACATCATCCAGTCATTATAACAACTAAGAGGGCTGTTCTCAATAACATCATGTAAGCAAACCAAAAAAGCATTTGACTATTGCTTCAGCCTCCTATATCCCCTTTGTATCTTCAATGAAATGTGCAATGAAACCTTTCTGCAAACATTTATTTTGGTTAACATGAAGTAGATAAAATAATAAGCTTTTGTAAGAATAGTTTGCAGAAGAGGTTAAAAATAAATTATAGTGACTAGAGAAAGACATGTGAATGTAACATGTCTGATTCTTATAGGATTACTTTAATTAGTTGAGAAAGCTTGGGTTCATTGTTCATTTTGATGCCACCTAACTTTTGGTGATGAAGTTAATTTAAGGATTTGGAAGTATTCTGAAATTCAAGAATTTTATATTTGCTTCTAATAAAAATGCATTGTCAAGTTGACTGCTCACCTCCTGGGTTGGTAATGCATACATAAATTTTATTCCCTTCTGCTGAGCTGATTTTTCCCACTTGGTTCAATTTCATTAATTTAATGAACTTATTATATCTGAGGAATGGAATTAACTGTTCATTCACACAAGGCCGTGTGTTGGCCAGGGTTGGAAAGGTAGAATCAGATGAACCATAGCCGTGGTTCAAATTCCGACTATAGCATTGAAATTTTCAGTCATCTTATTATATCTGGCTTTTAATTTTTCCATTAAATTAAATTAATGGAAAACCATTAAGTGAATGCTCTAATGAAAATTCTATTTTCTTAAGATTTCAGTCAATTTGGTTGAAAATTTAATCTTAAGCATGTGTTATTTAAACTTCAAAATGTATTGAATTTAATTCCGACATGTTTTTTTTTTTTACTTTTGAAGCATTTTATATTAAAAAAAGAAGAATGGTACCAACTAAGCCAAACATTCCATAGGACGAAATTTTAAAAGAAGTTTTTCTTTTAAATAACTATCTGATTTATCTGATCTTAGTGCAGAAAACTGTCATATAATTTTTTTGTGATAATTTTTATGCATGAGAAATAATTTTAAATTTAATTTCATTTTACATTTGATTTCCTCCTTATAAGCCAATAACTTAAAAAAACTTTCTCAACACATAAAAAATATATATATTACAGTTTTAATTATTTGGAATGTACATGGAAAAATGTAAAGGTATGAATCTTGATAACAAAAGTGTAAAATAAATGTATTTTGAAATTATAATCGTTGAATATTCTTTTGGATGCAACCCAGATGTTTATTTTCCCAGATTTTTAACAAATTTCAGTGGTGCATTCCCTTAAATCCTGCCTAAGAACATATAACCAAGTGATCAGAGAAACCAAAATACCATCGTGTGAAGTTTGAAATCAGGTAACCTCATTCAGCATAAGAGATAATTGCAGGAATCTAAAGCGAAAAAAAAACTTATGTGATGCATTCACATGGCTTTCTTTACTTACTATTCTTACAAAAGCTTATTCTCCTATGCAATTCTTGTTAATTGAGATAAACTTTCATTATATATTTACACATTTCATTGTAGATATAAAAAGGATATGGTAGGTAAGGCAAATCATATTTTTAAACAGCAGATCATTGTGTGATAGCTTTGAAATTCCATACTCTTTGCACAACCACGAGAAAAAACAAATAGCGACTTACCACTTTTGAAAAAACTTTTAAGTACTTGAAAATTCAAACCTAACAAAGAATATTTTGGAAATGGTTAACCCAAAAAAATTTTGATTATACATGAATCGTGTGCTTTAATGAGATCTATGTTTTTTGTGTAGTATGATTTTGTCTCTCTCTTATGGTTTACTAGTTTTACAAAAATCATTCAAAATGAAGAGGACTTCACAGGCTATTCCCAGAAAATTCAGGATATACTTTTTGTTTGTCTGTCAATATAAGCTATTTCAGTTCAAAATCATTTAGAGCCATTTATTAGAAAGTCAAAGATAATGACAAATTTTCCATGTAAAGGATAGTTTGGGATGGGAGTATTTTCTGTAAACTAATATTCGTGTCACATCCTTGAAAAATGCTGAACTTAAAATACTAAGTTTGGTGTTTAACCACTTATCGTTTTTGAGTTATGCTGTTCATGCACACACACATTTTCTTTCTTTAATTTTTTTTATTTGGGGGGACTTCAAAACATGTACTTCTGGTGAAATCCCCAATCAAATTTTTGGGCGGACTGAATACTTTCTCTACCTAGTAGGTAGAGAAAGTGAAAAATGAAACTAATAATTAAGAACATAAATTCAACTTCACTTGAATTATCAACATGCCTTAGGAATTCCAATTTACTTCTGAACTGCAAACGTTTATACTTGAATAAATGTTCTGATTCACTTATAAAAAGTTATAAACATGGAACTTTTTAAAGATTATGTTTTTGTCTCCTTTGACTTTAAATAGGTAGTCGTCCTCCATGATCTAGGGATACCATGCTAGCCTCTGGTTCCCGAGGTCAGGGTTCAAACCCAGCGGAGGACAATGGATTTTTTTTTAGGGTGTAAAAATCTTTAGCATGGCTTCCTTCAGAAGGGAAGTAAAGCCAGTGGTCCCATGTTATAGATTTATGGCACGTAAAAGAACCTCAAACCTAATAAAGAGACCTCTGAGCAACATTTCTGGCCTTTCATGCTGAATATAGAATGGGACACTAATAACCATAGTAGTTAAAGAGTATTCATAAATAAAACTCAATTTAATTTAATTAAATAGGTATTCCTTTGAGGTATTCCCATAAAATATTTAAAGGACTATAGGAACAACCAAATTCAATTAAGAATGAGCAGATCTTGATGCATAAATTAATCTCCATAGATAACTCACCGCATCTCTGCATGCAAGCCTTTAGATTAATTTTTTCATCAGAAGTCATATCCACTTCTCAATGTGCGCTAATAACCAAGCAGTTATAAACAGGTATCTAACAGTGAGAACTATTGAGGTTCATATTCCACATACCAGAGTCATTTGTTTCAATTCTACAGATAAACACAATGCTTATTATATGCATGATGATATAGTTTCCAGATGCAAAGGTTTATTTGATTTTACGATATTTATACTCAAATCAAAACCTGCAGTACTCTTCTTTGTTTCCAACACAAATATGAAATGAATGAATTTGTTTATTTGTTCTATTTATATGCTGCTTTTAACACCTTAGGTAATATCAGCAGCTGTGACCTTGGAACAACTGCCCATCGCCAATGATGTTCACTTGTTTTCATTTGTCGTTATTTTTCAGTTCTGTTACATTTATTTTTTCTATTAAATATTAAATCATGCACACAGTCACACTCAAATTCATACTTCTAGACTCCAGGAGAGATAGGGAATAATTTTGACTATAGGAAAAAATTTCTACTCTCTAGACTGGAATAGAACCCAGAAATTCTGGTTTGGAGGCTAGCAAGCTAAGAGCCAGACCGGAGAGGCAGTTATTTGTAAATTTTAATAAATAAAAAATGAAACAAAAATACAAATTAACTTAAGACGCTGTATCTAAATCCGTAACTTCTAATACTGTCCTTATACTTTAGGATATTTATTTTGAAAATGAGAAGATGATTAATTTACATTTCTGTATTTAAGCACGAATGCCTTATGATTCATATATATCCTATCCATTACAAATATATAGGTTTGCCATATATTAAATATTAATGTTGTTTGCAAACAATATTGTGGTATAAGGATGATTTGAACCAAGGTAGTTCTAATTAGAAGAAAGCATTTAAACACTTAGCTGTCAGTGCAATGACTAGAATAACATTGTGACTTTGTTTGCTCTTTCTGCAGTCCCTATATGGTTTTTCCTGCACATAGTACTTCAATTAGTAGGCATACAACTCAACCTTCTCTTCCAGTTGTTCATTAACATGAACTCAAAACTGTCCTTCTCTCCTCTCCTGACATAAATAACTGCTACTTGCCCTTATACTGAGGAAGCAGCAGAATAAAGTTGAATCAAACAACACTGAGTCAGAGATCAATCTTCCTTTTATATCTAAGTGATACCTTCCAGATAGTTCACAATGCCAGAAGGGGTCAAGATTCAGGAGATTTCTACCTGCATCCTGATTGGAGTTCTGGACTGTTTGATAAGCTGAGAGTACCTTCTCCTCCCTCTCTCTAACAACTACACACCAACCAGTGCCGAAACAATGCCCTGCTCAAGGTGGGATAAACAGCCAGAGAAGCCTGTTTTTCACATATCTTCAAAATTAATGTGGAATTCCATTATTGCGTGCTGCTAAAACAGCATCAGCAAAATGCTTTCAATGTTTTCCACATTGGACTGGCTTTCTGGCTGGGCTATTGCTCTTTTTTTCTTTCTTTCTTAGGGGTATTCCCCTGATATACTCACCTAATAATATACAGAAGGGTAACATTACAGCAATTCATAGCTTGTATGGAACATACCTCTGTATATATTTCTAGGAGAAGCAGATACAGAAAACATAAAATACTCACTTTTCTTCTCTTACTACTTTTTCCATTTCTGATGCCAACAAGCCCTTCATACCTTCCTGCAAACTGGGGAACCGCACCTTCAGATCTGCTACCGTTTTACTGCATCACAAACAGAACAATATCAAACTCACTCTGAACAAAGACTGTACTAGTATTCTTTTTAAAAGCTATAAGGAAAAACACAGTAATTGTCTTTCTCATTTTTTAATTTCTTCCTCATTTTCTTTCTATCTCCCTTCCCCCAGAACATGTTAACTTCCTCAACCTTTTAATTCATTTAATAGCTTTCTCTTGTACCCTAATTTGCATGTCAGATGTTAACAATCAAGACCTCCTTACCTTGACTTGCTCAATATGAGTGCCATATTTTCAACATCAGACATGTTAACGCGGGTCTTTCTGTTGATCACATTACCTCGCAACTCCTCCACTGTGCTCTCAAGTTCCCTGCACATGTACCAAAAAACAATATTTTATAAAATGACATTAAACAAACAACTTATAAGATTACCGGAAGAGTAACAGAAACATTTACATGAATTACAATGAAATTCAGTAGCATACTTATGAACGTTATGCTTATAGGATGAATACTAAATGTTATCCTCAAAGGTGTGATAAAGGATACCATAGCAATGAAATGTGATATACAAACTGTCATGGTATCATCATTACTTATGGAGACTGAGACGGTAATTTGTATCACAAATTACTCAGATGTGGTTAACGATAATAATATGAATATGTATTTTTATGTAACATTGATTTCAGAGGTTTAATAATTGTAATTATTAATGGTAAATAATAATTTTTGGCTCTACTGAAACTGTTAACAATAACAATACTGCAATGAAAGGTTTGAGTTGTTTATCGTTACCGGGAACCAGGAAGTTACGTAATGTTTCGCGCCTTTTCAGTAAAAAAAGCTTCCAGAACATTCTATAAAAGTAATTTGTATTAGTGGTTTTCATTGGATAGTAAAATAGACGCTAATGTTGGCGCGTTTTGTTGGCCAATGGTAATTCATTTATAATCTTTAGGTGTAGCTTGAGGTAAGCCTATAAATAGCCATGCTCAAAGTCGAGCGTTCCCCAGTTCAGCAAGATTCTCGAAGCATTCACATCGTTCCCCAGTTCGGCAGGATTCTCGAAGCATTCACATCGTTCTCCAGTTCGGCAGGATTCACGAAGCATTACACATCGTCCGCACATTACACGTTGGACGCTCAGTTCGTCAAGTCACGCGCAGTGAAAATCATTAAAGATCTAAAATATTACAAAGTCACTTATATACAAAAATTGAAGTACGTGAGTTAAAAGTGAGAAGTTATTACAAACAGTTTCAGTATGGCGATTATCAAGATAAATTTGTGAAAGTGTTAGTGCACGTGTTCGACAATAAAACATTATAAAACACATTTCTTCACTAGTAATTTTTGGATAAAAGATTCCTTTTCCGCTTCACACCCTGCAAGAATTAAATGCCTACCTAAATAGCTGGCCGGAAGACAATATACATAACCTTAAAACTAATTCATATAGATTGCTACGTCAGAGGGAACTACGAGCCAGACCAACGAGTGACGTCACACAAGATGGTTCCACGCGTGAGGTAAATAACATTACGTGAGAAACATTATCCACACTAATAATACTACAAATTGGCTCCCATACGTGGGGCAGTTAAAGTGAAGTAAACACAAAATTTGCAATGTTCTCTCGCAAATTGGCGCATCAACGTGGAGCGACAACTAGGAAAGGAAGGCTAGACGACTAGGAAAGGAACAAGAATAACCAGAGAGGCGAAAGCAGCAGTGAAACGACCTACAAGACGCAGATTCCGAGACAGAAGGGTAATTCAGCTACAAGAAAACATCGAAACGACGTAGATTCATCACGATACAACGCAGAAGCGACATACAAACCTAGGAGAATGGGGCAGAACGCTGGACATCAAAGCTGCAGCATCAGACAGCATCAAAAAGGTAATTAAATGAGACTTAGGAGCGGTAGGATAATAAAAACAATGGCTACCAATAATACAGAAGAAATAATTATGGAGGGAGATAGTGTAACAGTTAGCTGTGATCCAATACAAAGTACAGGGAATAGCCCAGATTTTTTGGGGTTTGAAGATGAAAATGTTAGTGCAGAAAGTGAGAATAGAATAGCAGGAAATGTTAATCCTGATACTATTATGATTATGGAAATGCTGAGAAATATGAGTAGGGAGATAAGGGAAGATCTTAGTAAGAAAATAGATCAAAACAGGGTAGATATGCAAAAGAATAATGAGAAATTAGAAAAACTAACTCAGAATATGGAAAAGAATAATAGGGAATTGAGAGAAGATATTGGTAAGAGCTTAGAACAAAACAGGGAAGAAATGGAAAAGAAATTCATGGAGCTAGATAGTAGTATGATTAGAATGAAAAATGAAAATCAAGAAATGATAGCAAATGAAATAGGTGAAGTTTCAAAGAAAATGTTAGACATGAGCAGGGAAATATCTAACCAAAAAAGTGAGGTTAATACTAAAAGTGAGGTTAATGTAGAATGCACAGAGTTAGGAAGTCAAATGAGTAGTATTTCAAGTGAAATAAGAGAGATAAAAGAGGTTATGAATGTAGATGTAAATGAGGCGCAAGTTAATCTCAGAGGGGAAATATCAGAAATACAGAATGAGGCAGTAATGCAAAGAAAGAAATTGTACCAAGATGTTCAAAATGAAAACTCCAGTCCAGTACAGTTTAGGACAGATTTGTCAGAGTATTCTCAGATTAAAATGATAGAAGAATTGAAAATGACAATTGTTAAAAGATGTGTAATTCAAGAAACTGTAGATTGTTTTCAAATGTTATCAGGAGATGAAATTTCATATGAATACAAGAGATTATTCATGAACAATTTGAAGGTTAGGTTATGGCTACGAGTAATGTTTAGCCACACACAATTTGATCCAGGAGGGTAAATAGCAATGTGATGTAAAGTAAATGCTGGATAGTTAAAGACGACTTGCAGAGAAATGTATTGGAACGTAAGAGGGTTAACTATTTATATATATATATCATTTGAAAAGAGAAATAAGTTATAAAAAAAAAAAAAAAAAAAAGAGAGAGAGAAATGTTTAAAAAAAAAAAAAAAAATAAAAATAAATAAATAAATAAATTAAATTTTTAGTAACTGTAACAATATTTGAAAATTAAGAATGCAATGATTGAAACTTAATATGATATTAAATTAAAAGTACGTAGATACAATTCAAAGAGTATTGTTAAAATAAAATTCAGAATAACAAAAATTGGTAAAATAAATAAAACAAATACTTATGTAGCAAACAGAAAATGTGAAACATTGTCTAGATTTAAGAGATGTAAATATTTGTGTAGAGGGTGAATATTTTGGTAAATATGTATGGTAATTACAAAAAAATTCTTGAATTGATAAATTTTTGGTAACAATATAAGAAAGTAAACCATTTTTTGTAACACTAGTTAAATAATTTAGGGTAAAGTATTTGCTATAAAAAAAATTTTGTGATCTCAGATTAATATCTAAATTAATTAAACCAGAGCCAGTAAGTAGTGGCGAGATAAAACATATGTCGTGTGTTAAATACGTGTGAAGTGTAAAGTGAAAGTGGTAGCGTGTGTTCCAAGATTTAGGAGACTAAAAACACAAATTATAAAATTTCAAAACAGGTTATAAATATTTCTAATTATGTTTCTAGTGGGGCATATGAGACGGTAATTTGTATCACAAATTACTCAGATGTGGTTAACGATAATAATATGAATATGTATTTTTATGTAACATTGATTTCAGAGGTTTAATAATTGTAATTATTAATGGTAAATAATAATTTTTGGCTCTACTGAAACTGTTAACAATAACAATACTGCAATGAAAGGTTTGAGTTGTTTATCGTTACCGGGAACCAGGAAGTTACGTAATGTTTCGCGCCTTTTCAGTAAAAAAAGCTTCCAGAACATTCTATAAAAGTAATTTGTATTAGTGGTTTTCATTGGATAGTAAAATAGACGCTAATGTTGGCGCGTTTTGTTGGCCAATGGTAATTCATTTATAATCTTTAGGTGTAGCTTGAGGTAAGCCTATAAATAGCCATGCTCAAAGTCGAGCGTTCCCCAGTTCAGCAAGATTCTCGAAGCATTCACATCGTTCCCCAGTTCGGCAGGATTCTCGAAGCATTCACATCGTTCTCCAGTTCGGCAGGATTCACGAAGCATTACACATCGTCCGCACATTACACGTTGGACGCTCAGTTCGTCAAGTCACGCGCAGTGAAAATCATTAAAGATCTAAAATATTACAAAGTCACTTATATACAAAAATTGAAGTACGTGAGTTAAAAGTGAGAAGTTATTACAAACAGTTTCAGTATGGCGATTATCAAGATAAATTTGTGAAAGTGTTAGTGCACGTGTTCGACAATAAAACATTATAAAACACATTTCTTCACTAGTAATTTTTGGATAAAAGATTCCTTTTCCGCTTCACACCCTGCAAGAATTAAATGCCTACCTAAATAGCTGGCCGGAAGACAATATACATAACCTTAAAACTAATTCATATAGATTGCTACGTCAGAGGGAACTACGAGCCAGACCAACGAGTGACGTCACACAAGATGGTTCCACGCGTGAGGTAAATAACATTACGTGAGAAACATTATCCACACTAATAATACTACAAATTGGCTCCCATACGTGGGGCAGTTAAAGTGAAGTAAACACAAAATTTGCAATGTTCTCTCGCAAGACTGATGAAATTATACACAGAAGTCAATTGGGGAATAGCTAAGGCTGGTTTCACAGTAGCACAAGAACAGGAAGCAAAACAGCATACAACTTTTTGGTTCACAATATTCTGAGAACGGGAATGCATATCAATGACCATATCGATAGCACAGTGGAAAGTTAATTTTGTGCGTTAGCACGTCATTTGTTTGTAACTGATCAATAACATTATTTCACCCACTTCCAATTCAGCCAACAAAATGCATGTTAGCCAAAGTAAAAAATTCAATAGAGTAAACATTTTCTAAATACAGATCCATGACTATTTCAGATTCTTCTAGATGTACCAAGCTCTACCTTTATTAATAGTGTACATTAAGGTTGTTCGTGGGTTTTTGTTAATTTCTACCTGTTTTTGCTGTTTGTATTTTTTGCTACAATTTTTGAGGCAATAGCCAACTTTGAATTGCATATAAACAAACTGCAGACAACGCTTTTGTTACAAGAATCAAAGCTGAATGAATCTGAGGGAGTCAGGAGGCACATTTGCTGGAATTTCTTCCAGTTTCATTTTCACAGATTGTATTTAGAATAAGCTCTAGCAGCTGTTTCATGACTTCCTTGAATAATTTCTACAATGAAGAGTCTAATGTGCACAATATGGATCTAATATGCCATGCCCAGGAACAAGAATGAGAAAGTTACTTTCCCGTTCTCAAGACCCGAGAAAGCTTCCCCTTAATTGTGAATGCTCACATTACATTTCCATTCTCAGTTATTGTGAACCAACCTGTACTCTAATCCATAATGTGTAGTAATTGGATTTATGCCAGGTGTGTACAAGTGTCTTTCTGCCATGTAATTATTTTGTCACTCATTAGAATACTGTTGCACCTTATGGAAGTTCACAGGCTGCGAGATGTGGTTCTTTGGTGACACAACTGTTGTCCTTATGAGATTTAATGAGAGTATACCCATGCATAACTTTTGTTGGCAGAGTAATGCACTGTTGTTGCCAGCGGTTGGACTTTATTACATTTTTCTTTGATGGACAACCATTTAAGAAGTCAAACTGGTAAATATGACAACCAAAAAGTCACTAATATAAGATAAAGAATAATTAATGAGAACCTTATGGATGCTATAGAGGAAACATCCCAACTTTTCACTACATCATTAAATGAATATTAACCTTATTTGGTATAACATTAACAAAATACTGTGACTTTGTCTGCTGTTACTGTAGACACTATTTGGTTTTTCTTGCATGCAGCACTTCAATTTGCAGGCATTCAACACAGCCTCTTCTCTCCTCTGGCTACTTGTTATAATGCCGGATTACCCTTCTCTCCATGCAAAAATAGTTGCTACTTGCCACACGTAGCAAGATCTCACTGTAGACAGAACATAACTTCACAGAACCCAGTCAGCCTTCCAGAAATTTCACACAAAACCAGAAGGAAGGGCAGAACTCTGAGATTTCTACCCATGTCCTGACAGGAGTTTTGGATAATTTGTTAAGTTGAGGCATCTTTTACTTCCTCTATCCAACTAACCACATGCCAGACAGCATAGAAACCATGCCCTATCCAAGGCAGGACAAGCAGCTATTGGCACCCAACACAATATTGTAACAGACAAAATGGGAAAGAGTTGGAAATTTGAATAAAACTTGGAAAAGTCAAAGCCATGGCTGGGACTCAAGCTATGGATCTTCAGCTTTCCGTGCCATTAGGGTTAATTTATGTTTGGAAACATACATTATTAAGATTATGTGAAAGTATATTTCCCAATAAATGGAAAAAACTAGGTTAACAGAAGGAGATAAAAGAAGGCAAATAAAATCTATTGCTAAATTTGTTATAAAGATTATTACATGAATTAAATTGCCTTTAAATAATAAAAGTCAAGTACTGAGAGTGAGTAAAAATACATAAAATACAAACTTCTATAGCTGATATGACTTGTGTAAGCTTTTCGCAGCTCTGTAAAAATGCTGGAGAACATATGTAATGCACTTAAACAATTTACTTACACAAATTATTTTTGAAAATGTTCCTAACATCCGTTATAAAACTAAACAAAAAGTCAATCTTGTGTGCACAGGTGATAAAGATAAAAAGTCCTTTGTGTGTGCCTAGCAAACTGAAAGGAAAACACCAACAGTCTGATGCTTATGAAATGCACTTATCCCTGAAAAAGTTGGAATTGTTAGTTTTAGTGGTTAAAACAGATAACTCCTCATTCCTCTCGACCAGAAGCTAAGAAATTAAATAGGATACTGTTCCATGTAAATCTAGCAGTGAGGACAGAACATTTTCCACTATCTCAAAATACTAAGTACATGTCACAGTGTTCAGTGTACTGCAAGACACAGCTGGTTAGAATTCCAATTTCTTTATTTTCCTTTTCTTCCTTTTAAGATTTGAATTGCAGAAATATCAATTCATGTCTACAGAAGCATTACTCTGAGAAATAATACTCACCCCAATTGACATTTGGTAAAACCTGTAGGACAGACTACTGATTCCTATCTTATTTATGTACATTTTGATGAAGTGTGTTAAATTCTGGTCTTCAAAGATGACATTTAGTATTCATCCTGTATTTTCGCTTGCTAAATGGGGACCCCTTATCATTTACTGTTTTCAAGTACAAGAAAAGGAGCATGTATTTGATGTGTACTACCACAGTAAAGAGAATTGCCAATTCTTCCAAATTCAGAGCTTTGGACATCATCTATGTTCTTTCTATGTATAATAGCAGACATATTTTCAGTGAATGCATACTGACAATTACATCAACAGTGTGACACACAGATTAATAAACTTAACCTTAAAAAGCCTTAAGTACTTCAAAGAACAAGAGTGAATAACCAAAGCAGCAGAACTGAATAGATTCAAAACAGAAATGTTTGAAAGGAAAATAAACAAATTCAATACACAACAATGCTTCAAATAGATAACTACACTTTCCTCTCAACCAGAATCCAAGAAGCTGAAAAAATTTACCTTTCCCCATTGGGTTTACCACATGTTTCATAGAATTCTTGAAGACTTTGGCATTACCCTAGTATCCTACAATAGATATACCTTATTAGGTCCAGTGAATACTTGCAGAAAAGAAGCTAGGGATTTCAAAATAGAATGTGTACATTGCAAAAAAATTGACATGGGTAAAACAGAAATTTAGAGCTCCAAAAATAAAGAACTTTGGGAGAATCTTAAATATAAGCATATGGACAAACCTGTGGTTGCAGCCTACTTCTGGAATGAAAATTGTGGGGGAGGGGAGGGGGAATCTATTAATAAGGAGCCCAGAACTTCGTATAGGATATTTATCTTAAAAACAGAATCTTTTCTAATGAACTTTGACATCTCTAAGTTGTTGGTATAATAAACTTTGACATTCCTGAAGTTGTTGATAAAATCTGAGTATGTCCAGAAATCAGCAGAGAGATCATGCGTATTAACAAGAAGAAGGTCTTGTAACAGCAGTCAACATTAGCCGAGGGTGTAAACAATGATCTGCAAACATGTTTTGAGTGATAAATGAAACAAGACAGCAAGTTAGGGTTAACTGTATTTTGATAATTGGAAATTTGAACCACGCTTGAAAAATTCAATGCCATGGCAGGACTCAAACCCCCGATCTTCAGCTCTCTGTACCGGTGCTCTTTCTGCTTTAACTACCATAGCAAGACATCCACAGATGCATTAAATCCTCTCATCTGATTTAAGCATCCCAGTAAACCTTCAAGCCAATCTCAAATCTTACACATATCATACCTCAAAAGTCAATTACAATGTTGCAAGTGTTAAATTTCTGGGCTTTATAGTTAACCACATAAGAGTTAACTGTGTTTTGATAATTGTATCATATAAATTAAAATCACTCAATAAGAAACAATTTTAATATTGCTTCTAGCTTATGTGCATTTATTTTATAATTATTGTACATTTAATTTACAAACTTGCACTTTTTGAGTTAGCATAGATTCTATGTAATTCTTCAGCTGTTAAAGAAATGAAATTATATGAATACCTAGAGATAGCACATCTTGTATTTTACTCACCTTTCATTTTATCTTACCTCTTTATAACTTTTAAATA
The DNA here is from genome assembly GCA_030765065.1 of Deroplatys truncata. NCBI lineage: Eukaryota > Metazoa > Arthropoda > Insecta > Mantodea > Mantidae > Deroplatys > Deroplatys truncata. The sequence goes on along the minus strand of CM060987.1, from coordinate 169,267,646 downwards.
ATTAGTGGTAACTCATGAATATGACACAATTTGCTAAGCAAAACTTATTGTCTTTTTAACACTGATAGTAGTTTCCATTTTTTTTTAATAGCTAGAATGCATTAGAATAACATTTTAACTAAAATAGAGCACTTCTTATAGTGACATAGAGTATGTTGTCACTGGCTGTATGCTAAACAAAAGGTGCTAGGTGAGGTTTATCTACCACGGAACATGCTGGGTGACTTTATAATTACCCAGATACTTACGTAAGGTCTTTCTCTAATCGCAGCATTTCTTGTTTGTAAGAATCCTCTTCACGATTAAGACGTATTTTTTCTGCATCACCTGCGATGGCCCACGACTCCTCACCCCCCATCAGCAACATTGCCCTACAACACACATTTAGTTCCTACCTCACCTTCCAACTTGTACACCTACAAATGTAAGTTGAGATATTTAACAAGCACTATTAACTTCCACTTCCTTTTACTACCACTTCAACATTATTAGTATATATTATTTTTATTAAGTATTATGTTATTAGCAGTAGTGAAATATATTTTTTTTACAAATGCAAGACATGAGTGCATCCAAAATGCAATGAAAAATAACATATTTCTAAGAGATGATGCAGAGAAGTCCTAGATTGATTTGTTTTTGATGAAAGTTAATGTTTCTAGCATCAAAAAACTGTTACATGCATTTAATTTCTTTAGTTTCAGCCCAAGTAACCAATGGAAATTTAGATGTGCACAGGGTGGAGGAGGTACACATATCATCCTCTTAGGAGGTGATTTTATGAACAGAAATATTAAATTATATTACCATTTTATTCTGTGAATATATTTAGTAGAAAAAAAAATTGAAATTTTTGTAGCATTATAATTCACATATGGAATGATTAAAATAAGTCTATTCGATGAGTGCAATAGAATAGCCACTAGCCTGCATTCTTTTATTATCTTTACTTTCCTCTTTAAGCACCTTTTTTACCACAATTTAGCATTTTGTTTTGCACAAATGGTGATTAACACTGGAGTTACAATGCCATAGCAGCAGGCTGGATAACTGACCACACACACACATACACACATATGGCTTAGATATCCCTGCCTGCTTGGTATCACACATTCGTATCTTGGTATAAAGAGCATTACCAACATTGTAAGTAATTTTTATTTTATTATTGAATTTAAAATAGAAATAATAGACTTTAAATGTTAGGCCCATTTATTAAATGTCTAATAAAATCATGAATTCCATTTTATTGTATTTTATAAATTGTTAAATAAAATTACCCATTTTCATTTGTTTTCACTGTGTGCATTGGTAACCATATGAATATTTTTGTATCTGATAGAAGTCTAAAATACTTGAACTTTACATTAAGGGCCGGTTTCACCAACCAATGTTTAAAATACTCTAACATCTTGTTTGCTAACATTATGTTAAAACTCTTGCGTTTTGTCAAGCTTTTACTCTAAATTGTTGGCTAACATCTTCTTAACGTCAAAGACAACTGCAAACAAAAGCTTTCGAGAAGGCAGTACCAAACTAGATGGCTTCTGAATGCACTCAGATGCACTTTTGTCTATGCATCTCAGCACTCTCTGTTTCAGTGGCAGATAACTAGTTACATTCATAGACAATTGTCATATGGTTTTTCTGATTTTTGAGGTTAGAATTGCAATGTCAGTTGAAAAAGCTACAGAAGGACTAATGAATGCTCAAAAAGGCATTAATTATTACAGAACTGATTGAGGAATTATCGAGTGTGAAAATGTTGACAGAATTAAATTAAAGAATAAGGATGCAGCCTAGGAGAAAATTCATGAGGAATTTAATTTCAATGCATGCATTTCTCACAGGTCCAGTAAGCAACAATTTTATGCTAATGTTAAATAAAGCACCAAAAATGCCAGTTGGAAAAAGCATTTAGATTGGTTTAAAACTGTGTTATCACTGATTAAGGATCATGCAGACACCAACAAAAGTACTATTTGCTTCCTGAAGCAATTGCTTTGAAAATCTTCTGGATAAACCCATAAACAGTATTTTTGGAAATGCCAACTTCTTCAGCTACCATCAAATGTAAAGCATCTATAGATAAAATCTCAAAGAGTAATTTAACATTAGTAATTATTGAGTCGATTGTAACACTACATCACCTACTTGTTTTTATAATGAATACATGTTTCAGGAGCTAATTGTCCCCATCCTCAGGTTCCTGTCGACTGCCTGCATCCTTCGTCTTGGTTGTAAGCTTGATCTCTGGTGGTGGTTGGAAGAACTTCTCCAAAGTCCTGGCAGGGTTTCAAAATTATAAGTGCGTTTTCTTTTCTTCCAAATATAAATGTTTTCCCAAGTTGCAAGTTCTGCTTTTCCTGAGATGTTTTTTAATATTTTTGGGTTTCTGTCTATGGTGTGTTTGTCTCCCCAAAAGGGCCAAGCTACTGCTGAATTATCTTGCTGTTTTTGCTTTATGTAACTGAAGTGTTCTTTTGTTCTTGTTTTTATATTTCTTTTGGTTTGCCCAATGTATATTTTTTTCACAGTCATTGCAGCTGATCTGGTATATTCCTGGTTTGTTCTGCGGTTGGATGTCATCTTTTTGTTTGGAGTTTAGTAGGTTTTTTATGGTGTAATTGTTTTTTGGGGCCAAAGAGATGTTGTGTTGCTTGAAGATTCTCTGGAATTTGTAGAAAGCTGTTGGGTAGTATGTGAAGTTTTTGAAGATCATCTTTTCTTTTTCAGTAGGGATGAGTGTGGTAACTTCTTTTATTTTCTTTTTGCTCACAGCTCTATTTATTTTCTTGTGTATTGTTTCTGGCCTGAATCGATTTTCTGTAGCTATGTCCAATATGTTGTTTAGCTTGTGTGTATTCCTCTTTATTCATAGGGACGTTGACCAGTCAGTGTGTCAGACTGTTGAGTGCTGCATGCTGGTGGGGAACGGGATTGAAACTGTTTTGTTTTATGTAGCTATTTGTGTGTGTGGGTTTCCTGTAGATGCTGAATGTAGGGGTTTTCTTTCTTGATGATTTTAAGGTCAAGGAAAGGGAGTTGTCCATTCTGTTCTTTTTCCATTGTGAAGTTTATGGATTTTTCCTGAAGGTTCAATAATTTTAGTGGTTCTTCCAAGTGTTTTTCCGGGACTATTGCAAAAATGTCATCAACGTAGCAGAACCATCTTTTAAACATCCAGGGGAAAGCCTTCGTGAGTCTTGTCTCTATATTGCTCATGAAGAGTTCTACCAGTATTGGTGAAAGTATGCTGCCCATAGCTAGGCCTGAGTTCTGTTTGTAGTAGTTCCATTGAAAGTGAAATAATTTTGTTCTATGAACAGCTTAGTTTGTGTAATGTATTCTGAATTTCTTCTGTAGTCCTTCCTATTGCTAGCAGCCAGTTTGTGATGTGTGTTGGTCGGGTTTCTGTTGGTATGCTGGGGAAGAGAGCCATAACATCAAAAGAAACTATGGAATCTGTTTTTGCTATTTCAACATCTTTTATTTTTTGAAACATAGTTGGAAACATATTGGACATAGCTACAGAAAACAGATTCAGGCCAGAAACAATACACAAGAAAATAAACAGAGCTGTGAGCAAAAAGAAAATAAAAGAAGTTACCACACTCATCCCTACTGAAAAAGAAAAGATGGTCTTCAAAAAATTCACATACCACCTAACAGCTTTCTACAAATTCCAAAGAATCTTCAAGCAACACATCTCTTTGGCCCCAAAAAACAATTACACCATAAAAAACCTACTAAACTCCAAACTAAAAGATGACATCCCTCAGCAGAACAAACCAGGAATATACCAGATCAGCTGCAATGATTGTGAAAAAATATACACTGGGCAAACCAAAAGAAATATAAAAACAAGAACTAAAGAACACTTCAGTTACATAAAGCAAAAACAGCGAGATAAATCAGCAGTAGCTTGGCCCTTTTGGAGAGACAAACACACCATAGACAGAAACCCAAAAATACTAAAAAACATCTCAGGAAAAGCAGAACTTACAACTTGGGAAAACATTTATATTTGGAAGAACAGAAACCACACTTATAATTTTGAAACCCTGCCAGGAGACTTACTTTTGAAGAAGTTCTTCCAACCGCCACCAGAGATCAAGCTTACAACCAAGAAGAAGGATGCAGGCAGTCGACATGGAACTGAGGATCGGAGCAATTAGCTCCTGAAACATGTATTCATTATAAAAGCAAGTAGGTGATGTAGTGTTACAAATGACTCAATAATTATTAATTATAGACACATCACTGTCACAAATTCCACCAAAGCAATTTTATTAGTAATTTAACACTTGTGAAGAGGCATGTTTCTGTTCATAGCATTCTAACCATTTGTATTTTCTATAAAACAATGCTTATGACTGCTTTGGAAAGTCTGTATTGCTTTAAAAATTCCTCCTTTAGCAGGTGTTCAAATTTATTATGATGCAGGCTCTTCTTCAGCTATGAATAGCATTAAAAATAACAAATACAACCTACTTGCATCAACAGCTTGTCTTGCAGCAAGCATCATCAACTCCTAACATTTGTTAGACCCTTAACACAATGTTAAAGCCAACATTGTCTGATAAAACAAAATTTGGGTTAACTTCAAAATTAAATCACTTTAACATTGTGTTAAAATTTAACATTGGTTGGTGAAACAGGCCCAAAGTGCATTATATGTATACAGTGAAGATAAAAAAGTATTTTCTTTTATTCTTTCATTCAAAATTAAAGAAGCATGTTTTAGTTTTAGCTGCTTTCATTAAACATTTTGCTGAAAATATATCAAAGAACTACCTTGAGTGTTAAAAAGTTAATCTTGTTCCTGTCATACAATAAAACAATCACATTGGCATTGGAATAGACAGTGCAGTTCTAATCTGCAGCAGGCTTGACCTTATGCATTAGCTGTTATTTTCTAAATCTCTTGCAAGTACATTGTTGCCAAACTTCTCTGTATTTCAAAGAATTTTTCTATAAGATCTAGGAAAAATAGTAAGAAAATTGTTATAAACATTTTCATTGTACATTTTGAGATCTATCTCTAGTTTACCCCCTCTACTTGGTAAATACACTGGTGTGCAAAACCTAAGGACGAGATGGGTAAAGTAACATAACAAATGAACTACTTGGTGGAAGTAGATGAAGGTGCAGGGGCATGTTGCCAGAGGTCTCTCACATGTATACAGAAAGCTAGACGTCACATGGCATGAGTGTAGTGAGTCTATAGTGCCAAATGGGGTCTGGTCCCGTAATACGGGGCAGTTGACGAAACAGGACAAGATGGTGTGTGGCAATTAGCAAGCTGGTACGGTGCACTGCATTGGTGCTCTTCATTGCAACATGGCCCATAGACACCATTTGGATGACTTCACAAGGAGAAGAATCATCGGGAAACTGGAAGAAGGGCAAAGTGTGACAAGTGTTGCTCAGGAGTTTGGAATTTCTCATAGCATTGTTTCACGTGCATGGGGAACCTTCCAAACCACAGGCACTGCTGTCCCAAGGAGAGGTGGTGGTCAACCATGCTCAACTACAGCAGCAGATGACCGCTACATTGTGAACAGGCAAGAAGGGATCCATGACAAACAGCGGGTGCAATTTCAACCACACTTAACAGGACAGCTAGGCACGCAATCTCATGATACATGGTGACTACACCGAGGTGGACTCTTTGCCCAACGGCCAGTATGTTGTGTTCCATTGACATCCGCTCATTGGCGGCACCATTTGCGGTGGTCCCAAGAGCATTAAAATTGGACCAACGAGGAATGGGGTTGCGAGCTCTTCTCGGATAAGAGCAGATTCAGTCTAAGTAGTGATTCTCGATGTACCCTCATCTGGCGAGAGGTGGGAATACATAATGAACCCAGGAACATGCTTGAACATGATCATTTTGGTAATCCAGGTGTTATGGTTTGGGGAGGCATAATGTTGCATGGGTGCACCGACCTCCAAATCTTTGAACATGGTATGCTCACTGGTCAACGTTATTGTGATACTGTACTCCTTCCTCATGTGCATCTTTTCAGGGGTGCAGTCTGCCCTGACTTCATTTTTATGGATGACAATGCGCGACCACATCAAACAGTGCAGGTGGAGGATCTCTTGGAACGAGAGGATATTCGGCGAATGGACTGGCTTGCCTGTTCCCCCAATTTAAATCCCATCGACACGTGTGGGATGCTTTGGGGAGATGCATTGCAGCACATCCACATACACCAACGACCATCCAACAATTGTCAACAGCGCTGGTGGAGGAATTGAACGCACTACCACAAGAACTGCTTACCAACCTTGTGGCCAGCATGGGAGCACGATGCAGAGCATGCATTGCTATCCGTGGTAATCATGCACCCTTTTAAGCACCATGTATCTATTTCTGTAAATCTAGAGAGCCATCATATATCGTATTCGCTTTAGTGTAGCTCATGGTCTATGAATAAAAGTGGCATTTCTGTTCGTCTCATTGCATATTTCGTTTAGTTGCCTACTGTAGCATACTGTAGCAGTTCCCTCTATGTATGATTCAAGTTTCATCGAGCTATGTTACTTGGCAGTGTCACAGCATGCGAAGAGTACTTTCGTCCTTAAGTTTTGCAGTGTATAAAATCTTTGGGGAATTGATAGAGGAACTTAAACACAATCTAAAAGGCTCATACCAACATATGGCCAATTTTGTCTAATTCTTGAGTCATAGCCATTGTTTATTTTATATATACAATATCAAAATGGCCCCCATGAGCATGTAAAGACTGCATTTTAAACTGCCTTTAATTTCTACAATACTATAAATGTCTCCCTTTAACAAAATGCTGGTGGAGAAGTTATATGTTATTAAAACATCTGCAGTATGTAGTGGCCTTTAAACGACCCCATAAGGCTAGGGATACATATGTGTTGAAATGATGCACATTAAAGTGCGTTTCATGACGTGCACTGTTGCATTACTGAGAATTATACGATACCAGTTGCACACTTAATGTCTGTCAAATTTTGAGCATATTGCAATGCTCTATTCTATTGTTATAACTGGCTCTATGCACACTAGCATTCCAGATACAAACATCCAACAAAATTTAAATATTTGCCTAAAACCACTGTGTTATAAGAAAACATGGATATGAATTTCTTATAAATGAAATACAAAAGCAACCTAAGTTGCACAATAAACCTTTAGAAAACATTTAGAAGTAATAATTAAAAAATTGGGGATATAAGGTGTAGAAAGTACCCCTTCTAACTGATATGTTAATCAGTGTATTCTTACATAAAAATATTTACTAAATACGGTAAAAACTCAATAATGTGCTGCTCTTAACAACGTTATCCTGTTTATTATACTGGTTTATATGCTGATCTTGGATATTTCGACAGTCCCAAGTAACAGCACTGTAATTCAGATTTTTGAGGGCATTGTATTATCAAATAAATGTATTTTTATATTTTACTGACACATGAAAACATATACTTTAGTAATAGAGCAGTTTTAGTGATTCACCAATTTTGCTGTATCATTTCAATGAATTGCAATGGCTCTACAATTTTAAAACTGTTCTAGCTCAAAACATTTGATTGTTAAAATATGTAAAATATTTCTATTTGGTAACATCGGTACTATAAATAACTCTGCACAATTTTACATTAAATCCCACTCATAAATGTGTACAGCTCCCATATAGATTTGAAAAACTGTAATGTTTTCCAAGTATGGTAAAGAAATATGTTGTGTAAGTGACTAGCAGGATATACAATTTCTACACCCATACTTCCAGCCTGCCACCCCACCTTAACACACACAGACAGTTAATGACTAGGCTGCATAAACCCTATTAACAACTGGAAACTGTACTTAATGCCTTAACAGTATTTGCTTATATAATACTCCAAAATCTGCCTGTCAAGTTTACTTGTTTTTCTTTAACTCTGCATTTTCTTGTGAAAGTGCAAAATAGCAAAATGGAAATTTCTATAAGAGAAAAACTGCAAGTTCTACATTCTAAACAAGCCCAGCATATCTTCTTCAACATCAAGAGAATTATTTTTTCATTTATGAATAATAATTTCAATTGGAAGGTTTTATTCTGTGAAACAAATTAAAAAAAAAATTACAGACTTACATGCTACAATATATCTTTATTATGGATCAGAAAAACAGTTATTTTTCAGTACCCGTTCCAATAAAGTGCTAGATTGCAAAATAATGATCACGTATATCCACAAACACCTATTTAGTATTCACATATGACATTACAGCAAGATAATCTTGTCTGTTGTTACCTGCTGACTCTAGTTCTTTCACATCAGGTCAAGTTTATTTATTTCATGTTAAAACAAGTAAGTGCTAATTTGTAATGCTTATTAACAACTATTCATATGTGTTGCATCTAAATACTAATTATAATTACTGCTCATATAATTCACATTAAAGGAATTCATATTCATCATTGTTTGGTTTCCCAATGCTAATGATTATAAGTTCAAAAACAGTTTCTTGGGTACTTGTCTTCCGCATGTGTATCACAAGCAATGGCAACTCATGGCATATCTCAGTGGGCGTGCAAAGTTAGTTGATAGATTCATTGAATTTTTTTTGTAACAAACTTCTCTTTACAGTTAGTTACTTTAACTGAATTATTAGATGGCAACAATCTGCCTTTCTGTTTAATTTGTAGCTTCTCTTCTAAGGATGAACCTGAAAGGCTTAATTTTTTTAGTTCAACATGGCTCATTTTCACTTCACTCTAACATAGGTTTTCAATTTTTTTTTTTTTTAATTTATTTACTGATGTGACTGGTACCTCATCAGAAGTTGCCTCCAATGTCCAATTTATGTTTGTAATGTAGATTCTTAATTACTTGTATTCATTTAGTGTAGTTAGTTTCATGCTTGCATCTTCTTATTAAATATTAGGGCCATAGTATAATCTAATAGTCAGGACCAAACACCTAACACCCACTAAACATCCATGACCACAGCGGGATTCAAACCTGGCAGAACGTCAGTGCCAAAAGTGCCAATGATCAGGGCTACCCAGGCTGACAGTTTTCAAATTTACTGATCTGGTGTTCTATGGTCTGCTGCTTCAAGCAGGCTCACAAACAAGACAAGCGGAAAAGGTAAACGTAGAGAAAGATACAGTAAGAAAGTAACTCCCTAAAGCATTTTATTAACCATAGTAATTACGCCGTTTAAATTATGCATACTTAAACTGAATGAAGTAAATGTAGTTGCAATATGCGACATAGTATAATCATAACTCTTATATTAATGCAAAAAATAGCTGTGATTAGAAAAGTTAAGTTTACTAGCTGAGTGGGAAACCTTTCCCCTCTTTTACATAAAGGAAGAGAGGGGTGGATGTGCGTAGCAAGGGAAATAGAGAAACAAATGGAACTGGACATGTCTAATAACACAGTGTGCTTGTGCACTAGGTATCTCATCTCTCGGGCTTGTCAACCATCTTATACATCTCAACATACTGCATTCTGCACTTTTCCCTGCACCCCCTCACCCAAAAGCTTTCTCCGCTACTTGCAGAATACTGATAGCGCATCTCTATAGCTCTCTAACCAAGTGAATTGTTTTTCGCTTAAACACATGCAGAAATTATATATACAAGTTCACAAAGAAGAAAGTCTGCATAGTGGATGTCTTGAAATACATGTAAGGGTAAATATACATATACAAGAAAACTTCTGGGTGTGGTGTTGCACTTGTATGATCACATTAGTGCGAAGTTGAAGCACTGTTATTTTGGAACTGTATAACTGAACTTACAGCTATTCCTTTTTACCCCCTCTACTTTTTGTTCTATGAGGGTTGATTCAGAAGTCATGGCAACTATTTTTTATTTCCCGAAAATGTGCCAACACAGCAAATGTACTATATACATTTGAAAGTATGTTACATGAAACTTCTTAATGTTGTCACTGTATGGACCATGGAGTCAGGAATCTGTCAAATATAACATTTGGAAATCGTTAGTTTATTCTCATACAACCTGTTTAACATCATTTGTAAAAGCTACATGTCACCTGTTTATGAGGATTATTCATGTTGATGTTTTAACATCTTTCAAAGTACATTGCCCATGGTTCATTGCCATTGCTTTCGAAGATGAATAATACCATCAGCTGCATGACCTTCGCTAATATGCGCTACTTCACACTGAAATGCAGCTTCATGCTTTGTGTGTTGGCAAAGCGTTTCGCACACAATGGCTACTTTACTTTAGAAATAACATCTAAGTCACAAGGACTAAGATCAGGGAATACGAAGGGTATGGCAAGACCTCCTGTCCCTAATGCTGTAAACAATGTGTAACCATCTGCTGAGTGCAGTTTAGGGCTGTCACATAGGATTATAGCATTGCCCAACAGTTCTTAACATCTCTCTCATACAGCATGACAAAAACGTTACTGCAGAAATGACAGATAATACTGTGTATTTACAGTTCGACCTTGAGGAACAGGATGACATACTAAAACACCTTGACTGTTATATGCCAAAATTATCATCACTATTGTGAGTGATGGGTTTAATTGTGCTTTATGTCTCTGCAGTGATCCAGGATGATGCCTTTCTTTGGATTCTCCGTTCAAATCAGTCCCGTATATTCTTATCCATGTTTTATCAATGGCAACAAAGCAGGTCAGCATGCCATTTCCTTTATGGTGAAATCTTGTCCAGATTGGTGCGACACATCTCATATCACGTCCACTTCTCTACCTCAGTTAAGTGACGTGACACCAACTTTGCAGCAATCTTCCACACATTTAAGTCATGCTGTAGAATTCAGAGCAATGAGGAAGTAGCAAAACCAGTATGCTAGGCTAATTCTAAGTCCAATGCCTGTCTTCTAGGAAGCACTGCTTGACCACAGTCAGTGATACATCTTTGTGAGCATCCACTGCAAGGCAGGTCACCAGTTGACTCTCTTCCCTCTTTGGAGGCACCTACTCACCTTGCCACTGTACAAAATGGTATAGCACAATTACCCAATGCTTGCTGTAGCCCTGCATGACAAGCTGCAAAAAACAGCTATCTTGATGTACGAATACTATTCAACTTTGGCTACCTTAATTATGCACCACTGTCAACAGACAACTTGATATAGGGATTATGATCATATCCAGATTGGCGCACTCAGATCCCACCTAGTGACAACAATACAAAGTTCATGTAACATACATTCAAATATATATATATAGAAAACTTTCTGTGTTGGCACATTTTTGGGAAATGAAATATAATTGACATGACTTCTGAATCAACCCTCATATATAACATGCAGTTAATCATTATATATCTCATATAACGGGTCTTTCAACAAGAGTGTCCTATCTTTAACATGTGATAGCTGCCATTGTTATTGAGTTACAGCAGTCATTTTTTTCATGTGGTTACTGTTGTTATTGACAAATAGCCATGGAATGTTACAGCATTCAGCAATGCATAGAATTGTGAAAATTTATTATCAAAATGTATCATCTGTTCGCCAAACCGAAGTTTACGGTGTGCATAATCGTCCCTGCGAGAGAATGATTTGGCATTTGATCAATAAATTTGAAAGAAGTGGTTCTGTCAGCGATCAAAGAATGCCTGTATGTAATCGACATAAGCACTCCAACGAAAACATAGGCACTGTTCGTGAGAGTGTACACGAGAACGGAAACAAATCAATTGCTCGTCAAGTGCAAGAATTGGGGGTTTTGCCGACCACAACTTGGCGAATTCTGCATCTGGACTTGAAGTTTCACGCTTACAAAATGGTGTTAACACATGAACTAAAGCCCAACGACAATAAGTTGTGCCGTGTATTCGCTGACTGGGCTATGAAGCAATTGGAAGCTGACCTGGATTTTTGTTGAAAAATCATCTTCAGCGATGAAGCCCACTTTTGGATGGATGGTTGTGTTAACAAACAAAATTGCCACTATTGGAGCAATCGCAATCCAATGCAGATTCAAGAACGACCACTTCATCCCCAAAAGGTTACTGTGTGGTGTGGATTTTGGTGGGTGGAGTCATTGGTCCATATTTTTTCCAAGATGAAGATGGAGAAGCTCTTAGTATAGTATAGTATAGTATAGTATTTATTGTGCTAAGAGTTTTACAAATTTGATTGCCTACTGCATTTTGACCCAGGTCACTTATTCAGTAGACAATCACTACAGTTTATTTACATTTTACAATCTCTTGTCACTAAATTATCTTGCTTATTTTTTTTTTCATGTCCCATTTCCACTTTTTTTTTTTTCACTTTCCATTTATTGATGCGGTAATTTGTATCACAAATTACTTAAATGTAAATAATGATTGTAATATGAATATGCATTTTTATGTGACATTGATTTCAGATGTTTATTAATTGTAATTATTATTGGGAAATAAGTTTATAAGGCTTTACTGAAACTGTCAATAATAGCGCAATAATGCAAAGAGGGGGGTGAGCTGTTTATCATTATTGGAAACGAGGAAGTTACGTAATGTTCGCGCGTTTTTTCCGTTGAGAACCTTCTGGAATGTTTCCCTAAAAGCAATATGTATTCGTGGTTTTCATTGGATATTAAAATAGACGCTAATGTTGGCGCGTTTTATTAGCCAATAGTAATTCATTTATAATCTTTAGGCGTATCTTGATGCGGGCGTATAAATAGGGTAGGTTTGAGGTAGCTTGTGTGCAGTTCATCAAAATTCTTAGTGCAATACACGTCGTCTTAAGTTCGTCAGTTCGTCAAAATATTTGTATGAGATACGTCGGCTATAGATTCACAAATTATGAAAGATCTAAAGTATGGTAAAGTTAATTACACAAAGTTGAAGTACGCGAATTAAAAGTGATAAGTAAGAAGTTATTATAACAGTTTCAGTTTGGCGAGTATCTAGATCAATATGTAAAAGTGATAGTGAACGTGTTCGACAATAAAAATTATAAAACAAATTTCTTCATCAGTGTAATTTTTGGATAAAAGATTCCTTTCCGCTTCACAACCTGTATAGAGATACATGTTCTACCCAAGATAAGATAATAGCTAGCCAGAGGACATTAAAAATGAATTATTTCAAAAACTGATACTAAGAACCGCAAATTGCTACGCCAGATGGAGCTACAAACCAAACAAATGAATGACGCCATAAGATGGCTTCCACTCACATGAAGTAAACACAATATAAGATCTCCAAGTTCTAATAATTTACGTAAAAACATATTACGTAAGAACCATCTATCGCAAATTGGCTACCACAACGTGGGGCTAACAAATACAACATTACGTAAGCACCTTTCGCTACAAATTGACTACCATACGTGGGGCTCAAAACATATACAATTTGTACTATCGCAAATTGGCACCACAACGTGGGGCTACAATAATCTTACTTCAAATATGGCTACCATAACGTGGGGCTACTATTACGTAAGCACAACATTAATACTACATCGCAAATTGGCACCCAGAACGTGGAGCACGATAACCAGGAAAGGAACACGATGACCAGGAAAGAAGCATAGTGACCAGGAAAGGAACACGATGACCAGGAAAGGATCAGAATTAACCAGGAAGAAGTGAGATGACCAGGAAGGGGCGAATGCAGCAGTGAAATGATCTACAAGATGCAGATTCAAGAAACAACTAGAGGAGCGACAAACGACGCAGATAAGTGGACACAAAAACATCGAGACAACGTAGATTCATCATAATACAACGCAGAAGCGACATACAAATCTAGGAGAAAGGGGCAGGAAGCTGGACATCAAAGCTACATCAGCAGATAGCATCAGAAAGGTTAGAAAAATGTTATGTTAATTCTAAAAAAAAAAAAAAAAAAGGGTAAAAAAAAAATTTAAATGTACCTTAGGAGTGGTAGGACAAAGAAAACAATGGCTACTAATAATACAGAAGAAATAATTATGGAGGGAGATAATGTAACAGTTAGCTGTAATTCAATACAGATTACAGAAAATAGCTCAGACTTTTTAGGATTTGAGGGTGGAAATGTTAGTGCAGAAAGTCAGAATAGAATAGCAGGAAATGTTAATTCTGATAATAGTATGATTATGGAAATGCTGAAAAATTTGAATGAGAATATGAAAAAGAATAATGAGAAATTAGTAAAATTAACTCAGAGTAATGAGAAATTAAGGGAAGATATGGAAAAGAATAAGAAAGAATTGAGGGAAGATATTAGTAAGAGTATTACAGATCAATTAAGTGAAGATATGCAACAGAATAATAAAAAATTGAGGGAAGATATTGGTAAGAGCTTAGAACAAAACAGGAAATCAATTGAAGATATTGGTAGGAGTAATGAGATATTAGAGCAAAAAGTAGATCAAAGCAGGGAAGAAACTGAAAAGAAAGTTATGAAGCTAGATAGTAGTATGCCAAAAATGAGAGATGAAAATGAGGAAGTAATAGCAAATGAGATAGGAGAAGTTTCAAAGAAAATGCTAGACATGAGCAGGGAAATAGATAACAAAGAAAGTGAGGTTAATACTAAAAGTAAGGTTAATGTAGAATGCACAGAGTTAGGAGGTCAAATGAGTAGTATTTCAAGTGAGCTAAGAGAGATGAAAAAGGTTATGAATGTAGATGTAAATCAGGCGCAAGTTAATTTCAGAGGGGAAATATCAGAAATACAGAATGAGACAGTAATGCAAAGAAATAAATTGTACCAAGATGTTCAAAATGAAAACTCCAGTCCAGTACAGTTTAGTACAGATTTGTCAGAGTATTCTCAAAGTAAAGAGATAGCAGAAGAATTGAAAATGAAAGTTGTTAAAAGATGTGTTGTTCAGGAAGCTTTAGATTGTTTTCAAATGTTATCATGTGATGAAATTTCATATGAATACAAGAGGTTATTCATGAACAAAAATTTGAAGGTTAGGATACAGCTACGAGTAATGTTTAGCCACACACAATTTGATCCAGGAGGGTAAATAGCAATGAGATGTAAAGTAAATGCTGGATAGTTAAAGATGACTTGCAGAGAAATGTATTGGAACGTAAGAGGGTTAACTATTTATATATGTCATTTTAAAAGAGAAATAAATTATAAAAAAAAAAGAAAAGAGAAATGTAAAAAAAAAAAAAAAAAAAAAAAAAAAAGGAAATAACATTTTATTTTTTTTTTGTAACTGTAACAACATTTGAAAATTAAGAATGCAAAGATTGAAACTTAATATGATATTAAAGTAAAAGTACGTAAATACAATTCCAAGAGTATTGATAAAATAAAGTACAAAATAACAAAAATGGGTAAAAATAATTAAAAACAAATACTTATGTAGCAAACAGAAAATGTGAAACAGTGACTAGATTTAAGAGATGAAAATATATTTGTATAAAGGGTGAATATTTTTTGGTAAATATGTTTAATAATAAAAAAAAAAAATATTTTTGAATTGATAAATTTTTGTTAACAATATAAGAAAGTAAACCATTTTTTGTAACAATAATTAAATAATTCAGGGTACAGTATTTGCTATATATATATAAAAAAAAAAATTTGTGATGTCAGATTAATATCTAAATTAATTAAACCAGAGCCAGTAAGTAGTGGCGAGATAAAAAAAAAAAAAAAAAAATATATATATATATATGTCGTGTGTTAAATACGTGTCAAGTGAAAGTGATAGCGTGTATTCCAAGATTTAGGAGACTAAAAACCCAATTATAAAATTTCCAAACAAGTTGTAAATATTTATAATTATGTTTCTAGTGGGGCATATGATGCGGTAATTTGTATCACAAATTACTTAAATGTAAATAATGATTGTAATATAAATATGCATTTTTATGTGACATTGATTTCAGATGTTTATTAATTGTAATTATTATTGGGAAATAAGTTTATAAGGCTTTACTGAAACTGTCAATAATAGCGCAATAATGCAAAGAGGGGGGTGAGCTGTTTATCATTATTGGAAACGAGGAAGTTACGTAATGTTCACGCGTTTTTTCCGTTGAGAACCTTCTGGAATGTTTCCCTAAAAGCAATATGTATTTGTGGTTTTCATTGGATATTAAAATAGACGCTAATGTTGGCGTGTTTTATTAGCCAATAGTAATTCATTTATAATCTTTAGGCGTATCTTGATGCAGGCGTATAAATAGGGTAGGTTTGAGGTAGCTTGTGTGCAGTTCATCAAAATTCTTAGTGCAATACACGTCGTCTTAAGTTCGTCAGTTCGTCAAAATATTTGTATGAGATACGTCGGCTATAGATTCACAAATTATGAAAGATCTAAAGTATGGTAAAGTTAATTACACAAAGTTGAAGTACGCGAATTAAAAGTGATAAGTAAGAAGTTATTATAACAGTTTCAGTTTGGCGAGTATCTAGATCAATATGTAAAAGTGATAGTGAACGTGTTCGACAATAAAAATTATAAAACAAATTTCTTCATCAGTGTAATTTTTGGATAAAAGATTTCTTTCCGCTTCACAACCTGTATATAGATACATGTTCTACCCAAGATAAGATAATAGCTAGCCGGAGGACATTTAAAATGAATTATTTCAAAAACTGATACTAAGAACCGCAAATTGCTACGCCAGATGGAGCTACAAACCAAACAAATGAATGACGTCACAAGATGGCTCCAACACTGATGTAAACAAACATTTGCAAGTACATCGCAAATTGGCTACCATACGTGGGGCAGTTAAAATTATGTAACCAAACAAAACAAAAGCAGCAAAATGTAAGATCTACAAGTTATAATAATTTACGTAAAAACATATTACGTAAGCACTAACATGAATAACCACTCGCATTATTGATTACTCAACCATCACACATTCACTATAGTTTTCCATTCAAAGTAAGATGCACTACCTCTTACTTTTCTCTTTCCACTGTCCAAAGCCATTTATTTTTTACTTTACACAAAAACTGTCCAATGCTTATTGGAGAAAAGAATTTTTTAATAAGAAGTGGTTGAAGGGGGATAGAAATACACTTATAATTGAAATGCAAGGACGAGAAGCTCTTACTGTCAATGGAGAAAGATACTGGGCTCTTATAAGGGACTATTTTTGGCCTCAATTGGATGGTATGGATCCCAGAAACATCTGGTTCCAGCTAGATGGTGCCACATGTCATACTGCTCTCAAAACAATCAATCTTTTGAAGGAGAAGTTCAGAGGTTTCATCATTTCCCATGGTGGTGATGTTAACTGGCCCCCGAGGTCATGTGATTTAATGCCGTTGGATTACTTCTTGTGGGGTTATGTTAAATTTTGAGTTTATGTCAACAAGCCAGAAACAGTAAATGATCTTATGAATAACATCATGCGTGTTATTTGTGAAGTTGGACCAAATTTACATTCTTCTGTCATTGAAAATTGGGTCAACCATATACGCGCAACCCAAAGAAGTCACGGTGGTCACTTAACTGATGTTCTCTTCCACGTAATGACATTAATTATGTTCCAAAATAAATAAACCTCTAACATTTATAGACCATGTTTTATTTAAGCTCAAAGATAGGACACTCTTGTTGAAAGACCCTATAGTTTCCCAGAATTCATCCCTACTCTATAAAGTTTGGATACATTTTGCTCCAAAACAATGCAAGCTAAATTTATGAGACTTTGCACCATTATGCATAAAATGTACGTGTACATTTTAAGACAGTGACATTTTTATACAGCTGCTCATTCTCTTTTGGTATTACTGGAATAGCACAATTTTTCACCCTTATTTTGACATCAAACTTTACATATTTATTAAGATAGGAATAAACATAACCCACTCCACAGACAGTTGTAATTATGTTTCTATTAACACATTTTCAGAATTGTATTCATATGGTGTTGCATTTTAAAAAATGAGGGGTCACAAAATTGACACTAATCAATAAAAAATATTTAAAAATGCTTCCTCTCTAAAATATTATTGTAAGTTTTTTGCAGAGTTTTATAATAAGAGTTTTATATACACTTAAGGAGTTACAAGTGGTTTGATAAGATCCTGCTTTCTGACCAAAATCTCCCCTTAAGCAATCAAATATATAAATAATGGAAAATGAACAGACATTAAGCTCTCATACAGCTCCACTTAACAAATTACTGGTGGGACATGGTTTGAGGACCTATTATCTCCTTTTCTGGATGTTGGGCTGGCCAAATAGAAACCAAAAATGGGGACAATAAACCTTAGAAACAAATCCTGCCAGTAATTTGTTGATTGGAGTAATATGAGAGGTTAACAATGATTTCTTTTCCATAATTTAATTAGGTATTTGCTTTACTGTGTGCAAGTTCTATTGATTTTAAATTTAAATTAAACATATAGTTTCTATGAAAAGAAGTCAGAATTGTTTTCTCCATTCCATAAATAATTTTCCTGTGTACAACACTGACCTGCTGATTTTGGATTGAGGCTGCATTCTCCAATGAAGAGCATATTAAAGGGGTTATACTGTATTCAAGTCTGAAATATGATTTTGGTGCTAAGAACGATGGTGCATAACTTCCAAGCTTTGTGATATTAACATTATCTGAGCAGTTATAAAGCCACCCAAACAGGGTATCTACATCCACTGAGGACTTCTAACATCCATGGAAATGTCTACAACCAGGCAGCAAAACCTACAGACTGACCTACTGCACTGTTTGGCAGCTATTGGGAAGTGAAGGAAACTGTGTCTACAGAGAAGTCATTTGTTAAGTGGTTCTCAACACTGTGTTTGTTTCTTCTCCACAGTATGCAACCATTGATTTGTTAAATAAGTGATTGCATGTGTAGGTATTGATAAATTCACTCAAATTTGCTCCGTTAAGCCAATGAAAAACTACAAAATAAAAAGGTACTTTTAGTGTTTTACATCACGAAGTATTTTACATGTTCAGATTTTCAAAAACATTTATGCTTTTATATGTTTATTCCTTTTCTTCAAAACTGTGGTCAACAACTATATAGAAATTCTTTCAAAAGACAATTTAAAAATATAAGATATAATAATATTCTGGTTAGCAATGTAAAAGCAGCACTATGTTGCACAATTAATAGGACTTTATTTTGTATTTTTATTTTGCATATAGTACAGCTACCATTTTAATTAAAACATAATTTATTTAGAATTGCAAGAGACGTTCTTAAGACACAAACCATGGTTCAAACATTAAATGTCAGAACACATCTAATTGAAAGTGTTGCAAAGCAAAAAATCTTTCTCAATGTTATAAAACAGTTTACAACTTTAGTGTTTTATATGTCAATCAATGGAAATCCCATAACCTATCCATATTTTAGTGCTGGTATAAGGAAATTATGGCCAGAATTTGAGGACATTTATACAATTATAATGAATCTTTTAAGTCATGACTCATAACTCTTGACTGAAAAGCTTTTCTTTGATTAGCCATGAACTGTTGATGAAAAAACAAAATTATTTAACTTGGCCAATTTTGGGTTTTGGTACACACAACTGAAACAATTTTTACTTTCTAAGCTATAAGCCCACATGATTGGCTGAGTTTGTGCCACATATAGCCTACATATAAAACAAATATATTAAAAAATATAAAAATTCCTGTCCTATTTGCGATAACTAGTATTTGAAAGCATTTGCTTCTTCTTTAAAAATATATTCTGTAATTAATGTCTAAACTCATTACTGTAGGATGTTAATATGGAGATACAAACCTATAAAATTATTTTCTTACATATACACATGAGATATATTTTATCCTCAGGAAAATATATGCAGAATTATTAAAACTACAGAGTTTAACTGAATTTACATTCTTGCAACTTTAGAAATGAAGAAATTAATTTTCAATATCATTAAAATTATTAGCACCAGGTCAGCAAAAGTAGTTGAAACTACACTTTCCATACTGATCTCATGGATATTGCAATATAACTTTTATGTCCCTGAGTGTTCATTTTGTCTTTATATGAACAACAGAATGTTGTTGGTTTCTTCAATTTACTCAACAGGTTGAGTCCTCAAAACTTATGGGAGGTTAAAGACCTAAAATTTTCATATGTGATGATGTGTGTTCAGGAAACTTCTGCAAACTTCTTTTATACTTTCTATGACTTCATAAAAACTGTAATAAAAATAAATAAAGAAATGGTTAAAGCAAAGGATTTGATAAAAGGAACTTCCTTACAGAAATACTAAAAGAAAACCATTTTAGTGCCAAATGGTAAATGAAGCCAAATCTTAACCTCCCAAAATGAAACAAAACCAGAAAATATTTAGAACAAACTCAATATAAATGCAAAATTTCAGTTTGTATGGGTGTAGCACTTTGCCAATTATTACAAAGGTTTATGGCTCATTTTAAGTAAAGATTTTAGGTAATTTAACACTGCCAGTAACATGTTGTGGTAAGAATATGCCATTATGAGGCTTATCAGCATCGGAAGTGGCAGCAATGCCAATTTGAGGACTGTATAAGCTCCAAATTTAGTTGTCATTTATGCTGCAAGATGCTATATCCTATCTGGCATATTTTGCAAATGATTTCAAAATCAAACTTTAAAGCTTTCAAGCTCTTCTTCAAAAGGTCTCTCCAGTTTTCCTCTTAATAACTTATTCAAATTTGTTTTGGACTTTAAACATTTGTCTTTTTAAGGAATTCCTATGATAAGTTCACAACACTTTCACTTTGTCACACTAAATTATTTTAGAGAAGCATTCCACTTCAGCAAAATATTCAGTGTCAAGATTTCACCAGAAATTGGGTTTGAATCCAAAAACAAGCATTTTGAGAAAAATGTGTATGTGTGTGTGTGAGAGAGAGTGTGAGAGAGAGGGTCAGTGAGTGAGTAAGTGAGACAGAGAGAGAGAGAGAGAGAGAGAGAGAGAGAGAAAGAAAAACAGTAATTCAAAAATGAAAAGCTGGATAGAAACCAAACTTCATTCATATTTTAGACCAGTATCTCTTAAAGATGCTACAAAAAGATTTTCACCAACCTCCACCAACTATTACATGGAAAAATGTTCATTATTTTTTATTCTTTAAAGAACAGTCCAGGGATTGTGCTTAAAATTCATATGTTTGAGATATTTGCATGAAGAATTAAAAGTATATCTTGAATTTTCTATACATGGCCTGTGAAGTCCTCTTCATTCTGACTGAATTTTTCATAATTTTGCAAATTATGCAAAGCCGTAAGAGATAAGACTTTCTGCAAGAAAAATGCAGAGCTCAAAATACAAAATTTGTGTAACCTTTTACTTTCTTCAGCGCCTACTTAAAACAGGTAGAGGTATTACTGTTCTATCCAAAAATGCAATTTCCAGAATTTCACCAGAATGCTATTTCACCAGAAGTACTTGTTTTAAGGTGGCCCAAATAAAAAAAAAAGCATTCTTAGAAAAAGATCCGAGTGTGTGAGCAGTATAACTCAAAAACAAAATGTAGGTAAATATAAAATTTGGTATTTATGTTTAGTATCTTTGAAGGATATGATACAAAGATTTTCAAGTAAATCTCCCTACCCCAAACTGCCCCTTACATGGAAAAAGTTTTGTTATTTTTATTAAAATACTGTATGTTTAAGATAATGTATGATTAACATAATGGATATCTTGAATATTCAGTGAATAGTCTGTGGAGTTCTTTTCATTCTGAATAAGTTTTATATAATTTTGTATCACTGTATATTAAGAGATAAACAAACTTGCTAGGTGTATAAAAAATGAATATCTGGTTAAAATAATTTATCTCATATGATTTTTGTGGCATTAACCATTTCCAAGATATATGCACGTTGGCATTGGTTTGAATTTTCCAATACTTTATATATTTTTTTGAAGTACTGTCACCATTCACAGTGTACTGGAAAGAATATGGGGTCTCAAAACCAGCATACAGCAACCTTCTGCCACCTTTATCCCTTATGCCTACAACAAAATGATAAAGTAACTACATCTGCAAAGGTTTATCTTGATTAACATAAAGTAAGTAGAAAAATATGTTTTTGTAAGAATACTTTGTAGAAGAGATATAAAAAAATTAATGATAGTGAGTAGAGAAAGTCATGTGAATGTAATGCATCATAAATTTTTCACAGTGTAAGCCGTTTTCAAAATATTCCATTTTGTATATTTACATTTTTCCAAGTATAAGAGAGTTATCTGACCGAATAAGTTTGTAAGTTTACAATTGCTTTTTGTTGTTCCTCACAAGAGCTCATTACAATAGCTTATGGTATAAACAATGAATGTTATTTTTGCATGTTGTATGTAACTAAATCCATGTTGTTTAATATGAAATCATGTCTAGATAAACGTATATCATGAGTAATAATGTTAATAGTATTATATACAAGAGATGCATGTGAATTTGTAATAATAGAGTAAATTGTTTGTGCTTACATCAGGTATTTTATTTTCCCATTCTTTCCCTTGAGTATTAAGATGAGCTTCTAGTGTGTCTACTCGTAAAATACACTGCAGATACTAATTTAACACTGTGATCATATTGGGAGCATCCTCATTTCCAAAAAAATGTTGTTGGTTCTTGGGCATACATGCATTAAATTACTTTATTTTCTTAAAATTTTCCTTTTTCTTTTGATAATGAAGTGCTAACCTGCACTTTTTATACATGTAACCAAGGTTACTCCTGGATGTTATAGTTTAGTAGTTATATAAAATATTTAGTATTATTACATTTTGCCATATTTTATTTTCCTTCTAATCCAAAGATAATTTGTATTTTTCTGTCTATTGTTTATTGATATTTTATTGTTTTTGAGATTATTTTGTTGCATTCCAGTTGAGAACCACTATTTATAAGCATGTTTAGTTGGCATGAATATGTGCTAGTTGTGGTCTAATTTTCATACCTGATTTTGATGAATGTGTCTCGTATTGTTTCTCGGACTGAATGAGCCTGGGCCTGTGACATTCGGCGCAAATTTCGAACCTCTTGGCGCAAATCTTTTGCTTTCTTCTGAAGGCCTCGCAACTGATTGTACATTTCTGGTGTCAACTGCAGATCTGTAAGTACAGAAAAGCAAAGTTACAACGTTATTACTATGGGCTAGAAATGGATCACTTGAAGTATGAAGCTGGAGGGAGTTCAACCAGTAAGTTAAAATGTTGGTTTTACATCATACTACTAGCAGAACCTGAGCTCTGCTTGCATTATTGAGTTTAAGTATATTTTTCTCCAACTTCATTCTTCTCTTCCACTTTCCTCCCTCTCTGCCCTCTTTCCATTTTCCCCCTTCTCTCTCACTTTCTTCCCCTATATCTAATGTGATGTTTTGAAAATCAATATTAAAACCGCTTTTTCAGAGTGTTAATACAAATTAAAAATACAAGAACTGTTATATTCCTCATGGTAACAGGTTTATGTAACAGAAAATTGGTTAACTCCTTAAATATTAATTCAATTGAGATATGTATCTATATAACAAAACTTAACACAAACAGTATGTTTATGAACTTTTGTTATGTAACATTTAAAAAAAACTGCATAATAAATAAGATGTAATTCCATTTTTTGTTTTTGTGTCCTATGATATGCTGTCCTTTAAAGCAAATCACAATTTAGTTGATACTGGGAAGCAAGGGACAAAATATTTTAAGGCTTATTTCCATATATTTTAATTTTTTACAGTATAATCGCATTCAATCATATTGTATTTCTATTGTTGATTATATATAATTTTGTTGCTATGTAAAATGGCTTCTTGTGCCAGTTTTCTTGGCATAAATCAGATATGTTACATTTACATGACTTTCTCTAGCAACTATCAGTTATTTTTATATAGTTTCTAAAAACTACTCTTGCAAAAGCTTACTTTTGTATCTACTTCATGTTAACCATGATAAATGTTTACATAAGTAGTTTCATTAATTTTGTTGCAGGTCCGACAGGGATACAGGAGGCTGAAGTGGGTTACTATATGCTGGCTTTGAAAATCCATACTCAATGTATAATCACAAGAGACAAACAAATAGAGACTTAACACTTCAAAAAAAGTTTAATCAACAATGAATATCTCAGAAATGATTAATGCTACAAAAAGTTTATTAGACATAAATTGTGTTTTAATGAGATCTACATTTTTGTGTACAACTTTTTATTTATCTTTTATGGTTTACCAGTTATGCAAAATTCATTCAGAGTGAAGAGGATTTCATCAGCTATTCGCCGACAGTTCAAGATATATATTTTATTTGTCATACAAATATCCTAAAAATATGGTATTTTAATAAGTTCTAGAATTTTTTGGGAGGATTATATTGGGTGGGGGTATTTTCTTGAAGATTGTGTTGCATCCTTGGGTGAAATACAATAATTCCTCTACTCACTAAGTTAAGTGATAGAGAAAATAAAACAAATGTAAAATTTCAAAATTAATGGAAGATCTAGGAAATTAACATGAGTGACTGCCTTCATAGCCTCCATGAATATAGATTGCACTCTGCTCCACTGGCAACACATTTTTGCTGACTTACGTAAAACTGGGAGAATTAGAAAGAGTTCATTCTGGAGCTGTTTGTTATTTCATTTTGTAAATATACTTATTTACTAACAGTGTAGCTGGTGGACAGAGGTAGAAAAAATTATGGAGAAGATAGGAATGGGAGATATTTGGAGAACAGGAGAAAGAAATAGCAATGGTTTCTGGATAACAGTAAGAAACAGAGTGGAGGACATAGAAAGACGAGAGATTTGGGGAAGCTTAGAGAATAAAAAGTCACTAGGGTTCTATAGATTAGTAAAAAGGAAATGGGGAAGAGAAGGGTACGTGGATTATTGTAATAGAGCAGAAAAAGAAGCGTTTGCATGGATGAGAACAGGATCAATGTATCTGGGAGGGCTAAGAGGTAAAAAAAAAACGGAATTTGTGAATTATGCGGAGGCAGTGAAAGCACAGAGCATTATATGACAGAATGGAAAGAATTAGTAGAATGGAGACAAGAAGTATGGGAAGAAAAATGGGAAAAAATGGATAGAAAAATAGTAGCAATTAAAATGCTAACGAGAAAAGAAGAAAAGCAAAATAAGAATATGGGGGAGTTCTTAAAGAAAGTAAAAGAGAAATGGATTAGAAAAGTAAGAGAGATAAGAAAGGTAGAAAGGCAAACGGAGGAAGGAGAAGATGGGTAATAGGGATTAAAGGTAGCAAGGAATGCTTAGACGAGCCAGAAGGCCAGGGTGCCAGGCAA
This sequence comes from Deroplatys truncata, assembly GCA_030765065.1. NCBI lineage: Eukaryota > Metazoa > Arthropoda > Insecta > Mantodea > Mantidae > Deroplatys > Deroplatys truncata. The sequence continues at coordinate 169,242,486 of CM060987.1, read as the reverse complement.
GAAGAGCAGCGTAGCTGGCAAGGAAATTTGTACATAGGTTAAGTTAGTATATAAGTGGAATATTGTAAAAAGAATTGTGTAGACAAAAATGTACAAATAAAGCATTTATCTATCTATCTACTAACAGTAGGGAACACAACTTTATGATAAATATGGAGCTGGTTGGCTCTACAGAAATAACCAAAGATTAAGTGACATGGTTTTATAATAAGAGAGAGAAAGTATGCTTAACAATGTGGCTTACAGCTTCACAGCATATTCCTTTCTTGCCTAACATGTATTATAATATACACTTATTTTTCTGACTCGTTAGCAACATTCTATGATGGATATTGGAAGTCTGCCAAGATTTATCATCCAAAAATATTCATCTTCATATCATAACATAGGATAATTATAAGCAGATATGCAGAACACAGACTTGACTTCACTTTTGATTTTGAATGGGATGTTAAGTCTTGATTTATTAAATATCACTGCAAATTCTGATATTATAAACCCAAGGTTTGTCAAAACATTGATTTTATTTTACATTTCATTTACCTTTAACACAAAATTATTATTTGCTTTTCCATTTATCATTTTTCCCTAGATTGTTTTAACTTATGTTTCCATAGAATTTAGTATTTGCCTTTATTTACTTTTATCATTTATAACCATGCAGTTGGTGAAATTTTAAAAATTACAGTGAATTCAGCAAAAAGCATAATACACAGCAACTAAAAATATAATGCATATAAAATTTAGTCTAAAAAATTAAATAAATATTGCATATGACAATATTTATTAAAATGTTGGTAGTAAGGAGTTAAAGTAGGTAGGAAATTAGTTTTTTAAATAGTGGGTTAAAATTAACTCTTATTACATGTTACTTTGATCCTGTTTTACTACAGACTTCCATGAGTACGCGACAAGGTAGAAGGAATACTTTCTGATATACCGTATACCATATGCTAGGGATTCAGATTAATGCCTCATTTAATTGACTGAACAACTGACCTCAATTTAAAATAGAGAGAGTTGAAGGTTGTTACACTACATCACTAAAATGTTTTTACTTGGACGCATTTCAGGAGAACGGTTTGCTCCCATCGTCAGCATGTTTTCAACTGATTTTCTCAGTTATTGTCTGGGGAATGTGTGTGGTTAGTGGGTGTTCTCTGGTGCTGTGCTGATGAACCTCCAAAGTTTGGTCCACTAACCACACACATTCCCCAGACAATAACCAACAAAATCAGTTGAAAACATTCTGACGATGGGAACAAACCGTTCTCCCGAAACGCGTTCAAGTAAGAACATTTTAGTGATTTAGTGTAACAACCTTCAACTATCTCTATTTTAAATTATGACACATCACTGTTACTAGCTTCTCAATCTTCAAATTAATTAATTGACCTCAAGTCTCATCATTTAAGAAATGCTTAGATACACATACAGGGTGCTGAAAAATATAATTAAATCCCTGGCATAGAAGTTAAGTTTGGTAACCATAGTGGTAGGTTAAATTAATGCTTGCAATTTCCAATATTGGTATATTTTATTAAAAAGCATACTGGAAGTCTAATTAAGGCATATTTGAGGAATTTATGGATGTTTCATGAAGCACTTTTTTTAGTAGTATTTAGCATCCGTTCTTACTGTATGGTAGCACAGATGGTGGACACTGATACATGATACATGAAATGAAATGGTAATTGGGAAAGGAAATTTGGGAAGGAAATGTTCCAGGTCTTAGGTTATGGTACCTTCCCAGCATTTGCCAGTTATGAACACTGAGGAAACCTGGTAAAACTTCAGTCAGGGAGAATGGTCATGGCAGGAATTGAACTGCGGACCTCCTGTTCATAAGTCCATGTCTTAACGATTTCCGTCACCCATGTCGGTTCCATGTAGCACTGAAAGCAATGTGTATTGAACATGAAATAATTATAACAGTGGAATGCATGTATGGTAGTTATCTTTATGTACTGGCAACAACCCATTATAGTGTATACCTAGTGTTTGGTGATCATAAGAAGGCAAGTGAGAGGAACGTGCTATGTAAACTTTTTGTACTGTCTGCATCATATTTATGCACGCTAGTACCATTAAATATACTTTTTGCCAGATAACTCACTCACAGTTACAAGACTTTTCTTATTACCTCCATTGCTTCACTGTGAATAATTTCTTTCTAATTACAGTCATATGTAAAGAATAGAAAAAGCCAGTTAAATATTAGATTTTTTAAATTTCTTTTATTTTAATTATGGATGCTGTATAACTGCTATGGTTCTTAACATCCCATTCTATATTGGGCATGAAAGACTGAAAATTTTGTTCAGAGGCCTCTTTATCAGGCTTGAGGTTCCTTTACGTGCTATAAATCTATGACACAGAACCACCAGCTTTACTTCCCTTCCAAAGGAAGCCATACTATGGATTTTTATGCCCCCAAAAAAATCTATCACCCTCCGCTGGGTTTGAACATGAGACCTTGGGAAATAGGAAATATTAGATGTGACAGCTTGGGTGACTCACATACACAATTTGTAGTGAACAAATCGACTAAGTGAGAAGATAAACAGTTTAAGTTCCTCCTCACACTTAAGTCCCCACTCACCTTCTTTGGATTACCAAACTGTACTTGTAATGCTCAAATTCATCGGGATAAGACTTGCCCAAATTCCTATCATCATCTCACATCATCTGACCATGTAGTCCGGAACAATTAATGCTTTCAGTTGCAGAGACATATATTGTGCCACTTGAATGTATTCTGTGTCTGCAGGACACAGAAAAGGCATTCCCAACTTCTTAGGCATTACTGGAGGGGAGGAAGAGGGAATATGTAAAGTAAAGGGATAGGTATCTAAACATTTGCACTAAGTTCATGCAATGAAACACTTTCAAGAGCTTTGGAATTTCCTATAATATCTCAATTTATTCTCAAATATCATAATAAAGCATGTTAACAGTAAACTCAGATAATCCAATTTAATCATTACATCCAGTTGAACTGAAATATATATTCATTCACTATTTTTCAAAATGATTATTAATCAGATCTGCTCCTCACTTGTTATTTAATGCACCTGGATGTAGATGGGATGGGGGGGGGGGCATGACTAATAAAATGTATGTCTTCAATTTTTCTAAAAATAGCCTGTGAAGTTCTCTTCATTCTAAATTAATCTTATAAAAATGATAATCCATATGAGATAGACAAAAACACAAAAAATGTAGATCTTGTTAAAACACACAAATTATAACAAGTAAATTTTTATGGCATTAACCACTTCAGTGACATTTGTTACTATTGCTTTAAATATTTCAATACTACTTTTTAAGGTATTTGTTACATTCTTTTGTTTCTCATGATGTCATGGAAAACATATGGAATTTCAAAGCCAGCATATAGTGACCCGCTTTTTAAAGATTTGACTATAACTTCAGCCACCCCCCATATCCCTCTTGTAATTATTACAGAATGTGTAATGAAGCCATTTCTACAAACATTTATCTTGATTAATATGAAGTATAGGAAAATTAGCTTTTGTTAGAATAGTTTGTTGACGAGATATTGGGCACACAAAATCATGTGAATGTAACACACAGGTTTTTGTTTAAGAAATACTCAAATTACAAAATTATAAGTAATTTTTCTAATTTCTGATCACCCTCCAAAATACCAATGTATACAGCTGCAACCATCTAATAAGGGAATATAATGTGGCCCCATTAAGCTGACAATCAGAAACATACCAGCCATAGCAGTGGACATGCTAATATACCGGCAATTAGCTTACATGGAGCATTCTACTCATTCAAATCCAGGATTTTGTTTGGGTTTCATTGGTAGCTGAGTGAGGTGGTGTGCTTTTCCCAAATTGAAATGTTTTTGGCCCAAAGTGATATCTAGGGCTATTTTTGAACCTTGAAGTTCAGAACGGCTGCTGCGTGGAAGTAACATATGAATAGGCAAAGCCAGCAACAACAAAGAAAGCAAAAGGTATTGCTCTAGTGAGTGGCTTAAAACTTCAATGCTCAAAGACGGACCTAAATAACATTTTGGGCCTAATTATCTCTATTTTGGAGAAGTATGTCATCTATTCAGCTACCAAATGAAATCTCAGTTTCAAATGAGTGAAGTATTCCTTGTTATAAGGGAAAAGGCGATGCAAACATAAAAAAAAAATACAGCGCTACGTTAAATATGGGAAAGGTCATACCTCTATAAACATGTCTGCCTTCATACTGTCCTGGTGAGAGCGAAACTGGCTTTGGAGGTGGTGCAGGTTTATGTCGTTCTCTCTCTGTCCGTTCTGCACAAGAAACATAACACAGTTACAACTTAAACAAACACTTACCTGAAGCTGCTATTTCCATATCATGCACAACTTTTTGTGTACAACACAAGGAATATCACATGGCTGAGTTCTCATCCAAAAATTCGGCTACATTACAGAATATTTATTTGTTACTGAAAGGTATACATATAAACTTTCCAACAGAATACTGAAGTTTGCTCTGAACCCACACTTGAGAATATTACTTGACATTTTTCTTTTTCTAAAATAGATAAAGAATTTTAATCCCTTTAACTTATAGGTGTATATTGCAACAGCTGCCCCCTCTCTTCTATATGTTCTGTCTTTTTAATTTAAATGATTTGATTAGATCTTATTTAATACATGTCTACTTCCGCTTCACTGTTATCTTTGCTAGCCTAAACTACCATGCATTTCATTTATAGCCGGGCCATAGATCGTGTATTGTGTAGTTCACTTGCACTGTAGTGACCTTGGTATGTCTTCGGTAAATCACTACTGCAAACAATTCACTCAACATGGCTGGGGTGATCGTAGATGAATGTTAATTGTTAGTTGCAGCCTTTGTTTTTTTGGTGCTGTAAAGACTGAAGTTGTTCAATTAGCATCTTTTCATGTTGTAAAGACTAGAGTTTGTTCATTGTGCATCTCAAAAATAAAAGCTTATTCAAGACATCCATATTGTGAGTGAATTACATTAGATTATTCTTATTAATCCTCTGAAATGCCTACTGAAAAATTCAAGCTTGAACAAAGAGCTTTTATGTACAATACATCTGTAAAAACCAAATCATGTACACAGAAGTTTATAGGAACAATCCCCACACCACAGACATACTTAAAGACAATGTAAGAACAGAAATAATGAAAATTACACAAAAGAACTTATGCATGTAGTGGAAATTTCATCCAAAGATGCCAAGATGCCTCAATACAGATGAAATCACTTTCCACAAAACCTATAACACGGTTAGTAGTCATTATAGTGTATTTTACTGTCAGTCATGAGTAAGTAATGCAGGAGTTTTAAAATGAAAAACCCTCCAGTGCAGTAGGCAGTGAGCAAAGCACACATATGTGCATTCTGCAGCTTAGTAATATAAGGAACACACTGTACCACCAACATCTATGTCATTAAGTAGGAAGATAATACATCTTGCAAGCTTGTTAAATAAATAGACTGAATTTACAACAATAATGAATATCTCGTATACAGTTAAACAAGACAATTTGAAATTCCATAAATAGTGCTTCTTGAAATGTACATTTTTAAAACAATAATGCAAGGGAATTCTTTTAAAGCTTTACAAAAGTGCCTTATTTTTACTTTCTCTACTACTTACCTATAGTAAGTTGAGGAAGTATTGCAAACCACCCAAAAATTTCACCATAAATACACAATATGATGTCCCCTGAATTGAATAAATGCATTTTAGAAAAATGTGTGCATGCGCAAGCACGTGTGTGTGTGTGTGTGTGTGTGTGTGTGTGTGTGTGTGTGTGTGCGCGCGCGCGCGTGCGTGGGTGCGTGTGCATGTGTGTGTGTGTGTGTGTGTGTGTGTGTGTGTGTGTGTGTAAGAACACCATAACTCAAAACTGAAAACAGTTAATTACCAAACTTGGTATTTTAGTTCAGCATCTTCCAAAGATGCAACATGAAGATTTTCAAGAGAATCCCCCACCAAAAACTATCCTTTATATGGAAAAGTTTTGGTTATTTTCGACTTTCTCAAAAATCGCTTTAAGGATTTTCATTAAAATACCAAATGTTTAAGATATCTGCATGACAAATAAAAACATATCTTGAATTTTTTGTGAATAGCTGTGAAGTGCTCTTTCTGTATGACTTTCGTATAATTGGTAAACCCGTAAGAGACAGACAAAATCTTACTGCACAAAGAGTACAGTTCACATTAAAGCACACAATTTATATCAAAGTAAAATGTTTTGTGGTATTAACCATTTCAGAGATATGGTTTACTATTGGCTTGAATTGTCAAATGCTTATACTTTTTCTACTGCCAAGTCACTACTCTTTTTTTCTTTTTATTGTGTGTGTGGTGTGCTCATGCAAAGAGAACAGCATTTTAAAATTGTCACACAGCAACCCATTTTTAAAATATTTGACTATCACTTAAGCCTGATCACCCTTGCACCTATAAACAATAATAAAACCGTTCCTGCAAACATTTAACATAAAGAAGAAAAATAAGCTTTTATAAGAATAGTTATGTAGAAGAGTGGGTATAGAAAGTCATGTGAATATAACACGAGATTTTTCTTTAAATTTCTCATGTCCTTTTAAACTCAAATTGCGGAAAAGCTTGGCATTATCACAATATTATTGTATTGTATTTTTTATTCATTCTCTTTTATCAATATTGACATTTGGTATATCAAAATTCATAAGTTTTGTTTTTTGAAATTCCTACTGAAGACAACCTACTGTACAAGTTCATCAATCAACTGACAGGGAGATCCAGTGAGTCCATGGAAGATATCAGCAACAAGCCCGACAGTCAAAATCTGCTGAATGTAGGCAACATCCCCTACAAAACATGTTCAGGTAATTAATTGTTAGTGAAGCAACTCAAGCGTAAATTCAACTCACATTTATTACTATAATTTTTACTTCGTTGTGTACCACTTCCAACTTTTTTTTTTTTTTAATTTCAAAGTTCTGAATTTTTCTTCAGCTTTTATTTGATTTGGCAAAGCATTTAAACATTTTTATACCTGCATTAAGTTCTCCATTTTGCAGTAATTCTGTGTTTGCTGAAAGGATGTGCACATTTTTATAGATTCATCTATAGATAGATTGCTATGGATATGAATCCTTTGATTAAATTGAAAGAAAGAGTTATTTTGTGTTTGCAAATAATAATATTTCCAGAACATACATACATGCCAGAGGTAGAATACCTAATCACTTAAATAATGGTCTGCACGACCCTCCAACTTTACTCTCTGTCATTATTCTGATGATTCTTATTTTATTGTTATAAATATACTTTTTGTTGATGGCGAGTTTCCCCAGAAAATAATACTATATCCTAGCAAGGAGTGTACACCAGCAAAACATGTGGTTCTCAAGGTTTTTAAATTGTGTAACATGACAGGGTTCTTATTGTATATGTGTTTTTATTTAGTGTTTTGCTTGAATTAATTGCCTGAGTTTTCCATATTCACAGTTCTAAGATTTGAATTTTTCAAACTCTCCTAGCAAGTCTATTTCATCTTCACAAGATCCACATAAACTTGTGTGTCTCTTTATACTAGACCTTTGCCACATTTCAATATACTAGGTATTCATTGTTTTAAATTGTCAAAGAAATATTTAAATATAAATTGCGGTACGATATTTATCTCATGCATGAAGTACACCTATATAGAGAATCTAATGGAGCAGTCCAGCTACATTTTTTAAATTTTGAACTCTGGCCTAAAGAAGAACTTGAAAGACTGAACACTTTCACTTATTGCAGTGAACAGACCACTCACTCCTCTTTCATTAGCATGAACCCTTGACCAAATATTTTTACAATCACTACATTGAGCTATTTCTAATATAGAAATGTGCATGATGTGCTGGGGTACATTCTAATACTAACATAATATCACCATCTTCTTATAATCATTCAATATGCACAAAATAAGGGCATTATTATCATTTGAAAGCATGTATGTGATGTGTATGGACAGATGTCAGCTCTAACTATTACATACTGTCTTACCAATATATGACGTAATGTTTGTAATTTTCTCTATGAAAGTAAACAAGGAATCTTGAAAAAGTGTCTACGACATACGTCCTTGTACAGCAGAAAATAAATCTATGCACATAATAAAATTGTAAACAAAATGGATGAATAACTGATACTTACACTTATAATGCAATACCCTGAAGCCATAAATTTTGAGAGAGTGAGAGTGCATGCGTGTGCATATATATGGTTTGTTAATGAATGCATCAACTGCCATATCAGCGCCACCGGTGTACCGTAATTTCGTCCCGCAGGAGTTCTTTTACATACTAGTAAATCTATTGGCATGGGGCTGTTGCTTTTAAACACACTTAAAAACCATCAGTCTGGATTCGGTGCATATGCATGTGTGTGTGTGTGTTTTCACACAAAACAGCCAAACCAACTGTTATGAAAATTTGGTTAATAGCCTATCTTAGATTCCACTTAAAAATAGGCTATATAACATCTCAACTACTTTTCCCAATGGGAGGGTTTGCGATGGGGCACAAAATAAATAACAAAATTAGAAATAATTAATAAGCTTTTTTGAAAAATGCTACATAGTAATGTAGCTAATGTCTCTAAGAAATTTTTCTATTTACAAAATTCTGAAAGGATAAACATTCAAGAGGTTTTAACAATTTCTTCTTATTATTATTTATGTATGTGAACTAGTTACCATGAAAATCAGTACAGTTTTGATGCATAACTAGCATAAGGAAGAGACACAAGTTTGTGTACAGTTAATTCTTTCTTTCATTCATTATCTGTTTACCCTCCTCTTATGTAGGACTTACACCCCCCAGGACTTACAGGCGGGTGCCTGGGGTCAGAGGCCCGTCGAGGAGCAGACACTCATGGATCAGACAGAACATCCAGGATGGGTGATCAGCCCGATGCCTGGTATGGGATGAAGGAAGTGGATGAAGCGAAATGTTGGTGAAATGGATGAAAGGAAAGGTGATGATGGAGCAGTTGGTGGAATGAATGGCGGGGGAAACCGGAGAACCCGGAGAAAACCCGCCCAGACGCCGCTTCGTCCACCACAAATCCCACATGCAGGTCCCTGGGATTGAACCCGGTCCGCCTCGGTGGGAGGCGAGCGGTCTAACGTGTACAGTTAAACCTTTTACTTATGTTTTAATTTTTATTAACACTCCAGAAAACGTAAGTTTTATTACTGGTTTTCAAAACATTATGGTATATGAATTGCAGAGAAAGGTGATGGTAATGGAGGGGGAGAGAGAAACAGGGGACAATGAGGGAAAGGACAGAGAGGGTAAGTGATAGAAGTTTAGGGAGAGTGAGACATAAGAAGAAGAGGGAGAAGCGATGATAAAGCAAGAGGGAGAGATAGAAACATCTGTGCATTTAATGCAGTGAAGAAAATTAGAAGCTGAGTTTTTAATTACTTCTGGCATTCAAATGCTCTGTGAGACATGATTTAAGTAATAAGATTAAAAAGGTACACAAGCTTGGATATTACAAGTATGAACACAACTTTGATGTATGAATGGCTTTGATTTTTCATTACAAATGTGCATAAAAATAAAGCGAAAGCTTCTAGATCCCAACACAATCACATGATGTAACAGAAAACAGACAAAACATATGATAGCTGCAATATGGTATCTGTTTATAACATCTTGTTTATGATATTTATTATTTTAATTAACATTTTATTACAATACTACAGAGTGTGTCACAAAGTTTCTGGATTCAGAAGCTGCTTAATAGTCTTTATGTAAGTATATTTCCTTTAGCTCCTTAAGATGCATATGGTAATTTAGTCTGTTACCAATAGAGTAATTTATACAAAATACATAGAGAAATAAAACTGTGTCCTGTTAGAAAATACTCAGCAATACCCGACATTGCATGTGTAGCTTTTTAAACTTGAATGACAATTTAATTTTGTTTACTTCCCCTTGTTCTTTATGAAATTATTGTACAATGATCTAGAAGATTTTTATGGTGAATCTCCCCCTTTACTCTTTATAATTGTAATTTCATACAGACAGTTATTTGTAACAAAGGACAAAAAATCCCCTGATATCCACACAAAAGGATATGAAACATTGGTGGCATGTCTGACTTCCTTAACCTTCTGCTGACAGTCTTCCAAGTTCTGAAAATGCTGCACAGCCTACAAAGACCCTTCAGCAGTAGAACGACCTCAGTCAGAATGGTCAAGTAATTTTAGGTGACATTTTAAACTTTTGTATGTTCTTCTTGGTCATATAGTTTTTTAATAACATAAAAGCTACATCATTTTCACATAATACGAAACCTTAACATATAAAACAAAACAGAGGTGAAATTGGTGAATATGAAGATTTCTCACTCCCAGGCCTCCAAGTTAACCACCACTTTGGAAGGCACACAATCTCTGACCATTGAGAAAAATAATATTCTCAGTTGTTATTTATAAAATATCGGTTGACTGACTTCTAATGTTAGATGGACACAACTCTCTCTTCGTATAGAATTATTTAGCGTATTCTGTTAAGATCTTAATTTTAATTACAACATACAAAGGAAATAAAGTAAAACTTTCTTACTTACACATGTGTATCCCATCATTATAAGCAAATTTAAGTCTTTCTCCCCCACTCCCCTTTATTTGTTTTGCTGTGTCTTTTGTTTTCTTAGCTGCTAAATTATGATCTCCATATATATTGTTTAGAATGAATTATCCATGACATTTCTTATTTTACACACATTTTCTGTGGAGTACAACAACTATTTTCTTTTATAACTCCAGTATGTTCATATTTTAGTACATAGGCTTTGTAAATACTTTATAGTCTTTTAGTAATTATGAATTGAAATCCAAAGGTGTTTTACAGCCCATATCCCTCAGAACAAATAGGGATTTTCAGTGGTGTAGGAATTATGAAAATTGGTTGAGTGATTTTTTAGGGGAAAAAAAGTGTATGTGTACGCACGCACATGCACACACACACAAATTTTCTCTCTTTATAATATTAATATAGATTTACATCAGAAGATTGCTTTGATTATTACAGATAGTGTAGCGTATGTGTGTGCATTGTCACGTCAGATACATTATTGCTGTGTATAATATATTGTTGAACTAGTTTCGTTTGTAACTTTGAATTCTTGTTCGATGCGGCATACTTCCCTTCAATTCCTAGTCAAGGGATGGGGGGGGGGGGTAGAGCCAGGTTGAGGGAAGAGCCTCTTGGTGTGATAGCATGGGTCTGTGAGGAGCATCAGTCTAGAGTAGGTCTTCGGAGTGTATGGTTTGTATGTAGGAGTGTGTGTGCATGGGGCATCTCCCCCAGTGTTTGCCCGTAACCTTTTGTGTACAATGTAGGGCACCTTATTAATTATAATAAACCAGAGTTAAACGTGAATTTATATGTATTATTTATAAATATCCCACGTCTGCTTTAGCTTTGTGCAGCAAGTTCTTGGTATATCTTTGTGTGCCTCTGAGTCTGCGTCCCCCAATATTTATGCCGGGGTAACTAAATTTAATATTTTAGCTGCAAACCTTTTGGCCTCACCCCAGTGTATAACATTTTATGGGATGTCCACAATGTTTTCAATGGGTGAATAGAGATAAGAATTTTTAATATCCAACAATATCATTCCTGCTTTGCTGAATGTTGATGTCAAGAGATTCTTTTCTCCCTCAGCTTAAAAGTTTGAGCTTTTACATTATTCATTAACTAGGGACAAAATAAAAGATAAAAACAATTAAAAAATTTCAAATTCTATCTGGATTTTATTCAACCATTTAGATAGTAATGTCACTGTTAAGAGATACTTACAGGTTACAAGACATTTCCAAAATTTTGAAGAATGTTCAGGAGAGGAGCATTAAGGAGATTTGAATACAATATCTGCTAATCTTCTTCCCTTTCTGTGATATTGACACTATGGGATATATAATCCATTATTAAAATCACAGAGGCTTTAAAAAAATCTGATGTGTTGCATTTACATGACTTTTCTATTCACTCTTCTACAAACTGTTCTTACAAAAGCTTATTCTTCCATCTACTTCTTGTTAATACAGATAAATCTTCATTATTCATTTACTCATTTCATTATACGTATAAGAATAAATGTTAAGCTGAAGCTATAGTCAAATCTTTTTTAAGCCAGTCGCTACATGATGGTTTTCAAATTCTGTTCTCTTTGCATGAGCATGATAGAAAGAAGGAAAAATAAAGTATCTGAAAATTCAAATCATATCAAAGAATATCTTGGAAATGGTTAATACCACAAAAAAACTTATTTCACATAAATTATGTGCTTCAATGAGATCTATGTTGTTTTGGTAAGTAAGATTTTGTTTATCTCTTATGGTTTACCAATTACACAAAAAGGGTTCAGAATAAAGGGTACAGCCTATTCCCAAAAATTCAAAATATACATTTTTATTTGTCATGAAAATGAGTAAATGAATGAGTTTTTATCAATTTTCTGTGAATATCCTGTGAATTTCCCTTTTGAATTTTGTATAATTCAAGGAAATCTTAAATGAGGGACAAAGCTTACAAGTAAAAGAGTAGAGGTCATTAAAATACAAAATGTGTGTCAAATAAATTTCTTCGTGGTGTTAGCCATTTTCAAAACAGTCCCTATTGCAAGTTTAGACCTATAATAAGCATCACCTAATGAACATGCTTGGAAGTTTGCAATTGTTGCTTGTATTTTCCCCCTTTCTTTTCCTTCCCTGCTGGAGCTTTTGACCATGAATAAACATTTGAATGCTGTTGAAACCTTCTTGCTTAAGCTGAAGCAATTTCTAGGAAAAAAATATTGTGAATAAAATAGTGAGGATAGAAGAATCATTTTTATATGAATATTGTAATATATAATGGATATATCTGAATTTGTTCATGATAGCGAAAGTCTTGTGAAAGCATCACATCAGATTTCTAAACATCTGAATACTGTACTACAATCCTGAATGCTTCTATGTAGGTACAACAAAATATGTATTGAAACATATTGAAAAACGTTCTTCATGATAAGCATGGAGTAGAAAAACAAGCCATTTGCAGAATATATATGAAAGTACATGATAGTGAATAGAAGAAGTCATGTATTTGTAGCACATCAGATTTTTTGTTACTCCTAGTAGTCCATGGAAATATTGGGATTAACGCATTTTTTCCATGATATTGCTTTTTGATCCACTTCCCGTTCATGCTATCATGATGGAAAGTTGAATTTCGTGCACTAAGTGTCGATAACCTAATCTACCTGCGTGTTTTGCCCATTTTACTGCATGTATGTGCATGAATTATATTAAATCCTGTAACTTTTAATATACTTGTTATTGCAGACATGGAAAATAATTAATTTAATAGTTGAATTTTACCATTTAAATCTTACCTGGTTCTTATCTTTCTTTTTATTTGTTAATATATATTTATTTATGATTTAATTTATGCAGCAGTTAAGTATTAGCTGCAAATTATTGATTTTTTTTTAAGAACAACAAGGCTGGATAAATGGTTACCAGTTTGTCACCAAGGTTAATGCTGTTGACTTTGCTACTGGAACCATGATGTTGAACACTCTTAGCAATTAGTTTTATTTTCCCATAAGTAGCATTTCTACTATTCACTATGATTAGTATGCAATAAACATGTGTTAAGTGCATTGGAGAATCTCAAAAGTAGAAAATACTGGACTGCATCTTGTATTTTCAAACTTTTCCTCATTCGCCAATGATGCACTTACTGAACTTCTATTGCAATATACTAATACCTATTCCATTCTGTTACATGGCTGCATTAGTTTCTGAAGACATTCTCAAGTGTAAGTTTTGTAGGAAACCGTCCATGTGATATCCCCTCAAGTGCTCTCACTACATTTCCTGTGGTAATATTAGTAAAGCTTGCCATTGTGATTTTAATTATGCCCACCTTGAGATGACATTCTAGGAAGTGTTGACGATTTTATCGCTGGTTTGGGAGGTTTCGAATCCGCTGAGGTAAGCATTCAGAAAAAAAAAAGGATAATAAAATTAACCAACCATTAGCATTATGTTGGCATGCTTCATAATACCTCATTCTCAAACACTGACACTGCCATCTCGACTTCTGCAGAAAAATTATTATAGCTCCATGAGTAGCAGAAAAAAATATTCAATAAATGAGAGGCACGGATAGCAAGCGCTGCAAATTACATACCAGCATTATGTTGATACCATTGTAGGCCTACATTATTATTTAAACTAAACTGACTTAGATATCTCTTATAAAAGTGTTACATTTTCTTGTTCTGTTTTCATTAATGATAAGAAGCTGGATTCATGCATATGTTTTCTTTCTGTTTGGAGTTACCTGTATGTTGAGGAGAGTGTTGTTTTGGAGAATTCATGTCGGGAGGCTCATCGGAAAAAGAAACCGACTTCTCAAATGAGACTGACTTATCTGGAAAATGAACACCAGTTACATGCATGTCAATATTACAGATTCCAATAAACAACACACAACTGCTGTGACATGCCACTAATATACACAACATTTCATGCAAACCATGCCAAGCCGCCCTGAAGCTACAGAGAGCTTAGCGCACACCACTGTTGTTGATTTCTACTCTTACAGACTGTTAACTTGGGATATGGAGAAGGTAAAACAGGTTCTTGTGCTTGGTTTCTTTGGTAATCATTCTTAAGTTTCTGTATACAGTGACTATGCAAAGTATTCATTTCTACCTTAAAAGGTTCTAATAGCCACATTAATAGAAAAAAAATTATCATTTTTTATCTGCAGAGAGAACAAACAATATTACAGTTTAAATTTTTTGGGGTATTTTTCAAGACTTCTCATACTATCAGTTAAGTTTTTGAAAATTACACAAATTTTTCAACTTTTTACTTCAGGTATTTACAAAATTATCTTAAATAATTTAGTGGAGCAAATTTTTTATTTCTAAAATTGCAGTGAATATGGGTTTTGACCTGACAGAGGGATGAAAAGGATGTCAAAGTCAGGATTTATCAATGCTTTTTCCCAACTCACTCATTAACACCTCAGTTTTTACAAATTTATTTCTCTGTCAGATTATATGATATATTGCTGACATGGTAAGATATATAAAAAAAGTTGTGGTCTTAAATGCATGTAAAATAAAGTTGTAAATACCCACATGAAAAATGCAATTTTCAAAAAATTATAAAATCAACAGAATGAAAAATCTTGATAACAGAATATGTAAACTGTAATACTGCATATTCCTTCTGCATATTACAAATGAAAATCTTCTCTCAGTTAATTTAGCTGCTACAATTCTTTAAAGGGGAGACTAATACTTTCTGGAGTCACTATATGTATTTAGCATGAAAAGAAATTGTCACAAATGAAGTTCAGTACAAATAATCAGGTGATCCAGTATAAAATTCAGAGCTATGTCAAGTTTCGCAAATAAAACCATGACAATTTATAGTTAGTATATGCATATTCCATTATGCACTTAAACACTGTGTTATTTTTTAATAAGTTTTACAAGTTTAATGAAAAAATAATGTAATTTGAAAAATCACTTCAAATCTTATATAAAAATATTTTTTTAAATTTTGAGATAGGAAAAAATAAAAACACCACTGCAAAGAACAATTAATGCATTTTAATTGAAGCTTTAAAATAAAAAGGAACTAACAACAAAATCTAAAAACTGAGGTTATAATAAAAACCTTTTTAATTGTAACAGAACAAAATTATTTTATTCCAGCTTTAAACATTAAAAAGATAAACCCTTTATTAGGCATTTGCATTTTTCCTAAATTTGTGATATGTGATTGAATTTTACTTTTCTAAAGAACATGTTAACTGGACTTGCATACTGAAAACAAAATGAGGTTATGTGCATACTGTGATTAAATAACAGTGGTAACTTAATGAGGTATGTACTACAGTCCCTGTAAATCACTCTGTACATTTCATGTAGGTAATGTTGATAGTACATCCCTTTATTTTTTTTTCTTTCTTTCTTTCTTTCTTTTATTACAGTTCTGTGTCCATTATTTACGGACATTAATTATTTTTAACACTTCATGTTATGCCAGTATAATAATACATTAAGTTATATTTCATTAGAATACACTGGATCATGCAAGTTTTGAAATGTTATAACCCACAGTTAAATAAAACTGTCCTTTCTTGAATTTCAGAAAATTGTTTTTAAGACATTTTAGTAGGTACCTTACAGGGCAATTCTTGCAGTTTAATGGCATTTTCAAAGTTATCATAAATAACCATTGTCATTAATAATCGCATTGCACAGAATATCACTTTTATATATTAAATTATCACTAAACATAACCTCTCTGCATGTATTTGGCTGCTTCACAAACTAAACACAATATAAATAACACTTAGATTGGCTATATATTGATTACTATGTGACAGCATATGTTTTCATTAAAAGTACAGGATAACATATTCTAGCAGAAGAGTCAAGGAGCATAAGTAAGGAGTACATTCCTTATACTTTGCTCAATTGCTTGATGTCCAGGTAAATTTTAAACAAAATGCTCTCCTGCATATAATATGTACGGCCAAGGGGTTGCTAAACTTAATGGCACTAGCAACCACTAGGACCATTAAACAATGTGTCAGAATATTATCCACAGAATACTAGTATATCTATTAACATGAGATCGTTGTATTTAAACACACTTCAGTACTACCATCCTGTACCAGCCTGAATCTGCAAGCTTTGGCAGAAATCCAGCGCTGTGATACGGTAATTTGTATCATAAATTACTTAAAGGTAAATAATGATTGTAATATAAATATGTATTTTTATGTGACATTGATTTCAGAGGTTTATTAATTGTAATTATTATTGGTAAATAATAATATACGGCTTTACTGAAACTGTCAATAATAACGCAATAATGCAGCGAGGGGATGAGTTGTTTATCATTACCGGGAACAAGGAAGTTACGTAATGTTTCGCGCGGTTTTGGTAGAACCTTCTAGAACATTTCCTAAAGCATATGTATTCGTGGTTTTCATTGGATATTAAAATAGACGCTAATGTTGGCGCGTTTTATTAGCCAATAGCAGTTCATTTATAATCTTTAGGCATGTCGAGGAGTGGGAGTATATAAGTCAGGTCCGAGATACAGCGCCCCCCAGTTCAACAGAATTCTCAATACTCTACACGTCGGTCTCTCAGTTCATCGTCAGCAAGTCCTTCATTTCGTCCAGTTACACGCAGCATAATTACGAGAATTATTATAAAGTTAATTCTACACAAAGTTGAAATACATAGTTAAAAGTGATAAGTAAGAAGTTATTACAAACAGTTTCAGTTTGGCGAGTATCCAGATCAATATGTAAAAGTGTTTGTGAACGTGTTCGGCAATAAAAATTATAAAACCAATTTCTTCGTCAGTATAATTTCTGGATAAAAGATTCCTTTCCGATTCACACCCTGCAAAAGATACATTCTCGACCCAAATAGCTAGCCGGAGGACACTTAAAATAAATTATTTCAAAACTGATACAAATTGCTACGCCAGAGGGAGCTACGAACCAAACGAATGACGTCACAAGATGGCAACACATGAAGTCACACAACCTTAATACCGCATCAAATTGGCTTCCAAACGTGGTGCTATAATAATGTTAAACACATTGTAACATTAATACTACTGCAGCTGAACCAACTGTGCCACCCTGGCCAACTCTGAGGTTGTCAAGTTTGTTCTTAAATGTATGCAACTTTTATCTGCAGAATAAAAGTACAAAAGGCTCCATTAATCCAAACCAGCTGTGGTCTCCTTGGATTAGCTGAATAAACCATGGATAATATACACTAGAAGCCTAGTATATATTTTCATGTAATATGATTGAATAAATAAGTATATTGTCTCCAACATAGCATAGTACTGAGTAGAGTCTTATATTCATGACTTAGTAGACATATGTTTGATGCCTTTCATTGTGTAAAGGGAGCAGGGAACGCTCCTGAAGAAAGACCACTGTGATGAGAGACAGCAGTGAGTATAGTGTGACTGTAAACAAGTGTCACCATTGCTGTGGAAATGAGTTAAAAATAGATGACCATTTGAATGGCAGCAATGCTGATGTCTAGTTCACCAATCTGGCATACTTTGCAGATGAAGCACACATACAAAATAAACACTAAATAGTCTGAAAACTAGAATGTGACAAGGGTCATTGCAGAGATGAAATATAATATTTGAAGTGTTAATCAATGGAGATAGAAAGAGTTATATCCAGAAGTCATCAGGGTAATAGTCTCTTTGATCCATAGTGTACAGTAATTGGACATAAAATGTCAAGAAAACATCAACAATCTTACATGTCCAACACATCCAAGGTTGGGTTTCTTGGCATTTCAAAAACATGTAGATGTGTGTGGTAATGCTGCAAATAGCATTACAATGACAACAGGACCACTTCCAGTCTTTCCCAACAAGTGCATGTTTGAACACTCAGTTGCACTGAAAGCCACAGCTAAGTTGTCTTCAAGCCATTCTCTGTGATATATCACAGTGTAAACTCATATTTGAATATGCATCTGTTTTGAATTGTGACAGCCATTAGTTTTCAAGCCTTGCTGCACATCTCATCTATTATCTGGCATTGAACTGTAATCTTAGATAACCTGTGCACACTTTTTTGGAGAGATGAAAGAGCATTTAAGGAAAAGTCCTACTTTATTTATGCAGCTTTGATATGGTGTATCATTTCCTGGTTTTCTAAGATGACATTTAGTTTCAGTTGTATATTTTACTCTATCACAGATTAAATTTTACAGTAAAACTTTTGTTAAAGTGGTGCTTGGATCACTGAGTTCTAATGTGCTAATAAGCCTTGTGCTACTGAAGATCTAAAACAGTATATACAAGGGTAACCTGTTTATGCAAAAAATGTTAAAGGATAAAATTCATGAAGGTTTAGTGCAAGTGTAATAACTGGATATGAAAGATAGTTTAATGAAAAGAAAGCTACACATTTCTAACACATATGTTTGCCCAATTCCATCTGGAGCTAATGTCCCTAGAGAATCTTCTTCCTTGCATATACACAGTACATTATAAAGGTATGTACACTTTAGGAATAAAGTAATGGACCACTTGAAATTTCCACATTTCAATTTTAGGACACTATGCAAGTTCAGATGTTAAGAGTTTTCTAAAGAAGATATTGCTCTCTTCATTATCAAAATCTTTCCTATTGTGAGTGCCACTGTAACATATTCTAAAACAATTGGCTGCACCTTTGTAGGAGGAACTAAATACAGTTTCATTACAAGTAGAATACAAACGTGATACAAACATTGGAATTCTACACTGGTCTGTAATTAATTTATGAAGTACTAGTAGAATATATGATTCTCAGAAGTATAGTCGTTAGCATGATTGATTGTCACATTAAGAACCAGGGTTTTGTTTACTACCTTGGAGGTATGGTTTTTATCCACACTAAATGTGCCAAACATATTCCTATTTGTCTGTAAATTGGCTGATGTTCATAAATGCATTTTTATTTTTTGTTTAAATCTATGCTTAGATAACATTTCAGAGCATGCGCCCAAGGTTGCCAGTAGTTTGTGAATTTATGAAGTAAGGTGTTAGTCTCCTGCACTGTTGAAGAAGTCATTTTGTCTTTTTGATGTGTGCCCAACCTTAACCAACTGGAAAACAACAATCCAGCCACGCTGTAATTTGGGACTTCTCTGCCTGTGTTTACATCCAAGCCTGGCAAGCTCACTGCCATAGAAAAGTATTTCTGTTTAGCCTCTACCTCAGATTTGTTTGTAAAACAGATTCTGGGGAATAATGCATAAGTTTGCAATGCTGTTAGGATATTATGCATCTGGGGCACATACCACTGTCCAGTACTGCTATCTACACATGCAGGAGTAGAAGTAGAAATGCAGCACTTATGTAATCGACCTTGGCCTGAATGGGCTGTTGGGCCATAGCAGTTTTTTTTTAATTTTATACTAAACTGTTATGACTAAGATTACAATGTTGCTATTAAGACCTATGACTAGAGATTCAGGAAATTTTCAACATGCAAATAAATTGAACACACTAGAAAACTACATAACTGGAGTGGTTTTCCAGTACTGAGGTAATTGTCAATTTTTTTCCCTTCAAAATTTGCCTCTATTTGTGAATTTTTAGCTTTATTTACTAAAAACAGAAAAACTAATGTAATTTTCTGGGAAAAAAAGGAGAGTTATGAAACAGCACAAGTTTTGTGATATTTGTTGTGCTGTTTAGTACTTTTATTACATTTTGAATTTTCTTTTTTGTGCAAGAAATTCATAAAGGGTATTGGACATAGAATTTTCAACAAAGTTTAAAAACACTCACTTTCTTAAAATTTATATTTTAATAAATATTCTAGAATCAGAATCCAATTACGATTTTATCCAAATGTAACATAAGCTTGCATAGGTGTGTGCAAATGGCACATGAAGTTTTAAAATTTGATGTTTTAATAATCATGTTCTGCTATATTTCTGCCACTTTAAATGCTCCTCATGATGCAATTTTTGTTCAAATTCTTTTAAAGTTTCAGTACATTGTGACTTCAACCACCTTTTCTCTAGTCACTCTTCAGTTTTACCTTGCATGTGGCACTTCAATTAACAATATGCAAATCAGCCTTTTCTGTTTTCCAGTTGCTCACAGGACTTGTCTTCTAACCTCATACAAACAAAGCTCAATGAATTAACAGAAGACAGCACTAAACTGAACCTAACAACAACCTCCTTGCCCTTTTTTTTAATGCCCATACTAGTAGCAATCAATATCTACATCACTTTCCCTACCACATACTACAACTACTGCCTATTGGGTGGGTGGGAAACTGGTAATATTTATGTCAGGTACCACCTCAGCAACGTGAGATTTGTGGGTGACTACATAAAGATGCCTGCTATACAAGGGAGTATACCGGCTTTGGTGGGCTTGGTCCTGAACTGTTGTCTCTTGCGGCGGGATCGCTTCCGCACGAAGCCCCGAGGTTTGTTACAGGGCGGGAGAAGGGGAGGTCTGGAAGCTTCTATGTGAATCCCGATAAGCATTCCGGACAGTTAGAGAGCTGAAAACCCTCCCCCTTTCTCTCTAACCGATCCTACGCCGGCTGGCACTGGATAATACGCTCATTATCCACGGCCCGGAAGGTCGGCGTGGGCTGTCACATAGCTACATCTCCAGAGCAGGTCGTCCCGAGCAGCTTCGCGAATATGGGGCAAGGCAATTAATTGTATTTATTTATGGACGCTCTTTAACTATTATGGTTCTTAGCGTCCCATTCTATATTTGGTGTGAAAGACCGAAGGCAATTAAGGTGTATAACATCAGTTTCCCTTGGGATTGATTACTAATTGTGGTATACCACATCTTTGATGCAGGTTATAAGGGCCGTCGCAGTAACGTTGCAACTTTGGCGACTTTCCTTTAGTCCTTGTGAGACGATAAAGCCACACGAGGTCACCCTCCCAGAATACGGTGCGCAGGTTAAGGGTTAGCTTCTCTCTTTCTATTCTCAGCCGCCTCATGGACAAGGTTACTCAGCCGTCTATCCATTTCCTCTCTTTTCGGTCGGCTCTGAGCGTCTCTGGCCGCAGGTATTACACAGGCGACCAGCTCACAGTTCCCCGGAAAGTTCCGTTACGCAGCTTCTGGTCCCAGTTGGTGGCATTAAGCACCCTCACCAGGAAGGTTTCCGAGCCGGAAGCGAGGTCCTAGAGACTTAAAGCCCATCTTGATGGGATCCTCTTCCTTCCAAGATCATGTTAAGGGGCTTCTCTGCCAATGCCGTCACTCTACGCTGAAACCACTTCCCGCTCTGCAAGAAAGATCACCACTGACTGCAACCACTCCTCCAGATATTTCAGCGGGTTTCTCTTCGCAGCCAAGGTGCAATATGCGACGCCTGACGTCCACATTGGCGTTGAAAAACCGAAGGACGTCCAGACCCAAGATGACTTCTTCAGTGATTGCAAAAATGAAAACCCACAATTCTAGTCTGTTCCTGCCAAGGTAGCCAACTCCAAGTAGGCTTCCTCTGTCTCGGGCAAGGCTTCAATTGAGGCAATTTATAACTCAGAGTCTAACCGGCGTCCTCTTGGGTAGCCCTGCACTACATCGAACCTGGCAATGATTAGTGAGGTCCCATTTCTAACAGCACCCTGCAGGGACGATCCTGAACCTATGCATGCACTACCAGATTACCCTCACTGCTCCCAGCCACGGTGTTCAACGTGAAGCGGGGGAAGGTGATGACGGCGCCGAAGTGTCCTCTTCATCCCGGCACTTAGCAGTTTTCTGACCGCTCGCAGTTTGCCCTTAGATACCCAGGCTCTCTGCAACTCCAACACATAGGTCTTCCATTCCCCCTACTTCTATGGCGGTTGAGCTACTTCTATTGGCGCCAGTCCCATCATTCGCAGCTATCACAGCTCTGACTGGCATCAGGATGACTCTTCTGGCTGTCATCTTCGCCGCTTCGATGCGGAGGGCAGCCATCAAAGCGTCTTTGATGTTACGATGTACAGCTAGGTGAAGCTACTATTTCACCTCCCGGTCTCTTTCACCACCCTTTCAGAAATAAAGTTTGTTGGTAAAACCGTCGGAGTGCGGTATGCCAACCGCTTTATCTCCATGGCAAGTTTCTGTAAGGTATCACCATGTTGTTGCACTCTTTGCCTTCAGCTGGGCCCGGTAGGCGGTGGCCAGGCCATATTCTTGATTACACCTCTCCAATTTATTACTAATGGCTTTTTTAAAGATGTTCATTAAGTAGGTTATAAATTAACATTTGTAAACAAAACATGGAAATGGACTTCATGATATAATAGAGCCATTAAAACTCAATTTTGTGCAATGCTGGATATAATGTGACTTGGAATGCAACTGCTGACTTAAAAGATGTTGATTTTAAATCTGTATAATTTGTTTTGGTAATTTTGTTTAACACTATCGTATGTAAGCACTAAGCTGGCAGGTTGAAACAGTGTTAAAAATGTTGCATTATGACCAGGACTTGAACTACAGATCTTTGGCTCTCTGTGCTATTGTCCTTACCACTTGAGCTACTCTCTATCTGATTTAAATATCCTAGTAAATCTTCAATATCATCCCTCAGTTTTGTGGGAACTTTTTAATTTCCAGGCTTTATAGTTAATAACTATTAGGATTAATTTATGTTGATAAATCATTATTTCACACTAGCCGTGTTTAGATGAGAAGGTTTAACATGCCTTTGGGCATCTCACCATGCTAGCTCAGGGTTAAGAGCATTGGCATGGGGAGGCAAAGATTTCTGGTTCAAGTGCAGCTGCAGCATTGAATTTTTCAACTGTGATTTAACTTTCCAGCTTAGTGCCTAGGTGGGCTAGTGTGAAACAACAATTACCAAAAGATAAACTACATATTTGGTGGATAAGTCAGTCACTGCCGACTCACTAAGGTCATATTGAGCACAACACTGACAGTGTCTGCTGCATCATAGATGAATTTGGTAAGATGAAAAGGAGGGGGGGGATCATACTGGATACAGTCTCATAGCGTGGGAGACTACTTTTGTTTAAAAGATAAATTAACCCTAACAATTACTGACTATAAAGCCTGGAAATTAAAGGTATTTGTGACACTGAAAGTTGCTTTTGACGTACAATATCTCAAGTGTTTCATATTACCTTAAAGGTTTACTGGTGTATTTTAACCAAATGAGAAGGTTTAACACACATATGGGCAACTCACCATGGTAGCCCCCAATAAGAGCATCAGCACAGACAGCTGAAGATCCATGGTTCAAGTCCCAGCCATAGCATTAAGGTTTTCAAGTCTGATTCAATCTATGGCATTTACTTTGTGCAGTTCATTAATTCTAATTGTGAGTGCAAATATTTTGCTTTGATTGAGGATTTTAGTTTTACACACATACATATGTAATATCTATTCCATTTGAATATATTAAAATATCGCACATAACTTTCAAGCAAAGACAAAAACAAATACTGTAAATTATATATATAACTCCTTTTATGCATCAAGAAATGAGAACTACCTTAGAAAGATGATAATGAAAAAGATAAATATTAAAATATTTACACATAATTAGAGCTTACAGATTTTATTTTTTTCTATAAATCTAAACACACACACACATATTTACAGGTGCAATATTGTAAAGGAAACAATAAGTCATTAAGATAGTTATCTTCCGACTGTGAAGGAAGATGTACCATAATTTAGTTACAGGAGGTTAAGATAGTTTAATAAATAGGAACATAAACTTTTCTTCAGATTTGTTAAAAGTACTATTCAATTTAACAGTTTGACGTGCTAGGTATTGGTTCTGCTGAGTATGACAATGGTATGGAAGAGGAGGAGACATGCTTTTATAGGAAAAATACAGACTCAAAATTTTAGAAATTTATACAGCAAAAAGCTGTTATTTTTTAGAAGTATAAAAGGACCTGAAGGAGAAGTATGTAACAGTACTGCAAGAAACAGTTCACAACACTTTAGGTGTAGAAATTTTTCAACTTTTATTCTTAGCTAAAGCAAATGAGACTGTTCATTTGAAATAATTCACTAGATCATGCACTACGTGACAACATGCTATTTAAACTTAAATGTTTCTAAATGATATGATTTGCACAAACTATAATGTAAAATGGTTAATTAGTTTGTAGTCATCATTCTGTTATATAGTTTCTGTTATTACATAACTGATCAAAACCTTAAATTCTTTCTCATCATTTCCTTTTAGTATATCTGCTTTACAGCTTACTCAGCCAGTGTTTTTGCAACAAATACTGGATACTTTCAAGAATGAGTAATCTTTTTATGTAAGTATTTTAAAACATCCTTAACAAATTAAAACATGTTGACAAAATTACAAAAACTGTAAAAAATCGCTCCTCCCCTCTTGGTGTATTAAAACACTGTAAAAATCATTTGAATGTCTTCTATCACTTTATTACCTCACCAAGCAGCCATTTTTAATGTAGATTCTTGATTTAGTTTGAAATTTAAAGCTTTTTTCCTCAGATATAACATTTTACGTGTTACATCACAAAGTTTCAGGTTCAATCAATTTTAGGTTACAAGCCATGATGTTTTCTACTGAAAAGTAACTCAGCTAAGTTAAAAAGTAGTTTAAAAATGTAATTACCAGAAATTAAAAAAAAAAATAACAATTTGTTTAACAATTTAATTCTCTCAAGTCTTTCAATATTTTAAAGCCTGTTATAATTTTACAAATCTTTAGCAATGAATTAAAGAATATATGGGAAAAAGTTTGTATTCATATCTTTAAAGTTAGAGGTGCTGAAACATTTGAAAGTAAATGGTAAAGTAGTTGTAAAATGGGCATATCAGCCAAACTGTTAAGAGTTACAGGCATGAAATTGAACTGAAATATCACAATTGAACATTCCAACATGCCTGCAAAACAATACACTTCTAGTTTTAGTAGTGCAAAAAATGATACATCTACATTTACTCTTCATTTAAATCTCTTTTTCAATAAGAGGTATTCCACTGAGACAGTGAGACAATATTTTTCAGCTTTCAGTCATTGAAAATCTGAATAAACACTAACACATTATTTGAGCCTATGTGCTGAGGTGTTACGGGGGGAAAAAGTGTATAAATTTATATTTATCTACTTATTTATTCAGTATGATGCTCAGAATTTTCCATTTTAGGTCCTGCAACAGATGGGATATGAATCAAATCCTCTGGGAGCATGTTTATAAGGTTTGAACAATGATTTAGGAATATTTTAATTAGGTATATTAATTATACTTTTACATATAACTGAAAAATATCCACATAATATTTCTCAACATTAATAAATTATTTTAGACTTTGAACTAGAGGTGGTGAAAATAGTTATTCTTCAGTAACCACCTCAAACATTCCAAATAAATAGTCAGGTATGTTCATGAGTATTTGCACATAATTTGTAAGTTGGAAGCAGGGGCAAAATCCAAGGTCTCACATATAAATATTTTCCACTGTTGAGTTGTAACACATTTACTCTGTGTTATCAGGGCATTACTTTTGGAACTGGTTATAAAAATAGTCAAATGATTGCATTAGTGCGCATGGAGGACTTATTTTGAAACTGTATAACTGGATGTATGGTTATTTTTTGGAATAGTTTCATTCTGGGAAATGCTCCAAAACAACAGATGCATTATTTGTTTCTATCGTAACTGGAAACATCAGACTTTAGTCATTCTTTAATGCTAAATATTGCCTTCAAAAAATAGCAGTCACACTCAGACTTTCTTTAACATTAACCACCACCTAAACATAATTTCTGCAATTGGCCCACAATGTTAAGAAAAAATTTAGTGAATGGTAATTTGTAACCATATACTAGCAAATACCCAGTGGTGGCTGCTGTATAAGAACACAAGAGTACATGAACACCTTAACTTTTGACACCTTGTGGATTTATTGCTTATTTTTTCTTTGAACACTATTAAATGTAACATACACTACATGATCAAAAGTATCCGGACACCTGGCTGAAAATGGCGTACAAGTTAGTGGTGCCCTCCATCGGTAATGCTGGAAGTCAATATGGTGTTGGCCCACTCTTAGCCTTGATGACAGTATTCACTCTTGCAGGCATACTTTCAATCAGGTGCTGGAAGGTTTCTTGGGAAATGGCAGCTCATTCTTCACGGAGTGTGGAACTGAGGAGAGGTATCAATGTAGGTTGGTGAGGCCTGGCACGAAGTCTGCATTCCAAAACATTCCAAAGGTGTTCTATAGGATTCAAGTCAGGACTCTGTGCAGGCCAGTCCATTATAGGGATGTTATTGTCGTGTAACCACTCCGCCACATCCCATGCATCATGAACAGGTGCTCGATCATGTTGAAAGATGCAGTCACCATCCCCGAATTACTCTTCAACAGTGGGAAGCAAGAAGGTGCTTAAAATATCAATGTAGGTCTGTGCTGTGATCGTGCCATGCAAAACAACAAGGGGTGCAAGCCCCCTCCAGGAAAAACACGACCACACCATAACACCACCACCTCCAAATTTCACTGATGGCACTACACACACTGGCAGATGATGTTCACCGGGCATTCGCCATACCCACACCCTGCCATCGGTTCGCCACATTGTGTACCATGATTCATCACTCCACACAACGTTTTGCCTGTTCAGTCGTGTAATGTTGGCGCGCCTTATGCCATGCGAGGCGTTGTTTGGCATTTTCCTGCATGATGTGTGGCTTATGAGCAGCTGCTCGACCATGGAATCCAAGGTTTCTCACCTCACGCCTAACTGTATAGTACTTGGAATGGATCCTGATGCACTTTGGAATTCCTGTGTGATGGTCTGGATAGATGTCTGCCTATTATGCTTTACGACCCTCTTCAAATGTCGGCGGTCTCTGTCAGTCAACAGACGAGGTAGGCCTGTACATGTCCCTTCAGATTTCCACTTCACTATCACATCAGAAACAGTGGACCTAGGGATGTTTAGGAGTGGAAATCTCGTGTACAGACTTCTGACACAAGTGACACCCAATCACCTGACCACATTTGAAGTCCATGAGTTCCACGGAGCATCCCATTCTGCTGTTTCACGATGTCTAATGACTACTGAGGTCACGGATGAGTACCAGGCAGTAGGTGGCAGCACAATGCACCTAAGATGAAAAACGTATGTTTGTGGTGTGTCCGGATACTTTTGATCACATAGTGTATATGCTGTAATTTAAAATCTGTGGCATTTAAATCTACCACACTACTCCTTTAAACTCGACGAAACATGGCAAAAGGGTTGCTAGCACATCTTGATTTATGTACATTTTATTTTATGGAGCTGTTTTGCATGTGCAACTGGTATGATGCAATTACCTAATGGATCAAATATACAGGTTGTGCACACTTGAAGGCATGCACTAGTGAGCGAAACTTCTCCCGCACTCTGTTTCCATATTATGATTAAAATTTTATGTCAATGCCACTAGGTGGTGGCTCACTATGGCAGAAGTACTATGAGGTAACGTGCACAAATGAGGAAACTTCTTCCGCTTTCTCCATACCATCCATACTCTCAATAATTTACACATTACTTCATTCTTGCCTAAAATGCTTTACTTAATTATGTACACAACAAAAACCAACCACTAAAACAACCCTTTCTTCCGTCAGACAAGTTGTGAGTTATTAGTATTGTTGTAGTTTGGAGCAGCTGCAGTTATGCCAACTCATCCATAATCATAACTATTACACCACAATACTATTTCACATTTTCAGGCCTATCTGAATCTACAATTTTGTGAACACCCAACTTATGAGTCACTACTGCAAATACTTGATTTGTAGATCCATGTTTACTTATGTTTGGTTCTATTATCATGTTGCTTTAACTGTTTCAATATGTACAATCAATTTTAATACAGTGTATAATGGCTTAGGCTTTCATGACTGGCGACCATGTTTCTAAAAGTATTTTCTTCTAGTTTTTATAAAAGCCAATGGACCAAGACACCAAAGCCTGAAGGAAAATACTTTTAGAAGTAAACTCTGCACATATTACCAATTTAAAGATTGTAATTATAGAGATAACTAATATCTCCCTATGGAATGTGATTTTAAAAGGCTGCAATGATGCTTCTTTGCCATGTATGTCCACAATAATATTCCATGTGTGTAAGTCAGTTTACAGATGATTGTCATTTAGTTTTATGTGAAGGCAGAAGATGGTCTGTGTCTACCAAACTATTTTTACATGTTCAAATAACTATTTAGTCTTATTGAGTACTTTCAGGTATGTCTAGGCACAACATTTTAAACAAAAATTTCTATTTGAATTGAAACCTTCCACTTGTTAGGCCTATACTGCCTGTTACATTCTTGTTTCCATTTGCATGAAATCAATAATATTTACATATGCTGAAATTAAGTAATAAGTAAACTGATCAGTTATGAGTAACAGTTTTGTTTTTTATGTTTAACAAAGCCAATATTTTTAACGTGAATAATAGAAATTAATAAATTATTTCACCAAGTGCTGTGAACCTGGAAATCAAAAACAATTAAAAAGTACACACAGACATATACCTATGTATAAACACGTACACACATTAACCAAATAAAAAAAGGAAGCAGACAGAAGAAAAGAGAATTGAGTGCTAGAAAAGGAAAAATGAAAAGCAAGAAGTTAAACAATAGGACATTTCTTTAGGTGTCTAACCTTTTCCTAATTTTGGAGGTTTCGTGTCTGTCCTTAAATACGAGTCATCTGCAAAATGTACAACATATCGGTATGAATCAAGTGTTCAGCCTGCACATGCAGGATGTTGCTCACAAACCTTAAGACACTAATGTCACACTTTTATTGAATAAAGTGCATGAGATGTACAACTCTATCTGTTTTGTATACCTACTGCTGCTTCTGGTAATGCTGGCTAAAGCACTAAGTATGTAGGTATCTGGTTAAACATCTACAGGAAAGCTTTAAAGCATCAAACTGTTAATAAATTGACATGTATATAAATAAATTTATATTTGATATGCATGCAATTTATTTATCTTTGCCAAAGCAAAGCACCGTTTTAATCATCTTATTGATTCATGTTGTAAAAATATCTACATCAGTTATTTTTATGAATGAAGAGCTTATGATCATTGGAAGAACACTGGAGAGGGAAATAGACCAGAAGATAGGAAAAAAATGAAATCTTAGGGAAAAAAAAGACAGAATGGCCTTCTCTGTCTAGTTTAGATTTAACCTAAAATTTTCTCAACATGTTTTTCACTTTTTTGATATTGCAGCCAACATACACATGTTCTTGAAACAAATATATGTTAGAGATTATAGCTTCATAGGTTGTGGCTCATCAATGAAATAAAAAGCTTTCAGTGGCTTTCATGGGAATTGTACTTCTATTGCCCAAGACATAGCTGAAGTGGGAAGGGAGACCTGAAGTCTTCTAATTGGTCTAGCTGATGGTTACAACTTTTCTTCTTTATTCTCCAACTATTTTTTAGGTCTTTCTTATACTTCAAAGTATTAGTAGCCCATGTCCAGGCAAACTATATTGTAATACAGCATTCCTATTGAGCTATCAGGATATAATTTAGTCTCTAATGCTTCCTCAGTTAGTCTATCATGAGACTTATTTGTGTGATCCATTACTGTGACACAGAAAATGATTCCATGTTGATTCTCATCGCTTTGCTGTGCTCTGTAGTAGGCAGATTAAGTATTGTATTCCAATGAAAGTCTTGATATTGAGATTTTACCGGAAATATACTTCTATGGTCCACTGAATCAAAAAACAGAAAAAAGTTGTTTTTAAAAAAAGATCCATGTGCATTGTCTATAAACAAAAGGTTTGATAAATACCATACTTAGTATTTAAGTTCAGCAAGACCAGTGATCTTCAAAACATGTTCCTATTAGTGTAAGGGTGTATAAAGATCACTAATTGAATAAAATTCTCCCCAAAAATATCATAGGTTTAAGATATTTGCATGAAAAATAAAATGTACACATATCTTGAATTTTCTGTGAATAGCCTGTGAAGTTTGCAATTCTGAATTAATTTTATAAATTCTGTATAACTGGGAAACTATGAGAGACAGCACAAAAGATATAGAGCTCATTGAGATACAAAATTTATGTCAAGCAGCTTTTTGAGTATAATTAGCTGTTTTGAAAGTATTGTTACATATTTAGGTTTTCCCTGGTTGAACTGTCATTAAGCGACTTAGGCAATTCTTCTTTTTTTCTCATGGCTTAATTAATCATTAAAAAAAACAAAAAACCTTACGATATGTACACACTTGTGTTTTGTTTTCTGTATTGTGCATGAAACCAAGTATTTTAACGCTATCAATGTGAAATCTAACATAGTGAAGCACATGTAAATTGCTAAAACTTACATAAGGTGCCAACTTAAATGCTCTTTCTTGCTTCTCTTACCAGCTTTCCTATTCTGTGTGTTTGCTCACATCATTAGACACTTACTGTTGAGGACTATTGAGGACTTCCAGACTATTCTGTTATGGCTGGAGGTCTCTGGATTTTTGATGAACTTGAAGAGAGGACTGAAAGCTTCCCAAGTATAGAAGAAGGTCATTAAGGTTCATCTTTCCTGAGGTAGATGTTTTTCCCAAATGTGTCATTCTTTTAGCTTTAGAACAGCCTTTAATAATTTTATTTCAGTTGCTATGTTATTTTCCCTAGAAGGGCTGACAATGCAGCTTTTGTTATTTTCTTGTATTTTATATTCCTCCAGTGCTCTTAGGAAAACCGGTACACAAGGTAAGAAAAAGTGTACAGATGTGTCCTTATGCAAGTTTTGTAAAGTCTATATTGATTAATTTGAGGTTATTTCTGTCCAAAAATGTATTGTAATGTAAAGTGAATAGAAGAATCAGTTTTTATATGAATGCTGTAATACATTAGGGATTATGAGAAATTGTAATGGGAGAGAAAGTCATGCAAATGTGACACATCAGATTTTTTCATTCTTTTATTTCTTTGCCTTTTATTTTGCTTTGTTTTGTCTTCTTTCTCTACCTTATATTCCAACTCTGTACTCCTCCTTCCTTAAACTGATGTCTTACTTTACACTTTCTCTCTTAGCTTCAACTGAATTATTTCAAACAGCGGGCATCATTATCTAAGTGTGTAAATATCTGGCTTCTTCAAGATTTCTTAAAACCTGATCTCTTTTAATACACAGATATCAATGAGCAAAAAGTGTATGCTATTAATATAAATAAAGTATTAATTAAAATAAGTAAATAAATGTATTTCTTTAGCTGTGAAATTTGGAG
Organism: Deroplatys truncata; assembly: GCA_030765065.1. Classification (NCBI taxonomy): domain Eukaryota; kingdom Metazoa; phylum Arthropoda; class Insecta; order Mantodea; family Mantidae; genus Deroplatys; species Deroplatys truncata. Next base: position 169,210,609 of record CM060987.1, on the reverse strand, counting down.
AACCTTAAGCAATCATTAATTTCCCTGTATTTTCTTCATAATTATGTTCAGATTACCTTCCCCTAACATATACATAGAAACACATACACACAAGCATAGCCCATGGAGTAAGCAACAATAAGCTTCACATTTCCCAACATATAAACAAATGTCTGATCTTCAAAGACGATTACCTGGGATTGCCATTCTTTGTTGCACCGTATCTCTCATACATGTGGCTTATCCATTTCTTCATTTCTTATCCTCCCTCATCTTCACATTGAATGCTTTATCTGTCATGAAGTTGCTTCACTTGTCATATTGCATATTCTCATAGCTCTGAACTACTTCTTGCAGTGAAGTTTTCATATTTACATCACAGGTTCTTTCTCATGAATTAAAACAACGTCTAGGTGCATGAAGGCAGTACATTGTAATACTGAATGTAACTTAAAGCCATTTAAAGAGGATGGGAAAATGCATATGAAAAAATAAATAAATAAAAAATAAAACTTAGCCTAACTCTTGGACAACTCATTATTTATGAAGCATACAAGTTTTATACAATATGCAAACTGAAATTGTTCTGTATAGTTTCTTTTCAACACTAAGCAAATTATACAATGAAGAAGCTGCATAATAAAGTGTATTAGCCATTAGTCTATATTATAACTTTTTATACTACTACACTGCACTGTTGCCATTAAACCCTGATTTTATGATTGAAAGTCATAGGGTGTAATATTACTATGCTGCATTGTTTTAGAAATTCAATAAAAAGGAGACTTTTTTATAAGTTTTTAAATGAAACAAATTCATGGTATTAGCCAGTGTTGAAACACATACATGTATATCACCAGCTACCAGAAAAAATGTACTAACTTTGCACTCGTTAGATTTATGTACAAGAGATTAAATGGTGGCTCTTATCCCCGCCTCTACACTGAAGCCACTGTGACTTCATTCTCTGGTGATTCCTGATATGTGAAATGCATGACCTTAGAATGCAGACCTCTTATTAGGTTCTTATGTGATATATCAATATACCATCTTCCTTTTGGTTCACTGTTCCATATGTCATGTATTTTCTTTTGACAAAATGTTTTACATTTGAAGATGAAGTGAAAGGTCATTTCTTTTTCTTCTTCATTACAAATCCTACATTTAGTAATTTTTAAATAGCCAAATCAACACAGCTACAACCTCCATGACCTCATAAGCCCAACCATGTTTCTTATGTGATTTCTATTTAATTTTAGAAATTCAGTTGCTCTCTTTTTACAAGGCTCCTTTATCATAAATTAGCCATGTTTTGCGCTGGAATATTTTCCCAGTATTTGGCTTCTTTTATCCATTTTAACCAATGATAAGTTCAGGCCCTATAAAAGGTATATCATATTTTTTCCTGGCAAGCGTAACACTATTCTTATTGCCTTTAATCCCAGAATGACCTGTGACCCATGCCAGGATGACCTGATTTCTCCCTCATTAAACGTTTTAGCTCTATGTCCAATAGATTTTTCTTTGTAAGAAAGCCACCGGTTGCCAAATTTAGACATATCAAATTTTGACTAATTAATGAGGTTTTTAGTATTAAATACACTGACCACAAAGTTCTTGGATTTTTTTAACAAAATAAGTTAGTTTTTACATTCTTCATGTTGTCCCACATTAAAAATAAGCCAGATTCTTGCTCGTACATTTTCTTGACTTTGCAGGTAAGAATTGGTTCTTTACACTAGACGCTACTGCTGCAATGTCAGGTGAAATGCCTAAAACTTCACTGCAACTGCTGTCATTAATATCCATAATTCTGTGTAATTTATTCAAAGTTTCATGTAAAATCTAATGATGATAGAAAAAATCACATGCTTCATAACCATATAAACAAAGTTTAATCCACACATGAAGTTTATTATAGTTTAATGTACAAGATACTCATTCGCTGTAACAGTGCAATTAGTATTTTTATTTTTATGATTATAAAATATATATATTGCAGTGTAGTAGTATAAAAATAGTGCAAAAAGCTCAATGCAATCCTTGATATGTAACGCTCAGTCAAACTTAGCACTGTAATGGATCACATTTAAATGCCCAATGAATGTGTTTTTCCACTGGTGTACAAAATACTATTTCCTTTATTTCAAACCCATAGCTTAGCCTATATGCTTAAGCTTTTATTGATTTAAATAATTATGATATGTTACATCATCTTTCTTCCTTTAAAATTACAGAAATGCTAAAATTCACATCATAATAAGAGCTGAGAACTGCAAACTACTTAAAAACAACTTTTACTGCAAAACAATATACATTAGCCTTTTTTAAAGATTCTCTAGCATTTTGTATCCAAATGTTAATTTCTGTATGCAGGTTTAACTACAGTATGTACAAATGCTTTGCTGCATTCAGTAAAATGAATAAAGTTAAACATTAATTTACTTTCTTCTTTTTACAAAATAAAATATTGAGATGGTAATTTATTTTTTAAATCTGTTACAACAGTTATTCAGATTAAAGCTTTACCTTAGTTTATACTAAATGTCTAAAAATAATTAATATATGGCATATAAAATATAAACTTAAATATATATTTCAAGTTTTGTTCAACCAAGTACTTTTAAAGGGACTAGTTTGCGAATAGAGAGAAGTAGCAAAATAAATATACTCATACTTTGAACCACATAAGTTTTAAAGTGTTAAATCATAATTTGATAATATATACATACAGCGTTTATGAACATTTTAAGTTTGAACCTAACACTTTAATATCTCACTCCAAATAAGCTAAAGCTTCAACCTTTGCAAAAATTTAGTATTTTTTTTTTTTTTTTAGTGGGGGCACATATCTCAAATAGTATTTTAAATATAAAGCAAAAATTTTGTTGCTCTTTTAGAATAAAATTGTCTAAAATATAAGAGTAATATTGTGAAATATAATTACAAATAAAGGCTGTTTTTACAGAAATTAGGAATTTTTATTTGGAAAAACTTTAATACTGAGGAAAAAAAATTTATCAACAAAAGTATCTATAGGGGCACTATCATAATAGCCTACTTTATTGTATTTAGAACAAACAGAGCAAAAAATAAAGCTCTTAAAACAATTCATGTTTTAGCTGTGTGTACCAAAATACAGAAAGAGCAGGCCTAATTAATTTTTATTTATATAAATGATTCACAGCCAATCCAAAAGAAAGAACAAAAAGAAATAAAAAACAAAAAGTTTTAACAAATGGTTGTGTGCCATGGCTTAGAATATTCTTAGGATCATTATAAGGCTCTATAATCTTAATAAAATTCTGATAACAAATAGTTATATAACTGCAGTTTAAAGTATGGGTAAGTTGATTTCAACGTTTCCATTGTTTCACATATACTAATCCCCTTAACTTAAAAATGTTTTAAGTAGGAGAACCACATTACGTAAATGTTACTTTACATTCTGTTTTAGATATTAAACAAAATATTTAAAACCAAACAAGAGTGCTCTCTTTATCCTATATATATAACCTATTGCATTTTCCTCAATTTTTTTCTTTAAGCTTATTGCATTGGCTTTATTTCCTTAATATTCTATCACTATAAAAATGTTTTATAATTCTGTTTTGCAATTACATTGTAGCTTTAAAAATTTTAAAAATATTACTTATTTTATAAAATTATGACCTTGAAGCTTACAAAAATCAATGCTTCCCACTTTAGTAGGTACACTTAACACTAATGTAATATATCCTCTTATACCTACATATATTAAACTCAGTTTGTAAAAATGAAGAAGACTGTATCGAGATAAAATGCATTTCATGCTTTGAGACAATTCATTAACATATTTCATGACCAAACTATAAATTTTATGATGATAAACGCAAGAAAATTAAAATACATAGTGAATGGCTTTAAGAGTTTAAGTGAAAGTAAGATTGTATTTCTTAACTCTTTTGAAAGGAAGCAATGTGTTTTACTATAAATTCAGTTTTAGCAAGCACCCCGAACATTTCTGATGGCACTAACCAACAGTTTAGCTGCTTGCCAAGTTGGACTGCTCTAAGTCGACATGAGAGAAAGCATACTGTAAAATGTACATTACTTACTTCTTACAGAACCTGCTGGAAGTGTTATCCTTTGGCTTTTATGCACTACTGACATCTGCAGATAAAATTTCCCTTGACTTAGCATAGTTTGTCTTAAAAAATTTCATGGTAAAAGGTTTGTTCCAATCTTACAGACAATGTAGTGCCAACCCACTCACCTGATCTCATCCCTTGTGAATTTTATCTAAGGAAAGAGTTAAAATATAGGGTGTACAGATCAAATCCCATCCCAAGGAAGAATTGAAAACAAAACATTCATTAATTTCTGTAGACAAGATCTTTGAGCCAATGGAAGTTTTATCCTCAGATATGAGCAGTGTATACAAGCTGGGGGTCATTTCCAGTACCTTCTGTAAGAGGTTAGCACTCACTGTATATTTCACAATGTGCTTTTCTCAAGTCAGCGCAACTGCCCAGACCTGGTCACACTCGGTAAGCAGGTTCAGTTGCCAATTAGTGTGGCTTCTGAAATGTTCAGGGTGTTTGTCAAAATTGACCCTATACCCGATTGTAGATGTGGAAGTATTAGAAGGAACAAATTATCATGAAAAACAGAAAAGTACTATTTTTTTTCTCTCTGAACTGGTAGATATTTTGCAGTGATATACTCAGTCGTAGTCATTTGTTACACATGATCTTAAAGTGGATGAGGACATTGGAACAGTAAGTGTCCAGCCATATGAGTGTTGCCATTGTAGATGCATGAGGAACTGAATAACTGTTTAATGTCAGGAGTATCATTATGCATGATAATGAGAGACAGACAGCACATGGTAGTAGCCATCAGAGCTGAATTTCCACTACTGTCGTGCTTTGGACAAGATACTAAGAGGATAACAGTTTATCACCAATATGCACAGCCATACACACACTGACTTGTGCACAGGACACAGTTTTTGAAGAAGCAAAGATGCAAATGTATCAATGTCCAGGGGACAAAGCAGAAAAATAGAGAATTACTGCTTCTTTTCATTTGCATAACAAAGATGAGCTCTGTTACTTTACTTTTCTTGTCTAATCTTCTAACTAACTCAATTATAGCAGCTATTATGGCTGGCATGCCTATTTGATGTCCATGCTAGTACTGAGGAACAAAATGACAATAATAATGATATTAGTGACAAAGTTTCCCAAGTATGACTATTGTGTTTTAAGGGTACTTGATGCCAAAGTTTTGACTCCCTGCCCAAAAAGAGAAAAGAAATTTTTAAAATGTTTCATATAAAAAATCCTCAAGGCATTATTTAATTAGGATCCAACTGCACTTTTGACGATCTGGATATTTAAATGCACATACGTGTTGTTTAAGTACAAGTGCATATGTATGTGCAAATAGTATGTGAAATTTTGAAGCTTAATTTTCTCATAACTTGTTGTTCTTTTCTTTCTACTTTTTTACCTTTTTTTTACTTTAAATGTTCCTCGTGATGCAATTTTTGTTAAAACTTCTTTCAAATTTTCAGTATGTGTTCTCTGAAGGTGTGTGAAGAGATCTAAAGAGCATTTTGTTGATATACAGTGTAGTTTGAATTTAGTAATTTAATAAACAATGGCTTTTTAGCAAATTAAAAATGTTATATACATTTTAACATTTTTTTATAGGAAATGCTTTAATGCTACACAAAACATAATCTTTGATTGTAAATAATCATATTCAAGTAATAAAATTCAGCAAGTTTAAAAGTTTAACATTTTCATTATGTGGGATATTTCACATAGGACTCAATTTTCTTTTTTGAAAATGATTTTTTTGCAAAGTTAAATATACCAGATTGCAAAAATTGGTTTTCTATTATAATTATGTTGTACAAATCTGTGAGAAAATGTTTTGACTAAATTGGCTGGAATCTGTTGAAATTAACAATTTCCATACCAGCATCCTTAAACAACTTAGGTGCAGGTATTTGTTTCATTTTAACAATCCTGCCTGAAAGCAGGATTCACTACTGTTAGAACACATCATATGTCTAGCTTGACATCTTGATTACTATCCTCTTAGTTTAATACTATTCCATGTCGAATGCTGGAAAAAGAATTCTTGATAATGCTTGGTTATGCCTGGATACTGAAAGAATATTATGCAAATGTGCAGTGAAGCAAATCTGGAAACAGAATTTCCCAATGTTGGAGGTTTGTATAACAGACATCCTTTCATATTCTAAAAAAGATTGCAGTTAAAGTATGCCACAAAACTCAGGTTTTCTTACAACGTATAACTGTGACCACATGTTTGATATACAAAGTTAAACTTTTGCATGTGAAAAAGCACTTTACTGAAATCAGTCTTCTTCATTAGCTACCAGTTCTACTGCATGAAACATGAACATGCATCAGTGTTATGATTCTTATGTGCAAGGCTACCACCAGTTGGAAGTAGTTGTCGTGTTGGCCAGCATGCGAGGGAGGAAGGAAACAAGGATTCAATAAACTCCTACAACAATAAATCAAAACAAAATAAAGAAAATAAAAAGGAAGTCAGTACAATATAAAAATATGTTTCCTTAAATTCCAATACAGAACCATTCCAAAGGATTGCAATCACTTAAATGTTACAAAAATACACTTTAAAATATACATATATGTGTTACTCTACAAACAATCAATTTATTATTCAATGCCTTCATGTACTATAACAGAATATTTTACTTTGATAAGGCTTGATGCTATAAGTAAAATCAAAATATGCAACGTGCTCCAACATTCACTTAAATGTCTATCTATATTTCTCTTCCAGACACTTTTCTTCTCAGAATGACACTCAGGGGAGTTAGCCACAGGGAAGGAGAGGAAAATGAGACTTTATTTCAAGCTAAGCAATGGTTTTGGTATTTGGATTGTACATTGTATTAATCCTGTTCATTAAAAACTAATGAGTTTATTTCCTCTTCTTTTTACATGATCTGAGCAAAGATATCTTTTTAATCTTTAACTGATATTGCAGCTTACTGTGGGACTGAAATAACAAATAGCAAGTATTTCCTGTGTCATTTTAATCTTGCCCTGATGTGCAGAGCTTCAAAGTTCTCAGCTGAGAGTATCTTTATAATGGCACATTTTAATAAACTAATGTATTTCATGTTTAACAGCATGTTATCATACAAGGGCTGTAAGTGGACTTATAAAATAAAAAATTCTAGAAAAAACAAAGTAAAGTGAGATTGTTTTTTTTTTTTTTTTTTTTTTTTTTTTGAGGTTTTTAAGAACTTCAGTGTAATACCTAATAGGGCCATAAGTTCTGTCAATCTTGTGGTCTTTGCTTTTTTAAGCTGAGACAAGCACTACTAATTTGTATTTATCCATGCCAATGTTCAGCTTCCTCTGTAATTGCTGATAGAAGAGAATTAAGTCCTACAACTGTACTATTATATGGGGAAATTATTTGACAATGTTTTCATAAAACAGACACTCTTCTTTTCTTAGTTTCTCTACTATCTATATATATTAAGTGGAAGTATTGCATTCCACCTAAAAGTTTGATATCAAGGTTTCACTGGAAATACAATTTTGAGGCTTCCAGAATAGAAAAAACAAACTATTTTAGAAAAAGGTGTTTGTGTGTGTGTGTGTGTGTGTGTGAGTGTGAACAGCATAAATTAAACACAAAAAGTCAGTTAAATACCCAACTTGGTAATTAAGTTCAAAATCTTCCAAAGATTAGGCATGAAAATTTTCAAGAAAATTACCATCCCCCAAACTACACTTTACATGGTAATACTTTCCTTATTTTTTATTTTCTCAAAAATGGTTCTAAGGGTTTTGATTAAAATATATATATGTCTTAGAAATTTGCATCACAAATAAAATGTATGTCTCAAATGTTCTGCAAATAGTCTATGAAATTCTCTTGATTTTGGAATGAATTTTGTATAATTTGTAAACCGGAGGAGATAGACAAGACCCTACTGCACAAAAAATGTAGATCTCATTGAAGAACCTGATATATGTAAAATACATTTTTATTTTTGGTGTGTGTGTGTGTGGCATTAATCATTTCTGAGATATTTTTCATTACTGGTTTGAATCGTCAAATACTTTATACCTTATTCAACTGCTATGTTTCCATTTTTTTTTCTTTGTTGTGGTCATGCAAAGAGAATCACAGGGTGATCCACTTTTAAAGATTTGATTATAGCTTACTGCATTCCCCTAGTACCTACAATTTGCAAATGTTTATCTTGATTGATATGACGCAGATAGAAAAATAAGCTTTCATAAGAATAGTTTGTAGATAAGTGGGTAGAGAAGGTCATGTGAATGTAACACATCAGACTTTTTAAAAGAATATTGGGTGGAAGGGTGCAGATGCCATCTTAAGAAGTGATTCTATGCATAAAGGATAAATGAATAATTATAATTCAGCTTTAGTCTATAAACACTTATTTCAGCAAAAACAAAATGTTTACTGCACTTTTCATATCCTAATTCACATACAGAGTGATTAAGGCAGATCTTATGGAGAATATGATAGAAGAGCGACTAATCTATCTTCTTTTTCTTCTTAAGGCAACTTATTTCATCATAATTTAATATTTTTGTTTGTAAAAATGATAATGTATGATGAAATTACACCACAACAGCAGCTAAATAACTGACCCCCACCCACATCACCTCACACTTGTGGTTATCACACGACCGCTCATTATCAGACATTCATATCTGCAGTATAAACATTGTTATCAACTAGTACACCATTTTTATTTCCTTTTATTTAAGGTTTAATGGTACTCAATATTCAATTTCTGACAAAATTTAGAAAAAAATATAATCTTTTTCAAATTATTGTGTATAAAATCCTAAATCTTTACCACTTTAAAATGTTCCCTTAATGTAATTTTTATTCCAGTTCTTGATATCAGGTATAATTTTGAATTTAGGGTTTTAATAATTTGATACACCAAGGGAGGTGGCACCGTGGTAATGTGCACCTTGCATTCATAGATCCCGGGTTGAAAACCCCAGGGCCAGCTAACCTGACCAAAGGTTTTTTTGCAGTTTTCCTCAGTCACTAGGCAAATGCTGGGTTGGACAATTTAATCTGCTAATTTTCCTATCATTGCTTTCATCATTACATTTCATTCCCTTCTTCTAAAGTGCCATACCAAGCATTGGGCTGATCACCCATCCTGGATATGTAATGATTCATATGTTTGCTTGCTCCTTGAAGGCTACTGACCAAGGCATTGGGGGTGTAAGTCCTACAAAGAGAGGGAAATCCATTGAAGAAGAAGAATTTGATACTTGATTTACTTTTAGAAAAATTAAAAGTGTTACGTACTGTTATTATTTTTTTGCAGGAAAAGCTTTAATTTTATATGCAATTTAATCTTTGCTTGTAAAACACTATATTCAAGGAATAATAAATCAAATTTAGAATTTTCAAGTTTTCAAATTTTCATTACATGGGGCATTTCATACAAGATGTTTTTCATTTTCTTTAATTAATGTTTTGTAAAGTTGGGTTCATAGGATAATGAAAATTAATTTTCTGCTATAATGTTATTGAAGAACTCTATGATAAAGTATTCAACAAATTTGTAGAAATGAGCAATTTTAGTACTGATAGTACTTATATAAAATGTCTTACTTTGTTTTATTGCATTTCCTTAACTGTAAAACAATGATAAATTACCTTACTTTATTTATTCTCATGCAATGCTTCAATTAAGCACCTGAACCTTTTTGTATGAAATAGTTATAAAGTACTGCATCTATTTTATTTTCACATTAAGTGCATAATAAGTAAACACACTTAATTTAAAATATTTACATTCTTTTACCATTTCATTCAAACTTAAAACAAAACTTGTTTCAGTTGCTCTCATTAAACATTAAGCATTTTACTCAAAATGCACAAAAGAATTGTCTTGTGTTGTCTGTCTAGGCAAATTTAATATATTCCCATAATGCAGCAACAATTTCGCAGGTACATTGGAAAAACAGAATGCATTCAACCTTGCAAAGGGCCTAACTTTACCTGCCAAGTGATTTTCCCTGCAAGGGAAAGCATGCATTTAACAAATGTTTCTGCATTTTAAAGCTTTTTTTCTGATATTTTTAAGTATTTTTCTGCATTTTAAAGCATTTTTCTGTAATCTATCAGTGTTTGGTCTCTTTCGTTAAACTTTGTAGGTTTGTTCTGTAAACTTTTTAAATATATTCATCAAGCTCTATCTCTGGTTTAAAAGATGACATCTATACTCCTTCCACTCAGTGTGCATGTTTAACAAGTTTCCTTTTTCTTTCTTTTCACAATTTTTTTTCAAATTTGTGACAGAACTTATGTCTCATTAGGTACTTTCTGGTGATAATTAACATGATTTGTTTCTTATTTAAATACTGCATAAATCTCCTTGATTATATATGCTGTTTCATTGTTAAAACAAATCACTGCTATAAGAAGCAATTCTTTTCATTACACAGATTCTGTGTTTTATTACAACGAATAGCTTTGTAATAAAATGTCTTGTGTTTTCTTTTGTAACTTTAATCTCAGATAATGAATGCAAAGATTACCTAAAGCTGTAGGATATTCACCCTAGAAATGGAAGGAAAATGTCAAGTGAAAACCCTAGTTAGGCTGTGCACACAACCAAAACCCACAGCGTGAGGTGGCTGGTTGCTTTTGTGTATTGTTTTTAATAGCAGTTAGGCAACGTCCAGTGCATGTAGACAGTGTCATCAAGGAGATGAGGAAGCATGATTGCTTAAAAAGAATTTTACAAGATGTACCCAGATAATATGAAGATACTACTCAAATAATGCTACTCTGTTGTGTGTATAACAAAGAGCTTTTCTACTGTTTATTATATAAATAATTCATGATGCTCCCTGTTAATAAGGCTGTTTCCCATTTGCGGACCTGAGGCTGCATCTTTAATGATGCAAAAAGAATAAATAAATAAAACAATATTTAAATACATCAACTTAACGCCAAAGAGCAAAACGTTTTATACATATGAAAATAATACCCAAATAATTTTCAAAAGAGCTATTTAAAATCAACATAGTTGCAAGAGTGATACTGCAAATTAATGTAATGTGCTTAAAAAAACAATCTGGATAACATGCAACTGAAATCATAGCTCTGTGTCATTCATGTTTACTGCTTCCATTAAGCTCAGTTTTTGTAGAAACCAACTCCAGCTGGAGGTGATGGTAGTAAGAAAGTCGTCAAGATGGGAACAAAGACTGTAATATAAGACATCATTTGGACAATAGCAAAGCATTCAAATGATGATTCTTAAGACTAATGGGGCATATCTTAAGTAGTTTTTAAGTCATAAAATGCTGCTCTATCCATGTTTGAAATCAAAAGTACACATAATGATCAGATATTCACTTTGCTTTTCTGTATAAAGGTTATACATAAATGCTGCAAAGGAAATAAAACACTAGAGATATCTACTCCTTATTAACAATGTTCCATGAAATCAGAGTAAAATTTGGTGATATGAACACAAAATGCATTCTCCCCTTCAATTATGCAATTTTAAATATTTTAACCCTCCCCATTTATCTTTTGGGCTGGAAGTCATAAAAAAATCTGTCATGTTTGCAATAAAGGGGCAGAAAATGCTTCTGATACATTCAAAAAAACATAATATGAATATGAGACACCCTAAACCTCACCAATTTAAAATTTTTTAAGATGTTATGTAACCTATGTCTGTTAAGGAAGAACAGAACTTTTCAATAGTGAAAGAATTATCAAAATTGGTTGAGTGGTTTTTGAGATTACCCTATAAACATGCACCTACAAATGTTATCCCTTTATAGTATTACTATTTACGCCATCAAGCAGAAAGGCTCAGGCATCTGAGACTCACATTCAGGAGGTAATTGTCACTGAACCATCCACCCTGATCTTGGTTTTACTCGTGACTTTCCTAGCTCGGAAGGCAAATGCTGGAGTGGATAACCTACTACCAAGAACTTTCATGACCTTCAGTTTGTTTCCTTCCATCTTGCAGGGTTAAGTGTAGTAGATGGTGGTGTGTGACATGTGCTTTGAGGAGAAAACTGTTTCTTCCCTGAATCCACCTGAGAGGCTGGGGTGATTGAAGGAGCAGCAGAGGATGTCCAATCTCATAATGTTAGGACCCTGCCACCTTCAGATATTGCACACCTTCATACTCTCGCCTCATCCCTTCCCCCAGAAGTTAGTAGACACAGCACGCCTAGCATACACTGCAGTGCTGAAATCCTACTCCATTTCTTATCCCTATCCCTATTGGTGTTCTCTCTAAACATGTAATATTGAATATTAGGTTAAATTTTTAATATCATTTTCAGTCTGGAAACAAGTAAGTTTGAACATCTGCAATAACTTTGTTTAGGGCATAATACTTTATGTGCCAGTTATTTTCAGATGATTTTACAGGTGTTTCTGTAGAACTTACCAGTTGTGTTGCATTTCAGATCTGACTTTTTGATGAAGTAGTGCACTTTTATGTCTGTATATTTGAATGCTTGTTTGAAGAAGTAGGAGCTTCTCTTCATGCTTTTATTCATCCACAGCATACATTACTAACATTTTGACACAAGAAAGCAAAGTCAACATCTTGTCATAATGAATCAGATTTTCAACTGTTTAGAGCATGCACAGTATGGAATTCTTTCACTTAAAAAGTACTTAAAAGCGCTCAGTTGCTATGTCCTGCAGAGTACAGCATCAAAGCCTGCAACCATGCCAAGATTCATGACTTAAAATGCTCAAATGAGCATGCCGATGGTATCGTGCAATAAGAATATCATGCCCAGAGCATGCAATCATCAAAGGCTCACCAACCTGGAAGAGAGGCTGAACTGGAACTAGAATGTTTATCGTATTCATCCGATGCAGCTGGACAAAAACATACATACACACATAGTCAAGTTCAGGGTTTCATCAGGTTTATCACCCTACACCCCTTCACCCTCAAATACAAGCATCATCAGTATTACAAACTTACGATGCTACACAAATTTAGAGGTCAAAATTCTTATAAAGCACATATGAAAGTCCCTAATTCTTTATTGTTATTAGTAAAATAAGATAATGTTAAGCTCCATGATATTCACACCCTGAACCTGACTCTCAACATTTTATACATGACTTAATTTTGTCATTTCAATATTTAATTTAAAAGGAAATGCATTCAGGTTCAGATAGAGTCAGTGCTCTGCTGATCTTACAACAGTTTCAACGTGTTTCAAATAATCACACTCCATTGCTAATGTAACAGTTTTAAGTGAGTTTCAATACATTAATGAGTTGAGACATGCCTAAATACACGACTATTTGGTTAATTTATGTGATATGCAAAACTTTTGAGTGTTAATTATCATGCCATCAAAGAGAGGTTAGGCATTCTGTGCTCACTAACATATCCATTCTCATTTTGTCCTGAAGCAGTTCTACACAAGCATTCCTAAATGTCTGTTTCTCTTTTTTGGTATTACAATATACCACGTATAGCATAAAATGTGTCATAAGCTTCAGGCATAAAACATATGGCAATTTAATACCCTATACACCAATCACAAATATAGGTACATAAAAATTTTAAAACAGTTAAATGTGTTTAATTAAAAACTCATAGTATTAATTATTAGAATATATTAGCTAGTCTCATTTACTCATTTTTTTTTAATTCCAGGAATTTAAAACACACAAGCTAAACCAATATTCTTACAAATGATTATCACCATTCAGAATCTACTTGATAATGCATTTACTGACGTATTGCTTCTTAAATACTGGGTGATTAAATTTATTTGGAACTTGGCAACACTAACTATAAATATATAACCGCTACTCAGCATACCTTGCTTTGTAGTGCTCTTGTAGGCAACAGGACATTTTCAAGAGCAACTGCACAATATATTAAGTACCTCAAAGAGCTAAGTATTTGATACTATGGTGATCTAGTGAGTACCATCCTCAAGCAATGTTATTTTTGAACTTGAAGGATAACCAAGGGTCTCCATATTAGAATTTTGGCTTGTACTTGAATAGTTTTCTTCTAGCTTTCCCACAATTTCAGCAAGTTTCCATAAAATGAAAAGGTTAACAGATCAGTGGAATGCAGTCATTTTAATTGTGGTACCAAATCCAAATGCTTTTTTTCTTGCGACAGATATACTGTTTCTTTTCCTGCAACGGAACTCAGTTACCCAGAGCAGATCGATTGCTGCAAACTTCAAGATGTTAACATAGACCAAATGTAGGAAATGATGACACAGAGGCCATGAACATAATTACAACATATTAGTAAAGAAACGGGTTGTTGTATGGTGGTGAAGAAAATAATAAAATTGTATCCATATAAAATAGCATATCTTTACCAGTTGCAAGAAACTGATCTGCCAGTCCATATCAACTTTAGTATACTACATGGTTTGAAATGATGGTTCTCTCTCCCCCTCTCATTCTCTGAGGCACTCTATATTACTCAGAACTAAGTGGTAAGACTACACCATGTTAACACTTTCTCTTAAATAATTACATCATCAGTTCCAAGAGGTTCCAAATAAATTTCATCGCCCAGTGTTTAAAGAATGTTGGGGTGCTGTGATCTAGAGCAGAGATGGGCATTACTGCACATCTATGAACAGGGTGACATCACAGTTCCCATCCATGAACTTCTCTGCCATCATGGCAGTGGTGCTGCGTGATGTATAGAGGGAAGAATGGGATGAACTGGCTTTAATATTAACACAAATATTCTACATTTCTGGCATTAAGTGCTTCTGGACATTAATCTCTTTAACACAAAATTATATTATATTAGCATAGGTTCCAGCTGAATCATCTCAAGACTGATTAATAATAGAAATCATATGATATTTGTTACTGTCTAAACATTGTTGACACAGGCTTCATTAAAAGTTGCATTTGGAGTTAATTAGTTTGTTGTCATTTGTTTTCACTTCCCAGCAAATATACACAGGTTTCACCCCAAAACAAATGAATCAATCACAATTAATGCTTGAAATATTTTAAAAATTTTATTTTGATTTTGGAAAAGTAAACAAAGTCAGTAATTGCTGGCATGACGAGAAAATTAACTACTGCTTCTGTGACAGTAAGCTTTTGCTAAGTCTGCTTTCCAGATAAAGGCAGAGAGCAAGAATTTAGGCCACCTATGTCTTCCTCATTACTTATGGCTTGGAAATTCACTGGTTTGATGCTAGCAGAAGTCCTGGGATCAACTCCAGCCTTTTTTTTGCATTGTATACAGAACATCTACATCAGTTATGGCATTATCACTCACTCAGCAAAAAAAAAAAAAATTGTAAGTTTTTTGAACAGTGCCAATAAATAACAGTTTTAGCTAACTCTGGTCTAGTATTTGCTATAACTTCCAAGAGTATCCCTAATGCCAGTACAAGAGCATTGGTTTAGCTCTTACTAGGGTTTAGGTAGGAAAACTGGGGTTGCCAATCCCCAGCTGTGGTAATATAGACCCTTTAAAAAGTCATTTCAAAATTTAAAGCATAATAAATGTAATTATATCCTAGTCAGAGTGAACACCATTGTGTTGTACAATCAATAGGGTAAGTTTATTATCATCCTATTGCATTTTAACTAACTAATAATTTAGTTTATATTACAGCAGGATTGTTTAAGATGCAAGTCACTATTTTAGCCCTAATATTATATACAACTTCTACGACAGTGTGGTTGCAAGGGTAGTGCCCTCATGCTATGGCACTAATTGAATAAAACAAAACAGAAATGCATATTTCATGAGAAACTTTTTTTTTTCATATATGTTATGTTAAGCCAGAATACAATATTTACCAATAAGGAATTCAATGACACGCATGATGGTAGCTGCTCAGAGAAGCTAACTAAGCAGTGCAGCATTACTATTCTATTAATTTGTGCCTGAGCAGCAGTGGCAAATCTTGGACATGTGCAAAAGAATTCAGGGCTTCCACTATAGTTGTCGAGGGGTAAGAGGATAAAACATATTTGTGTCTTTTAGTACCTGACACTGTTCCATATGGTAGCACATGCAGACAGAGGTGCCAACATTATGTTATCCACAAAGATTTGATGCAATGCAAATTAAAGGCATTCATCTATATTTTGGCTCTGTTCAAGTTAGTGCAAAATTGATTTTATTTCACATTTTTACAAGTTCATTCCTGTCTCTTTAATCATATTTAAACTTAAACAGCAGTCATTTCCAATAATGTTGCCTGCAGAGCTTCCCAAAGCTGGAAGTCGTGGTAAACCAAAAGGATTTAAATACCCAACCATCACAATTTCTGCGAGCCTTCATAAAAGCACAGTGAAGTAGTGGACAAAAGCAACTGTATACTAAATTTAATAATAAACTCTAGTTCATGATATTTTGATATTTATTTAATTTCTTTTCTTTACATAAATTACATCCTTGATAAATAATACACATTTAAGAGTCTAACACTTTGATAAATTAGGCACCACATACCTTAACCCCTGATTGTAATAAACTGTATGCATTTATTTGAAAATTTAAAGCTTGCACTAAGGAAGGAATGAATTAGATTATTAATCTTTAATAATCTTGTCTAATTTCCAGTAGGTAAATTATTGTTGGTACTGCTAGTGCATTCATGCTCCACTTGCTTCCGTTTACAATGCTATTATAAAGCAACAGATTTCTAACCAATTTAGAAAATTTAAAGCAATTAATCCTTTAAAAGATTTCTGATATTCTGTTTAAAACCTCAGCAGTGCAACTGGTAAGTATGTTATAATCAGATATACTTACTCCATTAACTTGACGTTTGTAATCTTTAAATCTCTATTCATCTGACTTTCAGTTTATCGCCACAATAAAGATTAGGTTTGATATCCAGCAAGTGAATAACTGAATATTTTCTGTTGCAAAAAACTGGAAAAGCTGCTTACTCCACGGAAAAAAATAATTCAAATATATTGACAATATATATATACCTATATATATATATATATATATATATATATAAAATATACATAAAAATATTAAAATTCCTTAAAGAAACTATTTCTAAAATCATATCTTTCAAATAAAATCCAGCCAAAAAAGTATTCCACATAAAGCAAAATTTGATACCATAAAACAAGATGAAGTAAACAGCATAAAAATTGATAAATTTCCTATAATAGTATAGTATGAAAAGAATATCTTGAAAATTTTTTATGTGAACACTAAATCCTGCTATTTGGTTAGAAAAGTTATGCTTTAGTTTCTTTCCCATCCCTAAATACCTAAAACATTTATAGTGCTTTAAAGTTTGAAATGACATTAAAATAAAACTTTTTGTTGATACTAATAAGTTCTTGCAATGAGTTTGTTACTAATGGCAGCAGCATGTGAACTTAGTTCTGTTATATTCTGGTATCATGATTTTAACTTAATGGTGATGATGCAATTCCAGACTACCATATCTTTGCTTATGCCAAAACTACTCTAAAAGTTAAGAAGCATTTGATACCTGTATCATCACACATATCAAAAAAACCTTTACTGAGTATAACCATTTTAGCATTCTACCACAAAAGATTCTGACATATGGCAGAAAGAATACATCAACAACATAGAAATGGCATGATTGAAGACTCTCATGGCCCATGTCACCATTAAACATATCTTCTGGCCTAGGATGGCATGATGGAATATTAAAAGCATTAAAACTTGACGTTTTATCCATGATTGTGATGGACACCTTCAGATGTAAAGGTGAAGGCAACTGCACTTCATCTAGAATCAGTCCAATATTTGTGTGGTTGCTGTAGTGGGAGGAGTTGTTTGGGAGTTTCTGTATTCTGATTGGCTGTTTTGTGTACCAATATGGAGACAATATGGGGATCCAGATCTGATTTAATTTTAATCCATCTTCTAGTTTAAATTTATTGTGATGCTTGTATATTTCAATAGCTTCTGTTTACACCATTGCATAATTATATTTTGTAGTTGAAACTATGTATGTTTGCTCAAACAGAATATTTTGACTGTCAAGCAAGAGGGTGTGCTCAGCAATGACTAGTCTGTGTGTCCAAGACAGCACCATCTTTTATGTTTAGCAATTTATATCTTAACTCTACATTTTGTAGTCCCTATATATGATTGGCGGCATATACATAGGATTTTGTAAACACCAGCAGAGGAGAGCAGATCTGGTGGGTGTTTTGCCAATGTTGAGAAGGCTTTTATTAATGGTAGTCACACCAGTAAAGAATCTGAAGTATCATAAATCCTAGAAATTCAGAAATCAACCAGTTAAATTGACCAAAATTTATAACTAAGGTCTTCCTCCTTATACTGAAGGCATTACCTACTCTATTGGAAAAAAAAAAATATAATATTAGATAGACAGCAAATTAAAACCATATTTCCACCTAAAAGTAAAATTCAAGAATTACAAAACTCAGCAAAGATCCATTAGATCTACTTTTCACTGCCGATGTTAATGAAAGCTTGTGTGCCTGCGGTGAATCGCATACAGGCACCACAAAATAGTGTTAAGTGTAGCTAAAACATAAAAGATGCTGCCACCTTGGATACATGGATAAGTCAGCAATTGCTAGGCATGCCATCTTGTGGAAAATCACAATATTCTGTTTGAGTACACATAGGTACTTTCAACTACAAAACATAATTATATAAGTGTGTAAAGAAAAGCATATATACAAACATCCCAATTATTTTAATATAGAAGATGTATTAAAATTAAATCAGATCTGGAACCCCATATTATGCTTCTGTGTTAGTAACACTACAGTCAATCAGAATACAGCAACGGTAAAACATCCTCCCATCATACCAATGGTATAAATATTGAGCTGATCCAGATGAGCTGTAGTTGCCTTCATCTTCACCTTCTGAAGATATCAGCCAGTTTTGGATGAAATGTTGAGTTTGAATGTTTTCGATACAACCGCAGCATCCTAGCCTGTAAGATATATTTTATGATGTAAATATTGCTTTCCCTACCACCTCCAACTCTAATGCCCAGAACTGATCTAGAACCTACACTCATTCAATATCATTTTAAATAAAATTTCTTCTAACTTCTTTGTTCACAGAACAAATATAGGTACATATATTTCTTTTTAATAATTTCAGTCTAGATCTTAAAGTCCAATTAAGCATTTATCTCTAGAGAGTAACTGTGAGAAATGATAAAATTTGTTCATAACAAACCGGTTTGATATAGAAACAGACCTTTAGGATGAAATAACCATTGTTGTAATTTACAAACATAACTTACCATTGCGATATGTTGCATCTCTTGAGGAGGCAGGGGGTACCTGTAGATATTCACGTGGAGCTGTCGGAGTTTGAGTTAACGCTTTCTGTACAAGACCAGTCAGGTTGGCCAACTGTCGCTCCATGTGTTCTACCCGGATCCTAAAACAAGCACCATGAGTGAGATAATTTCGTAATGCTTCCTTTGTTGCTTCTCTTACATGCTGCATGCCTCTTAATGCCACAGGTTCTATGAAATAAAATTCTGCAAATGCTAACAAAGAGAAAATAATAGTTTGCAAGCTCAGAAGTAATATTACATTTAATAAATATATACCACGGCAGTTCATCACTGCTTAGGTAACTCTGAATTAAGTTTTCCAAAACTCTGTTTGTAAATTCCATTTAATTCATTTTCACATCAGAACATAGTTTAGTTGAATGCTTCAAGGCTAAACATACCTACTGTTTAACATAAAAATAAACTAACTAATACCAGCAACTGTTTCTAATTAAAGCTTTCAGGAATGAACATAGAATTAAAACAGAGCTGTATAACAAGAAAACAAAAATCTAATCACATATATAAGCAAAATGACTAAGGCCACAAGGGGTGTTATATCTTTCTCCTTATTACATTATTTTCATTCTATAAACATGTTGCCATAATAAACTAACATATTTTTGTTTAATTATTTATTTTGCTAGAGAAATACTACATAAAATCTAAACAATAATAAGAGCTCATTTTAACACCATCCCTAGAAGTTCTTGTGCTCAGGGTGGGAGTGGGAAGAGGATTCTTTGCAAATATACATACACAGCACACAAGTATGCAGTAATGGTAATATTATTAAACAATAATAAACTAAATTAGTAATTGTGACAATAAAAACAATAATGCATAACATTAATTTTAAGTTATAAAAAGCTAATTTTGTTACACAAATTCTTTAGTAACTAACACTCAAGTTTAAAAGAGAAGAAAGAATATTATGCCTACGTAATACTTATAACAATTAACAAATAATAATTCAATTAATTTAAAGCATACAAAATCAATTTTGATACGGTAATTTGTATCACAAATTACTCAGATGTAATTAATGATAGTAATATGAATATGTATTTTATGTAACATTGATTTCAGAGGTCTATTAATTGTAATTATTATTGGTAAATAATAATATACGGCTTTACTGAAACTGTCAACAATAACGCAATAATGCAGCAATGGGGTGAGTTGTTTATCATTACCGGGAACCAGGAAGTTACGTAATGTTTCGCGCCTTTTCGATAGAAGTTTCTAGAACATTTCCTAAAGCATATGTATTCGTGGTTTTCATTGGATATTAAAATAGACGCTAATGTTGGCGCGTTTTATTAGCCAATAGCAGTTCATTTATAATCTTTAGGCGTATCTTGAGGCAAGCGTATAAATAAGCCAGGCCCGAGGTAGCTTGCTGTTCAGTTCATCAAAATTTCGTGTACACTACACATCGTCAGCCAGTCCTTCATTTCGCCAAGTTACACGCAGCAGAATTACGAGAATTATTATAAAGTATTATACATTTAAAAAAAATTACATAAAGTTGAAGTATGCGAGTTAAAAGTGATAAATAAGAAGTTATTACAAACAGTTTCAGTTTGGCGAGTATCCAGATCCATATGTAAAAGTGTTTGTGAACGTGTTCGACAATAAAAGTTATAAAACCAATTTCTTCATCAGTATCATTTCTGGATAAAGGATTCCTTTCCGATTCACACCCTGCAAGAGTTAAATGTCGACCTAAATAGCTAGCCGGAGAACATCTAAAGTGAATTATTTCAAAACTGATACAAATTGATATGCCAGAGGGAGCTACGAACCAGACAAAGGAGTGACGTCACAAGATGGCAACGCGTGAAGTAAACACACATGCATAAACATCACAAGCATCAACATTATTTGTAATACCGTTGCAAATTGGCATCCAAACGTGGTGCTATAATAATGTTACAACATTTGTACTACTACAATTTTCCTTAAGGAAATCCCTTCTTGATAAAGCTTTTAAATGTGTTTTTTAATTTAAAAATGCTGTGTGCCTTAAATTTGGATATTTTAAGGTCCCTGCATCCAAAATAAACTTTTAGAAAAAGATCCACATTTTGTGTAACACATAATCAGCCTGCTCCGTTACTTGATGGTAACCTAGATGCTTAGTACTCACTGACAGCTGTAATTTTACTTTGCATACTTATAATTGTTTGTGCTTTACTATCTGATTGTTTTTGCTACTTTATATCTTAGTCTTGTCTTTTTTTCTCCCCCTTCCTTTTGGTAATTATTCACAATTTTGTTATTAGAGAGCGAGGCACTAAACGTATCACTTTCTCCCCCTGCTCTAAGCTTTCAACCTTTATTCTGTAATAGCTAACTTTGCCACTTCCATTACTATTATTATTGTATTATTATTATTATTATTATTATTATTATTATTATTATTATTATTATTATTATTATTATTATTATTATTTAGTCTATCCCACATCCTATCTCATCCACATCCTATCTGGTTAAAATGAAAAGTTGCAGACGTACCTTGAAAGACACCAGTACCTTCCAAGAATTCGATATGACCCCCAAATATGGAAAATTTATTTGTATGACAAATAAAATGTGTATCTTGAATTTTCTGCAAATAGCCTGTAAAATCCTCCTCATTTTGAATAATTTTCTGTACTTTTATATAATTGTTAATATAAAGGGTTAAGCAAAACCTTATTGCCCAAAAAGGCTAGGTCTCATTAAAACACCAATTTATATCTAAATTCTATTTTTCATTAACTATTTCCAATATATTTATTGCTATTGCTTTGAATTTTCAAATGGGTATTTTATACCTTTTTGATGTGCTAAATTAGTCATTTGTTTGTTCCTGGCCGTCATACAAAGAGTATGGAATCTCAAACCCAGCACATAGTGACATGCTTTTTAAGATTTGAGTATCACTTCAGCCTCCTGTATCCCTCTTATGCTTACAATCAAATGTATGATTGAGATGAACATTCATCTCAACATGAAGTAGATAAAAGAATAAGGTTTTTTACAGTAATGGGACAATATCACTATTTCTCGATACTCAATACCAATACTGATTTTTGAACATCGATACTTGATACTCACTTTATAAAAAGCTGTCGAGGCAATAGCTTGTTCACTGAATTACGTTTTTATTAGTAGTTTTCTGTGTATAAACACAAGTAGTTAATTTTGTATCGTATGCTAATTACAAAATTGTTCCTGTTTGACATTCTTCAATTGGTAGGATTCTTCATAATGCCACAGGTTATATATCCTCTATTGTTAGTCAATCATTATTATTATTATTTCTATGTTTCCATTTTTATGTTACTATATTTTGTGCTGAAAACTTTTATTAAAAGGATTTTCTATCCATAGAAAAACAAATACTAACAATTCTTCTTTATTCTGAAATCTTGAAAATCAAACAACTAAAGATAATGTGTGTGTTATACCATTCTACTACCATTCACAACTATCACATAACATATGAAGGGCTCGGAGCAACACAGCCCTAAACCACCATTTCAATGTTTTAAGATACAGGCATTTGAAAGTTTGAAGGTAGCCATAAATCTTATTTTTATAATAAATGGCAGTTTATTTATCCCTATATCCAAAAACATTCAAGAAGATGCTGTGTGCATGAGTTCTTTGTTATTGGACTAATATCAGTATATAAAAATAAAAAGAATACTGTAGTAGGTATAAATTTCAGGGATAGGGCAGTGTTGTCCCAAAGTTTTGATACCAATGTTTTTAATGATACAAAAGTTTATCTTTACTTAAGATGTCACTGAACATAACTTTTTAATAAAAATGTACTATAAAACACACAAATTCAAAAAAGTAGTTTAAACTGATCACTATTGTTATTTTCTGTCTTTGTTTGCCCTTCTATCTCTCTGGTGTCCAGCAACTCTAGGTTACTTTCCTTTCCTTCATCTGAAACAAGATTCTTGTAAAACATGTGGTATACAGGTGGGACCAAAATTAAAAGAGAGTGTATACCATCCGCTCGGTTCTTACTGATGGAAATGCAAGTATTATACTTCAGTGGTGCTTGCAATGGTTCACAACATGAAACTTTCCGCCTCTCTTCTTGATGATGATGGGAGCGATGGATTTTTTTTGGCATAAAAATCCTTAGCATGGCTTCCTTCAGAAGGGAAGTAAAGCCGGTGGTCCCGTGTTGTAGATATACGGCATGTACAAGAACCTCAATCCTATAAAGAGACCTTTGAGCAAAATGACCGGTCTTTCACACCCAATATAGAATGGGATGCTAAGGACCACAACAGTTAAAGAGCATGCATAAATAAAACTCAATTTAATTTTTCTCTTCTCGATGCTGCAACTTGTGTGTACTGGGTATTGGAGACAATAATTATAGCATTAATTTGAAGCATGAAATTTTTTTTGAAAAGATGAAGAAGACTGTCAAATCCAAGAAATTTAGTGTTTTTTCATCATCAGGCTTAATTTTCTTCATAATTTGACCTGAAAAGCAAGATAGGTCCTTAAACTGGGTAGTTTTCATCAGGGTTACACAACAGTTTTATTTATTTATTTTTTTTTTTTTTTCCATTCCAATATGCTTGAGCCCATTCCTCAGTTAAGTAAAGTTGAGTTTTACGTTTCTTATAATATGATACGGTAATTTGTATCACAAATTACTTAAATGTAAATATTGATTGTAATATGAATATGTACTTTTATGTGACATTGATTTCAGAGGTTTATTCATTGTAATTATTATTGGTAAATAATAATATAAGGCTTTACTGAAACTGTTAGTAATGGCGCAAGAATGCAGCGATGGGGTGAGTTGTTTATCATTACCGGGAACAAGGAGTGACGTCACAAGAAGGCTTCAACACACGTGATGTAAACAACATTACGTAAAGCAGCAACCGTCGCATATTGGCTTCCAAACGCGGAGCTACAATTAATGATCTACAACATTAATACCGCATCATATTGGCACCCAAGATTCCTTTCCGATTCACAACCTGCAAGAGATACAAGTTCTACCAAGATAAGATGATAGCTAGCCGGAGGACAATATACATAACCTTAAATTCTTTCAGAAACTAATTGATACAAATTGCTACGCCAGAGGGAGCTTCGAACCAAACAAAGAATGACGTCACAAGAATGGCTTCCACCAACACTGAGGTAAACAAACATGGTAACTAATTACCGTCCCATATTGGCTCCCATACGTGGGGCAGTTAAATGTTAAATAAATACAACATCAATACTACTTCATATTGGCGCCCAACGTGGGGCGAAGTAACCAGGAAAGGAAGGCGAAGTGACCAGGAAAGGATCAGCATAATTAGGATGTGGAACGAAAGCAGCAGTAAAATGATCTACAAGACGCAGATTCCAGAAACAAAAGGAACGACAGACTACATGGATGATTGGACATCGTAATTCCGAGATTGAAAGGCAACAAGGAATTCAACTACAAGACGACGTAGATTCATCACAACACAACGCAGAAGCGACATACAAACCTAGGAGAATGGGGCAGAACGCTGGACATCAAAGCTACAGCAACATACAGCATCAAAAAGGTAATTAAATGATCCTTAGGAGTGGTAGGATAATAAAAACAATGGCTGCTAGTAATACAGAAGAAATAATTATGGAGGGAGATAGTGTAACAGTTAGCTGTGATCCAATACAAGTTACAGGAAATAGCCCAGACTTTTTAGGATTTGAGGATGAAAATGTTAGTACAGAAAGTGAGAATAGAATAGCAGGAAATGTTAATCTTGATACTAGTATGATTATGGAAATGCTGAAAAAGTTGAATGAGAATTATGAGAAAATGAGGGAAGATATGAAAAAAAATAAGAGAGAATTGAGGGAAGAATTAAGGGAAGATTTTGATAGGATTTTAGAACAAAACAGGAAATCAATTGAAAATATTGGTAGGAGTAATGAGGTATTAGAGCAAAAAGTAGATCAAAGCAGTGAAGAAATGGAAAAGAAAGTTACGAAGCTAGATAGTAGTATGCCAGAAATGAGAGATGAAAATGAGGAAGTAATAGCAAGTGAGATAGGAGAGGTTTCAAAGAAAATGTTAGACATGAGCAGGGAAAGAGGTAACAAAAAAGGTGAGGTTAATACTAAAAGTGAGGTTAAGGTAGAATGTACAGAGTTAGGAAGTCAAATGAGTAGTATTACAAGTGATCTAAGAGAGATAAAAGAGGTTAGGAATGTAGATGTAAATGAGGCGCAAGTTAATTTCAGAGGGGAGATATCAGAAATACAGAATGAATCAGAAATGCAAAGAAAGAAATTGTACCAAAATGTTCAAAATGAAAACTCCAGTCCAGTACAGTTTAGTACAGATTTGTCAGAGTATTCTCAAGTTATAAAGATAGCAGATGAATTGAAAATGAAAGTTGTTAAAAGATGTGTAGTTCAGGAAACATCAGAGTGTTTTCAAATGTTATCAGGGGATGAAATTTCATATGAATACAAGAGGTTATTCATGAACAAAAATCTGAAGGTTAGGTTACGGCTACGAGTAATGTTTAGCCACACACAATTTGATCCAGGAGGGTAAATAGCAATAAGATGTAAAGTAAATGCTGGATAGTTAAAGACGACTTGCAAAGAAATGTATTGGAACGTAAGAGGGTTAAATAAATATGTACGTCATAGGAAAGGAGAAATAAATTTTGGACATGACTAAATGTTTGAGAGGAAAATAACATTTTATTAGTAAATACTATTCCAAGAGTATTGTTAAAATAAATAACAAAATAACAAAAATGGTAAAAATAATTCAAAACAAATACTTATGTAGCAAACAGAAAAGGTGAAACAGTGCCTAGATTTAAGAGATGTAAATATTTGTTTAGAGGGTGAATATTTTGGTAAATATGTATAATGATTACAAAAAAAATCTTAAATGTATAAATTTTTGTCAACAACTTAAAGTAAACAATTTGGTAGCAGTGATTAAATAATTTAGGGTAAAGTATTTGCTATAAAAAAAAAATTGTGATGTCAGATGAATATCTAAATTAATTAAACCAAAGCCAGTAAGTAGTGGCGAGATAAAACATATGTCGTGTGTTAAATGCGTGTGAAGTGTTAAGTGAAAGTGATAGCGTGTGTTCCAAGATTTAGGAGACTAAAAACACAATTTTAAAATTTCTAAACAAGTTATAAATATTTATAATTATGTTTCTAGTGGGGCATATGATACGGTAATTTGTATCACAAATTACTTAAATGTAAATATTGATTGTAATATGAATATGTACTTTTATGTGACATTGATTTCAGAGGTTTATTCATTGTAATTATTATTGGTAAATAATAATATAAGGCTTTACTGAAACTGTTAGTAATGGCGCAAGAATGCAGCGATGGGGTGAGTTGTTTATCATTACCGGGAACAAGGAAGTTACGTAATGTTTCGCGCCTTTTCGATAGAAGCTTCTAGAACATTTCCTAAAGCATATGTATTTGTGGTTTTCATTGGATATTAAAATAGACGCTAATGTTGGCGCGTTTTATTAGCCAATAGTAATCTATTTATAATCTTTAGGCATGTCGAGGAGTGGGGGTATATAAGCTAGTCCCGAGATGGATCGGCTTCACAGTTCAATAAAATTCTCAGTACACTACACGTCGCCTCTCAGTTCATCAAAATTTCGTGTACACTACATGCCGCCGATCGGTCCTTCAGTTCGTCAAGTTACGCGCAGTGAAAATCATTAAAGATCTAAAAATATTACAAAGTCACTTATACACAAAAATTGAAGTACGTGAGTTAAAAGTTAGAAGTTATTACAAACAGTTTCAGTTTGGCGAGTATCCTGATTCATATGTAAAAAGTGTTAGTGAACGTGTTCGACAATAAAAGTTATAAAACCAATTTCTTCATCAGTATCATTTCTGAATAAAAGATTCCTTTCCGATTCACAACCTGCAAGAGATACAAGTTCTACCAAGATAAGATGATAGCTAGCCGGAGGACAATATACATAACCTTAAATTCTTTCAGAAACTAATTGATACAAATTGCTACGCCAGAGGGAGCTTCGAACCAAACAAAGAATGACGTCACAAGAATGGCTTCCACCAACACTGAGGTAAACAAACATGGTAACTAATTACCGTCCCATATTGGCTCCCATATGTGGGGCAGTTAAATGTTAAATAAATACAACATCAATACTACTTCAAATACAACACAATTAGTCTTCCAAAACCTCTATAATAAGGTAGGCAAGTGTGACCTACCAATGAAAAGTGGCAATAGATTTGTTTAACAAGCCCATATTAACATCCAGTTATTATTCTGGCCCTTGCAGATATGCTGTAATGTGTAGCTGTTCACACTTTATGTTTTTACATAAAGTTATTTCAAGAGACAGCTGCCAACTTCATCCACTCCTCTCTCTCTCTCTCTCTCTCTCTCTCTCTCTCTCTCTCTCTCTCTCTCTCTCTCTCTCTCTCTCTTTTTGCTTTGCATTGCTTTACTTTCTGGCCAGAAATACATTTATCCTAAATTTTGACTGACTGCAGTAAGGAATACTTGTGCTATATGCCTGCTATTTCTGTTTATGAACAGAAGTGAGAGATTAGTTTAACAGTAAACAATGCTTTTTGAAGATCTATGGCTACTACATGATACTTTTGATGGTAATTCACAAACTTTTGCAACAATATCTTAAAACGTCCGTCACAATTTATCACAATTCATATGCGGTTTTTGCTTTTCTTCACATAATTTACAAATAAACCTTATGCAGATTGTTTTGTTTCCTTTAGCAGCTTTAATATTTAGGCAGTTGGTCTATAAAATGCTTAAATGTTTCAACAGATTTTGTTGTATGCTTACGGGATCTCTTGTTAATCACTTATACTGTCATCCGTGCACATATTATCTTTCAGATCATTACAGGGATCATTTCTTGCTGAACTGTACACATATATTTCCTTGTGTGCAGCCATTTTGAAAGTTTATGCAACGTATGTATATTAAATATTTTAGCGCAAAGCCCGCAGAATCCAGGAGGCTGTGGGATAGGGCAGTGTTATTACTGTTATCCATTGGCAGAGCAAGAAAACCATGTGTTAAATACAGGCCAACAAATGCCAGACACAGCAAAAAAAGATGTAGTAACATACAGATAGTGATAAGAACATCACAACAAAGTACAAAACTCAAAATGCACAAAATGGTGGGTTAGAGCCATGTTGCTCCTAGCCCCTTCATATGTATTTTTTCACCTGTAATAAGTAATTAGCCATATAACACTCGAAAACACAGTAAGTTTGTGGATTAAGCCTCTCCACTACCCAACCACATACATTAGCATATATGTATTTAATACAACAGCATATTACACACAATTAAAATTATGAAGAATCAAATCAAGGAGGTATATGAAATGCTAAGATATAAAGGAAACAAAGATTTTTGTTTATGAACACGAGCATTCTTGAATGAACAAGTATTTTCATGCACTGTATTATCTCATGCCTTAAGTACTGATTTGTTTCCATTGAATTCACAGATTTTGGTCACTAAAATGGCTGGGAGTGAGTCACCAAGCCAGGCTATTGCAGAAATGTGATTAGTGCATAATCTAAATCAGCTACATTCACAACTCAGTTAATGCTGCATGTTACATGAGTACTTCTACTCCTTTCCCCATTGTTTTGCATGTTGACACAGAATCAATCTATGGAATGGTGCATTCATTCATGAAACACAGTCAAGGTCTATCAAGAACTATAGTCCAGAAACTCTTTGGAGACACTTGTGAGGTAATAACATGAAGTCTCGAGTCCTTTCATTTTTTATCTAGCATAACGTTAAACACAATAACTTTCAAAAGTATTGAAAAAGTATCAAAGGTTTAACTCAAAGTATTAAACATACTTTGATACCACTGAGTATCAAGGTATCAACAGTATCGAGTCCCATCTCTACTTTTGTAAGACTGGTTGTAGAGAAAATTCATGTAAATGTAACAACATCAGAATTTTTAGATCGATTTTTCCATTGAGCTTTATGCAGCAGTTTGTAAATTTTATTTCATTCTTTTTTCCCCCCAGGAATGACCACCTGTTATCAAGAGGAAGCCGTTGAATCTGATGTTAGCAGTTAACAAGCAGTTGACATTGTGGACAATGGTCCAAGAAACATGTTCTGAAAAAAGCAATAAGCGAAGCAAGATAGCCAGTGTTTAAGTTTGACTCACCCATTTCTTATAAATACTTTTGGAGTACTTCTAAGATGTTGAACTCTCTAACAATAACTTAGACTATGGAAATTATAGTTATGTTTAATGTACAAAAGCTGCTATTGTATTTTATGTACTCAAACCCCTAACATTCTGTAACTGTGAATGTAGTTTAAGAAGATGCATTCAAGCTTGCAGATTCTTATATTGCTTGTGAGTTTTTATCCTACATTGTTTCCCAGCCCATAGAGTATAATATATTCATCACTATAAACATTTATTGTTCACAAATATCCCCTGAATATTTGAGGAAAATTAATCAGTGTTAATGATTAGCAAAAATGCACAAAAGAAGCCCATTACAAGATACTATGAGATTCAGACATCCTATATTTAAATAATCGGTATACCTATGTAAAAGTTACACATTATTTTCTTACACAACAAACTTAGATCTTGTAAACACAGGATGTCATATTTATCTTGGTCACACTCAATACCAATTAAAAAATCAGACTTTCTCTATCAATGAACAATGTGTATATATATACTATTTATATATTGAATTTATTTAGTTGTTGACACCTTATTACAATCAATGACATAGTCAAGATGCAATAAGATAATACACTCACTTAATTCCTCCAAATATTCCTTGATGTTATATAAACAAAGCCTCCAATACTAATTTTTCATCACAGCTTTTAAATTTAACATCCTTAAGTTGTTTAATATGTTTTGGTAAAGTGTTGTATAATTCCCAATTCACTACAACTTGCTTTAGTTGTGGAATTTTCACAAAAGTTTGATCTCTAGTCACCGTTTGTTTTAGAAATTAAATTGAGTTTTATTTATGGATGCTCTTTATGCTGTGGTCCTTAGGTACCATTCTAAATTGGGCATGACAGACCAGTAATTTTGCTCAGAGACCTCTGTATCAGGCTTGAGGTTCTCTTACGTGCCATAAATCTATGACACGGGAACACCGGCTTTACTTCTCTTCCAAAGGAAGCCATGCTAAGGATTTTAATGCCCGAAAAAAATCCATCGCCCTCCACCGGCTTTGAACCCATGACCTCAGGAACTAGAGGCTAGCATGGTAGCCACTACACCACGGAGGACAACTCTGTTTGTTTTAGTATTATATAGGTGTAGAGAACTATTTACCTGATACCTGCTTATGCTCTTTTTCACATATATCATCCTAGCACATACAAATATATCCTATAATATGATTTATCTTTTTAACAGATGTTTGAAGTGAAAAGTGATTCTTCTCTCCTTGCTTAGTTACAATATATTTTTTCCAAGGAATTGTTTCAAGTTGAGCAAGAAATTTTCAACATGCAGATAACCATTCAAATCTTTATTTATATAAGCTGTTGAAATGGAAATGAAAGAAAGTGGGGAAAAAAAAACCAATAATTGTAAACTTCCAAGCATATCTGTTAGTTAATGTTTAGGAAAGACATAAATTTGCCACATCCAATATTTCAAAATGACTTACGCTATGAAAAAATGTATTTGACACAAACTGTATATTTTAAGATCTAATTTTTTGCTGCAGTGAGTTTTTGTCTATTTGTTAAGTTTTGTTTGTTATTCAGAATTATGCAGAATTCAATAAAATAAAGAGAAGATCACAGGATTCTTATAGATAATTCACAATATACATGTTATTTCCCATGTGAATATATTAAACATGTGACATTTCAATAAAAACAGTTGGAGCTGTTTTTTGAGCAAATAAAGCTTCTAAACATACTACAGGGTGATTTAAGAAGAACTACACATTTATTTCTTTAATTGTTTCAAAACAAGTTATGCTAGCGACAACTTCTTATACCTGAAATGCAACTGAATTTGGGGAGATTATTTACCTCTATAACAAATGTTGAAAATGTCCTCCATCCTGCATAAGGCACAACTCAACAGTCGTTCCATGTTAGTGGCCACTCGTTGGAGGACTCTGTTGTCAATAGCTTGAATCTCCTGTGTAATGTTGTGCTTCAGATCATTCAATGTCTGGGAACGTGTGGCATAAACCCTGTTTTTTAAGTGATCCCATAGAAAGAAGTCCGACGATGTCAAATCTGGAGATCTCGGTGGTCACAGGTTCTTGGAAATTATCCAGTCGGCAATTAGTGCCATGGATTCATTTGATGTATGGTATGTAGCACCATCCTGCTGAAAATATCCTTGACTCAGCTCTACATCGTCTAGTTGCTCAGCAAACTCCATGGAAATCCGTCGGCATTCTGCAATGTTCACATTGTTTTAAAAAATAATTGGTCCCAGTGTTCTCTGTTTGGATATTGTGCACCAAACTCCAATTTTAACCAGGTGCATAGGTGCTTCATGAATAACATGTGGATTTTTGTTGGCCCAATAGCGTGAGTTATTTGAATTCACATAGCTGGATAAATGGAACCATGCTTCATCTGTGAACCATGTGATGGACAATATGGCAGGATTTTGCACAATGAACGCCTGAAACCAATGACAATAATTCAGTCGTCTATCCTTATCTGGTTCCTGTAACTGATGGTCAACCGTAATCCTATACGACTTTAGACCTGCACTTTTCACAGCTCTCTGACACATTGATTAGCTGTACCCTGTCTCCTGTGATAAACGTCTTAATGATTTTCTGGGCGACTGATGCAGTTGTGCTCTTACGTTAACAACAACCGTGGGAAGCCTAGATGAACGAGTTTTGCCTTTTTCACTCACCAGAGATCCAGTTGTTTCCAATTTGTTTACTAGTCCCAGTAGTGTGTTTCTTTGGGGAGGATTCTGAACACCAAATTCTCTCTTGGTATGCCCTTTGAGTAGCTGTAATTGAATTTGTAATCCAGTATTGCTTTACAAGGAAGAGTCATTCATTTAATGTGCACTCCATTTTCACGTTGACTAGAACAAAATATCAAAAACAGTTGCCAACAATAAAACTAACAATTACGAATAAAACATGAACATCTACACATCTAGTGACAAGCAATCGAAAATCCAGAACATTCTGCTTAATATGGTGCTTAAATTGGGGCAATGAGGGAATTTCAAACAGAATAATTAAAGAAAGAAATGTGTCAGTTCTTCAGAAATCAACCTGTACAATGTAAAGCATAATGAGTGGGAGAATTTTCTTGAACATCTTCATGCTGCATCCTTTGAAGATGTTGATAGAGTGGCAGAGAAACTAAAAGTTGTTTCTTATGGATGTTATGCAATCAAAGTTTGAAAATAACACATTCCTGTAAACTTATTTATTTAACACTATGCATTAACCACTGCATACCCTAAATGACATTTCAAAAATGCATTATAATATGTATATAGCCACATGTACCACCATGGGGTGTAGAAAATTAAGAATATTTTCATGAAATTATTGGGAAAGAGTATAAATTCATTCAGCAATTCTACTTCACTTTGTTGGATTAGCATATTACTATATTATACTAAAGAAACTTCAATTCACCACTTTTAATTACAGCCCACAAGTGTTTTACTATGACACTGCCTCTATCAGCTTGCTGGTCAGTAAGTTTAACTAGCACCCTCACTGATTATGGCATTTTCTTAAGATAAGAGCCCCTAAAGGGGTAACCGCATTTATAATATCTTTATAAGTACTTACGACTTAACCAATTTGTGATATGTGACACTGACAAAAGATGATCACATGGCATAGGGTTATCCATCTCTGCCATTCTCATTTTTAAGGTACACCCTCCCAGTTACAATTGGCAACATGAGAATATAATTCCAGTAAAGAAAAAAGGACATGAGACTTCATTCATATTCAACGTTCTGAATGATAAGTCCTACAGAATAACTAGAACAATCTTGAAATTGCTATTTCACACTTACTAGATGCTACAATGGGGGTACACTCTCTTTGTAGATTAAAATAATTGGTAAACAATAAAATAATAATGGCAGTAAATGCTTATTATATTACCCCTAGACTAGCTGGATTCTAAATATTACTTGTAATCGCTTACGTGGTGCATTCCCAATATGAAGCACTATTTATATATGGTTATACCAGGATTAAAGTCTGCTATGGGCAATCCATATGCTCTTATTAGTAATTCAAGTAAGTATTTTTATTTTTTGGCAATAAATAAATAAATGCAATGCATTTTTGAAAAACTAAAAATCAAGAATTTTCTTTTTGTTTAGTTTGAAATTTTTATGATGCATGCAGAACATAAAATAAACGGCATACACAAAATTTTAATGACCTACTTGTATGTCAAATCACTTTTGACATATTAGGTTTTTATTTGTAATTTGTTACTTTTGATACAAACTAAAACTCCATGGTGCAACAGCCTGTTGCCAGGCCAGGGCCTATTCCTGGCTGCCTGCTGCATCTCCCACCTCTCCCCACAACAGGCGTCATGAGTGGGGTGCAGTACTGGAGGGTGGTACGTGGTTAGTGGTCCGGATCCCTCCTGGCCAGTATATGCGGCCTTCTTAACCTGGAGCTCCTCAATTGGCCCCTCAGGGACCTAACGAGGCTGAAAGCACCCTGGGCCAGGTCTTTTAATTATGGATTATCCTAAAGAATCCATGTTCTATCCCCTGTCACAATGGAGTTCAAAAATGTGTCCCCATCATCAGTATAACATGTCAGAAAAGATAAGGCTGATGCCATGCAGTGTGTTTTGTGGTCCTCAAACAGCTTTTTGGGAACCCAGCGTGCACAAAGTTTTTGATAGCCTAGAGGTTCTGTAACAATTGTATACAGAGCTGACCTTGAAATGTCCAGAAAATCCACAGACAATTCACTGGTAAACCTCCATGTCCCTTGAACCATTTGATCAACCTGCTGAATAAGGTCTTCACTAGTGACAGATTTGCATCCTTGTCCACCTTCACCATGCACTCAGTTCGGCCTTCTTTAAATTTCCTACACCATTCATGCACAACACCCTTGCTCATACAGTTGCACCATAAACACAGCTTATTTTGCAGTGAATTTCTGCTGCACTATTCCCTTCTGCCTGTAGAGAATAAATGATTCTTTGCTACTCGCACTTGGCAGGAGAGACAATGATACTGGCCATGTTGAAGTGCCTGTAGCTTGGCTCCAACTAGTGTATTAAACTTGCCTTGATGGGCCTTATGATGGAGTAGTTATGCAGTAGCACAGTGTGGAGATCCACCTCCTTATGCTTATCTGGTCATATAGCAAAGCCATCAGAGGTTGCAAAAACAATAGCCCTTGTAATAAACTTCTTAGTCCCTTCCCCCAAAAAATAAATTACACCATAAGGTGAACAAACTTAGAGGCATATAATAATAACAGTATATGAATCTCAAGTCAATTCTAAGAGACTATTATAACAGGATTATATCCCGCTTGCATATCTTACAAAAATATACTCACCAGATTACCTGACTGATGCAACATGGCAAGTTGCAATGTGAGATAGCAAACTGTTAGCTAGTTCTAGGTATGAATTTTTACTTAACTTAGGATATTCCATAAAATATTAAAGCATTCTCTATCTTGGCAATATTAAAATATAGAAATGTAGGCAATATTCTCTGTGATCTTTTTTAAGCTAGGAAGTTAAAGCATTCAAGATTATAGATGAAAAATTAAATTAAACTGAGTTTTTATTGAAGCTGTTTAATCACTATGGTTCTTAGCATCCCATTCTATATTGGGCATAAAAGACCGGAACTTTTGCTCGCAGGCCTTCTTATCAGGCTTGAGGTTCTTTAACATACTGTAAATCTATAACACGGGATCATTGGTTTTACTTCCCTTCTGAAGGAAGCCATGCTAAGGATTTTTACGACCGAAAACCCTCTGCTGAGTTTGAACCCATAGTCTTGGGTACCAGAGGCTAGCATGGTAACCCTAGACCATGAAGGATGGCACATATACAACAGCTGAATGAACATTTATGAGAATTTACATACTGAGCTTCTTAATGCACATATTTTTACTTTCTAGTACTATTATTACTATTGCATGGAAAGGAATGTTGTATTCCATCCAAAAATTTTATATTGAGATTTCACTGGAAATACATGTTTTGAGATATTCCCTGAATCCAAGTTCATATGTTTGTGCACAAACAGCATAACTCAAAAATGAAGAGTTGGATAAATACCAAACTTTTGTTATTTTTTATTTTTTCAAAAATGTCTCAAATAATTAGTATTAACAAACTATATGTTTAAGTTATTTACATTACTAATAAAATGTGTATCGTGAATTTTCTGTAAATAGCCTGTGAAGTCCTTGTCATTCTAAATGAATTTTGTATAACACTACACAACTTGTAAGCCATAAGAGCAAACCTTACCATTAAAATAAAAAAAAAAAATATGTAGACCTCATTAAAAAGCACAATTTATGTGAAATAAATGTTCTTATGGCATTAAACATTTCAAATATATTTGTTGCTATTGTTTATATTTTTCCAGTTTTTATACATTCTTTTGAAAAGCTAAAGCTCCTATTCTTTAGTTTCTTGTGATGTCATGGAAAGAGTATGGAATTTCAAAGCCAGCATACTATAATTCACTTTTTTTAACATTTGCTATCACTTTAATCTCCTGTATTCCCCTTGTACCTACAACAAAGTGTTTCATAAAAACATTTTTGGAAAATGTTTGTTTATTAATGTGAAAAATAATCTTTTGTAAGAATATTTTGTAAAACAGATATAAACACAAGCAATAGTAGAGAAAATCATATTAATGTAACACAAAAACTAGGTATGAAAATCAATTTTTGAGGCCAAAATCAATTCTGTGTCCCTTTAAGGAAGCAATAAAGATACAGAGATCCTTCTTGCAATGTTAGTTGACACTGTAGTTTGCTTATAGGACCAAAAGCACACAATGAATGCGTTTTTGCAACCCAGCCTCTCTTTATTACAAATACACTGTTGCAACTTTGAACCGCATTTGATAAGGTTAATTAAATTATAAAATAGTAAAGGCAGAATGTTATTTATTCAAATGCTGTATATATTAGCACAATTATTGTACCATTAATAAATAAAGCTGAAAGATCAACACATCAGTATTATTTTCCAGTTTCCACATTAAAGTCCTGTATGAAAGAATTTTTCATTTGCTATTACATAGTCAAGATAAATGAGACAACCTGTATATAACTTCTTTCAGAATATATACCTGTAAGTGTTTGCTTCAACATTACTTTACAGCATGTATAGCAGAACTTTGTACATTAGTGTCACAGTAACTCACATACTATTTCTAGAAGCATAAAAATGGTGCAAAAAGAAAGGAAGAAAGATAAATGATTACTGCTACTAGGAGTAAACAAATTACATGCTTGCTAAAGAGAATACTATGTAGAAGATACACAAAGGAATGGAGTGCTTACAACAAACTTTGGAGGGTGGAATTCTTACGTTCATTACATTAAGGTATGCATGAAAACAAGGTGCACAGTTAATTTGGATTTGGTGTGAGAAAGCAAGCTAGAGTTAATGGGCAAGGGGTGTGTGCATACCGGGTAGCATCGTATGGGACGACAGCAGGGGCAGGAAACTGGCTTCGGGGTTGAGGTGTCACGACAGGTCGCCCAGCCGTCGGAAGCTTCACTCCATAAAGACTGTATGACTCATCGACAAGTTCAGTATCGCTAGCAAACACAAGCAGTTAGTGGCTTATTCTAGAATTAAGACTGTTTTCTGCCTGCACTTCCTCTCTTTTTGCTCAAAAATGCAAAGGATCTGTGATGTAGCTACAGACTGCCATTATGACGTTTGCTATCACTAATTTATAAGCTTCCAAATGCAGCATTTAAGAGGGGCAAAGTAAGGCTATTCTATTGGTGCAACTGGTTTTAGGTTTTTTAAAAATACAGCCTCTAAAAAGCTAATTAAAGCAACTAGAGGTCTAATTTAGATTTATTATTCATGAGCATGTGGGAGCTAAGGTTGGAGAGCCAAATCTAATTAACTTTAACCTATACATAGTTATTGTAAAAGAACAATTAATAGGTGTAAATTAGTCATCTAGTGTGGTTTATAGGTACGAAAAAAAAACATAACCATTATTTTGAAACAGTTCCATTCTAAGAACTGTTCCAAAAAATTAACCATAAGTCCAGTTATACAGTTCCAAAATAACAGTCCTCCAACTTTGTATAAGACGATCGTTTGAGTATGTTTATTATCTATTCCAAAAGAAAAGCTATGATTAAAGAGAGAACACTGCATTACAAAACAAAGTTACAAATAATGTGAGACCTTGGAACCATCCCTGCTTCCAAGTTTCAAAAGAGCCAATAAGATTTAATGATGCTTATGCGCTGTTGCAATATGCATGCAATGGCAATTATCCGAGATGTCAATTGGAACACATAATCATTAGCGTCATATAAAGTAGTACAAGGCTATTACTTTGGTAATGGACATTACTTCCTTTTATATGAATTAAGTGAGCAATAATCATAATAAGTATATAGATGTATTGTCATTAATAGTACATTATGTATTTTCATGTGCAGAGTGGAAGAGAGAGAAGAAGGGAGTTGAGCATCACCTTTTAATAACCCTTTGTGAACAAACAATGAACCATGACTTGATGCAAAAGAATCCAGTTAGGTAAATAAGAATGGACCAAGAGTATCTTGCTGTTATGGTTATTCATAAATACCAGTAGACATATAGGGTCTTTCAACAAGAGTGTTCTATCTTTAACATGTATAGCTGCCATTGTTATTGAGTTACAGCAGTCATTTTTTTCATGTGGTTACAGTTGTTATTGACAAATAGCCATGGAATGTTACAGCATTCAGCAACGCGTAGACATTGTGAAAATTTATTATCAAATTGGATCATCTGTTCGCCAAACCTTCCGTGTATTGCATGAAGCTTACGGTGTGCATAATCGTCCCTGCGAGAGAATGATTCAGCATTTGATTGATACATTTGAAAGAAGTGGTTCTGTCAGCGATCAAAGAACGCCCGTACGTAATCGATGTAAGCGCTCCAACAAAAACATAGGCGCCGTTCATGAGAGTGTAAGCGAGAATGGAAACATATCAATTGCTTGTCGAGCGCAAGAATTGGGGCTTTCGCCGACCACAACTTGGCCAATTCTGCATCTGGACTTGAAGTTTCACGCTTACAAAATGGTGCTGACTCAAGAACTAAAGCCCAATGACCATAGGTTGCGCCGTGTATTCGCTGATTGGACTATGGAGCAATTGGAAGCTGACCTGGATTTTTGTCGAAAAATCATCTTCAGCGACGAAGCCCACTTTTGGATGGATGGTTGTGTTAACAAACAAAATTGCTGCTATTGGAGCAATCACAATCCAATGCAGATTCAAGAACGACCACTTCATCCCCAAAAGGTTACTGTGTGGTGTGGATTTTGGTATGGTGGAATCATTGGTCCATATTTTTCCAAGATGAAGATAGAGAAGCTCTTACTGTCAATGGAGAAAGATAGCGGTCTCTTATAAGGGACTATTTTTGGCCTCAATTGGATGGTATGGATCTCAGAAACATCTGGTTCCAGCAAGATGGTGCCACATGTCATACTACTCTCGAAACAATCAATCTTTTGAAGGAGAAGTTCAGAGGTTTCATCATTTCCCATGGTGGTGATGTTAACTGGCCCCCTAGGTCATGTGATTTAACGCCGTTGGTTATTTCTTGTGGGGTTATGTTAAATCTCGAGTTTATGTCAACAAGCCAGAAACAGTAAATGGTGTTATGAATAACATCACGTGTGTTATTCGTGAAGTTGGACCTAATTTACGTTCTTCTGTCATTAAAAATTGGATCAACCGTATACGCGCAACCCAACGAAGTCGCGGCGGTCACTTAACTGATGTTCTCTTCCACACGTAATGACATTAATTATGTTCCAAAATAAAAAAAGAAATAAACCTCTATCGTTTATGGAACGTGTTTTATTTAAGTTCAAAGATAGGACACTCTTGTTGAAAGACCCTATACTTGACTGTTATTTTGGAGCCTAGTATCTCTTTGGAACTGGAACTACCAAAACTGTTATGAAAAGTAACCTTTTGGAAAATCTTTGAAATTTAGAGATAGTTGGAAATACATAAAACCCAAAAGGAGGGAGAAGATATATATTGCAGATGTAATTGAATGATGCAAAAATAAGAATCTTAATTCATGAATCATTGTTACTGCAACTGTACTCTTGCACCCTCTGCATTATTCTGATGAATGATATATTATTCTTGGCAAGATGTAATCATTTCTAACATAATTGTTCAAATCCTGAAATAAATTAACAAATATTGATGAGTGATGATTTTTCCAAGCTATAATTTAACAAAACTAAAACTCTGAAAATAACAAATATTACAGTCATGACTTTCCTGCAAATGTTGACTTTGCTCTCTTTGAGCCTGGATTTGATTGAGCTAGAGCTGTATTTAGTGTTTTTTAGTTTCAGGAATTATTTCATCAAGTTACGTCTCAACTGCTCCAGCATATTTTCAGTGAGCAAATATTTCACTCAATGACACATCCAGATGTCCATTCTAGGTGCTGCCAGCATGTTAAGTTGAGAGCTCCACCATGTTTGATATATGTACATACTTGCCAACTTCCTGATATAGAAACCTGTAAAATGTTCCCTTGTCCACCAAAACATAATACGCTTGTGATGACATGAAATTTAGAATGTGTAAAACTTTTAGTGCAGTGAAAGTACAAAAATTG
This sequence comes from Deroplatys truncata, assembly GCA_030765065.1. Lineage (NCBI taxonomy): Eukaryota > Metazoa > Arthropoda > Insecta > Mantodea > Mantidae > Deroplatys > Deroplatys truncata. The sequence goes on along the minus strand of CM060987.1, from coordinate 169,170,319 downwards.
CATGTAAAATAAATGGGAATTCTATTTTATAAGAAACCTTGAAAACTTGGTAGTATTACTTCTTTCTGTCACAAATGCTGAAATTCTTCCTGCTACTACATAAGTACATAGCAAAGAACGCCACTTCCTAGGCTATACACAGATTTCCAGTCCATACTTTATGCTTCATAACATTAATTCTAAACAAAATCTGTCACAAAAGATGGGAAACTTATACCTTGCAGCAGCCATAGAACGAGAATAAGATAAACAATTTACGTGAGGGAGTTGACTTTACAATTCATGTCATCCATTACCAAATGTTCGCACCCATTTACGCTGGTCACTAAAGGTCACTACAATCAAATTTTAAATCTGCACGCTATGCATTTTGCTGCAGCCCAGTGAAGGGGGACCATGATCATGATGATGGATAGACACATAGATAACCTCTGGCCTATCAAAGCACAGAATACCAATTAGCATGGTACATATAGTTGTAATCTTATATTACAAAATAATTTAATGCTTTGTCATATTTGTGATGAAAATCTGTAACACTTTGAATCTGTCCACAAGGTTATATAAACACCTCCTTTGCCATAAAGTTGTAAAAAGGCCTCCAACCACATACATTTTATGGGGCAAACCGTAAAAGTTGGCAAGTATGGATATATTTATTCTTCACTTGGGAAAAATTATATGATAGTTTTTTGAAAGTTGTAAAAAGGCCTCCAACCACATACATTTTATGGGGCAAACCGTAAAAGTTGGCAAGTATGGATATATTTATTCTTCACTTGGGAAAAATTATATGATAGTTTTTTGAACTGTTAACTCCTTCGATTGTTCATTGCAATATTCATCTTTACGAGTTCAAATGACTTCCAACTGCTAACATGCAAGCTGTTATTAGGACTGGTTCATAACTGAGAATGGAAAACAGAACTGCTAGAGCTCATTCTAGTTGTAAGCTGGGAAAATCAAATTGGAAGGAATTCCACAAAATTCCTCAGATTCACTGAGCAATGGAGAACAAGTAACAATAAAAACAATAAATAGCTTTAGCGTATGCTATTAATAAATGACGACAGTAAAATACTTTTGCTAGAGGAATCAGAGGTAATAATGGCTTTAGGTCTATAAAATGTTTACTCCATCTAATTTTGTGGCTAACCTGCATTATGTTGACTGAATTAGAAGCAGGTGAAAAAATTCATTAGTCAGTTATAAACAAAGCTATCCCAATGGACAAGAACAATTTCCACTTTGCTATCAATATGGTCATCAAAATGCATTGCTGTTCTTATTCCCGGTGCATTGGGAACCAAAATGCTGCATGCTATTTTGTCTTCTGTTCTGATTTCTGATCTCAGGGTATTGATTAACTTTATTATAATTCTCTCACTATGCTGTTATGCATTTCAGTGTTTTAAATGCATCGCTATTAGCATAGCTTGAAGTATAACAAACTAAAATAAAAAAAAAAAAAAATGTTTATTTTTTTTAAATATAAGTAGGTATCAAAGTCTTGTCAATACTCATGTATTCCAACTACTGTTTATTTTATGTGAGCCCATTCCGTTTTTAACACAGTGAGGATTCAATGGTAGGTAATCTCAAACATTGAAATGTTCAATTCTTTAGCTAAAGTTTCTAAGGGTACAAATAAACAATGTAAGCCATCTGGTTTAAAAACATCAGTTTTAATAAAACATAAATTGTGCTTGAAAGGAATAAAAGTAGGAAGCAACTTGCCAAGAACAGCTTCTTAATCAATCTTGACCTTCATTTTTATGAATTGTATGCAAAATATTTTTATTATATCAGAAAATAAAAACTTAACAAGAAAAACAACTGAAGCTTGATATATCTTGCAACAGTAAGAATACAAAGTACAGTATTATTTTTGGTTGTAGAGTTGTCATTTATGATCCATTTGAATTAGTTATCAGATATTCCTTTTAATGCTGTAACTGAATGTGAAATGTTATTTATAATTATTCCTACTGCAATTCCATATGTACGCTGCCCAGGTACATTCTTAGCTTTTCTCAGTTTCAAGTATTGTGATCCTTGCAAGTCAATATAGGCAGTAAATTTACAGATATATTTTATACATACTACTGGTGTCTGTAACTTAAATCTCCAAAAAGATAAATCTTGTTAAGTGCTGCCATTTGTTACATTACAAAATGCCAGCAATATGCTAAGACAGAAAACAGTCCCGTGTTATACACAGAGCACATCATATGTGTTTTGCACTTTCACTTGTTAAAACATGAGGTAAACATGGGGGAAATCTCTGCTACTCCAACACTATGCTATTGCCACATGTTAAAATAAGCAGCATGCAGGAACAGTCTATTTTCAGGGTTGCCAGAACAGCTTTTAGGAAATTATTTATACTACAGACATATATTCTTTATGATTATACTCTTTCACATAAAACAAATACAGAACATGAAATCAATGCACATTACATTCTGGGTTTCCCTTGTCTTACTCTCCCTGAACATATTTATTGTACTAAATAATTACAGGAAGTTTCATAAGTAATGCTTAATACCAATAACACTAGAATTAACCCACTTTTTAAAAATATGGTTGGACACTCAAGTTTAATCATGTGAAGGGAATATTTTACAAAAAAACAATTTGAGGGGCAATATTCTACACAGGATGTAACATCATCAACATTTTTAAATGGTAACCTATTCTTTATTTATTTTCAATTTCTCTACTGCCTATGTATAGCAAGCAGAAGAAATGTTGTATTCCACCCAAACATCTGATATCAAGAGTCCATTGGAAATATAATTTTTGAAGTACCTTGATTCCAAAATAAAGTACTTTTATGAAAACGCGTGTGTACGTCCATCCTTCCATGTCCGTAAACAGCATAACATGAAATGTTGGGTGAATACCAAATTTGGTGTTAAGCTCAATATCTTCCAAGGATGTAATATGAAGATTGTCAAAAGAATCCCCATGCCACAAACTGCCCTTTACATGAAAAATTTGTTGTTACTTTTTATTTTCTCAAAAATGGCTCTAGCAATTTGGCTTAAAATACCATATGCACGTCTAATAAAATGTATATCTTGAATTTTTTGCCAATAGTCTGTGAAGTCCTCATTCTGAATGAATTTTGCAAATTTGATTAACTTGTAAGACATAAGAGACAAGCACTTAGCACACAAAAAAATATAGAGCTCATTAATATACACAATTTGTTTTCAATAAACATTTTTGTAGTGTTTGCCATTTTTGAGATATTCCATGTAGCAAGCTAATGTCCTTTCCATGTGTGAGTACATATAACAGGCATGCTTAAAAACTTGCAATTCTTTTTGGATTTTCTTGCTTTACATTGAAAGAGCTTGTTACCAAGAATAATCTAAGGTTTAATGCCCATTAACTGATTAGGTTATATTAGATGATGAATGAAATGGGTGAACTGATGCTCAAATGAGCCCAGGGTCCATTGAGCTTAGAGTTACTGAACATTCATCTTTCAGGGTAAAGGAAAACCCCAGAAAAAAAACCTTATCTGGGTAACTCACCCTAACCGAGATTCGAACTTGGAATCTCTTGAAGGTGAGGCAGAGAAGCTACCCCACACTACAGAAGTGGACTAAGCACTTATTGCTTAATTTTAAATGATTCTTAGGTAAAAATTTATTATCAATAATATAATGTAAATAGATATATAAATACCATAATATACAACAGATGCATGTGAATTTATCACAGGTAGAGAAAGTCATGTGAATGTATTGCATCAGAATTTTCCCTGAAAGATATGATTTTCTTTAGTTGCACGCAACATTTAATTTGTTTCATACAGGAGGGTTGGTTGCTATGGGAACAACATAATGTTTGACTTTTGTATCAGATTTTATGTGAAGAAACTGTTTTATTTATGATAATAAAATGTTTTTAACATAAACTAAGCATTGAAATTGATAGGATTTGGTGACAGAAGTTGTTAAGTACATGAGAAATATGCATACTTTTCCAAAATTATTCACAGGCAACCACCAGTAGAATAAAAATAAAATTCAAAGAACATGGATATATCACAGATATAAAAAGGTTTGGAGGACCTAATAATATTAAATGTTATGTGTATGAGCAATTTTTAAACAATTAGATTTTGGTTTATTGGTATTACACATTAGTTATGAGCATATTTTAATGTTTAGCCCAATTTCATAACCTTTATGAGAAAACAAACTGCACATGAATACAGCTAATGATTTATGGTACACAAATATTAAACTTTCTGGAATTCTGTATTAGCGTTACAACAGCGAAGAGAACTCAGTTGAGCTACATTTCTCAGGAAATATTATATGATAAACTGGATACAAATGAAAATTGTAACATATTACCAATGTTTATCAAATTATATGGCATATAGACAAAGCATTATAACGAAATGCATGAATGGGTGAGAGCAAGAAGGAAAAGAAACTGAGGTAGCCATTTTATTTCTCTAGCAAAACTGCATGATTTGATATAAAGAAAGGAAACACTCCTTGTTAACTATGCTGCAATAGCCGACACAAATTTTAAGTGAGATTACTGTAAAGGTTCTTTGTGAAAATGTTTTATCATGGCCTACATCCTTGAGTGTTAATAAAGGAACACTTCTTTCAAATTGTAGTTTTGAGATTTACTCTTAATTAGGAGGAATAGATCATAACTTAACAATTTTAACAATAATTAATGGTTTGTTACAATAGTTAATTTTTATTAATTGTAAGATTTTTTATCCATTACTTACTTAACTCAAGTTTACAATTTGTTACATTTTTCCTAACAAAGTCCATTTGAGATCCAAAAGGGAGATTCCCACAAAATTTAAATAATTATATCTCATTAGTTATTAAATATTTATGACAAATCTTGTTCCAAAATCATGTCTGAGTTATATAACTTTTCAACAGAAAGCTTTTTGAAATAATTATTACTTTACTCTCCAAAATACGTTTTTGTTTTGCTCAAAACTATGACTTATGGAATCTTTTCCTTCTTCCTCTTACCCATTCGTATATGTGTTAACAACAATTAATTATAGAATTATGTAGTTTAATTATTTAGAGAAAGTGAAGAAAAACCAAACTTATAGTTGGTTAAGAATGAAAACCTTGTACCTCTTTGAAACCAAACTTTACAGGAGGATATAGTTTGACTTTTGCAGCAAATATGAGGTTGGACATACTTTTATCAGAGAGCAGGCTCAGCACATCATAGCTGTTAGTGTTCTTGTAATGTAAAATGGTCACCTACAAGGTTCTGTATTGATTAAGTCTTATCCTCCTAAAGTGTTTAGGAAATAACTGAGCGTGAGGTTTACATTTTAAGCTCATATATGACATCTAACCATAATGCAGTCAAAACAATCCAAATGAGAATGAAGAAAATTATAATCAGTGAAGCATTAGATTAATAACAAATTCATCCAGATTTACCACTTGCAGAGAAAGCAACTTTAAATACACTTACACATAGTATCCCCTGTCTCTTAGGAATATTAAGATTGTTTTCTTTAGTTTATTTTATTTTTATAGGATGATAAAAATGCTTAAAATAAGTAAATGAGTGAATATAACAAAATTTCCTCTGCAAAACATAAAACATTAACTGTTATACTATCAAATGGATTTAGCCTGCTACAATAGCTTGAGAGCTGTTGGTCATTCATTACTGAACTTTGATGAATGTAGCTTTCAAACTGTCCTTTATAAACAAGATAAATTGCAACACAAAAATCAGCAAGTTCTGTGGTTTTTGGTCTCATATGCAACACCTCTTAAGTCAGATTAACAATAATAAGGCTCAGCTGGCCACCTTCATGTGAGGGTAGCAGGGATACTTCACATTCAAGGGGTCCCAAGTTTAAATCTCAGTAGGGATGAGGTTTTTCTGGAGCTTTCCCTTATCTTCCAAAGACAAATTTTAAGAAAGTCTATAGTTCAATGGACCCTCGGCTAATTTCAGCACCATTTCATTTACTCACTATGCAATATAACCTACCTGGTTAAAGGTTAAATAAAATACAAAAAGGGGTTCAACTGCTAAATTTACTGACTAAAAGACAGTCATGTCATTGAAATGTGTAAATATCCAGCATTTAGTAGTTAAGGGTACTCAATCGGTTTTCAAAAATGTTGTTTTATCTTTCTGGCCATTTAAATGCCAAACATTGCATTTAAATGGGCATGCTCAGGTGAGTGCAAATAATGCATGAAATGTTAAAACATGATTATTATTATTATTTATTTATTTATTTTGTAATCCGTGTTACATGCTTTATTCTTTCTTCCAGGAAAAGGTTTAATGTTACACAAAGTTAATCTCTGATTGTAAAGAACTATATTCAACAAATAATTAAAAATTTAAACTTTCCAAATTTTTATCACTTAACTTTTCATCTTTCAAACAATATTTTATTGTAGTGTTAGACAAATAGGACAGTAGAAATAAATTATCTGCTATAGTTATGTTGAACAAGTCTGTGTTAAAAGGATTAATCTAAATTGGTTGAAATTAGCAATTTAAGTACCAAGTACCCTTAAGACTTTAGTCAGGTATGCTTGGCATGGGAAAAAGTTTGTGCATCAAATCAAGCAAGGAACATAACCTAAAGAATTCCAGCTGCTGTGCTCTTAAAGAAAACTGCATCCACTAAAACTAGAAATATTAGCAAGATTGACTGCAATAGAATTAAAAGGAACAATGCTGATACTAAAGCTACTAAATATTTTATTTTATACACTTCTGGAGCAGAAAGCAACCACTGCTTATCAAAGAAAATGATTGTCTATGATTTATATCTAATACTTCAGTTGAAGATTTAATCTGAAAGACAGTAAAAGATTTTGGCTGTGTGAACATTCCATATTTGGCTGTCTGACAACCCTGAATTCTTGGGAATATAATTATTCTGTGAAGTATGATAATGCTTGCTAACAATATGTCATTATCATATTTGATCATGCAATAGCAAGAGAGTAAAACAACAAACACAAGTGGCATATTGTTTTATTCAAAGAAGTAAATGAAGCAGCCAAATAACATATGTATATTTCCCACAAGTTATATCTCTCCCTCTCTCATACCTCAATTATTCTTTAATAGAGGCATGAAAGTACTATTTAAAGCAAAGAAAGTTACATGCTTATTAAATTAGTTTTTTATAAGAGACACTGTAATGGCACTCAACAGCAAAGGCCATTATATTGTGTGACAAGCATTTCTGTATTCAGCTTTACGTAAACTAATACTCTTTGTGACATGCCCATGTTTGTCTTCAGTACATCTGAAAATGAGACATACACGTAAGTGATAAATAATCTCATTTTTGATCATTTTTCAAATGTGGCTTAAGAACCAATAAAAAGGTATCCACTTATATCAGTACAATTATAATTTAAGTACAATGCCATATTTTAATCAATTCAGATATTTGATAAGAAATCATGAACAGTAATATGGGCTTAAAAGCATTACACTTATTGCTCATTACCTTACAAATGCAATAAAGACATAAAGGAGAGGAATACAATTATGTATGCTAAAAAATTCAGAACTTGGAATTTTTCTCTGGGGAAACAACACTATTTTGTATTAAAGTTTTACTTTACAGTTATCAGGACTTCAACCCTCATTATAGCTACATTTCATAACTATTCTATTTGCATTCTTATTACCTTGAATCTCTGCCAATATGAAAGAAGATGATCTACAAAGAAATATTTTTAAACTAAAAAAAATATATAAATTTATATCAACACGAAAGACAGAAATAATAGCATTCCGACGGAAACAAGTAATATTAAAACAAAGATAGAAAATTAAATAAATAAATAAATAATAATAAATAAATAAATAATTGGACAAGTAAGCAATTTCAACTGTCTGAGCTGTGATATTTCCTTTGACTACAATAACAGCAAACAAGTTATTTGTACAATAACAAAACAGTAAATTTTCAGGATACCTACAGAACAATTAAGAGAACATTAAACGAAAAGACAACCAAATATGCAACTGAAATTTTATAAAACACTAGCTGTTTCATTGCTATTCTGCAGATCAGAAGCCTGAATAACAAGGAAGAAAGAAGAGACTGAATAGTGGCAACAGAAATGAAATTTCTTAAATAAATTAAAGGCTGTAAACTAGAAGATAGAGTAGGAAACATAGATATTAGGAATCAACTTAAAATATTAGCTATACCACACAAAGTTGATTTATGTCAGCAGAACTGGAAGGAACATAAATAAGAAAGAAACAAGATAACATACCCTAAGCTAGTTTTACAGTATACACCAACAGGAGTAAGAGCTGTTTGGCCTAGGAAACATCAGAGTTAAGAAGCTGAAACTGGAACAGGTTCTTGGAACTTAATACATGAACATAGATAATGATGAAAGTAGTTCAGTGCCAAAACTTGATACCAAGAGTAACCACTTGCTTACTAAGACTTTGCATCTTAGGTTAGCTATGCTGTGGTAAACAGAATAATACTCTCCAGCACAGAATTTCGCTTGTCTTGGCTTTTTCAATTCCCCCCCTCTGTACCTATGAACTAGAGGGAATTCGTTCTGCAATGGAGAGAGCTGAGAAACGTAAAATGTGTAACAAAACAAACTTCTAAATGTTCTTCACTTTCATAATGAATGTTAGAAGTGCTTTTCTTGTTATTGAAAGAAAAGTATTTCCACCCTTTGTTATTATTTTTTAAAAGTTTTACTAATACTAGGTGTACATTTGTTTCCAGACTTTTGTGTGCTAAGAGAGCAAGTCTCATAGAATTTGGCATTAAAGCAGAGATATTAACAGTGCTATCATTCCAAAGCTGATCATATGGATGTCGCAGGATTCCTGAGTGACTGACCAAATTTGTTAACTTCCTAAACGCATGATGTCTGCCACCACTAGGTTTTGTATTTCAGCCCTAGCAGTGTTTGACATAACAATACTGGGTGTTAGCAAAGCCTTGGTTTATCTGCTTCTTTTATCATGAACATACTGTCTCATCTAGTAATGGTAACAGTCAAAGGAACTTGAATAATAACCAAGAAAATTAATAAACAACAAATTCTATAAGAAAGGAAGAAAAAAACTGGAGTTACTTCTGCTGAGTGTCAGGCTTAAAACACTGGTGCATGTGTGAAGTACTGACATGGGTAGCCAAAGTCATTAAGGCATGTACTCATGAACAGGAAATTCTGCCAGGACCTACCTCCCTGACTGAGGCTTTTACCAGCTTTTCCTCAGTCCTCATAACTGGCAAATGCCAGAAGGTACCCAAAACTAAGGCCTGGAATATTTCATTACCAGGGTTTCTTTCTCAATTACTATTTCATTTCATGTATCATCAGTGTCACCACCTGTGGTGACATATTAAGTAAGAGTGTGTGTAAATACTATTCAAAAAAAGAAAAATATGTGCGAAGTATTCTAAATCTGTAGTGAAGATAATGAAACACTCTCAAAAGTGCTCCCAATAGCACAGCTATATACTAACTGCAGAAAGCTACTTTGCCTGTCCTATTCAGTAATGTTCAACAACTACCTATCACATGATATTGAAATGTGTTAGAAGCAGAGTCCGAAATAAACGAACACCCAGTATAAAATTTATAATTACTTTTGTTTTAAATTTACCTTTCATTTTAGAATTATTTTGAGAGCATGGATTTTGACTAAGTATGTTTGTCTATTAAAATCATAGCTTTTGCCTTTTGGGGATCCCAGGCATTAAGGAACACACATAATCAGTTGGGGGAGTGGTTAGAGTGGGTTAAACGAAGGAGGATTTCCATCCCCATCTCTGCCATAAGTATTTTGTAAATACTTAACCTCCAGAAAGGAAAGAATGGGGACTTTGTAACCAAGAGTGATTAGCTGTGATGAAGGCAATAGGAACCTAACATTTCCAACATGTTCTAGGAACTTCCACTTTGCCCTGACAAGGGACAACATGGTACCAGAAGAGGTAATTTGAGAAAGATCTTCACACTATCACAGACATCTATATGAAAATTAAAAGTTCTTACCATATTCAGCCCATGAGAGACTAGCACTATGGAAGAATGAGACAACTAATCAATGAGACCCACATTAGCAGTGTTCATTATGCCTTGAAGATGCTAGTAAGCTGTTTGCATCAGGGGACTCATGTATCCTCATCCACAAACAAAATTCTAATGCTATGCACAATTGTTTCCGAGCTTTTATTTTATGTGTAAGTTCCTATTCAAATTGTACTGAGCACAACACATTTAAGCATGACAATGTTGAACTTTTCCTCTTCAGTATGTAATATAATGGTCATGCACCACACACAGTAACAGTAACAAGCATTACTGTACATACCTTGCCTCCTCGTCTATGACTGGAGTTATGGAGCCTGAGCGTGATGTATATTGACTGTAGTAGGGATCCTCGTAGCCAGGTCCTCCGGGGGGATATGCTGCAGGATAGGCTCTAGGACCTCCTCTTTCAGGGGAAGACATATACCCACTCTCTGCATGGAGGCGATCGGCTGCAAATCAAAAGTAACAACTTCATATCCTGAATGCCTTTGTAAGTGATGGCATACATACATTTTTTGGCCTCATGCTGACGGTTCATAAAGCTCTAAATATTTCCTATGATTTTACACTTTTAATTAGAATATTTTAAGGGTACTCATTACTGAAATTGGGACAACATTTTCAAAATAATCACTTTTTAACAGCTTTATAGAAAAATCCCCATCATTGATGAATCTGAATCTGTATGCAGTTATGCACTTTTGCCAATTTAGATGTCCTAATGTGATGCTTAAATTGATATAAACCATTTGAAATTTCAAAACTTAATTTCCTCATAATTTGTTTACTTAAATTTTTACCACTATAAAATGTCCCTAATGTTTCAGTTTTTGAGCAATTTCTTTCAAATTTTCAGTATACCTTCTTTGAAGATGGATGAAGAAGTCTTCTTACTAGTCTTTTCTATATATTAAGCATAGTTTGAGATTTTTAGTTTTAATACTCTAATACACATAGGAAAATATTTAATATCACACAGAATGTACTGTTTGATGTAAAAAGCTATATTCAAGAAATACAATGCAGAATGTAAAAGTCATGTGAGCATTTCACACAGGCTCAGTTTTTATACTTTGAAAATTATTTTCTAGGAAGTTTCTTGGACAGTGAAACTGTATTTCTTATTATTGTTGCATTGAAAAAAAAATCTGTAGCAAAACTTTCAAGTAAATGGTTGAAATTCAAAGAAAATAGCAATTTTGGTACACAATATCCTTAAATTCCACAGTTTTATTTTTATTTTCTCTTGCTAAGGTCTTAGTAAACACAACTACTATGGAGTAATTATTCCCAGTGTTGGAAAGTTGAATAAAAAATTCAATGCCATTGCCAGAAGATGGAATACTATGGCGTCTTTGGCTCTTATTCACGTGTATCAAAGCTGTTCATCCAGTTCGGGTATACTGAAACCTTCAAGGCGAGCTTTAATACTCAAGAAATTATGCCTTAAAGGCGACTTACAATGTTACAAGTGCTTTTAATTTCTGGGCTTTACCTATGCTAGCATTAATTTTTATTTTCACATGTGATTCAACTTTCCAACTTACTGTCTGCACAAGGCTAGTGTATATGAACAATTATCAATTCCCAGGGTTATTTATTTGTTCAATTTATATGTCATATTCAGTATGTAGCTTTGACTTAGGAACAATTGCCCATGTGTCCACTCATCTGTGACATCTATTATTCTTTCTTTTTTTCTTTTTGGTTATGTTAGGTTTTTTCTCTGAACATTAAATCACACTCTCATTCATAGTCAGACCCTAGGGAGGATAAGGAATAATCCTGGCTAAAGAAAAATTCCCAGTCTCAACCTCTGGAGCTGAATATTAGAATGTTAACCACCAGACCAAAGCAACAATCATTCCCAGTGTTGTAAGAAGACAAAAAGAGGTATTTTCAAGGAAGTTGTTCAACTAAAGTCACTCTTATCTGGGAAAGGTCAGACGCAGGTGTTTCACAAGCGATGTTCTAAAGACGTCTAGCTATGTCATATCTGGTTTCATCTAAATGACTGTTCTATTGTCTTCAAGAGTGTGATTTACTAGTGCAGTAATGATCACAGTAGCTAAAGATACTGACTTCAAATTCCCACACATATTTTTTCTTTTTATTTCAAGGCTACATACCTGTGAGAAAATTTTAAAATCCACAATTTTTATTTAGCGACTTAAGGTTTTTTATCACAGCAGGTGGGCTTAAATGAGCTTTGTGAATTTGTTTTTACAACTATTAATATTTCAGTTCTTAATTTAATAAATTTGTATACATTAATTAATGTTCTATCTGCCATACAATTTCTTACATCCAACTCAAAATTCCATTTTGGTGTAACTGGCCATTATATATATAAAAAAAATACCTGGAATGGTTGGAATGGTAAAAAATATATTGAAACTATGCAACAAAAAAATAAAAATATAACATTGTCTTCTTATATTCTTTTTGATGAATATCAAAATACAAAAATATTTAATAAGAAGAAATTATGCACTTTTGAAAAAAACGCCTTGTGAGAATTCTAGTAACCGCTACTAAAAATTTGAAGTTCAATGGTCGAAAACTTAACACATGAAATGCCGAGGAAAATGAATTTGAAAAAAAAAAGCATTTGAAACTGGAAAGTGTATTATAGTACTTGGCTTAAGAGTATTCAAATGATCACAGAGGGCTTTAAATATTGCCAACATTAGTAAATCAAAAGTTATGAATTAAAAGTATAAAAGTATAGTTGTAAAGTTGAATCAGACATGAAAAATTCAATGGCATGGCAGCAACTAAACCACAGATCATTGGCTCTCTGTGTTGCTTTTATTGCTTGAGCTACCACAGCAAGAATCCTGTATGTGCATTTAACCTTCTCATCTGATTTAAGTATTCCAGTAAAGCTTCAAGATGACCTCAGATATTAGAGATATACCTCAAAGATAACCTGCATTGTTGCAAGTACTTTGCATTAGTTAACCACTATTACAGTATTTTGAGAATTGTCTGATTCAACTTTCCAATTTACTGCCTACACATGACTGGTATGAAAGAAAATTAAATTCAGTTTTATTTATGGACGCTCTTTAACTACTATGGTACTTAGCGTCCCATTCTATATTGGGCATGAAAGACTGGTAATTTTGCTCAGAGGCCTCTTTATCAGGCTTGAGGTTCTTTTACATGCCATAAATCTACGACACGGGACCACCAGCTTTACTTCCCTTCTGAAAGAAGCCATGCTAAGGATTTTTACGCCTGAAAAAATCCATACTATTATTAAAACACAAATAAAGGTATGGGATATAAATGCAGTAAAGTGTCAAAAGCACAACTTCCTTAACGATTTTCATACAATTTCATAGGTGCATTGCCTTAAGGGTAGCTGCAAGGCAACCCTCGGTTTGTTAACAAAAAACAAACAGAACATAAATAAATATTTGTTTATGAAAATTTGCTTCAGAAATCTTAATTATGTGCTGCTTAACCCAAACAAATGAATTTCAACATCTGTTATGTGATAAAACTAATACTTTAGCATGAGACCATCATCATTCATGAACATATGCAGCATTTTTCTTATTTTAACACATTTTCTGTGCAACAGCAGCTATTTTCTATTCTATGGTATTCTCAATATGCCACAGCCTTCTTAGTAAGCAAGTACTTTTACAACTTCATTGTATTCATATTCTAGTATACAGACCTTGTAAAACCTTTTTAATCTTTAGTCATTTATAAACTGAAATTAAAAGATCTTACATACAGCAGGAAGAACAGTGCTTTCCAATGGTGAAAGAATTATCAAAGTTAGTTCAGTAGTTTCTGAGATAATTTCCTCTCTTTATAATATTAATATACATTTCTCTTTATAGTCAACTTGTATTCTTTTATTCTGCTTTAAGGGAGCAGTACAGTTAAATTTTGACACATATAGTATAATGTTTGCTGTCTCAAGCTAGTGTATCATTCTTCACTTGTCTCTTCTGTATCATCAATGTATAGCTTTGATAACAGTCCATTGTACATTCTTTTTAATCTCATTAAATTTCAGTAACACGTTTCTATGATTTAGGTAAGTGTTTTATGATTATATTTGCAATACTGTGCTGCATGTATTTATGCCTGTGTGCACTAGATGGCTAGAATTCCATCATATCACAGCCTTTCAGTGACTATATGACACAAAGTCCTAGCAACACGTAAAAACCATCACAAACTTTAAGGCTGTTGGGTTGAGAAGACTTGCAAATTTGTATGCAAGATTTCTCTAAATCGACATTAGCTAAAGCAACCAATTGTTCACTACTGATGAACTAATCCTTCCAGAATCGTTTATCGGTAAGTATATGGAATTAAGTCTGATTTTAATAGTGGTGTGATCATTTTTTTAATTTACATTTTCTGTACTTCTGGTAGACTTCTCTGAAACCAAGATTTAATCCCTGCTATGCCTTTCATTTGCATTTGTTTTTATAATAAACCTACATTTATTTGAGATTGAGAATGACATCATACATTCAAAAGTTATAAAATTTATGCAATTTTCAAAAATAATTATAAAATTAATAAACTGAAAAACCTTGAAAAATGCCAGAACACACAATCCATAACATGGTTTGTGCTTTCTGCATATTAAACATTAGAATTTTCTGTGTAATTTGGCTACTAGAATTTTTTAAAGTGGAGATAAATACTTTCTGGAATCACTGCACTTATAGGAATACTGTAAGTGATAGACTCAACTGCAGGTTAGACCTTAACAAATAACAGAGTGTTACCTCAAGGTAAAGTGGGGATATAGTGAGTTTCTAAGGTCAAGCTGTCTCACCAGCGCAATGAGGTGAGGGCAAAAATGATGCCAGCAAAGCCTTTAACTTAAAAAGTATATAAAGATGTTTTTTAACAAATATTTAGCCTTTTGGTCATCACCATTTGATGGACTTTTATATTTATTTTGCCAACACATCCACATTTTATAGAAAGATATACACAATTATCAAATAATTTGTTCTATTTATTAAGTTAATAAAACTTACATTATGCTTTGTATGCTTTTAAGGATATACTTTATATATTCATTTAATACCTCTTCACCATTAGCTTTGTATGTAGGACTGCTTTTGCCGTGAGTCAAAGAGTAATTTAAAATTAAATTTCCCAGTGATATTTCCACCAAGTGATCAAATTTACTTGGAACTTGGCACCATTTAATTGCTAGTGCACAAAAGAACTTCCTAAGACAATATGGCAACTGTATTAACAGTAGTCTCAAGAGATAAACCTGGGGGAGAGAAGAAACATCTTCAAGAACAAGGTGCTATTGTAAAATACAGTGGTAATACGATATATTTTGTAAACAAAATTGCATGCAAGACTGATTTAGTGACATTCATTGCCAGCAGGATGAATTCTGCCACCAAGCAACATATTTTCTGATAAGTCATTTCCTAGGTGTTCATCACCATGGCCATTGTCTAAATAAATTTCTCCTGTAATAGTAATAACAGTAGTTTTATTTCAGAAATCAACATTAGATACATGATTTAATTCTGAATAAAATCAAATACAAATTCAATCTTTGACAAACTCACTTCTTCACTCTATATATAATTCTCAAGCTAATGGTGTACTGATGTCCATCATATTTTCACAGTAGTATCCTGTCATTATTTTATAATTATCTAGCATGATAAATGTTTTCCTTTCTAAATTCCTCTGAGACATTCTTAACTGCAGGGTGATTTATGAAGAACTGACACATTTCTTTCTTTAATTATTCTGTTTGAAATTCACTCAGTGCCCCAATTTTAGTACCAAATTAAGCAAAATGTTCTGGAGTTTCGATTGCCTATCACTAGATACACAAATGTTCATGTTTTAATCATAATTGTTAGTTTTATTGTCAGCAACTGTTTTTGAGATTTTGTTCTAGTCAACAAGAAAATAGAGTACACATTAAATGAATGACTCTTCCTTGTAAAGCAATACTGGATTACAAATTCAATTACAACTACTCAAAGGGCATACCAGAGAGAATTTGATGTTCGGAATCCTCCCCAAAGAAACACAATACTGGGACTGGTAAACAAATTGGAAACAACTGGATCTCTGATGAGTGAAAAGGCAAAACTCGTTCATCTAGGCTTCCCACGGTTGTTGTTGACATAAGAACATGACTGGATCAATCACCCAAAAATCATTAAGACGTTTGTTGCAGGAGACAGGGTACAGCTACTCAATGTGTCAGAGAGCTGTGAAAAGTGCAGGCCTAAAGTCGTATAGGATTAGGTTGACCATCAGTTACAGGAACCAGATAAGGATAGACGACTGAATTATTGTCGTTGGTTTCAGGCATTCATTGTGCAAAATCCTGCCATATTGTCCATCACATGGTTCACAGATGAAGCATGGTTCCATTTATCTGGCTATGTGAACTCAAATAACTCACGCTATTGTGCCAGCCAGGTGCTATTCATGAAGCACCTATGCACTTGGTTAAAATCGGAGTTAGGTGCGCAATATCCACACAGAGAACAGTGGGACCAACTTTTTGTTAAAATAATGTGAACATTGCAGAGTACCGACGGATTTTCATGGAGTTTGCTGAGCAACTAGATGATGTAGAGCTGAATCAAGGATATTTTCAGCAGGACAGCACTACATGCCATACATCAAATGCAATTGCAAGTTTCTTTGACGACCAGATAATTTCCAAGAATTTGTGGCCAACGAGGTCTCCGGATTTGACATTGTCGGACTTCTTTCTATGGGGTTACTTAAAAATCAGGGTTTATGCCACATGTCCGCAGACATTGGATGATCTGAAGCACATTACACAGGAGATTCAAGCTATTGACAACAGAGTCCTCCGACGAGTGGCCAGTAACATGGAACGAGTGTTGAGTTGTACCTTATGCAGGATGGAGGCCATTTTCAATATTTGCTATAGAGGTTAATAATCTCCCCAAATTCTTCTGCATTTGAGGTATAATAAGTTGTTGCTAAAATAACTCATTTTGAAACAATTAAAAAAATAAATGTGTCAGTTGTTCATAAATCACCCTGTATTTCTCTCGACATCTGCACAAGTAGTATCGTACAAATTGTATGTGTTATTTTGCATACGCAGTTGTATCTTTCTTATTAATATTTCTTCCTTTAAGTTGTTCTATTTTTGCCAAAAGTTTTTCCAAGAGAAGTGACGAATTTAATACAGGATAATTCAAAGACACCAAACTGTTATAACTGTGTGGTAAACATGAACTATAGGAGTATTATTTATGTAAATTAACAAAATATGACTAAAAGCCAATGAATCATTTAATGCAATACAGGAAAACATTTAATTTCTTGAAAAATATGCCCTGCAAATGGTCTCCATTTCTGCAACAAAAATCTACCAGCCTGTGATGTATACCACCAAAGTAACTTTTTAACACTGGCTGGAATATCATTAATTTCCCTGTGAATATTGTCCTAGGATCTACAAGGTTTTGTGAACAATTTGAATAAACATTGCTCTTCAAATATCCTTAAAGAAAGTAGTCACAGACAAAGAAGTCTGGGGATCTTAAGAAGTAATACAATGTCTCCACTTTTTGAGATGACTCAATTTCCAAACAGCTGACACAAGCTGCCATGGAAATTTCAGAAGTGTGTGCTATAGCACCATCTTAATGAAGGCACTTTGGCTGCTCCCTTCTTGACCTTGAAGACATACAGAGAAATTAATATTATTCCGCTTGAAAGTTATATGATGATATCAAAGTGGACTGGCAGGTTGCTGATGCAGAAATGCAGTACATTTTGGGACATAATTTTCAGGAAATTGAATGTTTTCCTGTTTGAATAAAATGTGCATTATTGGCTTTAATCTCAAATTTATTACACTATATATAAATAGTATAATTAATTTGATTTGTATATGTGTAAGATTAGTCAAGTAATCAATACAATTAAACAAATTGAGATGGTTGTTGCTAACATGATACATCACTTGCTAAGTTTAATTATGGTTCCTGTTTTGAAAGTGTTTGCTGACTGCTGGTGGAAGGGGTTGTGGAAGGTCTACTGTCTTTTGGTGGTACTTCTATACACTTCTTGGTAACACTGTCTCTGGAAGATATTTTAAGGCTCAATACATGGTGTTGATTCTCTTATGATAGAAAGTTGTGAAAACCTCATCATAAAAAAATCAGCAGTGTGGTCAACTCTGAGAGTTACTCAAAGATCCTTCTCATCATAAAAAATCAACACCATGTATTCAACTTTGAAGTATCAGCTTGAAACAACCTTACTATGAGGTTTATAGAAGCACCTATAGAAGACAGCAGAATTTCCACCAGCAGTCAGCATCCAGTTGAGAATGAAACCAAACATTTTCAAACCATGTACCACTAAATAAATTTGGTAAGTGATGTATAGTGTATTTAATATGATTGTTTATTGCACAATTATTGGAAAACAGATTTTGCTGAATCACCCTGTGTAAGATATACTGCTCAAAAAAATTAGAGGAACACATGTTTAAACTAAGTTCCAAAATAAATATTTAAACAGTTCAATTTTTGATAGTTTGTAATTATAAACTGAAGACTTGTGCACATCAGCATTTGTGCAGTGTAGAACAATAACAAGTTCTGTCTGAGACTCAACAGTAATGCCAGTCCAAACCATAACCAAACCACCTCCAAATCTGTAATGTTTGATAATAGTGGCTGAGCAAGACGTTCACCAGGACGTTTCCATACACATGTGTGGCCATAACAATCCTTCAAACTAAGCCTTGATTCATCTGTGAAAAGAACAGCTTTCCATTGGCGTAGCTGCTGGTTGAGATGATTCTGAGCAAATCTCGGCCGTAATCCTTGTGCTGACATGTCAATTGAGGGGCTTTAAAGGGGATTCTAGATATCAACACTGCATTTCTCACCCTGTTTCTTACACTTTTTGATCAGAAATCACTATTCCAGTTGTTGTTTCTATATCATTTTGTGGATCTGTAACTGTAGATTTCCATCTGCGCAAAACTGATAGGACAGCTATCCTGTACTCTGTTGTCTTCTTACACCCTTGTCTGGGCTGCCTCTTGTATCCATCTGTCTCTATATATCGCCTCTAAGCCCTATGAATGACAGCACGAAGAACCCTGGAGACATAGTGAATGGAATGGCCGTCTTCAATTCACACAACTGCTTGTGCTACTGATGTTTCATTCACATGCCTCATTGCTGTATATTAGCATCAGAGAACACCAAATAACAATTTTCAACCATGTATTGTTGTTAAAAGCTGTTTTAGAAAAAATAAGAAGTCAATAAATGTTCACTTTGATTACCACAGATTTTTCAACTTCACTAATTTAATCAGAGAAAAACTAACAAATTTGTAGACACTCTATTCTGGTTTTAAACAACACTTCAAAACATAACATCTGGCTATAAAAATTTACATTATCAATATTTTATTCTGGGCTTTGGATTAAACATGTTTTCCTGTAATTTTTTTGAGCAACGTATTACATGAAACTGTAACTCCCACAGCAATATCTAGGCTCCACTCCATGTCACAAGATATGAAAAGGTGCTTCTTCCTCACCCCTCCTCTCCTGCCAAGGTGCTCTGTTGTCAATTCCTCAGAACCAAATGGCAGCTGATACATATTGGTTCAAAATGGTTAACAGGAAAGCCCAAATAGATTTGATCACCTGTATAGTTGGCTTACAATTCTAGAACCAAGAACTTCAACAAATATTCAGAAAATGTTATATGACTGTAATACAAAAATGTATTGGCTGCTACCATATACAGCAGTGTGTTGAACAGGGAAAACGATTTGCCATCTGAAGTAAACATTCCCATCTCAAACTCTTTTTTATGCAAATATTCTAATTTTCCTTTGTTTAAAAGATGCTGTTGGTCCACCACAACTGACCTGTTGAAGAGAAGAGGTTTGGCGTAGTATCTGTGGCAGCAGAGACAAAGGAATGGCTGAACAGCCGGTTTGGGGCTTGTGGGCCCCCTGAAGTTGCAGAGCCCTTCACCACGTATGGGCCAAGCCCCTGCTGATATGTTCTCACTGGCTTAGGGGGAGCCTGAACACCTTCAAAAAGTAACACAGCATTTGGCATGGGCTCTGCCATGAAGTGTTAGTCGCATGCAGCAGTCGTGGTGCAGGAGAAAAGTGCCAGCTATTTTTCACTCGCATGCATCAGACACACATATCTAGTGTTCTCTTTGCAACATCAACATTATTTCTTTAGTTCCATTATGCATAGCAGGTTAATAAATAGCATTCCTTTACATGGTGTTATGAGTGTTTGGTGAATGTGATCATTAATTTACATGGGATTGTTGTTGTTAAAGATAGAGCAGCTTATCAATTTGTGTTTGCAATTATGTGCAAACAGTGGCATAGCAAGAGGTAGGATTAATTCCCCCTCCCAAAATAAAATTAATGGCTGTTTTATTTTCTTTTTTCCTTTCATTAGCACCTACTCATAGTAGGTAAAGGAAGCATTGCATTCTATTCAAAACTTCCATGATAAAATTTCACTGGATATACATGCTTTAAGGTCTCCTGGCAAAAAAAGAAAGAACACTTCTAGAAAAAATGTGGGAGGGAGAGGGAGGGGGAGAGAAAGAGACAGAGAGAGAGAGAGAGCAAGAAAGAGAGAATAACATAACTAAAAAATTAAAAGTCAAATACATACCAATCCTCATATTTAAGTTCAGCATCGTCCAAGAATGCAACATGCAAATTTTCAAGAAAATAACCCCATTCCAAATAGCCCTTACATGGGAGGATGTTCATCACTTTTTATTTTCTCAAAAATGGCTAATTTTGATTAAAATACTGCATGTTTAAAATATTTACAGGACTTTTAAAATGTACTACTCAGGACATATGCATATCTTCAGTAATGTTTAATTGCGGCCAACACAGCAACTATCCCTGTTGTGTATAACAAGCATAAGCTACTTGAATGCCCCGAGTAATTTATCTTAAATTTTTACTTTCTCTACTACGTATAGTAAGTAGGGGAAGTATTGCATTCCACCCAAAAATTTCATACCGAGATTTCACCGGAAATACATGTTTTGCGACCCCCTGAATCCAAAAAAAGCATTTTTGGAAACATGTCCATGTGTGTGTCTGTGTGTCTGTGAACAGCATAACTCAGAAACAAACAATTGGATAAACACCAAACTTGGTATTTAGGTTCAGTATCTTTCAGAGATGAGACACTTAGGTTTTCAAGAAAATACCCCCACCCCAGATTACCCTTTACATGGAACATTTTTCGAAAATTTTAATTTTCTCAAAAATGGCTGTAACGATTTTGATTAAAATATCATATGTTTACGATATTTTCATGACAAATGAAATGTATATCTGGAATTTTCTGGGAATGTCTCCAAAAGTATTCTTCATTGTGAACAACTTTTGCATAACTGTAAACCATAAGAGATAGACAAAATTTTACTACACAAGAAATGTAGATCGCGTTAAAATACACAATTTATGTCATATACATTTTTTTTTGTAGGGTGAACCGTTTTCGAGATATTGCTTGTTATTCCCTTAAATTTTCCATATACTTATACTTTTTCTCAAATTCATTATTTATTTTTTTTGTCCTGGTAATGCAAAGAGAATGGAATACTCCACATAGCAACCACCTCTTAAAATATTTAACTATCGCTTAAAGCCTAGCAATTCCCCTTGCATCTACAAGAAAATTAACAATAAGATTAACATCTCGATATCTCGATTAACATGAAGCATATGGAGAATAAGCGTTTGTAAAAATAGTTTGTACAAGAGTAGAGAAAGTCATGTGAGTGTAACACATCAGATTTTTTTATGAATAGCCTATAAACTACTCTTCATTTTGAATTAGTTTTGAGTAACTGATAAATTGTAAGAGACAAGCAAAAGCTTACTAAACAAAACATGTAGATCTCTTTAAAACATGCAATTTATTTATAATTATAATAATAATAATAATAATAATAATAATAATAATAATAATAATAATAATAATAACTTTTTCCTGGGTCTAAAATTTCCAAGATGTTCATTGTTATTGGTCTGAATTGTTGAGTATTTTGTCATTCCTTGAGGGGTTCTCATCATTCAATTGTTTCTCACAATGTCTTTGAAAGAGTATGGAATTTCAAAGCCAGCTAAGGGCATCATTTAGGAAGGAGGGGGTCAATTGCCTCCCTAAGGTTACGAGAAATGATTAGGTTACTGGTTATTATTGCTCTACCAAAGGAAAAATTATGACAACTGTACTTATAATACAAATATTTCACATTTGAGAAGTAAAAGATTATTTTCTTTTATGCTAAATGTGTTGTTAAAATTCACATGAAAATTTGGAAACTGCTTCAGGCAATCCTGCCTCCTCCCCAAAAGCAGAAATTGAAATGACGCTCCTGAAGTCCTGAAGCCAGCATATAGCAACCCACTTTTTAAAGGTTTGTCTAATGCATTAGTCTTCTGTATCCTTCTTGTATCTACAACAAAATGTGTAATGAAACCATTTTCATGATTGTTTACCTCAAATAACACAAAGAAATAGAAAAGTAAGAATAGTGTAGGAGATTTTGTAAGAATAGTTTGTAGAAGAGATACAAAAATAAATAAATAAATAAACAATAGTGGGTTGAGAAAGTCATGTGAATGCAATATGTCAGTTTATTATCTATCCTTTTTTTATTTACTTCAGTCCTTTAGTTATCTAGGGAACAGTAAAATGAATTGAACGCTTAAAATTGGTGCTAATATCAGTATGTAAAAGTCTAGTCTTATTTAATTGCATCTTTAGTAATAGACCTAAGCATGGCCAAGTAGGTGCAACAATGCACAGTTGAGTCCTACTGAAAATTCACAATCAAGAAAGCATGATCTTTGGGTACAGCTTTTTCTTTCAATGCATGATGTCAGACAAGTTACATGGCCAAAGTCCTAACTATAGCACAATGTTGCCATTGTGTGCAACACATGGTCACTTGACATGTGAATAAGGGAAGCCATTTTCACAAGTGCACACATAACACAGCATATAATGCTAATCTGTTATTCTCTCAAACAACACAAGGGGAATAACAGAAAATAGCAAAAGTAAAATGCTGAAGTCAAGAGCTTAAAGATTTATCAGTTACTGGAAGACTGCTGATGTTATAAAAGCTAATGGAGGTGACACAAAAGTGCCTACTTAATCTAGAGTTTAAACAAAAGCAATAACAATTCTAAGTACAAGGTTTGTAAAAAAAAAGTAGTGGCAACATGTACAGAAAATATTTTTAATGGACTTACACATTCAACTGCATTACATTCCTTCAATATAATCACTGACAAAGTTTAATACCTTTTTGCCAAATATCGGGAACCGTAGGATGCCGTTGGCAAGGTGTTGGTTGTTGACAGGATGGAGCGCCCTACTGCTCGAAGCATAGATGCCACATCAAGAAATCGGACGCCCCGGAGGGGTTCTTTCAACTTAGGAAACAGGTCGAAATCACAAGGAATCGTGTCAGGTGAGTACGGAGGATGTTCCAAGACCTCCCAAGACCACCGTCGCAATACGAGATTGGTTACATTGGTGCATGAGCGTTGTCATGCAACACGATAGGGAAATTGTCTCGCAATAAACGTGGACGTTTGCGCCGCATAGCCGGACGCAGATGGTGCTTTAGAAATCGGCAATGGCAGTCTGCGTTGTTTCTCCTTGAGGCACAGCACATCTCATCGATGGCGACAATACGCTGCAGAAATCAGTCACCGTCATTGCGGTATCTGTTGAGGTGAGTACCAGCAAATGCATACCGGTGCCATTTCTATACGTCGGTGAGTCGATGTGGAGTCCAGCAGGAGGGCTCGGGTTAAGATATTTCTTCAGTATGTGCCACACCGTTTGATGACTGAGACCAACTCCTACGGATAATTCCCGGGCAGTCCATCGACGGTCTATGGAAAGGAGACCACTCATAATGTCAATTTGATGTTGAGGAGTGGACGGCCGACCTGTGCGGTGCAAATCCGCAGTCTCATTCCGACGCGCACGAAACGCTTTGACCCATCGTGCAATCTTCCTATACGGTAAAGCATTCTCGCCACAGGCTTCACGTATCCTTTATAACATTCAGATGTATTTTTGCCACGGGAAACTTCGATTTTAATCCACGACCGCTGATCACCTTTTGTAAACATGATTTAGAGCGGTAGAAATGACACTGTCCACTTCAACGCCGCACAGCAACTACCCTTCTAACTGGATCGACTGTTTGACTCTACACATCGACAATAGCACCATCTCATTGCTCCCACAACTTGTTTGCGCATGCCCGATCTTCTACAGCCTTCTGGACTAAGTTGCCACTACTTTGTTTACAACCCTTGTATAACAAATGTTTAACTGTGTTCTCCAAAAGGATATTTTTGATAAATATCCAACTTGTATAAGATTTAACAGTGTTCCTTTTTCCTTTCTTTTTCTTTTATTTGCAGGACATGTTTTTTTTTTTTTTTTTTTTTGGTAGCAATCACTTCCATTATCAGCTGCAGTTCGGCTGATGTAAATGTTGGAGTAGTTAGCAAAAAGCATTATGAATCTGCTCAGATTCTCCAATGGGAAATTTTAAAGTTCATAACTCATTTTTACATTCACTGCTGCAAACTAGAGGAAGTATTGTACTCTATCCAAAAATTTGATATTGAAATTTCACTTTAAATGCATGTTTTGAGGCACCATGAACCCAGAAAGAGCATTTTTAGAATAACATCCACGTTTGTGCCTGTCTGTGGACATCAGAACTCAACAACAAAAAGTCTGATACATGCCAAACTTGGTATTTAAGTTCAGTACTTTCCAAAGAAGCAACACAAAGATTTTCAAGAAAATACACCGGATTCCAAACTACCCTTTGCCTGGACATTTTTCGAATATTTTTTATTTGCTGAAAAATGACTCTTAACAATTTTAATTAACATACTGTATACTTAAGATATTTACATGACAAATGAAATGTATATCTTGAATTTTCAGGGCATAAACTGTGAAGTCCTCTTACTTTGGAAGAATTTTTATATAATTTTGTATAACAGGTAAACCATAAGAAATAGGCTTACTACACAAAAAATTTAGACCTCTTTAAAAAAACTATTTATTTCAAATCCTTTTTTTTTCTCATGAAGTAGATAGAAAAATAAGCTTTCGTAAGAATAATCTGTAGGACTATATAAAAATAAACAATAGTGGGTAGAAAAGGTCATGTGAATGTAACACATAAGACATAATTTATTTTTAAGATAAATGTTTTCTATGAAGATGAAGTTCCAGTGTGTGCCTCATGTATTGTAATGTTGTGTTTAAATTTGTCATACTTAAGGTTCCAAAACTTAGCATCAGCTGCCATTTTCCCCTGTATTTCAGATAGTTCGAAATGAATCAGCTCACATGCCAATGATGACAGCATGGATATTTACAATGTGTATTGACATGCAAGGTTCAAGGAACATTAATATCACAACTTGAAACTAGCCTACAGAGGTTTTAATTAATTTGGTTGGGTGTGCTGATACCTGGACTCAACTATGGTGTTTAACAACAAGAAGAACTAGAGAGTGACAAAGCAAATATGTTATACAGAAATATGTTATATAAATACAGAAACTTAATATTTAAAAATTTTTAGATTGCACCACAAATAAAAACAAAAGAACAGATAACTCTTAGTATGAATTAAGAATAAAAATTATAAACCAATAATCTTTTTGGAAAGACAGATGAAGTGCACTAATTATTGAAGTAATAATCCCAGTGGATTACTCACTTACTTGAAAAATTAATTACTTTTTAACCTCAAACATGTTTCGAAAGCATGTTGCCTCCATTATCAGCCAAGGACCACTCATGTGATTCCTGGCTGCAATGCTGATATTGTGACGTATGCAGAGATTATAGCACATACGTCTCTCTGGTCACCGGGATTCAAGATGGCAGTTAGGGCTTGGGTAGGGGGAACTAGGAATCTTAGGAGGGGATGAGTTGTTTGGCGTCCCCGACGCTTGAGTAGCGTTGCTTGGGACAGAGAGAGTCAGTGAGTAACCTTCAAGCAGTAGAGACGTGGAACGGCCATCTCCGTGCAAGGCAAGCATGGCGACCTCACCCGGCAGACATGGGGGCTAAGAATGTAAGGAGTAAGTTATCTACCTTTATCTATTAAACCATCATCCATCCATTCTCCTTCTGTATTAATTATGATAGTGTAGAGTTCCTTCCTTTTGAGCCATGTAGCGCCCCTTTTTGCTAGTGATTGATAATATTTCTGTACTTTCTTTAGCTGCGTCCCTCGTCGTAGCCTCGCCATGTAATAAGTTGGTTAATTTACCGGTATCCCCTTTGCAAGCGAGTAGCTCACCATCATTTTGAGTATTAATTAGAAGAGGCTACGACAATATTGCTTCTGGCCAAATGGATTTGGGAATGAGATCATTGTCAGATGGAAGACTAGAATTTAACTCCTGATAAAGAAGAATAAGGATCACCTATTAAATTTTAGTCTTCCAATTAACAATGATTGATTCTCCAAATACTTCTGGCCAGAAAAATCAACTGCATTGAAGCCAGGAGTTGGTGACTCTACTGATGTTTGAAGTAACAAAGTTTTCGAGCTAGTGATCCATTGGGATTATTATTGTCACAATTAAATTAATGCCCAATTTTAATAGTTTGGATAAAGCATTTTGGAATAATAACAGTTGAAGTTAAAAAGTCAGATATTAAGAAAGAAGATAAGCATGAACAATGTTTGAATTCTTCTTTTTTTAGGAAAACACACAGAAGTTTTTTGATATTTACATATACAAATTGAATACTCAATTACTCTAGCTTAACTTTCTACACCAAAATTTACCATGTTTTAGAGACTATTATCCCCAACATCATTCTAAGTTTTGTGTAGAAAGTGTAGAAAGATTAAATTTGTGTATGTAAATGTCTGAACAACTTTATTTACAAAATTATGAAGTTGTTTCAAGCTTTGCATGCAGTAACAAACCTCAATTGTCCACAAATAAGACATTTTATTTTATCTTAGAACTTATGACAATGAATTTTCCCTGTATGCCACATGATATTGCATGGAATAGCCCAGACATGTTGCAGTAGACGTACAGCTATCAAGCATTAAGTTTAAATATGTAGTTACTGTAATAACATGCCTCTGTAAAGTCAGGTTGCATCATTTAAAATAGCATTATTAGTGCTTGTTAATAACTGCCACACAGTGTTTAACAATGCTCAAGCGCAGTTTCAAGCTTCTAATCAAATAGTGGTCTAAGACAGAGGAGTTTTTGTACATGCTGATGGTTGACATAGTAAACAAACTCACTTTTCATTCCAAAACATAGCCTTGTTTAAGACCACTGTAAGTATATTAATTCCATTGCTATGCTTACATTTTTAAAACAATATTTTCACAAAACGATGTCTGCTGGTACAGATGTCTGTTTTTAAACTGGAATAGGAGGCTTAAAAAGAGCAATAAAAGTCTTCATAGTCTCTGGTCCATCTCCAAGTATTTTGCCAAATATAGATAATTTGCAATTTATGGCAATGTAGCATCACCAAAGTAAGTGCTGTTCTGCCTTCATGCCAGGCTTCTCACGAATAATGTAAACAACATTGCTCTTACTCAGAAGAAGGGGTAGCACATAAAAAGTTTTTACATTTTAAATGCAATTACACTGACTGAGAAAATTCTATGACAAACATATGTTGTAAAGCAAAATACCTAAATGTTCAAGTTAGATATTAACAAGCACTCACACAGGAAGGCAAAATGAAGTATTGACATAAATTGTAAGCAAATTCTTCTGAACATGCATTTGCCTTTAGCATGCTTATTTTTACCTCATACATAGGATTGATGTGAAAACTGAAAACACATTTGCACATCAAACTAGCATTCTCATGAACCAATTCTCAGTCCTTGTCATTAACAAATCCTATCCATTGTTCAGAATCCCTTCATTGGGATATGGTTCATATTCATAATGTTAAGCAAACTAGTTTCCATCACATTTATGACGTGTCTATAAAACAACTCAGTAAGTAACTTAGACTATCTAAGCTATTGTTTGTTTCTAGAACTTAGTCTCTCAGCAAAGAATACATTTTCCTGCTTTAAGAATGTTTGCAGTCCTATCTTTTGGTGTAAAGACTCACATTTCCTGTTTCTGCACTCACATGAAGAGATCATCTGGAAAATTGTCGACTAGAAAATTGAAATTGACAAATTCTAGCTAGTCTCAATTCTGAAAAGGTAACTTCTAAGAATTACTGATATGTGAAAAGCTTCATAATTAAAACTTTTAAAAGCCATGCTCTGACCAAGCTTCACCTCAGTGCAAAGCAGAACAGTTGTTATGTACTGGAACCACAAACAGTATGATACAAGTCAGGGTTGGTTCACATATCACAGGTACCCCTCTTTGACACTGTTAAAAGTAATATATTACAAAAATTATGATTCTGAGGAACTTCAAAGCAAATTTTAAGAAACATGTTAGTTGTACACATGCCTGTACCCAGAAAAAAATTTCGGGGAGGGTTTTCCACTAATAGATCTAAACTTAACAGCACCCCTCACAGCTACCATGTACCTACTCTGATAGACGGTACATGGATAAGAAAGTTGCTTGGAGACTTTATATATACAAGAAAAATTCATCAGAATGAGAATATTTCACCTTACAGCACATAACAGGGAGACTGCTTCGAAAACTGGAATGTATGATCACCTTACTTATGTAAGGCGACGGTATTAATTTTCCCTTTTTCTTGTAAATGTGCTACTAGCAATGTGCTGCTCTTATCTAACGACATTTCCCATATTGATTTGCTATGAATTTAAATAAATAATACTGTCAGAAGTTTCGGAGGGGGGTTTAAACCCTAGAAACCCCCCCTCTAAATACGGCCCTGGCTCTACAAGAAAATTCTAGAGAAAATTCAATTTCTTTTGAGCTGTCCATCAACTTTAGCATACTTTGTAATAAAACATACTGTAGATTAATAAAGAAGGAGAATTGTGCTTTAAGTATCAGATGAAAGCAATTTTGTATGAATGAATGCAACCTGATTTACAGTATTTAAACAAGAGTTCCCCTAGAGCTAACTATACCCATGTACAAATTGTCTGGTTTCTAAGTTTATCTTGTACTACTCAGTTTACTGGCTCACTGAGTAACCCTTTACTAACTTTTGACCAACTCATTCTTCTGCGCCAACCCTTTCTTCTCCTTCTTTGCTTGCATCTCATACTTTTCTAATCTATTTTTCTTGTACTGTCCCTAAAAACTTCCCAATGTCTCTAGATTTGTTTTCTTCTTTTCCTCAGCT
The DNA here is from genome assembly GCA_030765065.1 of Deroplatys truncata. Taxonomy (NCBI): domain Eukaryota; kingdom Metazoa; phylum Arthropoda; class Insecta; order Mantodea; family Mantidae; genus Deroplatys; species Deroplatys truncata. The sequence continues at coordinate 169,140,823 of CM060987.1, read as the reverse complement.
TTTTTATAGTTACTATTTGTTTGTCCATTTTTCCCCCATACTTTTTCCTTCCATTGTTTCTATATCCCAACTTCAAGATATTAATATAAATAATGATGCTGATGCTAGTACACCATAAACAAACACAACAGAAGCTGCCATTTTCACAGTAAGCATGGAAAAAACAGCTTTACTGTAAAAGTAACTGGCCTACATTGCCGGCATTGTACAGGCAGCTTTTCAAAACTCAAATGGCAGTTTAATTTCATTTACCTCCCTGCTGTAGTCTTAATGAAATTATTGTAAAAAAATGTTTATGGTGGATCCTCCCCTTGAGGCCCTATAACTTCTTAAAGCTCACATGATAACCTAATAACAGAAAAATTCCCTGATATTCACAGCAATGAGTATGAAATAATCAGGAAGGTTGTATTTCTGATTTCCCTAACAATCCCTTGACCATCTTCCAAATTCTGGAGATGTTGTATAGCTTTTAAATATCAGAATTGTTCCAGTGATTTTAAATAAATTCCATTAAATGAAATTTAAAAACTTGTACCTTCTCTTTGGTAATTATTTAATAATGCAAAGGCTACATAGTTTTAAAATAATGCAGAAAACTCTAATAACAATATACCATGAAATAGGGGCAAAACTGGTAAATTTAAAGATTCCCCACTCTAATGCTATTAAGTTAAACATTTAAGAAATGACACTCAGTCTGTAATCATCAAGAAAAATAATCTTCTTATTTGCTAATTATAAAATAGTGTTTTCTGATTTCCAACATTGCATTGGATACAGTTTCTCTCTTTATATAGCATTAACTGGTAGTAAACTTGCTTACTGCATACAAATGCAGCAAAATGATATTAAAAGGTTCTGCTATAAACATTGCATACATATTATACCATTACAACCAGATCCATCTTTTGTTTTGCTGTGTCTTCTATTATCTCAGTTTCTAATTCATCTATTCAGTTATTTGAGTAAGTTTTAATTTGGGTAACAGACCTCCCTTTAACTTCACTTCAATCTTCTCTAAAAAGGAAAGACTAGAAAAATTTGTGTTCTCAAGTTTACAAACATTCATGTTTGCAACAAGCCACTATAAACTCTTACAGCAAAGAAACAAGAATGACTGTAGGATGGTCATGAACAATTTTATAAAACTGTGAAAGTTCTTATTTTAGGTGCTGCATCAAAAGAATTCCTTTGTACTGTCTCATTCAGTACAGAGTGGCTAGAAATGCACAAAGTCAATTTTAGCAAGTGCTCAAAACATTTCAGAGGCCACTAAATGACAGCCGAGCCTACTATAGCCCAGCATGACCAACTCTGGACAGGTCGACCACATGAAAGAAAATATATTGTGAAAAGCAATACTTACAGAACATGCTGGAAGGATTGTCCCTTGGCTTATATGCACTGCTGACATTTGTGGATAAAACCTCTGTTGACTTGGTACAGTTCAACTTCAGAAATTAATAAAATTTTATGGCAAATATTTTGTTTCAATTATTCCTTGGAGTGCGAGTTTAATAAATTTCCCCACAGATAACAATCACTAGGAGTAAGGACAGGGATTGGGCTGACCATATATTATCTTTCATTAAAAGATTAAAATAAAACTGCCTCACTTTCATACATCATATGATTCGAATGAGAGATGATATTTTGCTCATTTCCAAGAACAAACAGCACTAAGTTAATGGAAATTTGATCCACAGATGTCAGCAGTGCACACAAGCTTGGAGACAACACTTCCAGTGCCTTCTTGAAGAGGTAAATACCATACTTTTCACATTACCTTCTTTTATGTTGGCCCACCTGTACTTAGCCAATCAGCTCAGCAAGCAACAGGTTCAGATGCTAGTTAGTGGCCTCTGAAATATTCAGAGTGATTGCCAAAATTAATTCTATACATAACATTAACTCAGCAATCTCCTACAACACTGCATATCTGAAATCTGAATCAATGTATGCCATTTAGGATTAAGAAAGTAAAGAATATATGTGATGTGTCATTACAGTTATTAAGGGCAGGTGAGGTGTGTCTGACCTATTGCAGCCCAGTCCAGCCATATGGGATATTTCAAACCCATACTTGCCAACAAAATTGTCACAAAAAATAGGAAACTTATATCCAGCAGCTATAGAATGCAAATAAGATAACAATTTACACAAGGAAGTTGACTTTACAATTCACATCGTCCATTACTGAATGTTCACACCCATTTACTGCTGGTTATTGGGAGTAATTGGTGGTGTAATCAAATTTTAAATCCATTTTGTTGCAGCTCAGTGAAGGGAGGCCACAATCATGATGAACAATAGACACACAGACAAGCTCTGGCTATCATAGCACTGTATACCAATTACAAGGCACATTCAGTCTGTAATCCAGTCACACTATAATGAAATAGAACTTAATGCTTTGTCATGTCCATGGTGAAAATCTGTAATACTTTGAATCTACCTACAAAGCATAAAAGCACCTTCTTTGCCATAAATTCGTAAAATGCTTCTGCTCCCATACATTTTATGGGAAAACTGTAAAGGTTGGCAAGATTAAAGCTGCAATTTGGCTACTCCACTCCAACCTCGTACTTGTCCAAATGCAGACACTAGGATGAAAAGGGTATGCTTCAGGTAACAGGATATAATATCAGCCATGTAAGAAAGTATAATGAGCTTATCTGTCAAAGCAGGACTACTGCAGCTCCATAGGTCTTATAGATGAGCCACCCATCGACAAATAATCCCTTCTATGATTCTAACCTAGGTCACTAGCTGTTCAGCAACATAGTATACACACAAAAAATACTAAATTAAAAGATACAAACATTTAAAATGGGTGTGCATGGGCTATATTGTTGAATCTGCAGGGTTTGCTCTTTAACTCAGGGTGTTATGTACATAGTGACACTCTTATATCTTTAATGAGTGATGTTATAATTTTTTAAGCATGACTTCACAAAGGTGTGAAAGGTAACACTAGGAACATGCATTTGTGCTTATTTTCTATAGTATTGCTTATATGCATTAGCATGCCTTTTTGTTAATATATCACCCTTATTTTTAAAGTTTATCAAACTAGCAAACATACAAACATATCATTATACAGCATTTTAGCATAAAATAAGTGTTATTTTCATCATGCTCACTCACTATGCAACATAATTTGTGTTCAATAACTTTATTTGTAATTGCCTAAAACTATTTAGAGTTTACTCCTTTCATTTTATGAAAATGTTACAATGTCATTAATTCATCAAAGGCATTCTCTTGATATTGAAATAATTTGAAAGCATGGTTATAAATTCAGACTAAAACCTGTACACAGTAAAAATATGTATTAGAATCAGAGGCATAACCAGGGGGGTTTTGGAGGTGGAACTCCCCCTTACTAAAAAACATGTAAAACTTAAAATTTAATATTAATAGCTTTCTAGGTTGGCGGAAAAGTAGATACTTCCTAATCGTATCACTGGTAGCGCTACATTTATGCCACATGTCTTGGACAATATGACCAAAGGTGACAGCAACACAAATTTTGCTTTAGATGGAGCTGGTACAACATGTTAAGATATCAGGGCATGTTTTCATTCCAGTGCTAAATTTGGGTAGTTTCCAAATTAGTGCAACATCTCCCAGTTTAGAACATACCTAAAAAAACCCTATTTCATAGTGAAATAAAATGGCCTGCAACAGTAATATAAAATACTTCATGTGGTCATTAATTCTCATGTCACAACACATTTTCCGCTTAGAATATGCAAAACATGGATTATCCTAATTTTAATTCCAATTGCTGCACCTTAATCTGTGAATATAAAATAAATTTATTTAAATATTTCAATTCATAATTAATTATATTTATCATTTGAATTGATACAAATTGTTTAAAAAATGGACCTCATACATAATCTTAAGTTTCTGGCTAAGCTTCTGATTAAAATATCCTTACGTCTCTGGAATGACCTTACATTACCTGAATGACATTTTCTGATATAAAGACTCATTTTTTTGGGAATTATTGAAGATACATAGCTAAATGAAATTTTGATATGAAAAAACCAACACCTCCTTTTTGTTACTGATCTGCTTTGCTGCTAATAAGTTGGTTAATTGGACTCTAAAAAAAATTAATTGCTGATAAATTTTAATAAAGAAAATGTTTAATTAAGAAAAACATTTTATCTTTCTTAATAAACCACAATATTGTATAAAAGTACATCAGTGAGCTTAGAAGGCATACATCTATGTGCTGTAAAAGTTTCAGTCTGATATCTTAAATAGTTTTGGAAATGAAATTTTGGTCACAAAGTTATAAAATTTAACTAGCAGCATAGGGATTTTAATCTCCCCTTAGAGTGGAAATTCCAATTAATAAGGCTGCATAAAAACCTAAAAATCTAATTTTTTGGCAAGTTTTACCATTTAAGATCCTTTTAAAGTAGGTCTCAATGATCAACAGGCATTTTAGGCACCACATAACCTATTCCATACATTTATATTTTATATAAAACATGAAGATATTTAATTTGTTTTAGTTTATTTGCACACATAAAAATATATATATATTTAACCTAAAATCCAAATCCATTGTTATAATTAATCCAGGAAAATTGAGAGCACCAAAATAAACCTTGAACCTCATTGCCACACCCTTAGAATCCAGCCAGTTGAAAATAAGCTAGATTAGCGCTTCAATATTAGCAGGACATGCATCCATTTGTTTCTCTGCAAACCATCAAGAAACCAGCTTAACACACAGTAAGATGTGTGTAGGAGCGAAACTATCAGAATGAAGAGCTGGTCAAAAGAATGCCTTTGTGAAAATATAAATTTAGAATGCCATCTCTCAGAGGTACAATATTTACCTGATTGTGGCAGTGTTTTCATTCTTTCAGCAGGTACAGGAGGTGCTACAGCTGGGGAGTAGGCTCGAAGCAGCGGCCCTCCACGAGGTAGGGTAGCAGATGCTCCTGGACCTCCTCCAGGAGGATATGAGTGTGTCATGTAGTAGGGCGCTTGGGGTGGCACACTGCTTCCAGATTTGCTCGCCTAAAACATAACAAGGTTATCCTTTCAGATATAGCTTTATCTATCTTTTGTAAAGTCATATCACAAGGTCATTTTGGCTTCACCCCTTGCTATTTTAAAAATCTTTCTAAAAATATCATGTAACATTCACAAACTTTATATAAAATAAATAAATAAATAAATATATATATAATGTATTATAGAATTTCCGTAAAAATTGTTCTTGAATCCTCATTATATTATTCATTATATATTTCTATCACATACTTATAGTAGCTAGAGGTACGGTTGCATTCTACCCAAAAATTCAATACAAAGATTTTAAAAAATACATATTTTTAATCTCCTTAAGTGAAAAAAGAGGCATTTTTAGGAAAAGGATGTGTGTGTGTGTGTGTGTGGGGGGGGGCAATGTAACACAAAAGCAAACACTAAATAACTACCAAAACTTGGATCAATAAAAAAAAAAAATCCCCTCACAAACTACCCTTTACATGGAAAACATGGTAATTTTTAATTTTCTCAAAAATGGTTCTAGCAATTTTGATTAAAGCATCATATATCTTGAATTTTCTGCAAACATCCAAAGAAATCCTCTTCATTATGAATAAATTTGAACACTTTTGTCTAGTTGGCAAACCTTAAGAGACAGACAAAAGCTTACTGCACAAAAAATGTAAATCTCACTAAAATGCACGTCACTTACATATTTTGTAGCATTAACTTTTTGAGCTTTATTCGATAATATTGATTTGGATTTCCAAATACTTCATATTTCCGTGAAGTGCTAAGTTGTCATTTGTTTGTTCCTGTGGTCATACAAAGAGAAGAATTTCAACACTTGCTTCTAGTGACCTTTTTAAAGATATGACTATCACTTCGGCCTCATTTATCCCTCTTTGGTGTACAGTGAAGTTGCAATGGAACTATTTCTGCTAACCTGTATCTTTATTGTCATGAAGTTGATAGAAGAAAAAAGCTTTTCCAACAATAGTTTGTAGAAGAGTGAGTAGAGGAATCATTTGAATGTAACATATTAGATAACTTATTTCAAACCAAAGAGTTATGTTATCATCTAATTAGGCGGCGATTCTATGTATACTGTGCTTCAGATACGTACAACTCAGTCGTGTTGCCTAAAGTAAAGTAGATAGTTCTGTAGCACACATAAAGCAGGAACTTCCCGATACTTAATACGTGTTTCTCTTGAATGATGCACGCTCCCAAGGCACTATTATACGAATCCATTCGTGCAGTAGTGGCAATATCCCTAGAGATACCAACGATGAGAAACCATACAAAATTAAATTGAGTTTTATTTATGGACGCTCTTTAACTGCTGTGGTCCTTAGCGTCCCATTCTATATTGGGCGTGAAAGACCGGTAATTTTGCTCAGAGGCCTCTTTATCAAGCTTGAGAGGTTGTTTTAAGTGCCGTAAATCTACGATACGAGATCATCGGCTTTACTTCTCTTCCGAAGGAAACCATGCCGGGTTTGAACCCGCGACCTCGGGAACTAGAGGCTAGCATGGTAACCACTACACCACGGAGGACGACGAAAGAAACCATATGATTCCGTTATGCTTACCTATCGTTACGAAATTATGTTCCTCTGCGTCTATACAAGCCTAGATCTGAATACTCGACGAATTTCTGCAGACGAAATAATTGAAAACCCAAGCTGGATACTGTATTTATTGCTTCAATGACTTACCAATGTTAATCAGAAGTCTCTCCGAAAAGCACTTCAAAAAGCTGCGGCTAATTGCCAATCCTTTTTATTCTCTTGAACAACTTTAATCGATATGACTTCTCCTGATAATTGAAATCTTTCATTTAAAGTTGTAATTAATTAATTTTAATACCTTTTAAAAAGTTATTGGTTATAAATAAATGAATAAACACGATAAGTTTCCTTCAACATGCGATCGCTTGATGGCTAACAAAATATCTGCTATACCCATATCACATTAACGCTGTGTATTTTGCGAACTTTTGACGGCCCATATGATGAGCACATCAGTTTCGTGTATTCCTATTGGTTGGTGCTGTGACTGGCATATCGTGTGAATAATGCACGTTGTTAAAAATTAAATTGTGTTTTATTTATGGACACACTCTTATACTTGCTATGGTTCTTAGCGTTCCATTCTATATTGGGCGTGAAAAACCGGAAATTTTGCTCAGAGGCTCTTTATCAGGCTTGAGGTTCTTTTACGTGCCGTAAATCTGTGACACGGGATCAGCGGCTTTACTTCCCTTCCGAAGGCTTTTTACGCCCAAAATGCATGTAGTGTTAAACATATCCATGCAGCACACTGACAGGAAAGGTATACGACTTTACCAGCAATACAGAACAAGTGCAGGGAAGTAGGGGGTGACATGGGTGTAACTTATGGGGCGGGGCAAGGGGCAACTGCCCTACCCATATATTCAACTTAAGTAGCATTTTATATTGAGTTACTGTAAGTAAAGGCATAAAACTGTACTTTGTATTTAAATAGAGTAGCTTTAGTTTTCACCTAAAATATCTGTTAATTAGAACTTTTGTCCTACAATGACACAGGGACTGTGTTCAGTGCTAGTGTTATTTATATTTCCCCATCAGTAAGCTGGGAGTGACGTAAGCATCATCACTGTTTTTATAATGTAGTAATATATTTTGAAATAGGTGTATTGAAGGGGGAGTTGTATTATATTTCGACTGTTGGGGAGCCAAACTTGAAGTAGTTGCAACCGCACGTATGGTAAAAAGTTTTCGGTAGCCTTCGCCCCAAATGTTTAAAAAATATATTAGCTTTGTAATTTCGACTGTTTCTTTAAATATTATATATTTATGTTTGCCTCGGGTGCGTCAGTATATACAGTATATATATTACACAGATTATAATTTTACTTCACTCCTTTTATTAATGCTTGACACGATTTAAATAACATCTCACTGATATAGAGAGAGCTGTGAGATTTATTTATTAATTACTTGCACTTTTTAACACAAACTATTTTTTGTCTCACTGAATACATATTAAACTTCTGGAGGACGGATCTCGCGTCCGGTTAGGAACACTGTCTCTACAAGCAACTGACTTCTGAATTTGTACAATTTGCTCTATTTCAGTTTCTGATTGGCTAATCCTACTCCAATAGAATACTTTCATTTAACTTAAGCTTTTTTTGATGCAGTAATTTGTATCACAAATTACTTAAATGTAAATAATGATTGTAATATGAATATGCATTTTTATGTGACATTGATTTCAGATGTTTATTAATTGTAATTATTATTTGGAAATAAGTTTATACGACCTTACTGAAACTGTCAATAATAGCGCAATAATGCAGTGAGGGGGGTGAGCTATTTATCATTATTGGAAACGAGGAAGTTACGTAATGTTGGCGCGTTTTCGGTAGAAACTTCTGGAATGTTTCCTTAAAGCATATGTATTCATAATTTTCATTGGATATTAAGATAGACGCTAATGTTGGCGCGTTTTATTAGCCAATTGTAGTTCAGTTATAATCTTTAGGCATATCGTGGAGTGGGAGTATAAATAGAAGCCAAGTTAGAGGTAAAGTCAGTCAGTCCTTCAGTTCGCCGAAAGCATTCATACATTACACGTCGTCTTCAGTCAGTCAGTTCGTCATACATCGGATATAGATTCACAAGTTACGCGCAGCAGAATTATGAAAGATCTAAAGTATTGTAAGGTTAATTATATAAAAGATTGAAGTACGTGGATTGAAAGAATTATCAGTAAGAAGTTATTATAACAGTTTCAGTTTGGCGAGTGTTAAGATCAATGTATAAATGTGATAGTTAACGTGTTCGACAATAAATGTGTAAAACAAATTTCTTCATCAGTGTTATTTTTGGATAAAAGATTCCTTTCCGTTTACACAACCTGTATAGAGATACGTGCCCAAGCCAACAGGATAATAGCTAGCCGGAGGACATTTGAAATGAAATCAAACAAAAGTTAAAACCGCCGCAAATTGCTAACACTAGATGGAGCTACAAACCAAACAAATGAATGACGTCGCAAGATGGCTTCAACACACGTGATGTAAACAAACATTTGTAATTAATACCGCATCAAATTGGCTACCATAACGTGGGGCTACAATAATGTTATTATAAATTGGCTCCCATACGTGGGGCAGTTAAAAATTATGTAACCAAACAAAACAAAAGCAGCACAACATAAGATTTTCAAGTTCTAATAACTTACATAAAAACATATTACGTAAGCACTATTCGCTACAAATTGGCTACCACAACGTGTGGCTACAATAATGTTAAATAAATACAACATAAAAGTTACTACAAATTGGCTCCCAAACGTGGGGCTTGATACGGTAATTTGTATCACAAATTACTTTAATGTAAATATTGATTGTAATATGAATATGTATTTTTATGTAACATTGATTTCAGAGGTTTATTAATTGTAATTATTATTGGTAAATAATAATATACGGCTTTACTGAAACTGTTAACAATAACGCAATAATGCAGCAAGGGGGTGAGTTGTTTATCGTTACCGGGAACCAGGAAGTTACGTAATGTTTCGCGCCTTTTCGGTAAAAGCTTCTAGAATGTTCCCTAAAAGTAATATGTATTAGTGGTTTTCATTGGATATTAAAATAGACGCTAATGTTGGCGCGTTTTATTAGCCAATTGCAGCTCAGTTATAATCTTTAGGCGTATCTTGAGGCAAGCCTATAAATAGTGTAGGTTCAAGGGAGCGTTTCCACCAGTTCTACAAAATTCTCCGTACTCTCCACGTCGCTCTCTCAGTTCATTTATTTCGCCAAGTTACGCGCAGCAGAATTACGAGAATCTAAATTATTATACAGTTAAATATACACAAAGTTGAAGTACGTGAGTTAAAAGTGATAAGAAGTTATTACAAACAGTTTCAGTTTGGCGAGTATCCAGATTCAATATGTAAAAAGTGTTAGTGAATGTGTTCGGCAATAAAAGTTATAAAAAACCAATTTCTTCATCAGTATCATTTCTAGACAAAAGATTCCTTTCCGCTTCACACCCTGCAAGAGATACAAGTTCTACCAAGAAAAGATGATAGCTAGCCGGAGGACAATATACATAACCTTAAATTCTTTCAGAAACTAATTGATACAAATTGCTACGCCAGATGGAGCCAAACAAATCAACAAGGAGTGACGTCACAAGGAGGCTTCAACACACGTGATGTAAACAACATTACGTAAAGCAGCAACCGTCGCATATTGGCTTCCAAACGCGGAGCTACAATTAATGATCTACAACATTAATACCGTCGCATATTGGCTCCACAACGTGGTGCTCTAAACAAATGTAACATTAATACCGCACCAGGCTAACAAATAAAGACATATTACGTAAGCACACAATATTACTTCATTTTCTGGTTGTTGATTGGCTATTTATAAACTGTCTCAAAATTTACATTATTGTTGCTCCAATAATTACAAGTAGCATTTTTAAAGTTTCTTATTCATTATTGCCTCAAGGTTAACTTATTGTTATCTCATTGTTAGCAACTTTTAACCTATTATTCTCACAGTCCCTACATTATTAAATTACGTAATATATTCACATAACATTATTGAACATGTACATAATAATATAAACATTAATACAATGACTGTTATATGCATTTTATATGTTGTTTATACACATATTGCTTTAAGGCGAGCTGTTATTGAATTTTATATTATATAATTAGACAAATCATTAAAGTGTTAAAAATACTGCCTCAATTTTAACATATTCAGGAGTTCCAATGTCGTATTGGAAGGTTGCCAAGTTACACCCAGCTTTCCTATAACGCTAATGCACGTAAGTATAATTATGCACTTGCCCTTTAACATATACAGAATTATATGAAGAGGATAAAAACCTCTTTAGTAGGTAAGAGAAAGTATTATATTCCACCTAAACATTCTGCTGAGATTTCACTGGAAATACATGTTTGAGGCCTCTGAATCTAAAACAAAACAAAAAGTACTTTGAGAACAAGATCCGTGTGTGTCTGTGAACAGCTTAACTCAAAAAGACGAATGTTGATATATAGAAAATTGGTGGCTTCCAAAGATACGATACGAAAATTTGCAGGAAAATTCCCTCATCCCAAACTACTGTTTAGATGGAAAATGTTTGATATTTTTATATTTTCTCAAAACTGGTAACCGATCTTAATTATAATACCATATATTTAAGCTATTTACATGACAAATAAAATGTATATTTTAAACTTTCTGGAAATAGCCTGTTAAGTCCTTTTCATTCGGAAGGAGTTGTCTATAATTTCGTAAAACAGATAAACCATAATATATAGACGAAAAGGTATTACATACAAATGCAGATCTCTTTTATTTCCGATATATTCGGTTGTTATTGGTTTGAATTTTCAATACTTTGACATGTTTTTAAATTGCTATCGCTATTTAGTTGTTTCTCGCGATGTCATGGAAAGAGTAAGGAATTTCAAGACCAGCATATAGCGGTTTTAAACATGACTACTGATTAATTTTACTCTTTCTCCCTAGTACGTAAGAACGAAATGTGCAATGAAATTATTCTGCAAATGTTTATCTGGACTAGCATGTAGAAAAATAAGTTTTCGTAAGAATAGTTTGTAGAAGTGGGCAGATGATATGAAGAGAAAGTCATGTGAATGTAGAATATAAGAGGTTTTGCAAGTGGTTTTTTTCTCATGGACATGCAAAGAGCATGGAATTTCAAGGCTATACATACATGCAGAAGAAAAACGCGTGGTGCATCTGTTATGGCACCTGGGGAAACTTGACCACTTTCATGAGAAATTCTGCTGAAATGGACAAAATCCAGTTAATCCAGTCATCTTAATGAAGGGACAGCTCTTCTAGCTGCTGTGTAATTAGGGAAAATAACAGCTCCTTTCACTGACCTCAACTTCTTATAACTCATATTCACCTTGATTGCCACAGTCGCACGATAGGACATGTGTTGGAAACCAAATACTTGCAGAAAGTACGAACTGTGGGCTTCACAAACCTGTTCCAGCGTTTTAGTGTAACCAGTTAATAGTGAGATGGGTGTGAGGCTCGTATTCGGTTCGATTCCCGGTTTCTGCCCACTCTGACCATGGATTTTTCGTGGTTTTTCCTGGTTGGCAAAGACGAATGCTGGAGCTGTGTAATCTACCACGGAGTTCCTCTCTCTCGTATTTCCTCTTACTTCATGTTTCAGGTTGTCGAGCCTCCCCTGCTGGGTCGTATTTCCCCGGTCCCACTAGAGAGATGTCTCACGTGGCGGGTGGTTAGGCCTGGAACTATTAGGGAATTCTACGCGTCTCTGTCGCATCTCTGCAGCCCATAAGTCTCCTGTGGTTCCCTCACCTCATCCCTTCCTCCCTGGGGTGTACGCACGAAAGTTCCTTTGGGGGTCGAGGTGCTAGATGCCCCCTCCGTTAACTGGTCATTTTATTTTAGTTCCATTTATACCCCCACCTTAACTACATTGGTCTTATCGGCGGTCTTTCCTTTGGAACTTATTCCCTATTGACAATGGTGTTAACTTGTGTAACTCTAGTCGTTGGGTTTCTTGCACTTTTGATTTTTAATCATTAGATCATGCACACATTCACAGTCTCATCCATACTTCCAGACTCTACAGAAAAATTCCTACCCCCAGTCGGGAATCGAACCCGGGACTCCTTGCACAATAGGCAAACTGGTCATTGTCATAATGGCATTACTTACCGAACGAGATGGCTCCGTAGTAATGTGTGACGCTCGCATTCGGGAGGTTACGCGTCGATTCCCATTGAACCGGTCACTATGGCCTTGATTTTGTCGCGGTTTCCCTGGTTTGTAGGCAAGTGTTGGTGCTCCATTTCATTCCTTATAATGTTTCGGGGTCGAAGATCAGGCGAGTGGACGGCGGGCGAGGTGTATGGCGGTAGAGTTTGTTTTGGGGAACTACCTGTCCTGGCGTTAGGTGTGTGACGGAACCTCAGAGAGATATCTCCGTGGGGAGAGGTAAGCCTTTGGGGAATCCTACCGGCGACAGGGTATAATATCTGGAGACGTTAGGAACCCTTCCTGTGTCCGAGCCTGCCGCCCTCTGTGTCCCTCGCTTCATCTCTTCCTCCTGGAGGTTTCCAAAAGCACAATAGGCGACTATGCGCTTAAGTGGTGAAATCCTCCGCTTCGTGACAACCAACCAATAGCACTACTTGCATTCTCACTTTATTCCTTTCAGAGCAGGTAAAACACACTTTCGCATTCTGACTGTCACTTCAAGCCACTTGTTGACTTCATAATGTCCTAACATGTAACTAGAACCCTCCTTGACTGCATTTGCTTACGATATTGTCTTTCCCGCAGGAACTATACATTTAAAAGGTTTTAGTGCGCTGCGAAGTTAAAAATCTGAGGGGCTACATTCATATACTTTCTCTACTTTCTCTTCTACAGACTATTCTTACAAAAGCTTCTTGTTAATCGAGATAAACGTTTGCAAAAAAGGTTCATAGATTTCGTTGTACGTACAAGGGGGAGAGGCTGGAAAAGCCGGTCGCTATTAGGGGCTTTGCCACTCTTTGCATCACTACGAGAAAAGAAAGAAAGAAATAAAAAATAAGGAAAAGCGACTCAAGTATTTGAAAATTTAAACCAATAACAAAGATTACATTGGAAATGGTTCATGCCACACAATATGTATTTGAAAGGAAATTGTGTTTTACGACATACATATTTTTTGAGTAGTAAGATTTTGTCTCACGCATCACCAGTTATACAAAATTACACACAATTCATTCAGAATGAGGAATACTTCACAAGATAGTCGCAGAAAATTCAAAATATTCATTTTATTTGTCGTGCAAATGTCTTAAACATAAACAACGAAAACTGTTCCATGTAATGTGTAGTTTGGGGGGAATTTTCTCAAAAACATTCCTGTCGCATCCTTGGAAAATGCTGTTTGATATTTATCTGACATTTCGATCTTGAGTTATGGCATTCACAAACGCATACGCGGACATTTTTTTTTTCAAAAAATTCCTTTTCTATTCAGGGGAGCTCAAAATGTGTCTTTACAGTGAAATCTCAATATAGAAATTTTGGTTGAAATACAATACCTCCGCTACTTAATATTAGAAAGAAGTTGGGAGACAAAAATGCACTTATTTTTCGAAAAACTACTAAACAAATATCGAAACTGCTCATTAAAATACAGGAGTTTGTGTCAAACAAATTGTTTCTTAGCGTTAGCCATTTTTTAAATATTCCATGTCGTATATTTATAATTTCCTAACTACAACATCTGACGGACCTATTTGAAAGTTTGCAATTCTTCTTAATTCTTTCCACTGCAAGAGCTTTTTACTATGATTAAACATGTGAATGCTGTTTTCACATGTTGTATATAACTAAACACTTATTGTTTAATTTGAAATCATTCCTAGGTAAAAATATGTCACATAATGTGCACAGGAGAATCACTTTTAAAATGAATACTATAATATGTATCGTATACATGTGAATGTATACATGGATAGAGAAAGTAGTATGGGTATTCACATCAGATGTTTCTTGCAACTACGCCCTGTATGTAACTCCTTCAATCAGGCATATGTTGTGGAGCCCAACCTAATTTCCTTGAGGAGGGGCCTGTAACAGACTTCTAACTGCAGTGTGTGTTTATACGAACATTAAGATTACCTACCTAATTCCTTTGTAATCATTGCTTCACAGAATACTCACGCACAGGAATGCTATCAACCTCACTATCCTTCACCATTGTACTTTCTACGCTGAACTCTTGAGAAAAGTAATCGCCATCAGTTGATAAAATCTCTTGCCAATACAGTTCATTGTGTTTTCTAGTTAATTTTAAAAACTTCACTGATATATGCCCAAATTGTAATTAACGCAATTCAATGCTTGTATTTCCAATTCGCGACGGAATGAAAGTGCCCATTTGATCTGTATCGTTTCAGAATTTCATCATAATTATAAAGATATCTGCAATCCACTGCAGCAGTATCTACAGCATGGATGCAAAGGTCTCGACAGCTGACGCAATACGTCGAAAAGTATTGGTCTCCACTTAAAAAAAATATATGTTGGTGCTACATTCACATGACTTTCTCTACCCTCTGTCATTTTTTGGTGGGTATACAAACTATCCTTATACAAACTTATTTTTCTATCTACTTCATTTAAATCGACATAAACCTCTGCAAAAATAGCTGCATTACACATTCCGTTAAAGATGCAAATGGAATAATCAAACGTTTAAGAACTGGACGCTATATGCTGGCCTTAAAATTCCATACTGTTTCAATGCACTCGCGAGAAACAACTGAATATCGACAGGATTTAAAAGAATGACAAAGTGTTTAACAAATCGCATCAATAATAATGTATATCTCAGAAATGGCTTGTGCTATAAAAAACGTTATTTTAAATAAATTGTGTGTTTTATAGAGATCTACATTTGTTGTATAGTACATTTGCGTCTATCGCTTAACGTTCCAACAGCTATCAAGATACAAAATTCCTTCCGAATGAAGAGAACTTCACGGGCTATTCCCAAAAAATTAAAGATTTACATTTTATTTCTCAGTTAAATATATTTAATATATCGTATTTTAATCAAAATCGTTAAAACCATATTTGAGATAATTAAAATATTTTAAATATTTGTCATGTAAAGAATAGTTTACTGTGGGGGGATTTTCTTGAAAATCTTCTTGGAAGATGCTGAACTTAAATACTAAGTTTGGATTTCAACTGACTTTTCGCTTTTAAATTACGCTGTTCACAGACATGCACACACACGAACACGCACCTTTTTCTAAAAATGCTTTATTTGTTCAAGAGGGCTCAAAACATATATTTCCGGTGAAATCTCGACATATAATTTTTGGATGAAATATAATACTTCCCCTAAGCAATAGAGAATATAAAAAGTAAGCATAATGAGTTAATTTAGAAAATTAATTAAAAGCATATTTGTCCCATAGTCTTGTTTGAAAACTCTGGAAAGTAAATTAAGAAAACTGTTTTTGAAGCAGGTCTTACAAATCTGTATCACTAATTCTTTTGAGTTTTCAGATTATAATACATTCATTGTGAATGGAAAGGACTTCAAAAGAAGTCATAAGGATAAGGACAATAGTAACCTGACTATACACACAACGCTAAAAAGGGAAAACTGACCTCTCGCATCCCTGGTTTGTGACATGAATCCATAACTGTAACGATACTTGCTACCCTGAAGATAGCCACCCCTCCAGCCACAAGCAATCCTTTCCAGACTAACCATCAAATAGGAATGTTTGTTTGTTTTTCACCACTAATGCGAGTAGAGGATATAAAAAGTTATTTTTATTTCTCAGTAAAACTTCTGATGTTTGAAAAGTTATCCATATGTAAAACCTCAATAATATAAAATGTTTATATTATACATGCAAATGCAAGAAAATGACTAAAAATGACCTAAAATGGCATACAATGACCAAAATTGTATTTTCATAATTTGGAACTTATGATAAGGATATAGACAGACAGACATACAGATAGATAGATAGACAGACAGATAGATAGATAAATAGATAGATAGATAGACAGACAGACATATAGATAGATAGATAGATAGACAGATAATAGATAGATAAATAGATAGATAGACAGATAATAGATAGATAAATAGATAGATAGATAGATATCTTTATTGGTTTCAAATTATTGAAGTCATTACACAAGTATTTAGCGCATGGGTCATTGACCGTACATACATATTTAAGATACAAGGTATGGTGACAAAATAAACAACAGAAAAAGAAACAACACAACAAAGAAAAAGCAAAATAGAGATGAATTACCTTTGACTAACTGAACAAATATGACCTAGCTTCGCGTACTTTAACCAAGAAATTGCCCATGTTTTGCCAGCTTCTTTGGTCAGCCAGCAGATCCCAATATGTCAATCTCTTTCTAGACGGACTTATAAATTTTTCTTTGAGTTTTTAATTGTTTGATGGTTCCCCCACTGAGCGCATTCCGCCAAAATATGTACCCAGTCCTCATCTAAGTCGCAGAATGGGCAGATTCTCCTGCCAGAATCGTCAGTCATTTTCTGTGGCCTGCAGTCCCCAGTCTAAACCATGCCATTCCTGATCTTTCCGTTCTTTCTAAGTTAAGTATATATGCCCCTTTACCCCAATTCAATTTTACTTCATTTGCTATGTACATACGCGTTAGCAATGCCGATGATGAAACACTTAGAATATGTCATCAAAATCAAGACAATAATAATATTATTAATAATGATAATAATAATAATAATATATATAATATGTATTCTATGAGTAGGAAAGCGCATTATAACCGGAACATCAAGTTAGAAGTTGGGCACGAAAGCGCTAGGGTCAGGGGTTAGGCTCACTCCCGCCACTCTTGCCAACACAAGAGGGGAGGAGGATACTCCACTTGCCAGAAGAGTGCACAATGACTGTTACTGCAGTATCTGTTGACCAGTCAAACCTCCTCGCGGATGGAGAACCTTTCTTGGTGAGTACAGCTGACCTTCAAGTGTTTACCCGTTATACTGCTAGGCACATCTCATTAACGATAATACACTTCCATGCCTTTTCGAAGATACCAACGATTTGACTGGTGAAATTCGAATCTAAAAAATCTATTGCACTTATTAAGCTCAATTTGTACTTTCCCTACCACTTACTTATGGTAGGTAGAGGAAGTTTTGCATTTCGCCCAGAAATTCGATATAAACATTTCAACGGAAATCTATTTTTGAGGTATCCTGAATCCAAAAAGAGCATTTTAGAAAAAGGCCGTGCACGTTGGTTTGTATGTGTTACATTCATATGGCTTTCTCTACGCACTATGCTTTAATTTTATATAGCTTCTACAAATATTCTTGCGAAAGCTTATTTTTCTATCTATTTCATCTTAATCCAGATAAACATTTGCAAAAACAGTTTCATTACACATTCCGTTCGTTGTAGTATAAGGAGGATAGAAGAAACCAAAGCGAGTCAAGTGTTTAAAAATGGGTCGCTATATGCTCACCTTAAATTCTATATCATTCCCAGATATCGCGAGATACAAGTGAATAGATTCTATATCTTTCCGAGATATCGCGAGATACAAGTGAATAGATTCTATATCATTCCGAGATATCGCGATATACAAGTGAATAGATTCTATATCTTTCCGAGATATCGCGAGATACAAGTGAATAGATTCTATACTCTTTCCGAGATATCGCGAGATACAAGTGAATAGATTCTATACTCTTTCCGAGATATCGCGAGATACAAGTGAATAGATTCTATACTCTTTCCGAGATATCGCGAGATACAAGTGAATAGATTCTATACTATTTCCGAGATATCGCGAGATACAAGTGAATAGATTCTATACTATTTCCGAGATATCGCGAGATACAAGTGAATAGCTACAGTACTTACATTTTAAACCAATAAAATATATCTCGGAAATGGCTGATGACACACACACACACACACACACACACAAAATAATTTGTAATAAATTGTGTGCTTTAAGGAGATCTACACTTTTTGTGTACTAATCGTTTATCAATCTCTTATGGTTTACCTGATATACAACATTTGTTCCGAATGAAGAGTACCTCATTGGTCATTCCCAGAAAATTCAATATATAAATTCGATTACCAAGTACACCTCTTAAATATATGGCTTTTTAATAAAAATCATCGAGCCATTTTTGATAAAATAAAAAATATCCACAATTTTTTACATGAAAAGGGGAGTTTGAGGTGGGAAGACTTTCTTGAAAATCTTCGTGGAAGATTCTGGACTTAAATGCTAAGCTTGCTATTCATCCAATATTTCGTTTTAGAGTTATGTTATTCAGACAGACAGACAGACAGACAGACAGACAAAAACACACACACATACACGGACCTTTTTCTATTTTTTTTTATTCTGGAGGCCTCAAAACATGTATTTCCGGTGGACATCGAATTTTTGGGTGGAATACAATACTTTCTCTTTCTTACCTATTATAAGTAGCTGGCAGAGAAAGTAAAAACTGGATAAATACCAAATTTAGTATTTAAGTTCAGCATCTTGCACGGATACTGCACGTAGATTTTCAAAGAACCCCCCCCTACCCCAAGCTACATTTACTTGGAAATGTAATTGTTATTTTTTATTTTCCCACGGCAATAATGCTTTTCATTACAATAGCATACCTATGTTTAGAATTTTTACCTGATAAAATGTATATATTGAATCTTCTAATTAATGCTATACAATTTTGTGAACTAGTAAACCATATGAAATAAACATATTTTTTTTAAACTCCCCTTGTTTTACCCAGTTTATGATCACTGTGTTATTTACTGTTTCTCCAGCTTATTGCCGCAATTACACAACACACAGACACCCATGCCCATGGCGGGACTCGAACCCGCGACCCTCAGCTTGGCGGAGCGCCGAAGCTATACGCTGCAGCGACTACGTTAAACGTAGCTTTAACTTCTTGGTCTTTCACGACGGTTACTGTAGTTTTTTTTCCTTCACCTGACTCAGTGTGCCAGACAGATGCGCTTTAATTGCGTACTCGCCTTTCTGCATCACCTGGCCTTAGTTGCGTAGTTGCCATCATGTGCTATTAATTTTTTTATTTCTATTTCCTTTATTCTGTTAGTGGGGTTCGTGGCATTGAATACACAATTCGGCACTTATCTGGCAAATGAAGGAAACCACGAAAGAAGGAACGAAGGAAGAAAACTAAGTCTAAAACAATAGTAAAATGAAAAATAGATGGTAATAGCGAATGCTATGACATCTATCCGCAGACAATGTAAGCAGTTAGACTGGACGGCACCCTAACGCCATCTGCACGGCACGAAGCAGAAGATCCGGCTGTCATGCGCTGGCGGTCTCTGTGGACACGTGACGAAGCAAGCCGGCATTTTCCAGGGATGAGACCTAGAAGGCTAATTGTCCGCCTTTCTGTATGAGGGCGGCGGTTAGACTGGACGTCACCCTTATGCGCTAGGGTCTCTGTGACACGTGACGGAGCAGGTGGTTACAGGGATGAGACCTAGAGTCCATCACATATCGTTCTAAGAGTTATCCATCAACAGATCCGTCGCGATATGACCAAGCACGTTTGTCTCGATTAGCATGAAAAAGGAAGAAAAACAAGCTTCCGTAAGAAAAATTTGCAGAAAAGATTAAAAGAAAACTATAGTGGGTAGAGAAACCCATGTAAATGAAACACACTGGGTTCTGTTAATTGTTTAATTTTTAACTTAGAAACGTGGAGGACAGGGAATGAACTTTCCACGCACCAGACGGGAATAGTACCCGGTACATTTGGGTTGAGACATCAGAATGCTGACCACTTGACCCAGAGAGTCACGCCATTATTTGTTTTATAACAACATCCAAAAAATGCGTGTTAATGCTAGCTAAATGAAATTGCACACTAGTAAAAAGAGGAGGAAAGTAGTTTGTCTCAAAACTTCTTATGGTGGCTTGCAGGTATCAATAAAGAGAAAGGATTGCTTGGTTCATATCTCGATATAATGATACGTCATGTAATAGACGTTACCTAAACAATCTGCGGAAGCAATCCCGACCGTTTTTCTGCACTCAACTGTGTGGTTTTCCAGCGGGTTGGGCTGCTTACGATATCTGCAACAATTTCACTTCCACGTGTGAGTTAAGTGATTCGAAACTACTTGTGGCCTGAATTTCTCTCTCATTCACATGTTCATGGCCTTACAGTGACCTACGCATCACTCTGACACTAGCCTCGAAGTTCAAACCTCCGTCACTCCGTCGATGTCGCCAGGTGCGGCTCTTTATCTCATATCTGGGCAACGCTGCGCAGGTTAGTGCCACAACAGAGTGATAAATACTTCAAATCTGCGACTATATTTTCTTTAAAGGATATTAGGACTAAATTTTGGAGGGGGGGGGGTAAAATACATTTTACATTTTTGCTTCTCTACAGAAGGTAGGGCAAGTATTATATTTAAGCCAGAAATTCTATACTGAACTCAAAAAAAAAAAATTATATAAAAGAGAGAGAGAGAGAGAGAGTGAGTGTGGGTGTATATGTGAAAATAACATAACTCAACAACGAAAAGTCTGACAAATACCGAATTTAATTTAAAAAAAAAAGTCTCCCTACTCAAAACTACCCTTTGCATGGAAAATGTTTAATTAGTTTTGGCTCACTGAGAAGTCCTCTTTATTCTGAAAAATTTTTGTGTATTTTGTTACACTGGTGCAGCATAAAAAATGCACTAAAGCGTATTGTAGTTATAACTAAAACATCCAATTTGATATTTTTTCATTAACCATTTTCAAGGTATTTGTAGCTCTTGGAGTGAATTTTAACATATTTTGTTTCTCGCGATCGTACAAAGAGTATAGAATTTTACAGCCAAAAACCTTTTTAAAGATTTGATATCGTTTTAATCTCTCGTATTCCTTTTGTATCTACAACGAAATGTGTAATGAAAGTATTTCTGCAAATGTTTATCTCGATTAACATGAAGTAAACAAACAAAAACAATTTATGTGGAAGAATAGATGTAGATGAGAGAACAACAAACGATAGTAGCTGGAGAAAGTCATGTGATTAACACATCACACTTTGTTTTTCTTTCTTTTCCTTCGCAAGAGATTGTTACTATGACTCCTGAATTTATTCCTACATGCTTCCGATAAACATCTGTAGCTTGTCTCTGCATGTTGTATGAGACAAAAGCGAATAAGGTAACGTACATATAAGAATAACTCTTTACTGAATGTTATAACATATAAGGTATACCTGCGAATTTCTAATGGTCAGAGAAAGTTATATGTCTATATTAAATCACATTTTAACCATGGATTTACATTAGAAACATCGTTTAATAAATGTTTTATACAGTCTAATTTGTGTTTTTCTCAAAACCATCATTTTGTCTACGGATCCTTAGTCAGAAAAACGCATTTGTCATCTTCCGTGATGTAGTGGTTACCATGCTTAGCCTCTAGTTCCCGAGGTCGCGGGTTCAAACCCAGCGGAGGGCGATGGATTTTTTCGGGCGTAAAAATTCTTAGCATGGCTTCCTTCGGAAGGGAAGTAAAGCCGGTGGTCCCGTGCCGTAGATTTACGGCTCGTAAAAGAACCTCAAGCTTGATACAGAAGCCTCTGAGCACAATTACCGATATTTCACGCCCAATATAGAATGTAACGCTAAGGATCACAGTAGTTAAAGAGCATCCACAAATAAAACTCAATTTAATTTAATTTTTAAAACCGAATTTGAAGCTCAGGGCAACAATTCTGACTAAGGAAACAATAACATTAATTATAGTTAATTAGCATAATATTATGTTACAGAATTGATGTGAAGTAGCATGAAGCGGTGGGCAAGCTGGGTCCTGGTGACGTTCATTTTGGGTGTCCGGGCTTCACATGGCAACCTTTACAAGGTTACACTCACACAGAGAGGATACATTCAGGTAATTATAGCATGTATACTAGATTATAAGAATGTATTCAAATAACTGATTGTAAAGTAATTCAAAACAATTTCTGTATGCAATAAATGGAAATACATCAACAGCTATTGTTTCTGTGACATTTTAACGATATTGAGGAATCATATTATTACGTTAGGCGGCGCCGTGGCCGAGTGGTTAGACCGCTCGCCTCCCATCTAGGCGGCCCGGGTTCAATCCCAGGGACCTGCATGTGGGATTTGTGGTGGACGAAGCGGCGTCTGGGCGGGTTTCCTCCGGGTTCTCCGGTTTCCCCCGCCATTCATTCCACCAACTGCTCCATCATCACCTTTCCTTTCATCCATTTCACCAACATTTCGTTTCATCTACTTCCTTCATCCCATACCAGGCATCGGGCTGATCACCCATCCTGGATGCTCTGTCTGATCCATGAGTATCTGCTCCTCGACGGGCCTCTGACCCCAGGCACCCGCTTGTAAGTCCTGGGGGGTGTAAGTCCTACATAAGAGGAGGGTAAACAGATAATGAATGAATGAATGAATATTATTACGTTACATTTAATTAATTTAAATGTCAATATGCTAAATTGCTGCCATAAGTTTTTTTATTGTTGTTTTCTCTCCTACCTACGTACAGTATGCAGATGAAGTACCTACGAGAGTCCTCGTAAATCTCATAAGAAGTAGATGTTTTAATTTGGATTGCATATGGAAGTGTAGAAAACTAAACAATATTACCGAATAAATATAGCTTATTGTAAAAAGGTGCGACGCTAAGAATGGCATTATAATTGCTTTTTGCCCATCCACAGCAATACTGCCGAAGTCTGTTTCAACAGTATGCGTAGAAGTGGTGATAAAGAAAGCTGCAGTCAAATGTTTCAAAACTTTACTGTCACCTAGTACTTAAACAATAGACTTACTTTCTATATATTTGCCACATTCCAGCATTTAGCAGAGCATAACGTAATATTCCATTAGCCTGTCTCACATGTTCTGTTCATTTCCGTGGATATCCCCCCCCTCAGTGTAATTCCGGTTTGTTTAACATCTTCTCTCTAGAAGGCACTACTGTCGCTTCTACGGTGACATTAATGAATACCCCTTACCTTGTTGGAGATAAGCAATCTGACATTTGTTTTAATGAAATATTTCGCGTCTACTTGTCAGATGGACATAGATAAAGTGCGGAATACAAAACGGAAAGATAACGAAGCATAAGGGGAACAAAAGAATGTTAATAACTTTTTTAGTTTCGCTATCTCTCACAAGACAGGACAAGCATTACATTGACCCAAAAATTCGATAGTGTTATTTCAACAGAAATGTATATTTTGAGGCCACCTAAACAGTGCATGAATCTCTTTGCATTTTTTAAAATACCATTTTTACCTATGATAAGCAGAGAAAGTGTAATATTCCAATCAAAAATTGCGCATCGAGGTCTCATCGGAAATACGATTTTTATAACTATAAAATTTGATATTTAAGTCCAGCATCTTCAAAGGGTGTAAAATCAGTATTTTCACGAAATTCTACCACCTCGAACTACCTTTACTTGTTGTGTTAATCGTTGGGTTTTACTTTGGTTTCTCTTTAAATTCACACGACATTCACACCCCCTTTCATAATTTGAGACTCTATGGAAGATTAGGAGTAACCCTGGCTAAAGAAAAAGTATCACCTCCAACCAAAAATCGAACCTGGGACCCCTGAATTTGGAGGCTAACATGCTAACCGCCAGACCACGGAGGCGTTATTTTTGCTATTTTGATTAAAATGTTTGTCAAATAGATATGCAAAATTAAATGTATATGTTGCATTTTTTGTGAACAAAAATTAAAAATAAAGTTGGAATTAAACTGCTTTCAAAAACAATTAAATTAAATTTACTCTAATATTGATTTGTACTTTTTGAAGCTCCTTCTTTCTTTCTTACTGAATTTTACAAATTTTGTGTAACTAAGAAACCATAAGAGACAAACAAAAACAAACAATGTAAAATGCTAGATGTAAGGTGTATACGAGGGTTGTTCCAGAAATTGGAAAAAAAAAAACATCTTTATTTCTCAACATAGTCTCAGCTCGATACACTTTTCCCAGCGATGTTCAATAGCTTCGATACCCTGTTTATAGTGAGAACCGTCGAGTTCTGCAAAATAGCCATCAACTGCAAACTCCACATCTTCATTGTTGGTAAATGTTTTATCACCAAGCCATTTCTTCAACTTTGGAAACAGAAAATAATCAGAGGGGGCTAAGTTTGGCAAATAGGGTGAATGAGGAAGCAATTCGAACTTTTAACTCATTGATTTTGGCTATGGCGATAATGGATGTGTGAACTGGTGCATTGTCTTGATGAAAAAGAAGTTTCTTTTTCGCTAAATGCGGCCGTTTTTGCTTGATTGCATTATTCAAACGCTGTAATAAGTTTGCATAATATTCGCCATTGATTGCTTTTCCTTTTTGAAGATAAATGAAAATTATCCCACGCGCATCCCAAAAAGCTGACGCCATGACCTTGCCTGCAGATGGAACTGTCTTCGCCTTCTTTATAGCCGATTCTCCCCTTTCAATCCACTGTTTTGACTGTTCCTTCGCCTCAGGTGTGAAGTGATGGACTCATGTTTCATCCATGGTATTTTCAGTTACTATGCGATGTACAGCGCTTTTTGAAATGCCTACGATGTCTGCTAGCTCGCGCACTTTCGACGATCAAACAATACCATTATGTGGATTTTCCTCACAATTTCTGGCGTGATCACTTCATTTAGTCGACTACTGTGATGTTCGTCTTGGCAGCTCGTACCGCCTCGCTTAAACTCTGCCACCCAATATGTTACTGTTGTAAACGAAGGAACAGACTTCCCCAGAGTAGAATCTAGCTGAGCTTCAATATTAGTTGGACTATGACCTTTCAAATGAAAGTATTGTATCATATAACGACTGCCAGTTTTATCTATGTTTACAAATTCGCTGAGAGAGTTCACTATTAATGGTTGCCTAACAATTACTAAACATTTAGCATCGTCAAACTTCAAACTTAAGCTATATAAGGTTGATACTTTCTATCACAGTCATTTGTTTGAAACAATAACCGTTATATATACGTCAGGTCGGGTACTTCTGGGACTGCCCTCGTACATGACAAGTAAACGTTTAAATAAAAACTTTTTTTTCCTTCCTTTATTGTTTCATTCAACAAGTGTTTAAACAAGTGTTTTCGGCCTCAGTTACTTTCATTAAACATTTCACTGAAAATATACCAAAGAACTGTCTTGGGAATTAAACAGCACTAACAAAAATAATATCGTTCCTGTAATGCGGCATCGGAAAAAGAGCGTACGTTCTACTCTTTGACCTTAAGTTATTTTCTCACCCACCTACTAGGGAAAGCGGGCTCTTGCGAACTTCTCTGCATTTCAAAGCTTTTTTGTTTTCTAAAGATCTATAAAAGGTAGAAAAAAACAGCCTTTATAAATGTCACGATTCCTCGCATCGAAATCTGTCTCTGGTTTAAACCATATCTTTAGCTCTCCCGAACCCCAGCCATGAATCATTCAAATGGCAATCCTTACAGCAGCGAATACTAAGAACAGCTTCGCTGAAAAGTAAGGTCTTAGTGGTATTCAAAACCGAATTTTTGGGAACGTTTGGAAAAAACATGCATTTTAAAATGTTAACAGAAAAGGTACACAAACATTGTAGCATCAGGATCCAACAGCGGCTTTGCCCTTCTGACTATTTAAATGCCCAAACACGACTTTGAAATGGACGTGCGTAGGTGTGTGCAAATAATAATGCATTAAATCGTATAACTTGATTTTGTCGTAAATTTCTTTATTATTACTATTATTATTATTATTATTATTTCATTTGTATAGCTCCTTTAAGTTATTTGGTCATATAAGGGAGGTATGGGGGAGGGAACTTTGACTTAAGAAACATCCCGTACTGTGATCAATTCTAACTTGAAACACATTTACATTGATTCCCAAATTCACATTTCCAGACTTTGTGGGGGATAGGGAACGACTCTGATTAAAGAAATAGTCCCCGTCCCAGCCAAGAATCGAAACCGGGATGCCTGATTGAGAATCCAGAGCGCTGACCTCGCGACCCAGAAATGGCCATCGTAATGTTGTTTACTTATCATTTAAGTTTTATTAAGCTTCTTCAGTTTTTCAGTATACGACCTTTGAAGTTGAAAAGATGCAGCTTTCGTTTAAGGATTTTAATAACTTATCACTATAATATTTTTTTTTTAAATTAAGTGTTACACATTTTATCATTTCTTCCAGGAAAAGTCTGCTGTTAAACTAATTTTTTTTGTAAATAACTATATTCGAAAACTAATATGCAAAATTTTAACTTTTCAAGTTTCCATCAAGTAGGGCATTTTTATATGACTCGGTTTAGATATTTGAAAGTTGTTAGGCACATAGACCAATAAAAATTAATTTTATATTATAATTAATTGAAGAAACCTGTAACATAGGTTGAAGTATGTGCAAATAAGGAACTTCAGTATGGAGTACTCTTAACACAATGACAAGCTCAAAGCAGTTAATTCCTTCTCCATCCTTTGTTCACTTGATTGAATAAATATTGTGTTATCAATAGACCAATTGTGTTAGTCAAAGAGTTGTTATGGACACCGTTTTGTACTCCGAGTGCGTGAAATTGCATCACAATGACAGAATGGTGTTTGATTTTCAAGCATTTGCATGTATGGAGAAAGAAAGTCATACAGGTTGAGTATCAATGTTACCCTGAGATCATGATGGATTTGTTTCAGTTTCTCAAGTATGAAGTGAAGATGCCTCCACTGCAAGACTTCACCTTCTGTCTCTGGCTCAGGAGTACCAACCTCAGCTACCCACATCCCATCTTCTCTTACTCCAGTAAGTATTACCACTTTGGAGTGCAATGAATATGCGTAGCCTACACAGTACAAGGCGTATTCCAAAAC
This sequence comes from Deroplatys truncata, assembly GCA_030765065.1. Taxonomy (NCBI): domain Eukaryota; kingdom Metazoa; phylum Arthropoda; class Insecta; order Mantodea; family Mantidae; genus Deroplatys; species Deroplatys truncata. The sequence continues at coordinate 169,113,285 of CM060987.1, read as the reverse complement.
TAAGGTCCGTTTGGTCGTAATAACATCGCTCATGAGACAAGATTTTTATTGACAGTAATATATACTTTAATTTTCCACATACTCGCCGTTCACATCTATACACTTGCTGTAACGCTGCACCAGCTTCTTTAACCCCTCGGCATAGAAGTCTGCCGCCTGGGACTTGAACCAGTTGGTAACACTCGTCTTGAGTTCATCGTCGGTTTGAAATCGCTGCCCAACCAGCCGCCGTTTCAAATGCAAGAAGAGGAAATAGTCGCTTGGTGCCAGGTCGGGACTGTACGGAGGGTGGTGAAAGAGTTCCCAGCGTGCGTTGTCGTGCAGGAGGATGCCAGACGATAGTTTCCCGCGGTGTCGATTTTGGATCGTACGTTTCAGTTTGGTAAGCGTTGCACAGTACATGTCAGCTGTAATTGTTGACCCACAGTCCATGAAATCAATCAAAAGGACGCCCTTTTCGTCCAAAAATGCGGTAGCCATCAATTTTGCGATTCATGTACGGCGATTGCTTACACTTTTTTGGTTTGGGTGAACCGGAACGGCGCCACTGCATTGACTGTTGTTTCGATTCTGCGTTGATATAAACTATCCGTGTCTCCTCGCCCGTAACAATGTGGGAAAACAAACGATCTCCATCTTGTCTATATCGCTCCAAAAACTGCCGTGCACTAGCATTCGTTGCTCTTTGTGGTGACTGGTGGGCAGTTTTGGCACCCACCTCGCACAAAGTTTCCGATATCCAAGCTGTTCAGTGACAATCCTGTAAAGTGAAGTTCGAGCAACATTTGGGAATTCATCAGCCAAACCACTAATCGTTAAACGCCGATCACTTCGAAGTCACTTGCTCAACGATGTCGTCGGTCCGAATACTGGGCCCACCTCCACTGTTCATCGTGCACATTTGTGCGGCTATTTCGAAATTCTCGACACCAGTGTCGAACCTGTTTGTCACTCATTATGTCCGGTCCATACACGAGGCATAACTCACAATGGATGTCCGCAGCTGACGATCCTTTTGCCAGCAAACATCTAATCACACCGCGCACTTCACAACTGGCGGGATCTACGATTGTCGCGGCCATTGCAATCTGCTCTCACTGACTGGCAAACGTCTACTGCGTCACACCAACACTGCGTTAGGTTCCTCAGGAGTCGGTAGACAGCCTTGCAGGCATGAAACGACATTCAGGCCTGCTATCCGTTAAATATTGTTCACCGGACCATAGTTTTGGAATACGCCTCGTATATTGCGGTATAAATGTGTAAGTGAAGATGTCGAGATTGTGTTATACACTTAACGCACGTACATTCCATACTATTTTGAGATATAGATGATAATTATATTAATTGTAATGTTATTTCTTAGTAGTTCATTAACAGATGGTTGAAGTATCAAACTGCCTGGCCAGCACAAGCCTTAAAATTGCTGCATGTGAATTCCATGACCAACTTTATTTTCAAATAAACGCTTGATCGATTAAAGTCGATCGAAACATTGACAGCATTCCTTTTCATCCCTTTTTTAAATTTAATATGTTAGATTTTATTATCCTATTTATATTTCTATTTCCCTTGTCCCTAAAATAACTTTATATTTTGGGAGAGATCTAGACAATTTGCCAACGATTACTTTCGACTGCAGAAGTTACTTTCATGGCAGAAAATAAAGAGGCACGGCAAATAGGATTGATTCTTTTATTCCTAGTAAATCCAAATCATGGCACGACATGTATAGATACTATGTTTAAAAAATGGTTAGATGAGAAGAATGAGATGAAGCTCATTAGGCTAGTTTCGCCTAGTATGTTATGTGAAAATCATTAATTAAGCGCGAATTAAATGCATATTAAGAAATAAAAACAGAAAGACTGAAATGGTAAACATTTAACTAAAAATACGTATTACTATGTTCATATCTATAACAACATTAAAAGCCTATTACTGTGATATGAATAGCGCCTATCTATGCTGTAAAAATAGCAAAAGAGATGGGCAGGTTTGCATACTAAAGCTCTAAACTATCGATTTGCAGAATTTTCTCCCCTAGATACCCTTCCTGTTTACAACTGCTTGTCATTCAGGTGAAAGGGTAACTATTCAGACTGGTCCACAACTTCGTTAATACTGCATTAAGGCGCTCAGAGGTGCTAAAAAAAACTCGAGCATTCGACAGTAAACTCAACGGGCAACATGTTTTTCATGCTATCAGGGCAAGAAAGGTTGTTTCCTTTGTTCTTCGAAGAATGAAAATGTGCAGTGTATCGAAAGGTACTTAACGCTTAAGGGAACCTTACTTTGCGGGGAAGATGATTGTTTCGGTGCACGTAAAATGAAAAAAGAAAAAAACAAATTGATAAAAAGAGCTTGTTGTGGATTTGCTTCTAATGAAAAATTTCTAAAAAAAAAATTGGGTTAAATGCTTTGGGAGATTGAATTAACCTAAAATGGCTATTTACTGAATTATTAGCCATTAATTAATTTGAAAGGTAATGTTAAAAATTATTACATACTATACTATATTGGAGCATTTTATACATTTTCTGTTATCCTGATGGTAATTAATCACCACTTATGTCAGAGTAAGCTAAAATAAACCCATGCCATATGTTTTAAACATGGCCATACATGTATTACTAGGTAACAAAGAAATTTTGTTGTTCGAAATTGCATTTCGTTTTTCCATCTAGAAAAAGGTATGCAAATCCGAAAATTGTTTAGTTATTTCAAAGCAACTGTATTATGAAGAGCAACACATAAATATACCCTGACAATTTCATAGCCCCAAGTGAAATAGCTTGTAAAACATATAATCACTATACAGTGATGTAATGATGATGATGATAATAATAATAATAATAATAATAATAATAATTATTTTATAAATTATTTTCTAGCTTACCATGCAGTAGATTACAACTATTCTACGTTAGTTCAAAAGCCCAAAGTTTTTTTATTTAGCACAAAAGGTTCCAAAAAAGTCTGTTATTAGGACCAAATCTATGACAAGCTATTTTCATACAATTTTTTCTCCCTTTTGGCACATTGTAAAAACCGTCTTGCCCTTAAATGATTTAGTTGTCACTGATCTGGTAAGTGGATATGGAATTTTCAATTTAATTACGGGTTCCTGGCACAGTAACCCCCTCTCCCCCGCCATTGCTGCAAATGCTATCTATCCGATGGAGTTTTCATCTAATCCGTTTGAAAATTTCCAGCATGAGTTCGTTGAATTTAACAAAGACACTTATGGATGATGTTTTCATATTTAAAATAGTTTCACGAATAGGATTAGTTTTAAAAATGATTTTGTATTTTTTATTTATAAGTGGAATGAGACTTTACAATTATTTTTCTCGAAATCTCTTAAGGGATACATTAAAATACCCACGCCACGCTTAGTTTTGAAGAATGAATATTTAAGCTTATGTTTAAAGTTTATTTTTTTCAAAATTTCCACTGTGGGAGCTCTTTTCCAAAGTATGTTTTATCATTTATATCTTGAAAAGTTCACGGTATATTCTACTGAAATTTAAGCATCTTTTACATAGCTATGAAAATTATTAGATCAAATACATTTTTACGGTAAAATGATCGTAAGTTCTGAGTTTGAAAATAATTTACACTCTAAAATCAAATCTATACCTTATGTGAATGCCTATAAACTATTTTACACTGTGAATATTTCTTTCATCCGATAAGACCATTCCATTAGTAATTTTTCATGGTGAAATAGCATTTAACTACCCACGGTCTCAGAAATCTAAACAGAACAAGAGGTACACATCATAGAATACATATCTAGTATTTTGTTTCCAGGTATGGCCCTGAATTTTCACAGATAATACTGAGGTGAAAATAACTGAGATCGGTCATCTAAGATCAATTTTTGGGCAACTGAAAGTCAATTTGCCAACATTTGTTTGAAAAATAAAATATCTCCAACTATCCAGTAGTACAAGATAAATAGCTGACTCTGTAGTTTTATTCTACGTTTTCACATAGATGGTCATCGAATTCTGACTGGTGGAAAATTCTATAAGCATTTATCACACTAAAGTTTCAATATCTTGGAGACATAACATCGGGCAGTAAGTAACCAAAACTTAGCTTTGAATCTTAATAATTTTCACACCTCTATATATTGCATCAGATAAAGCTGACTTTAAATTAAACTCATGAAAATTGTGGAATTTGTAACTTTCATGGAGCATTCCTATAAAAGGAATACCTGGCAACTAATTAAACTGTATGGAATCTCCTTGACAACATTAATTTCATCTCATAATCATCTGAATACACTATCTGTTCCCCTTGAGATTAGGATAACTTTTATTGGATACATCCCACAGGAAACGAGACAGAAAGGCTCGTGAGGTCATGGATATCTCCTCCAGGACCCTTTGGCTTGGCGCGAATAAACCTGGAAGTACTGAGAAGAGGGACGCCTGGTGTGGCAGTGGACATAATACTGGGACGGTGGTACCACATCTGTCAGTCGTGGTCCACCTTCACGGGTCAGTGGGCAACCTACGTCAACGGAAACCTAGCAGCAGCAGGACAAAGTTCTCAGGTAATTCAAACACTTACTGCGACAGGCACGGGATACGGTTGAAAGAACTATAACCGTGGCTCGTAACCTATGTTTACAATGACTATTCCATTCATACGCGTGCAATTGATATCGGGCAACAATGTTCAACAATGCCTCGGATATCGACCAATTGCGGTCGTTTACCTTATAACATTGCTCGTTACGCAGTATGCACTGTTGAATAGTCTACGCCATCCAATTATGTTTTTAATTAATGCACATTCACATTCAAATAATGTCAGTTTCCCAATTAACTATGTTCTTAAGAAAAAATGTATTGCATTTTGATTTTAGCTTACTTTGAGGTTAAGTATTTTCTCATTCTCAATGTTTGTACCATTGGTCAGTATTCCGTAACACATTTGATTATTCATTGATCTAAAGTGTCGTGATCTGATAGCTGACACAATAGTGGTTTGATTTTAGACAACACGCGTAAGAAAGCAATTATTATTTATATCATTTGTTACATTTCATTCATGGAATAGTCTTAATAAATCCCATTCGAGGACAACAGGCGTGATATTGGCTCGATGTAAACAAGCGCAAAGTCGCCGGCCTACTGCAGGGAGCCGAGTTTACTTGGAACAGTATATCCACTTCCTGGTTCAGTGGTGGACAAATTGGATTCGGTTTCAGCTACCTGAATGAAGTAATGGACATGGATTGGATTGGACTGCTGAGGCAGTTGCATTCTGCATTAAGGCACATCAGCACATTTGATGTGTCTTAATTATCCTGAAAATGTTTTACATCTTTGCGTAAAGTATGTTATACAAATCATTATGTTGTATCAATAATAATTCATCTTCGTTTTGTTTCTCCTACCATGGTTTAAATAATATTGCTTGCTATTTCATTATATACCCTGAACGTCTTATACACACTAAAAGCAACATTTAAAAGTAACTTTTCGCTCGAAGCTAATTAAGTTATGATGTTTCTTATGATTGAAATGCCTATTTATTGTAAATATGTTACGTATTTTGAAGGCTTCGTAAAGTTTCAGAGGTCGAGTCATAAGTATGAGTTTTATTACAACGCTCCGGTCATAAACGTTGCATACATATTGTAGAGATCGACTAATCCTACAAAGCTTATTAAACGAGCAGATTTGTAGGGTTTTCTTTCCTTCTTTTTTCCTTCTTTTAAACGAATGTTATGCCTTTAATGGTAAACTCCTATCCAATACTTAACTTCTAAATTAACTCACCGCTGCGCTTGAAACATTAACAATCATTTCAATCTACCTGCTTACCTTGCGAACTCAGGCGGCACTAAGAAGGATAAGCCGACCTGTTGTTTTGTTTACATCGAGCCACCATAGCTGACGATGCCTGATCGCCCATTCGCACAGCTTATGTTTAAAGTCAAACCTAATTCGATTATCTCACGCTATTCAGTCGTAGCTGCTTTCTTCAATGAGACGTTAACATACGTACTGTACAGTTTCTGGTTATGCTGTAAGCTAAGCCAAAGAAATAAATGTGTTGTTCCTTTAAAGCTATAGGCACAGCAGGTCCATATGAAGCGTTCATCTTCACAATATGAGGAAAATCACCGTTTAATAAATAATGAGGATTTTTAGGCATTATCAACATCTAATTATGACCTAGGTTTTCTTGACGGGCAGATTGCTTTCTTCCTGGCAATCCAGCCCGTAACATGCCGTTTTCTTTTTATGTGCTCTTTTCTTCGTCCCTTTTCTACTAATTACTAAAAGCCCCCTCTGTAACGACATCGCAGATCAACAACGTCCCCACCACGACCGCTAGCTACTTCGCAACAAGCAGGGCAAGTTAGCTTGTCCGACCGCAAGCACAAACACTCAGCACAGAAGCCATGGTGACCATCCGAGTTCTGAAACTGCCAATTTCTAAATTAACAAGCAATTTAGTTGATATTTTTAGCGGAATTTTTTTCAGCGTAATTATAGCAGAAAACTGACTTTCATGAAAGTTAAATATATTGACTATATACTTTACTTTCCAACAAAATAATTTTCAGAAAATGAAAATAGAGTCGCATGTAAAATCCCCCATATGATGAAAAATTGAATTTTTTTTAAACTTAAGTTTAAATATACTATTCTTCACAGTTCTTTAAAATCACAGATTAAATTTTAGACTTTTAAGACTTTTCCTGGAAAAATTAACATGTGTGACACATTTAATTTTCTAAAATCAATCATATGCTTAAGTATTAAAACCCTAAAAGCAAATAAAAGGGTATTTAGAGCTCTTCATCTGCCTTCAAAGAATATATGCCGAAAATTTGAAAGGAATGAATAAAAATTACATTACGAGGAACATTTTAAATGGCAAAAATGTAAGAAAACAAGATTATGACGGGCTGGCCTCGTAGCTCAATCGGTAGAGCACCTGTCTGCTGTGCAAGGGATCCTGGGTTCGACTCCCGACTGGGGGGTGGGAGTTTTTCTCTAGCCAAGATTGTTCACTATCCTCCCCAGAGTATGAATGAGAGTGTGAATGTGTGTGTGTGTGTGTGTGTGTGATCTAATGATAAGAACCCAAAAAGTGCAGGAAACCCAACGACAAGAGAATGCGAATTAACATATAGGCAATGAGTTCCAAAGGTAAGGCCGCCGATAAGACCAATGTAGTTAAAGGCAGGGTATAAATGGAACTAAAAAGACACAAAATAAAGTTATAAAATCTGACACACCGTAAGTTTAAACGTCATATTTGGACATTTAAATGGCCAGAAAGGCCAAACTGCAATTAGATCTTGACCCTACAATATTGGAGAATTTATTTCTCTTTTTCTTACTTTTTCTGTAAATGTAATCAAGTAACCGTAAAAGATTTTAAGGGCCCCCCCCCATTTACCCCTTTGGAGTGGAAGTCATTAAGAATTTCATATTGAAGTGACAAGAATACTCTCTACATTCGTATTCAATGAAATTGTATTGAAATGTGGTGACAAATGCGAAATCACGCTCCAGAAATCCCCCAGTTTAAAATTTTTGGAAATGTTTCATAACCTATGTCCGTCTGGAAGAACAGCGTTTTTCAACTGTGAACAAAATCGTTTTATAATATCCTCTAGATATAATATTTTAAAACGTGGCAGAGAAACTCAAGTGCCCAAACACTTTGTGGAAGACACTAGCCTGACGCTTTTCTCGCATTATCCGCCGTACAATAGGTACTTATATGGTAGCTTTCTAGGCCGTGATTATGGAAAGCTGAAACGCTAAGTCGTTAGTATTATTTCAGAGCAGTGGTTCCCTTACAGCGGAAACTTTACTTTGATGATACGTTACTCCGGGTTATATTAAACTCGGTGCCCGTACAATCAACCAAATTTATGACTTTCGTGACTTCTCCAGGTCACTTTCATTAATTATTGGTAATGCGCATCACCAAAACTCCACACTCATAAGCAGGTAAGCTGTAATCATAAACTAGGTTGGCTTTTAGCTTTGCAAACACAGATATTCCGTGTTACAGTAGCATAGATCATTGATGATAGACTTTGCAGATCGAACTGTTACGTCTCTCACGACACTGATCTTGACATTCAGGAATTGAGGTGAAATTGTCATATCTTAATACTAATATTATAAAGTGAGAAAGTTTGCATCTATGTGTGGTTGATCTCGGAAACCCCTCAACCATTTTGACAATTCTTTCACCATTGCAAAGCCCTTTTCTTCCAGAAACATAAATTATGAAACAGCTTCTACTCTCAATTCCTAGAGAGGTGTGAAAATTATTAGACAAGTACATTTTTATGGTAAAAATGGTTGTAAGTTCAGAGTTTAAAAATAATTTGCAAATGTCTAAAATCAAGTCTACATCGATGCCTATTACTTTCTCTACTACGTAATAGTAAGTAGGGGAAGTATTGTATTCCACCCAAAAATTCGATACCGAGATTTCACCGGAAATACATGTTTTGCGACCCCCTGAATCCAAAAAAAGCATTTTTGGAAACATGTCCGTGTGTGTGTCTGTCTGCGTGACTGTGTGTGTGTCTGTCTGTGTGTGTGTCTGTCTGTGAACAGCATAACTCAGAAACGAACAGTCGGATAAACACCAAACTTGATATTTGGGTTCAGTATCTTCCAAGAATGCGACACGAAGGTTTTCAAGAAAATCCCCCCACCCCAGATTACCCTTTACATGGAAGATTTTTCGAAAATTTTAATTTTCTCAAAAATGGCTCTAACGATTTTGATTAAAATATTATATGTTTAAGATATTTTTATGACAAATAAAATGTATATCTTGAATTTCCTGGGAATGTCTCCAAAAGTATTCTTCATTGTGAACGACTATTGCATAACTGGTAAACCATAAGAGATAGACAAAATTTTACTACACAAAAAATGTAGATCGCGTTAAAATACACAATTTATGTCATATACAGTTTTTTTTGTTGAGTGAGCCATTTTCGAGATATTACTTGTTATTCCCTTAAATTTTTCAATACTTATTTTCTCAAATGGGAATTCGTTATTCATTTTTTGTCTTGGATAAGCAAAGAGTATTAATCTGTGGGAAAGGGAATGGTGCTGCACCTAGCAACCAGCTATTAAGATATATGTATGTGCTTAAAGGCTACTGCATTTCCAAATTGCCCTTGTAAATATATATTCCCCTTACATCTACAAGAAAATTAGCAATAAGATAGACTCTGCAAATGTTTATCTCGATTAACATGAAGCATATGGAGAATAAGCGTTTGTATAAATAGTTTGTACAAGAGTAGAGAAAGTCATGTGAGTGTAACACATCAGATTTTTTTTCATTGTGAATGTTTCTTTCCGCTGATAACATCATTGCATTAGTAATTTTTCGAGGTAAAACATTTTTTTCAACCCACCGCCTCAAAAACTTGCACAAAACAAAAGGTACACATCATAGGGCAAATTTCCAAAGATGGTCTTGAATTTCACAGATAATACAGAGGCGAAGAATGACTGAAAACGGTCATCTAGAATTCAATTTTGGCAAACTAAAAATCAATTTTCCAGCATTTCTTTGAAGAAAAACTATATCTATCTATCCAGCAGTATCCATCTAATTCTATAAGCATTTGTCACAGTACCTACTTCAATGTTTTGGAAGCACAACGTCGCACAACAAATAACCAAAACTTTGGCTTGAGTCTAATAATTTTCACACCTCTGTAAATGACTGAAAAAGGAATTACAAAGCTTCTATTTCAGAATACGAACACACTGAAGCCATAAAACAGCATATTTGTGCGGAAGGCTTTGACTTTAGTTGAGAATAATTTGGAGTACAAAATAACTGCCGTTACTTCACAGAAAATACATGTAAAAATAAAACACAAGCCGAAGTTTATATCATTCCAGGCGATTACATAGATGGTCACGATTTAGCAATAAGAAGGCAGAAGACACAACAAAACAGTTCCTGCTTATGCGGATGTGATATCTCTATATGATACTTCTTAGGGTGGAATTGAATCGAAATACTGCAGATCAGTAGATCCTCAGCACCAGACCCTCAGAATAACCTCTATTCTAATTCTACAGATGTTGTTCTGAAGTTGGAAGGTATGGAAAGAGCGAAAGTGTAAATCTGTCATCATATAACGATACTTCTAGACCCATCTACACATCTAAAAGCGGAATGACGTGGGAAGCGATTTGCAAGAGAAATGAAGCGATATTGGATTATGCTATCTACAGTAATTCTTGGTTAACGAGGCACGTTTTGGTGTAGTAGATGTTGCGGGTTTTGGCGACTTTTGCAAGGAATTACTGTCAACGTGAATCATTGAGTTTTAGACGCGCTGATCCCTCGGCTACGCCCTGTCGTCGCTTCACAGGCCGTTTCCTCTATCCTCCTTGTACCTTCAATGAAAATTGTAATAAAACCATTTCTGCAAATTGTTATGTTCATTAACAGGAAGTATATAGAAAAATAAGCTTTCGTGAGAATAGTTTGTAGAAGCTTGTATAAAAATAAAAGTATGTAGAGAGTCATGTGAAAGTAACACATCAGATTTTTAAATAGGATCATATACAGCAGACTATTATTTTAATAAATTTGATATATGCTTCACGTCCATCCTAAGAGCTTTCTTTCGAGTTATAAATTAGGAAATCAAATATTCAACATTATCACTGATGCCTTTCTGTCGTAATTGCAGCTGAGAGGCCTGGTGGTCCCAGGAGAAGGCGATGTGGTGGTGGGCCAGGAGTACACAGACTCCGACCTCGGTCTGGATGATGGCATCGAGGGAGATCTGTTTGGGTTCAACCTCCTGTCGACCAGCGCCATACCGTGGTGGAGCAAGAGAGCGCGATGGTCTACCACTCCCGAGGGCGCTCTGGTCAGTCGGGGATATTTCCACTGTACGGAAGGAAGGGGTTCCCCCTTGCCACGGGACATGCTGCTGGTCTCATGGGCGTGGAGTCCTGTCAGAGTGTTCGGTGGTGCTATCATAGGACCTGCCAGGGCCGCGTGTGGACTCTTCTGAACAAGCTTGTGGCACGTGTGTGTGTGTGTGCGCGCGCGCGCGTGAAATATTGTGACAAACATCAGTATTAAGTACTATAGACTCCGGCACGAACGAAGGCGGCAAATGACAGTTGCCGCGCAGACAGTTGAAAGAAAGTGGAAGGGGAGTGGTCGTGTTTTGACGTGAACCTGGCGGCACATAAGTTTGTTGTTAAACGTTAATACATTAATTAATACGGTTTTTATTTTATTCTTCTTCGCTGAATTCTCCTTCAGAACCAGAATCCGGAAGGTGTCTGCACAGTGGAGTCGATTTATAGCTAGAAATTACAAAATTTACCGTTAAAAATAGCAAGCAAGTTCACACTCAGTCTGAAACAGACGATCGCTGATTGACCAGTGACTACGAGCTAACAGAGTTTTTGCTACTGCGCAACCGCCTTGGTTCGTGACGGAGACTGCAGCGCCTCTCGCATTATACCGTTGACTGGTTTGCTTCTCTCCGTTCCTCTGTGTAATGCATCTGTTTAAGTACGTTAACTAAATCGTTAATAAAACCCATTTTCCTGATTTAGTACTAAAATGTATGCGTCGAGAGGCCAAGAGCTGAGGGACACATTTTGATACTTGCTTTTATTTACACAAATACGGAATCTCCTGAACCCCGACTTATTTTCATGTCTTTAGTCCTTTCACGTATATAACATCTGAGGCTATCGACTGCATTTACTTTTGATAATTTCATTGTTATTTTTTCTGCTACTTACCCACAGTAACTGGTGGTTGTATTAAATTCCACCCAAAAAATCTTATATAGGTATTTTATCGGAAATACACCAGTTTGGAGGACCCCTAAATCCCAGCCCCCAAGAAAGCACACTTAAAAAAAAAAGGTAGCTGTGTGTCTATGTGTCTGATAATCACCAAACTTGGTATTTAAGTCCTGTATCTTCCAGGGATGTGACACGAAGATCTTCAAGAAGATACGCCCCTGCTCAACTTCCGCTTTATATAGAAAATGTGTGGTTCTTTTAGATTTCCTAAAAATGACACTAACGATTTTGATCCAAATACTATACGAATGAGCTGCTTAGATGACAAGATATCTTAAAATTTCTGAGAGTATCTCTGAAGTTTTCTTTATTCTGAATGAATTTTGTATCATTTTAAATAATTTGTAAACAATAACAAATGGACAAAAGCTTACTGCACGAAAAATGTAGATCTCGTTAATACACAAAATTTATGTGAAGTAATTTTTGTGGAACTAAGCATTTCCTAGATACCGGCCGTCATTGCTTTGCATTTTCAAATAATCTATACTTTATCTACCACGTACATTCCACTCAAAATTTCGATATCAAGATATCACTGGGTATACATGTTTTGAGAACCCTGAATAAAAAAACATTTTTAGAAAAAGGGCCGTGTGTGTAAGAGAGAGAGAGAGAGAGAGAGAGAGAGAGAGAGAGAACGGCATAACTCAAAAACGAAAAGTCGGTTAAACACCAAACATGTTATTTAAGTTCAGCATCTTCAAAGAAGATTTTCAAGAAAATCCCCCACCACCAAACTACCCTTTACACGGAAAATCTTTCGAACATTTTTATCTTCTCGAAAATGGCTGTAACAATTTTGATTAAAATACCATACATTAAATATATTTACATGACAAATAAAATTTATATCTTGAATTGCCTGCGAATAGATGAAGTCCGCCATTCGGAAGGAATTTTATATAATCCTGTACAACTGGTAAACGTTAAGCGATAGACGAAAATCTACTACACAAAAAACGTAAATTTCTTTACACCACGTCGTCCTCTGTGGACTAGTGGCACCGTACTAGCCTCTAGTTCCCAAGGTCATGGGTTCAAACCCGGCGGAGGGCGATAGATTTTTTTCGGGCGTAAAAGTGCTTAGCATGGCTTCCTTCGGAACGGAAGTAAAGCCGGTGGTCCCGTGTCCTAGATTTACGGCACGTAAAAGAACCTCAAGCCTGATAAGAGGCCTCTGAGCAAAATTTCCCGTCTTTTACGCCCAATATAGAATGGGACGCTAAGGACCAGAGTAGTTAAAGAGCGTCCATAAGTAAATAAAAAAAAACTCTTTACAACACACAATTTTTGTAGCATCAGCCATTTCCGAGATATCCGTTTTGTCACTTCAGCCTCCTGTATTCCTCTTGTACTTATAAAGAAATGTAAAACGAAATCATTTTGAAATATTTATCTTAATTAATAAGAAGTATGTAAAAAATAAGCTATTATAGGAATAGTTGTTAGAAGAGTGGGTAAAAAGTTATGTGAATGTAACAAGTCCTCTTCGATCAATTTTTAGAAAACCTATTTCGAAAAGTTGTAAAAATGGATATATAACCATAGGTTTAATATTCATGAATCTATGGAACAAAGCAAGAAAGAGAAGCTATGATGTTGCAAGTGTTTCTCCATGTTACCATTCCCAGATATGTCTTATAAACTGTGCCCAAATGAAAGTGAGACTATGTTATATCTAAAGAATAGTTACTTACACAATGTGTAAAGTAGAGTTCATGCGTAACAAGACACCTATAGATAATAGCCATTGTTGTGGAGGCACTGGTCCCAGCGCGTAGGAAGGGAGTGGGTGACCGGTGTAGAAAGTCCTGTGTTGCTGACAGATCTAGTTTTCCACGGCGTCTGCACATCATTGCCACATGTGAACCTTTGACCTTTCGGTGACTTTTTTAATGCCGAAGATATGAGTCACATGGGGAGATATCGGGACTATATGGACGATGGTTGAGGACTTCCCAATGCCGCTACAGTCAAAGTCTCCTTTTCACTTGGAAAACCCTTTTGTAAGCAATAATTTTATCGATATTGCGTTAATTACTTCAACATTTATCTTACAATGGCACTAAATCATTAAATATAGGCTGGTTACATGCAAGATAAGGAAAAAATACTCACCTGTTTACATCACAACTAGATTTTATTACTACTGAGCTCATTCGGGACAAAACAGAATCGGAGGATCCCAAATATGTTGGAGCACCATGTAAATTCTGATACAATCATATGACTTTCTCTTCTAACTACTTTATCTTTTCTGCAAATTATTCTTTAAAAACTTGTTTTTCTCTTTCTCGTTATCACGATAAATATTCTCCAAATTGGTTCGAATACATGTTTTGATGTAGCTACAAGAGGCAATACGATAGTCAAATGTTTAAAAAGAGGCTCGCTATATCTATGTTGGACTTCATATTTTGATTCTCTTTATAGCGTATGATGAGAAATGAACGAATATGACATTTCGAAAGTGTGAGGCTTGAAATACTGGACAATTCCGACCAAAAACAACAGAAAATATCTCGCAAACGGCTACACCTATTTTAAAAAGTGATACAAATCTATATTTTTATAAGCTCTACATATTCTTCTGAAGGAAGTTTGTCCTCACTTATGATTCTCAAGTTATACAAAATTCATTCAGAATAAATGAATCCTCATGGGCTATTCATAGAAATACAAATAAACGTTTTATATAAAAATCGTTAGAGCCATTTTGAGCAAAACAAAAATAATGAATCTTTTGCTTTCTAAAGTTTGAGGAGGGGTATTTTCTTGAAAAATTTCGTATCGTATCCTTAGAAGATGGTGAAATTAACTACCAAGTTAAGTCATGCTGTTCACAGACACAATTTTCCTAAAAATGCTTTTTGACTAAAGGGACCTCAAAACGTCTTGAACTCCCACTACGGAAATTTTGGGTGAAATGCAATACTTCCTTTAACTTAGATAAATAGTATACAACGTAAAAATTTAAGTTACAAAAATTGTATATTTCAAAGAGGCCTATAATTTTCTTACAGCATCTCTCTCTCTCTCTCTCTCGCTCTCTCTTTTCTCTCTCTCCGATGATTTATATATTCCTTCAAATTGAATGAAGAGTATGTACACGCTATTCAAGAAATGCACTGTATGTCATAATATTACTTCAAATATGTTTCAATGAAATTCATTAGACAATTTTTGAGAAAATACAAGACAAGCGAAGAATTTTCGTTTTTTCGAGGTCAGCAATGCAGCAAAGAAGCCACATTATAACATTTGTACCAAAAATTCAACACTCTGGCTATGAATATTTATGATGTCAGAAAGTAGTCATCTTCAGCCATGGCAACTCGATGTAAAAAATCTGATGTGTTACACTCACATGACTTTCTCTACTCTTGTACAATCTATTTTTACAAACGCCTATTCTCCATATGCTTCATGTTAATCGAGATATCGAGATGTCAATCTTATTTGTAATTTTCTTGTAGATGCAAGGGGAATATGGTAGCTTTTAAGCGATAGTCAAATATTTTATCGCTGGTTGCTATGTGGCGCATTCCATTCTCTTTACATGTCCAGGGCATAAAAAATCTGATGTGTTACACTCACATAACTTTCTCTACTCTTGTACAATCTAATTTTACAAACGCCTATTCTCCATATGCTTCATGTTAATCGAGATATCGAGATGTCAATCTTATTGGTAATTTTCTTGTAGATGCAAGGGGAATATGGTAGCTTTTAAGCGATAGTCAAATATTTTAACGCTGGTTGCTATGTGGCGAATTCCATTCTCTTTGCATGTTCAGGACATAAAAAAATGAATAAGGAATTTGAGAAAAAGTATAAGTATTGGAAAATTTAAGGAAATAACAAGCAATATCTCGAAAACGGTTCACTCAACAAAAGAAACGTATATGACATAAGTTGTGTATTTTAACGCGATCTACATTTTTTGTGTAGTAAAATTTTGTCTATCTCTTATGGTTTACCAGTTATGCAAAAGTCGTTCACAATGAAGAATATTTTTGGAGACATTCCCAGAAAATTCGAGATATACATTTTATTTGTCATGACAATATCTTAAACATATGATATTTTAATCAAAATCGTTAGAGCCGTTTTTGAGAAAATTAAAATTTTCGAAAAATGTTCCATGTAAAGGGTAGTCTGGGGTGGGGGAATTTTCTTGAAAACCTTCGTGTCGCATCTCTGGAAGATACTGAACCTAAATACCAAGTTTGGTGTTTATCCGACTGTTCGTTTTTGAGTTATGCTGTTCACAGACACACAGACACACAGACAGACACACAGACAGACACACAGACACACAGACACACAGACAGACACACACACGGACATGTTTCCAAAAATGCGTTTTTTGGATTCAGTGATTCTCAAAACATGTATTTCCGGTGAAATCTCGGTATCGAATTTTTGGGTGGAATGCAATACTTCCCCTACTTACTATACGTAGTAGAGAAAGTAAAAATGAATAACGAATTTGAGAAAAAGTATAAGTATTGGAAAATTTAAGGAAATAACAAGCAATATCTCGAAAACGGTTCACTCAACAAAAGAAATATATATGATATAAGTTGTGTATTTTAATGCGATCTACATTTTTTGTGTAGTAAAATTTTGTCTATCTCTTATGGTTTACCAGTTATGCAAAAGTCGTTCACAATGAAGAATACTTTTGGAGACATTCCCAGAAAATTCGAGATATACATTTCATTTCTCATAACATTATCTTAAACATATGATATTTTAATCAAAATCGTTAGAGCCATTTTTGAGAAAATTAAAATTTTCGAAAAATGTTCCATGTAAAGGGTAGTCTGGGGTGGGGGGATTTTCTTGAAAACCTTCGTGTCGCATCTCTGGAAGATACTGAACCTAAATACCAAGTTTGGTGTTTATCCGACTGTTCGTTTTTGAGTTATGCTGTTCACAGACACACACACACAGACACACACACGGACATGTTTCCAAAAATACTTTTTTTGGATTCAGGAGGTCTCAAAACATGTATTTCCGGTGAAATCTCGGTATCGAATTTTTGGGTGGAATGCAATACTTCCCCTACTTACTATACGTAGTAGAGAAAGTAAAAAAACGACAGTTCTGCTTAGCGTCCAAAATAGGAGGGTTCGAAGGATGACAGGTGGCTTTATACGTAGAAGTTAATTTTGAAGTTAGTCATTTAAGGTACACACTTACAATTCGTTTACAACAATGCGCAATAAATGACAAATCTGCTTTCTTTAATAAGCTTTTCGACAATAGTGTTTTTACTTTCTCTACTACGTATGGTAAGTAGGGGAAGTATTGTATTCCACCCAAAATTTCGATACCGAGATTTCACCGGAAATACATGTTTTGAGACCCCCTGAATTCAAAAAAAGCATTTTTGGAAACATGTCCGTGTGTGTGTCTGTGAACAGCATAACTCAGAAACGAACAGTCGGATAAACACCAAACTTGGTATTTGAGTTCAGTATCTTCCAAGGATGCGACACGAAGGTTTTCAAGAAAATCCCCCCACCCCAGAGTACCCTTTACATGGACGATTTTTCGAAAATTTTAATTTTCTCAAAATTGGCTCTAACGATTTTGATTAAAATATCATATGTTTAAGATATTTTTATGACAAATAAAATGTATATCTTGAATTTCCTGGGAATGTCTCCAAAAGTATTCTTCATTGTGAACGACTATTGCATAACTGGTAAACCATAAGAGATAGACAAAATTTTACTACACAAAAAAATGTAGATCGCGTTAAAATACACAATTTATGTCATATACAGTTTTCTTGTTGAGTGAACCATTTTCGAGATATTACTTGTTATTCCCTTAAATTTTTCAAGGCTTATTTTCTCAAATGGGAATTCGTTATTCATTTTTTTGTCTTGGATATGCAAAGAGTATTAATCTGTGGGAAAGGGAATGGTGCTGCACCTAGCAACCAGCTATTAAGAGATATGTATGTGCTTAAAGGCTACTGTATTTCCAAATTGTCCTTGTAAATATATATATTCCCCTTACATCTACAAGAAAATTAGCAATAAGATAGACTCTGCAAATGTTTATCTCGATTAACATGAAGCATATGGAGAATAAGCGTTTGTATAAATAGTTTGTACAAGAGTAGAGAGTCAGATTTTTTTATCCACTTCCCGTTCATGTTGTCATGGTAGAACATTGAAATTGCATTCCGTGCTGATAACCTAAACTACCTGCGAGTTTTACTGCTTTAACGCACATTTGTGAATTAACTGTATTCAGTTCTCTAACTTTTGATATATTCATCATTGCAGACCTGGAATATAGTAACATAGTAACATTTCCCATTTAAATCTTATCTACGTATTTACTTTCTTTTTATTTGTTATTTAGTTACGATTTCATTTATGGAGCAGTTAAGTATGAGCTACAAGTTATTTATTCTTTTAAGGTCGACAACCAGACGTGGATATAATCGATCGCCACCAAGGTTAATGTTGGTAACCTTGCTACTGAAACCACCATTTTCAACAGGTGTTAGTAGCTAATTTTATTTTTGCGTAAGTGCTATTTCTATTATTCAATATCGTCCAAAAAAAAGTATACAATAGACATGCGTTAAGTGCATTGGAGAATCTCGAAAGTAGAAATACTCTCGTATTTTCAACCTCTTTCTCGTTCTCCAATGATACACTTACCATATTTGTATAGCAATATACCATTGTACACTCGCTTCCATTTATGCAGTCACCGCAACTTCAGGAGACATTTTACCAACTTCTCAGCGGGCGCGTACATAGCAGGGAGGCAGCGTTCTGCCTTTATTGTTCGACTAGGCAGTGTGTGTGTTAACTGTAGCTCACGCGGTGTATGCAAATATTTCGGAGATGCATTGGGAAGAATTGTGGGTATTGGGAAGCCAATTAAGCATTTGAAGACATTGCTAGGGTAATTCAATGCAGCATTCCCATGCACAGATTATTAAAATAAGTCTAGAAAATGTGTCCTCTTTGGAGTAAAAAGTATAATTGTCATTAAAAATATTATTTCATGGAATTTTTTTTTTAGTTTAGCATCCATAAACCGTTTGGGTCATATCGGGTGATGAATGAAATTATGCTCAAATGAGCCCGGGTCCACAGAATTTAAAGTTACCCGACATTCGCCTTTTCAGGATAAGGGAAAACCTTATTCGTGTAACTCACGCTAATCGAGATTCGAATCGAATTCGGGACTTCTTGAAAGTGAGGCAGACACACTACCCCCACACCACAGAGGATGGAGAAATTGTGCAAAACAGTGTTTTATTTAGTTGAATATTTGGATTGGACAGATTATTCCAATAATGTGTCCTCTTTAGAAGTAAAAAGTGTAATGTATTTCAGTCCGTTACGTTGCCATTAAAAATATTTTTTCGAGGGGATATTGTGCAAAACAGAGTTTTATTTAATTATATATGTAAACATTGTTATTATAAGTGATGACGAGTAAAGCCATTGCTCAAAGTTATATGTTCATATATTGGGTCTTTGAATATTTAATGGAAATTGGGATATTAATTAATGTATTTTGATTAGCTATTAGATTAATTGGAGGATTTTTAGTTAGTTTAAGAAGAGTAAGTGAATACTGTCGTGAATATTTATTATTAATATCACATTGATTACCTTTACATCTATTAATTTTAAAAAGAGATTACGTAATTACAGGTCAATAGACGTGTGCTCTTGAGCTTTTAAATAGTCACGTGTTGAAGCTTTAAAAGTCTCTAAGAAAAAATGCCATAGTATATAATTGAAGCTAAAGGTTCAAAGTACCTTTTGAACATAAAAACTAGGTTTTTATTTCTTTGAAAAAGTTTACCAAATTTCAGCTGCTGCTTTTGATGTGTACAAGACTTCCAAATTACACGAATAGCAATTAGTGTTATATAAACCCCCTAAAAGATACGGAAACATAAGCTGTTAATACAACATTCTTTACGCAAAAATATACATTATCAGGGTAATTAAAGGACAGCAATGCATTTTGAATGCAACTGCTTCCTTCATGTCCATCACTTCATGCAGGCGAATAGGAACTGAATCCAATTCGTTCACTGTTTAAGGAAAAAGCGAGTACACTGTTCCAAACCGAGCGAGGTGGTAACGTTTCGCATTCGGGAGGTTCCGATGTTCGAATCCCGGCGACCGCCCACTCTGACCCACGGGATGCTCGTGGTTTCCCCAGGGTTGGCAGACGAATACTGGGGTAATTTCTCCTCTACCACGATTTCCTCTCCATCAGTTCCCTTTCATTTCGTTTTCTTCTCATCTTTCAGGTGTGCTTCTAGGTTTCGTGGCATATGGCGGTGCCGGATGCATCCCCGTCGACGCCAGCAGTGGGGCAGTTCTGCGAGCTTGGAAATGATAAGGACTTCCGCGCGTCTCTGTGATCTGTCTATCTACGGCCTGTAGTTTCCTGTGGTTCCTTCAGTTCATCCCTTCCTCCTGGGAGGTGTAGCCACAATAGATCTGTGCAGGTCGCAGCGCGCGAGGTGTGCCCCCTCCGTTGAATCACCTCTACACCGTTCCTAGTAACCCCGTCCCTGAAGCAGGTCAGCAACCTTGTGTTCATTATAAATGATGATGCCTGTACCCAAAATAAGTGAATATCATTACTGGAACTGATACAACTGTATGTTTGGTTCTAGATCAGCTATTATGAGATTCACTTTATTGCATATCCTACCAATTACCTATTATACAGAGTGAGCTAAAAAAACTACGAACCGGTTGCGCGGTGTTTCTCCTGTCCGCACCTTCGACGCTCGCTGCCGTCTGCCGCTATCACAGAAAGGCGCGGATGAAACCATACAACATTTCTAAAACTACTTTTAAAGGCTTTACTTACCAACTTTATGAAAGGAGATGCTGAAACTGGCCACCGTCGTTGTCCATACCTTTTTTGAGGAAACTATCCATCACTCGCCGTAGCTCACGTTGAGAAATGCTGGCAATTTCCTGGCAGATATTTGTTTTAGTTCTTCCAGGGTGCGTGGGTTTGTCTTGTATACTTTGTTTTAAGTTACCCCAGAGATAGAAATCGCAGGAGGTTAGGTCAGGGGACCGAGGGGGCCACAAATCTGTACTAACATTTTTGTCCTCAAACACACTTTCAATTTTACTCATCGAAATATTGACAGTATAAGCTGTTGCAGAGTCTTGTTGAAAAAAGGCAAAATCAGACTCCCTGGCTGTTAATTCTCTAAAAAGGGGGGAAAATTGTATTTACATATGTACGCGCTTCAACTGTTGACTCGAAAAAAATTGGCGAGTGATGGATAGTTTCCTAGAGGTGACAAAAATGTATGGACAACGACGGTGGCCAGTTTCAGTATCTCCTTTCATAAAGTTGGTAAGTGAAGCCTTTAAAAGTAGTTTTAAAAATGTTGCATGGTTTCATCTGCGCCTTTCTATGATAGTAGCAGACAGCAACGAGCGCCGAGGACGCGGACAGGAAAAACACCGCGCAGGCGGTTCGTAGTTTTTTTTGGCTCTCTCTGTAGAAACTTTATAACTTTCAAAAATAGTACTGCATGAAAGCAATTTCTGCTTCTGGTAGGTAAATGTAATTCCTGCAACTTTTTCCATTTCCAGTATGTTTCGAGTGGAATCTTTTCCCTGAGCGGGTAGCTATATGAACTTTCATCGTGTCTGAATCGTTATTTAGATCGGCCTTCAACCGAAGAAAGTGGTTCTGCCAACATTCACCATCATTATCCGAACTGCTTACATTCCTGTTTACAATGGCTTGTCCAAACTCTCTAAACGGGATTTGACTTTCCGCAAACCTGCACCCAATTTATATTCAGTGCACGTGGGATGATGGCATTAGCAAACGAAACAATACTTGACGCTTGTGGTTGGAGTAAATTTCACTCAAATAACTAATCTTTGCAAGAAAGCCTGGAGGTAACTCTCTCATGGTTATGTTGTATAGATGCCGTCGCAGATAGAATAGTTTTAAAGCCCCATAAGGACAATTTGTATAAATTATTATACGGCGCTTTTCATATTATCTTTGTGTTGCATTCACGTGACTTTCTCTACTCACTCTTTTACAAACTATTCTTATAAAAGTTTATTCTACTACTTGTTAATCGAGGTAAAATTTCATTATACATTTCGTTGTAGGTATAAGAAAACATAAAGCCGCTAAAGCGATTGTCAGGCTTTTTAAAAGAGATTGTTATGTGATAACTTTGAAATTCCATGCTCTTTGTATGACCACGAGAAAAAAACGAATAGCAACTTACCACTGAAAAAAAGCATAAGTAATTGAACATTCAAACAAATAAAATACCTCGGAAGTGGTTAACGCTACAAAAATATATTTTACATAAATGATGTGTTTTAACGAGATATACCTTGTTTTGTGCAATAAGACTTTGTCTATCTCTTACGGTTTACCAATCATAAAAAGGTCAGTAACAATGAAGAGCTATTCGTAGTAAATTCGGTCTGAAAATAAAAAATCGTTAGAGCGAATTTTTGAGAAAGTCAAAAATAACGAAGAAGATTTCATGTAAAGGGTAGTTTGCGGGGGAGGAATTTTCTTGAAGATCTTCGTATCGCATCCTTCGAAGACGCTGAACTTTAATACCAAGTTCCGACTTTTTGTTTTTAAGTTATGCTGTTCTCTCTCTCTCTCTCATGCGGATGTTTTTTAGTTGTTTTTAATACAGGGGGCATCAATACTTCTAGTGACATATCGGTATCGAATTCTTGCGTGGAATGTAACACTTCATCTAGTTGTTATAGGTAGGTAGTAGAGAAACTAAAAAAAATCTGATGTCTTACACTCACATGACTTTCTCTACTCTTGTACAAACCAATTTTACAAACGCTTATTCTCCATATGCTTCATGTTAATTGAGATATCGAGATGTTAATCTTATTGCTAATTTTCTTGTAGATGCAAGGGGAATTGGTAGGTTATAAGCGATAGTCAAATATTTTAAGCGCTGGTTGCTATGTGGCGCATTCCATTCTCGTTGCATGTCCAGGACATAAAAAAAATGAATAACGAATTTGAGAAAACGTTAAGTATTGGAAAATTTAAGGGAATAACAATCAATATCTCGAAAATGCATCACTCAACAAAAAAAATGTATATGACATAAATTGTGTATTTTAACGCGATCTATATTTTTTGTGTAGTAACATTTTGTCTGTCGCTTTGCTCGTCCTTACCCATGAAATAACTAGCCAATCATTCCATGTGTACATAGTTGAAATGCTATGTATAGGACCTTGAAAAACCTGATGTGTTACTCTCACATGACTTTCTCTACTCTTGTACAAACTATTTTTACAAACGCTTATTCTCCATCTACTTCATGTTAATCGAGATATCGAGATGTTAATCTTATTGCTAATTTTCTTGTAGATGCAAGGGGAATTGGTAGGCTTTAAGTGATAGTCAAATATTTTAAGAGCTGGTTGCTATGTGAAGTATTCCATTCTCTTTGCATGTCCAGGACAAAAAAATGAATAACGAATTCCCATTTGAGAAAAAGTATAAGTATTGGAAAATTTAAGGGAATAACAAGCAATACCTCGAAAATGGTTTATTCGACAAAAAAAAGTATATGACATAAATTGTGTATTTTAACGCGATCTACATTTTTTGTGTAGTAACATTTTGACTTATGCAAAAGTCGTTCACAATGAAGAATACTTTTGGAGACATCCCCAGAAAATTCAAGATATACATTTTATTTATCATGAAAGTATCTTAAATATATGATAGTTTAATAAAAATTGTTAGAGCAATTTTTGAGAAAATTAAAATTTTCGAAAAATGTTTCATGTAAAGGGTAATCTGGGGTGGGGGATTTTCTTCAAAACCTTCGTGTCCATCTCTGGAAGATACTGAACCTAAATACCAAGTTTGGTGTTTATCCGACTGTTTGTTTCTGAGTTATGCCGTTCACAGACAGACAGACAGACAGACAGACACACACACACACACACACACACACACACACTCACACACACGGACATGTTCCAAAAATGCTGTTTTTTATTCAGGGGGTCTCAAAACATATATTTCCGGTGAAATCTCGGTATCGAATTTTTGGGTGGAATACAATACTTCTCCTACTTACTATACGTAGTAGAGAAAGTAATACAAATAAATTAGAAAAGCTAAATGTGTGCGTGCGAGTGAATGTGTGGGAGTGCGTGGGTGAGTGAGTGTGTGTATGAGTGTGCGTGTTGTGCGGGTGTGTGTGGGTGTGAGAGTGTGATTGTGTGTGTGTGTGTGTGTGAGGCGATGTGTGAGTGAGAGTGAGTGTGTGATTAGGTGTGAATGTGTGTGTGTGTGAGTGTGTGTGTGAGGCAGTGTGCGCTTGAGTGTGCATGTGAGGCGGTGTGAGTATATGTGCGAGAGTGTGTGAGGCGATGTGTGTGTGTGTGTGTGTGTGTGTGTGTGAGGCAGTGTATGTGAGTGTGCATGTGAGGCGGTGTTAGCGTGTGCGCGAGTGTGTGAGGCGAAGTGTGTGAGAGTGTGTGTGTGTGAATGCGAAGTGGTGTGAGTGTGTGCGCGAGAGTGTGTGAGGCATGTGAGGTGGTGTGAGTGTGTGTGTGCGAGAGTATGTGAGGCAGTGTGTGCGTATGTGAGTGTGTTTGAGGCAGTGTGTGCGTATGAGTGTGCGTGAGTGTGCGTGAGTGTGCGTGTGTGAATGAGTGTGAATGTGTGTGTGTGTGAGAGAGAGAGAGAGAGAGAGGCGGTGTGAATGTGTGTATGTATCGTGTGAGTGTGTGTGTGTGAGAGTATGTGAGGCAGTGCGTGCGTATGTGAGTGTGTTTGAGGCAGTGTGTGCGTATGAGTGTGCGTGAGTGTGCGTGTGTGAATGAGTGAGTGTGTGTGTGTGTGTGTGTGAGAGAGAGAGAGAGAGGCGGTGTGAATGTGTGTGTGTGTGTATCGTGTGAGTGTGTGTGAGTAGAGTGTGTGTGCTGTGAGCGTGTGTGTGTGAGGCGGTGTGAGTGTGTGTGTGTGTGTGTGAGGCAGTGTGAGTGTGTGTGTGTGTGTGAGCCGGTGTGAGTGTGTGTGTGAGGCGGTGTGAGTGTGTGTGTGAGGCAGTGTGAGTGTGTGTGTGTGTGTGAGGCGGTGTGAGTGTGTGTGTGTGAGGCAGTGTGAGTGGAGTGTGTGTGAGTGGAGTGTGTGTGAGTGTGTGCGTGCGTGTGATTGTGTGACTGTGTGTGAGTGTGAGGCAGTGTGTGTGTGTGTTACTGTGTGTGAGGCGGTGTGTGTGAGTGTGTGTGAACAGGATAACTCAACAGCGAAAAGTCAGGTAAATATAAATTTGATATCTAAGCTCAGCATCTTCTAAGGATGCGACACGTACATTTTCAAGAATATCCATCCGGCCCAAGCTACTGTTTAAATAGAACATTGTTCAACTTTTTATTTCGTCAAGAATGATTACCGATTTTGATTAAAATATCTCATGTTTAAGATATTGACATGAAAATATAAGTGTATATAGATTTTTCTATGAATATGCTATATTTTGTATATTTTTGTATAACTGGTATATCAAGAAACAAAAGCCTAGCATATAAAAAATGCAGATCTCGTTAAAACACGCCCAAATAAGTACATATTTTGTGCCATTAACAGCTATTTCCGAGGTATTCGTCGCTATTAGTTTGGATTTTCAAAATGCCTGGTCCACTGCTTTCGTTTCTGGCGATTTCACGGAAAGGATAAGTAATTTTAAGTCAGCACTTAGCGGTCTACTTTTTAAACATTTGACTATCGCTTCAGCCTCTGTACCCACGTTGTACCTACAACGAAATGTGTACTGAAACTTTTTTTTGCTAACGCTTATCTCGATTAATGTGCAGTAGATAGAAAAATAATTTACTGTGAGAATAGTTTGTGGAAAAAACAAGAGTTTTCAGGAAAAAGCATGCTTAACTCTTCTCAGCACGTGCAATACGCCCGAACAAGTGACATTTGAAACCGGTGCAATTGGTCATCCCGGTATGTGATGGCACTTTAATATCAAGTGAAGGGCTCCCCAAAGTTGTGTGGAGGCAGAGAAAGCTGACGGTCCGGTTTGTAGATCAAGTCTTCACACCCAGCATCCACTTCCCGGAGATGCTACCTGCTCCACAAAAACTGGACGATGACGAACATTACGCCATGCTGATCTCAGGTATGACGACACATTCAACCATGATCAGGAACGGGAGCTTGAAGAATGCTTTTCTACTTCACTGCAGTCAACCACGTAGGGGCATTCCTGACCCCGCGTGTCAAACGACCTCAATCCCTCCCCATCTCGTTTGCTGTTTGCAACACACAGCAGTCCTCTAGTGTAACCCAGTGGGGAAACACTGCTATAAGCAATAATGAGATTATTCCACAAGATTTGGTCGAATATTTGGGGAAAATTGGCTGCATATTTTGTAGCATACAAAGATCTGCAATGTAGTGTGTGTAAACATACAGAATTTATTACCAAATTCCGCTTCTCCGAATTGGACGCTGCCATAAACAAAGCATATTAAATAACAAAAGTGTGTACATTCCCTGTCCCTCCATTTCACCTCCATTCTCATTTCACTTCACCCTTCATCTGCTTGGTCTGTTTCAAGGTTGCAAGTATCAGCGGGAGTCTCAGCGTTGTATAGCAGGGGAATAGGATGCTCTATGTAACACTTCGTCCTCCGGAATGGGGCGGTCCCCGGACCCCCCCCCCCCAGTGGGATATGCAAGCCTGTAGGATGGGGGGGAGTCGGTTGTACCAGCTGTCATCTGAGGAGTTTAAGTCTGGAAAGGTAGAGACCCTGCCCTGTCGTGCCTCCTGATTCGGCCGCCCTTGTCTCCTCTTACCTCACCCCATCTCCCGGGAGGGCACTGTCAGGGTCATAGGCACAAATGATCTTCGTAAGTCGTGGTGCAAAATCCACTCCTAGTCTTAGACCTAGTCTTATATGGAAATGACCTAAGATGTTAAAGGAGGCATATAAATGGAACAAAAAAATGCATAGATATAAGAATAAATTAGTTTACGTACATTACAAATAATATTTCAATATAGCTAGTGACCCTTTTAATAACATTGAGGCGACTACTTTAGTAAATGAATTATTTAATTTATACTTTCTTGGGGTAGTACACCTGTCTCCAATTAGTAAGCCAATGTAAACTGAAACAAGATATTTATTTGCTGTAAATATTGATTTTTTCATTGTCGCTTCAGCTATGTAGTCATATCGCGACTGCTTTAGAATACAGAACAATTACAACGCAAAATACAATATTTATAAACATACATACAACTTTAAATTCTCTAGATAAGTGTGCTATACATTATTATACAATTTTGTCGTGAATATTGTTTGATTGTCCATTTTTCCTGGAAGTTTATGAGCAATATTAGATATACCTATTTAGTTCAATTTGATAAGAAGTATGAGATATTTTGAATTTCAAACCTTTAATGATGAATTCTTTTGTTTTGTCGTTTAATGCATACCTTGCATTTTAATAAATAGGCATTTCTAGCTTTTAAAAACTAAGAATCGCGTTACGCCACTGCCCCGATAGAGGGGTAGCTACATCACTCACCGTACCCCTCTACGACCATCCTCCTGAATGTGACACACGAGAGAGAGAGAGAGAGAGAGAGAGAGAGAGCAATGAGGTTTAAGGGCGCACAACAGCCCAGGTTATAAGTGCCCTCACTAAAACCAAAGCGTCAATAGTTAAAATAAAATCACGATAAAATAGAGACTAAAAGAATCGCTAAAACAAAGAAGTACAGGAGTAAAAACAACCATAACACTTACTGTAGAACGCCAAGTGAAAGCCCTAGAGTGTTAAAAACAAGGATAAAACGGTTAAAAACAAGTTGCAGTAATCTCATTATGAGTTAGAAGAAACTGGTAGGACAATCTATATTCGGACAGGAAAACCACTTTGGGAGATAAAGGTTAAAGGACGTTCTACAACACAAACTATCTGCAAGCAGGTCGGAAATCCGGTCTGGCAGAGACAGCGCCGGCGTAAAAGAGCTAAGAATTGACACTGGAGTAAAATATGACGGACCGTCAAATGTACGTCACAATGCAT
Organism: Deroplatys truncata; assembly: GCA_030765065.1. Lineage (NCBI taxonomy): Eukaryota > Metazoa > Arthropoda > Insecta > Mantodea > Mantidae > Deroplatys > Deroplatys truncata. The sequence goes on along the minus strand of CM060987.1, from coordinate 169,085,269 downwards.
ACAAACTGGTGCGGGGTCACCATTTAACAAATAATTATGGCTGAAACAGTAATGTCCAATTCTCAGTCTGGTTAAAATTACCTCCTCTCGACGAGAGGGGCGTATAGAGGTAACCCAGGTGATAGGGATGGGTTTAACTTCTCGCAGTTTGTTCCCCGGGACCATGGACCACTCCTCTCCTCAATGGCGTGCCGTAAAAACACAATTAAATCGCGCAAAGGAACAGAGGAGCTAAAACACCTGGACGATAAAATAGCAGCCTTAGCAACAGCAGCATCAACGGTCTCGTTTCCTGGCAGGCCTGTATGACCAGGAACCCACACACACGACACGTGCCGAGAGTGTGAAGGCAATCCTGAATACGCTGCACAATAGGATGGTGTGTGACACGCGGCCCGCCCATACCTGTACTAAACCATGTGCGCAAACTGTAGCTTGTAACATTTTATACAGTACTAGCTGGCTTAGCGGACATTCCAAGGGTGGTTCTTAAATCTCGAATGAGGATTAAATTAATTTCTTTCACCTTACCAGTATTTTTATGGAAGTATTCTACACTGATCTACAAGATGTTTATACGAATTCCACCCATACCCCTTAGAATTTTATTTTCGTACAATTCCCGTGATACTTCTAATAATAGACCAGAAATATCGCGGATGTTTTATTTCTTATTTTCTTAACCTCCACCCAACAGTCTTCCAAATTCTGGAAATGTATGCCCAGTAAATATCTTTTTTAATGATGAAAGAATTAAAGCAATCAATTTTAGACAAATAACATTAGAATAAATGTTATTCATTTATTTACTTATTTACTATGAACATAAGAGACATAAGCCCAATTACGATGTTGCTTATAAAATGTAGCCACAATAATTCACAATTAACTTATACAGAAGAAACAAATAAAAAGTATATACCTACGTAAATAGAGGTTGCGAAGAAAAATAAAAGGATAAGGAATAGAAACCAAGAAAGAAAATAAGTGGCGGCAATATTTAATGATGCAATTACTTTTTCTAAATTCAATATCTATCTTACTCTTATTTTTTAACTGAATTTCAGACATGTTGAAAATATTTACATCGAAATAATGGACTTGATTATTTAAACATATATTTCTGCTGTTTTGTAATTTTCTTTCGACAAGATAAAAGGTTCCATAGTTTTGACATAATATTAACACCCTTAACAACAATATTCAACGAAATGATGAATATAAAAATTAGCCCACCTCAAGCCAGCTGTTTAAATATTTTGGAAACGGCACACAGTATGCTACCACCGAGAAAAGCAATCTCAGATGTTCATTCTAAATATCGGTTGAGCCACTTCTGATGTTACACTGGATACAAATTTCCATCTTTACTGAATTATTTAGCATACACTTGTAACTTGGTAGCATAGGGAAGAAATACAGCAAGTATTATGAGGTTTTTGCATCCATAAACATACATTTGCGGGTTTAGAATAAAATTTAAACATGTTTTAATGCACAAGTCTGCATTATTTGAATAAAATTTTACTTAAAGAAATAAATATCCAATACGTATATGTACAGTTATAAGCAGAATCCGTTTGTCTTTTGTTTTGCTGTGTATCCTGTTTTCTCAGTATAAGTCGTGAGCATGTTTGCATATAGCTTGAAATGAAATGTCTGCAGCTTTTGTCTTATTTCTACACACATTTTATAGAGTAACAACTACATTCTACTCCATGACATTCTGAACGAAAAGCTAAAGCCTTCTTCAAGTATATTCTTTTATGACTCCAACATGTTCGTATTCTTACAGGTCTTGTAAATCATTGTCACTCTTTTAGTCATTTAGGAGTTGAAATCAGAAGCTTTCTTATACCCTATGTCTGCCGGGTAGAATAATGACTTTCAAGGGAGAAAGAATTATCAACAAAATTTAGGTCGTTTCGGAAATTGCCCTGCACATGTACACCTCCTTCCCCCACACACATATTTTCTCTCTTTATAACATTGTAGTAACTACCATTTTCACACTCAACTGTTCAGTATTTTCTCAACCACCTTAGATTTGGTAGACAGAGGAACATACTGTATTCCATATAGAGATTTCACGTACAAGACACTTTTAAAGTCTCCTGAACATTAAGCGATTTTTAGAAAATAGTGTGTGTGTGTGTGTGAACAGAAAACTCAAAAATTAAAATTTGTAGATACATATGAATACCAATTTTCATACAATGGTCAAGATACTATTCAAATGTACCAGGCAAATAAATTCACAAGGTCCCCCACTCCAAACATGGGCACTTTTATTTTCTCAAAACTAATTCTTTCCTTTAGAGTATCATACATTTAAGATAAATGCATGTCAAATACAAAATAGATATTGAATGTTCTGTAAAATAAATCTCCTGCGAAGTCCTGTTCACTCGGAATGAATTTTGTATTACTGGGAAGCCATAAATGATAGACAAAACCTTACTTCAGGAAACGTGCCAAATAATTATTTTATTTAGGGTTAGTCGTTTTCGAATTATACCACAAGTAGGTTTCAAACGTAAATGCGTTATCTGAATATGCTTGAAAATATGCGATTCTTCTTTTATTCTTTCCTTCGCAAGAGTGGTTATTGTGTTTCCTCTCCTTGGAACTGTTAATGTTTGAGTGAGTAAACTGTTAATGTATGACAAAAGAAGTCAAGCAGCGGAAACAAACACCTTGGGGATTGTTTATCACTTCATTAGGTTCCAGGATAACAAAGGTGGTGTACACATTTAGAGTTGCCTGCAGTTTCCACCTGAATGATTAATGGCCATGCAGTTGTTACACGGGACCGCCACATCAAAGCTTTGGAATGTTCACTACCGGATTTGCTTTTTCGTGCGTTCGTTCACCTGTCAATCAAAACTCTCTCCAAAGATGACTCTGGTCGAAACCCTGGCCCTGTTTCATTCAGGGGTTATGTCTGGTTCAGGGGGAGATTGCACAACATACAACGCTCAGTTTCGAAATGTTGGGTTCAGTTTTCTCAGAAAATGTTTACAGTAACACACTGAAACTTGTGCACCTCAATGCAGTGAACCTATTTTAATTTTGCAGAAACATTTTAAACATTATTACAACACTAAACCTTTTTCTTGCATTTTAAAAAGTGTAGCGTCTGTTTTCAGTATCAGCCATGAAAATGCAATAAATTTAGGTTTACTATGCAGCCACATGTTTATTCCATCAATATTTTCAGTTAGCTTTCTGGATTAAATAGTTCTTCGGAAAAGATAACCCAAGGCCAAAAAAAATTTGTGTTACACTCACATGACTTTCTTTACTCTTGTACAAACTATTTTTACAAACGCTTATTCTCCATATGCTTCATGTTAATCGAGATATTGAGATGTTAATCTTATTGCTAATTTTCTTGTAGATGTAAGGGGAATTGGTAGGCTTTAAGCGATAGTAAAATATTTTAAGAGCTGGTTGCTATGTGGAGTATTCCATTCTCTTTGCATTACCAGGACAAAAAAAATGAATAACGAATTCTCATTTGAGAAAAAGTACAAGTATTGGAAAATTTAAGGGAAAATAACAAGCAATATCTCGAAAATGGTACACTAAAAATATATATATATATGACATAAATTGTGTATTTTAACGCGATCTACATTTTTTGTGTAGTGAAATTTTGTCTATCTCTTATAGTTTACCAGTTGTGCAAAAGTCGTTCACAATGAAGAATACTTTTGGAGACATTCCCAGAAAATTCAAGAAATACATTTTATTTGCCATAAAAATGCCTTAAACATATGATACTTTAATCAAAATCGTTAGAGCTATTTTTGAGAAAATTAAAATTTTCGAAAAATGTTCCATTTGAAGGATAATCTGGGGTGGGGGGATTTTCTTGAAAACCTTCGTGTCGTATCTCTGGAAGATACTGAACCTAAATACCAAGTTTGGTTTTATCCGACTGTTCGTTTCTGAGTTATGCTTTTCACACACACACACACACACACACACACACACCCACACACACACACAATCTGTTCTCAAAACATCAGTGGCTGATGCAGAATTATTTTTCAGGATGAGTGATCAAGTTTAATCACTAATAACTGATTTTTTTAGTAGTGTTTAATGGCATTCTTACTGCATAATATGGCAGTGACACTAGTGATGAAATGGTAATTGGGAAAGGAAATGTGGGAAGCAAATGATCTAGGCTAAAATTTAGAGTACTTCCCTGACATTTGTTAGTTATGAAGACTGAGGAAAACCTGGAAAAAATCTCAGTCAGGGAGGACACTCCTGGATGGATTTTAACTACACTCTTTAACTGCTGTGGTCCTTGATGTGAAAGACCGGTAATTTTGCTCAGAGGCTTAGTTATCAGGCTTGAGGTTCTTTTACGTGCCGTAAATCTACGACACGGGACCACCGGCTTTACTTCCCTTCCGCCCGAAAAAATCCTTCGCCCTCCGCCGGGTTTGAACAACATGCAGTAAATGGAGAATAAGCGTTTGTAAAAATAGTTTGTACAAGAGCAGAGAAAGTCATGTGAGTGCAACAAATCAGATTTATTTATTCACCATAAAGCTTCTTTAAGAAAACCGCTGCTTAATAGTCTAGATCCTGTGCATCCTCCTTTTTCATTTTTGTTCCTCCCTCTTTTCTTTTTCTAGGTCTCCATGCTCTCTTGACTCATTGCTCTTCATGTATAATTCGGATGTTTGTAGTGTTGGGACCAGGTTCTATACCAAAATTTTTCCACTTTTCTCCTGCCTATAATGATGCACAGAAGTACGAGTACTTGACACATTCTTATATTCATTACATATTCCATGCCTATGTGTGCAGTTTTAGGAATTCTAATCCAAATCAAGTTCTTAAACGATTCATTTGGATTTTGTCATGTAAGCATTTTTTAGAGAAGATCTAGCCTTGAACGTTCTCTAGAATCAGAATTTATTTTCTCTATTACAGCATAAGAAAGACCATGATGCTTATATTGTTTCTGGGCGATCGTGTTTTTAATGAACTTACCCTCCAACAGGACATTCCCGGAAAATCGGTTTTCCCGCATTCGTTGCAGCCAACGTAACCTACCCCTCATCTTTTGATGTTCTGCAGCCTACAGGCGCTCTCATTAGCCATGAGCTTTTATGTGTTTATCACTATAGACATAGAATATACTCATATATTCTAGTTATATTTTTACATTTTCAATTTGTCTTGTCTTCAGAGGTACTTTATTATTCTTTAATAGGCATTTAATTCGCGCATCATGTTCATTTTCACATAAACATACTAGGCGAAACTAACCGAGTGATGTTCTTAGCACTTTTGGAATATATCATATTCTCTCTCGTACCTTGATTTGAAATTACTAGGAACTAAAGAAGCACGTCCTATTTACCAGTCTCTTAAATTTCCGAGTCAAAAGTTTTCAGCCTTGCTACAACTTCTTAATGTTTTCCTAATACCAGGCGAAAGTAATCGATGGCAATGAACTTTCGTGCCTCGACTTCAGTTGATCTGACGTTTATTCGAAAATAAAGTTGGTCATGGAACGGTCATTTATATGGAGTATTTTTCAGCTTGGTGTTGGCCAGCCATTTTGATACCTCAAAAAAATGAAATTAAATTGAGCTATATTCACGGATGTCCTTTAACTACTATGATTCTTAGCATCCCATTCTATACTGGGCGCGAAAGATCGGGCATTTTGCTCAGAGGCCTCTTTATCAGATTTCAGATTCTTTCATGTGCCGTTAATCTATGACAAGGAACCACCGGCTTTACTTCTGTTCGAAGGAAGCTATGCTCAAGAGTTTTCACGCCCTAAAAAGATACAACTCCCTCCGCCGGGGTTGAACCCGCGACCTGGGAAACTAGAGGCTAGCATGGTACCCCTAGACCACGGAGGATGACTTCATACTTCAAGCAGCTGTTAATGACTAACTAAGTAAATAAGATTAAAATTAACATAATTATAAATGATCACACACGAACAAGTATGCAATATACGAGGACTGATCAATAAAGACTGAGACTGATTTTTTTCACAGATATTTATTACTACATTTCAATGTTGACAAGATCTTTTTCAAAGTAGTCCCCTCCTAACTAAATGCACTTTTTATAGCGTCTCTGCCAGTCCTCGAACACATGGCGCAGGTCATTCTTTGTCAGGTCTTTGAGAATTGCCTCACTTTTCTTTAGCACTGTTTCAGTGCTCTCAAATCGAATGCCCCGGAGCTTTGCCTTTAGTAATGGGAATAAAAAGAAATCACAGGGGGTAGGACCGGGGCTTTAAGGCGGATGCGGCACACAGGTAATGTTGAATTTAGCCAAAAATTCCTGGACTGATTTGCGACGTGAGGCCGCGCGTTGTCGTGATGAAGTCGCCACCCATTCCGATGATGTTCTGGACGTTTCCTTGTAATGTGCTTCCTCAGTGTAGCCAATACTGACGTGTAGTAGCTGCTGTAACAGTAGTGTGAGGGGGAGGAACTGCATGCTGGTAAATCATTCCATTCCGAAACACCAGGTCCACCTTGCTTAGCACAGAGGACTCGCCCTTCTTTGAAGTCCTTGAACCACCTAAACACCATTGCACGAGGTAGTGCATCTTCACCGTATGCTTGCTTCAGCTTTTCGAAAGTTTCAAGGCTGTATGATTTAAACGAAAATAAAATTTTATTGCCCTGTATTGCTCCTCTTGTGTCACCTCCATTTTGTGGTATGCGAAATTCAAGTAGGGTCAACAATATACAGCATTACTACCAACCTACCGTTATGAGAGTGCTGTCGCTCTTGGACATTATACATGAAACCCTGCTCTTTTCAAGTATTCGTGGTAGAGACATAAAACTACCAAGGAAACTACAGAAAAAAATCAGTCTCAGTCTTTATTGATCAGCCCTCGTAAGTATATTGAGTAGATAATATAATCTCGGAAATAGAAAATACTTTAATTCGCCTTGTATTTTCAAACGTTTTCTCGATTCGTCATAAACCACTTACCATCTTTATATCGCAATGTACTCTGGCTTTCTTTTATATTTGCAGCTGGTTTCTGGCCCGTGACAAGGTTTCTCATCTGTCCACGATTTAGATTACAAAGTAACCAGAACATATTTTCTTATGCTTCCAATATTACATCAATTTGACCTTATTCTAGCTGCATGACAGTTTCATTGAAAACTTCCGGAGTTACGTATATAAATAATGAGAACTGACCAAAACAAAACACCGTAATCATATTCCACACAATAGAAAATGCATTATTATTATTATTATTATTATTATTATTATTATTATTATTATTATTATTATAAAAAATAAAATTCGTATGTTTTAACTCGAATCCCTAGAGGTATCCCAAAGGCTTGAGCAGAATTTGCTAGCGAAACATTGCTGAAGGAAAGTTATTTCTGACTTAGTCATGTGCACAGAGGTAGAGATCCGGGGACAGTGCACCATTTGCTCCGGTGTGCAAGACAAATTAAATCGAGACAAAACGTGAGTCATTGACGTGAATCAATAGGCCGGAAAAAAATCTCAGCCGGAACTTTTACTTCTTAAGATGACGTGTATAGGTCTATGGGTGAAGACTTAGGAGAGTGGTTTCGGCTATACGAACTTCGACATTTAAAGGGAAAGTAAAATGTAAAGAATAATTTATACACACAGAGATTCCAGAAAGCACTCATCCTCAGTTAAAAAAAGATTCTAGCTGCCAAATTAACAGAGAGAAACTTCTCATTTTTAATGTGCAGAAAGAATTGTTACAATTTATCTGTTCTGGCGTTGTTTCCGGTATTCCATTTTATTAATTTTATCCTTTGAAAATTGCACTGATTTTTCAATTTTTTCGTTTGTGGTATTCGCAAAATAATTTCATGTGTATTTATACTTGCATTTATAAAATCAACTTTGTATAATGTCTGAAATTGCGGTGAATTGTCAAGGTTGGAATTATTAACTTTTTAAAGTACTTCATCATTAACGTCTCGGCTTTTACGACTTCACATATGTATTTCTCCGTTATTCCTCCATGTGTCAAATTGCCTGATAAATCGTACTAAAATTTTATTTTCGCTCAACAAATTCTATATTTAATTGGTGAAAATACAGATCCAACATTAACATTAAAAACAATTGGACAAGGAGCAGTGTTTGCTATCACAGCAGGATTCATTTATTGGTATCCCTTATTTACCGGATTATCATTAAATCCAACCTGATTAAAAAAGTCCATTTTTCACAATATTTATCTTATAATTATAAGAAAACCACACTCGAGGTTTTCAATGAAGTTATTCAAGAACAAAAAGATAAACATCTCCCATTTATTTATTTATTTATTTATTTTAATTTTCGAACATCCAACTACGAAAGCATTTAATAAAAAGCAAACATTAAGCACCTTCAGAAACGACCACATCAAACATTTTAGAAATAGTTCCGAAAGTTTTAAGAACTTTTATAACTTTGATAAAAAATTATGACGCATGGAGTGTTTAAAGTAATGAAAAAATGCTGAGATAACAGTTATGAAAAGGTGGCATTTGTAATTGCAGCATTTTGTTCAAGAGAATTTAAATGGCCGCACAGAGATTTATATATTGCCAAAGTCATTAAACCTGGAATACCAACGGAAAACATAAGGTATAAAATAAACAAAGAAAAAAACACAAATGTCTACTCTTTTAAAAGACTTTCAGCCAATTTAAAAAGTGCATTGCGTTAATTAGATGGTAAATGGCATTCATTTAGATGTTAGGAATACAAAATATAATTACATCCAACGTTTCTAAGGACCATGAACGTTACGTTAAAACGAAACTCTACAAATCATTTAAATGGGAATAAATTATGGAGTTAAAGTGCCAATAGTGTGAAAATTGACTTTAAATCCGGTATTAGGAACACATTTCTCAACCGCATCATACTGCTTGAAACTTCGAAAACTACACAAATTTCTCTCTAGAATACTAATGAACGCTACTGTACAAAACGTACAATATAGCATAAATGAAGATGCTAAAGAAAACCCCAAAGAAGAAACACTGATAGTTCAGTAAGTGCTGCCACAACGGCAGGTGCAAACAACTACAAAACTTCGCAGGAACTCCGACAGATGGAGAGAATGATTAGCTCGCATGCTCATTCTGTGAAAGTTGAATGTCGAAGTTTGGAACATCTCTCAACAGTATAACGTACTTAGCACTCATAATATAATGCTACCATTTTTACACTAAAATATTCACTTAGAAAAAATAATAAAATCTATGTTAGAAACACATTACTTTCTCTGGCTTCTATCGTTCACTTCTGCTCTAAAACTATTCTTATATAAGCTTATTTTTCTACCTATATCATGTTAATTGATTTAAATGTTTGAAGAAATAGTTTCATTACACCTTTCTTGTAGTTACAAGGGATACTAAAGGCTGAAGCGATAGTCAAATCTTTAAAAAGCGGGTCGCTATATGTGGATTTGAAATACCATACTCTTTCCATGCCATCAGGAGAAACAACTGAATGACGTTCAATAATTACTTCAAAACTAATGGTATTAAAACATTAAGTTTTGTATAGTAAGCTTTTGCTTATCTCTTATGGTTTACCAGTTATACGAAATTAATTCAGAATGATTTCACACGCTATTCATAGAAAATTGAGGATATACAAATGGTATTTTAATCAACATGTTAGAGGCATTTTTGAGAAAATAAAAAAGAATTTAAAATTTTCCATTTAAATGTAAGTTGGGATGGGAGTACCTTTTAGAAAATCTTCATTTCGGGATTTTGAAAGTTGCTGAACTGAAATAACAAATTTGCTATTTATCTGACTTTTCGTTTTCACAGACAGATACGTGCGAATCTTTTTTTTTAAATTTTTTTTAATTCATAGGCTTTAAATCGTGTATTTCCAGTGAAATTTCGATAACGAATTTTTTAGTGAAATACAATACTTCTGCCTAGTGTAAGTATATTTTAGAGGAAGTAAAAATTAACCAAAGCATTGCCAATAAAGAATTGCTATAACAAAACATTATTTTTGTAGTTTAAATTATGTTACGGCACAGTAACTGTTACTTGAATACCTTGTTTTTCTTCTCATTTATACTTGAGTGTTAATTAGTAGAATGTGTATACCAAAACTAGTGCAATTTTAATTAACCAGATGTTTTATTATTTTGCCATTTATATTAATTTAGTTTATTATTGTCGAACGAGATGGCTCCACGATAACGCGAGGCTTGATTCGGGAGTCTCGGGTTCGATTCTCGTCGATCGCCCACCCTGACCTTGGGGTTTTCGTAGGGTTTCCCTGGCCGATAGGCGAATGCTGGGGTGGTTTCTCATCTGCCACGATTTCCTTTCCATGATTTCGCTTTCATTTCGTTTCATTCAGAATTTTGAGGTGTGCTAGATTTCATGGCGTACGGCGGTGCCGGACAGATGGCGCGGATGTTTGCTCAAAGCAAAGAAGACACTAGAGGGCTTCTTGGTTTATTGGACGTTTATCGCCCTCTCTGGGCAGCTCCAGCAGTGGGCCGTCGAGCCTGGAACTGTTAGGGACTTCCGCGTTTCTGTGGCAGCCTCCTGTGGTTCCTTCACTCCAACCCTTCCTCCTGGGTGTGGTAGCTACAATAGATCTATGTAAGTCGCAGTGCGCGAGATGTCCCCCTCCGTTGTATAACGGTATATTATTGTTGCTGAGTTGTAGAATTTTACATCTTTATATGCAAATGTATGCTTGGTAATTAAGCCCCAAAACAGGAGCTATGTGCATTCACGGGTGGTACCACTGTTGTTTCTTTTGTATATTCGTTTTCTACAATAAATACAATTTAAATAATTCATATCTATGCATTTCGGAATATCGTAACATTCCTCTCTCTGTGTATATGTTCGGAGAGGTAACACAAACCCATTAACAGTATTTTTTGGGGGAATAAGGTTAATTCTACCATAAAATGGAATGATGAGTTTCATTAGGGACGTTTAACGGAGTAACCTTAAGTTTTTGACCCACAACGAACGTATGTAGGACAGAATACTTTCTAAACTGAGACAGTTAAAACCAAATCAATGTTTAACAAGGGAGACGCCTCGTATCGTTAAGGATCCCCCGATGCATTGTGTCGTATCCAAACTTTCTCCAGCCCTAACACAATACTCATTAGATTAACGAAAGCGAAACTATCATTAGCCAGGATCCAAAACCCTTCTTCTTGCGGCTCAGTACCTAAAAGACCCGGAGACTATTGTTCGCAGCGTTTGAGGAAATTAATATGTATGCATCGTTGCGTTCTTTACACGTTCTTGGCAGAAGCAAATCCTCAGCGTAAGGAGGAATGTTACAGACTATACAGATTAATTCAAAAAGAAGGAACACACTTTATATATTTATTTCTAATGAACAACAATAGATGGTGACACATGCGATACATCACTGAGTAGAGAAAAGTTCAAAGTTTTATTTTATGTGTTCAAAATGAGCACCATTTGTTATGCGAGGACGACCAGTGCTTTTCCGTTTGCATACGCAACCATCTTCTACGAATTTATTGTATCAATTGTAAATTTGAACTAAAACGAAATGCACGCTGCAATGGATTGACTCTTTGCATAATGCAGCACACAAAACGACTTTTCCTGTGGCGTCGCCATTTTCTCGTAAACAAACACAGCAACGCTGTAGGCACTGAATGGAACTAATAGGTGGGGCTTAAATTTTGAACTTTCCTCTATTCAATGATGTCTCGCATGTGTCGCCATCTATTGTCGTTCGTTAGAAATAAATATTTAAAGTCTGTTCCTTCTTTTTGAATAACCCTGTATGTGGGTTGTGTGGAAATTCTACTCTATCTGTCTCTCTTTCTCTCTTTTTTTCCCTTCTCCTTCCTACATCCCTCCCTCGCTGTAACTTACCAACACATGTGATGTTTTGAAAACCAGTAATATAACAATATTACCAGTATATAACAACAGGTGATATGTAATTAAATGGTGGGGAATGAAGCACCGGAAAAATTCTTGATATTAGAAAAACCACTCCGGGATTCGCTAGGCAAAAAGGGAAAACTACGAAAAAATTCAAGTCAGAGTGGGCAGGCGCCCGGGATCAAACCTAGGACCCCCCGAATGGAAGTCGCACGTGATACCAAAGAGAATGAAACTTGAAAGTCACTACATAGCAATGGATTTGACTATCACTTAAGCCTACTGTATTCCCTTTATGCTTACATCAGGTTTTATATGACACAATAGCTGAAATTGGTTTTGATCTGACGAAGGAAAATTTCGTCGAAGTCAGTAATTATCAACGTTTTTACTGAACTTCCATATTGACACCTCAGTTTTTACGACCTCCGAAATTTACTTCTCCGTCAGCACCTGTCGGTGACATTGTTAGATGTTATACCTATTATAAAACATTGTTCCACTAAATGCATTAAAAGTAATTTTGTGAACGTCACCAAGTAAGAGTGAAAGACCTGTACAATTTTCAAAGTTATAAAACTAATAAAATTTAAAAATCTAGAACGACAGAACATATGAAATGTGATAGTGTTTCTTTCTATATATTAAGAGTACCCATAGGTGAAATTTCTAAATCTTGCAGTTCTTATCTAGATGCTTTAAAAATGTTGTCACATGCTACTACAATTATAAGTATGCTCTAAATTCCATGCACATATCTTTCATAATTTTTGGGAAAAACATGGTATCTTACTTTTATTATGCTTATTCATCAGGTGTTGCTCACGGTGCAGAAAAAAGGCTGGTTCACAACCAACGAGAACGGTAACCAGAACGAGAACGGGAAAGTTGAAATACATGTATTCAAATGGGAGTGTCCACAACCGACGGGAAGCCTTCCCGGGCCCCGGGAACGGGAAGAAGAGTTGCCCAACTTTTAACTTTCTCGTTCTCGTTCCCGGGCACGGCATATTAGATCCCTATTGTGCATATTAGACTCTTCACTCTAGAGGTTATTCTAAGCGGCCGTGACATGAAACAGCCACTAGTGCTCTCTATAGTCGCAAGCTGGAAACATGAAACTGGAAGGAATTAGTAGTAAATGTGCTTCCTAACCTCATCCCGACACCCGCAAATCTAATCAACGGTGGTTCCTCTGGTGAAGGAATCATTTGTAGTTTGTTTATATGCAATTCAAAACTGGTTATTGCCTAAAAACAATGGCAAAAGCTACAAAGAACAGCTAAAACCGGTGGAAATGAAAAAAGAATAAACAATTTTAATGTATGCCATTAAATAGAGGAATCGGAAATGTAATGAATATGCATTTAGATAATGTTTACTCTATCGAATTTTGACGTTGGCTTGGCTAAATTGGAAGTAGGTGAAAAAATGTCATTGGTCAGTTAAAAACAAATGAAATCCCAATGCGCAAAATCGACTTTCACTTTGTGATCGATATGCATTCCCGTTCTCGTTACCGGGCTGTTGTGAATCAAAATTTCTTGCTTCCCGTTCTCGTTTCCGTTCTGGTTACCGTTACCGGGTGGTTGTGAACCAGCCTAAAATAATTTAAAATATTAAAATACTACCATATTATTAAAATACTGACACACACAAAAGTGGCATATAGAAATGTAATTCAATTTTTTGTAATAACTCATTCTCAGTGGTCGAATTATTTACGTCATATCTTAATCAACTTAAAAGTGTAGGAAAAACCATATGCAAGTTTAAGTGCATTGTCTCCGTTTATGCGAAAATTCTGAACAATATTTGCTACAAATTACATCTTATGGAGCATTTTTAATGTTCAAAAGTTTGGGTATTTAAATTGTCACGTGTTAAAGCCTTAAAGGGCTCTAAGAGCAAAAGTTATAGTATGTAACTGAAGTTACAGGCTCAGGTATATTTTGGACGTAAAAACTAATTTTTTTAATTTTGTGAAAAAAATTGACAAAATTTTAGCTATGGATACCCTTGCGTCTGTTTGGCTGCAAGGACATTTTTAAATGGAAACGATACTTTCTGAAGTCGCGGTATATATGTATGCAGCAAGGTAGAAGTTTTATTTTTGTGCTGTAATTCTAACTCATTTTTCAGCATTTATCTAACATGCGATTTAAAATTATTTCACAATTTAGCGAATTCCTTTCATGCATGAACGAGTATGCTTCAGCTGATGTAAAACCTTGACAGTGCCTTAGCCTCGTTCCACCTTGATGACTCAGCTGATATCTACATTTCTTATCATTATTCTATTACCGAATCAAGCAATCATCTAGAAAGATGCTATCTATGAAATAATTTGCTGCACCAAAAGGAAGTTGCGTATAACGTGTTATTTGTCTGCACAGACGCTGTGGGTACGGAATGTCACGTACGTCAGGGTTCCACTCTTGTACAGTCACTTGCAGAAAATCCTGTGGATATAATAGCAGGGCGGTTTGAGTTGGTAATGAAATATTAAATAGACCTTTCGCCACCAACCTCACCAAAACTTAAAATAAGCACCTGTAAAGTTGGGTAAAATCTGGAAAAACCCGAAAATTGTGTCTATTGCTTTTTATTCTACACCCCATGCTTTAATTTGGTTCATTTGATTTACTAATACCGACATCATTTAAAGTTCAAGGCGGTCATTTAAATAGTCCTGAAGTGATGTATTGCACATTCCAATTTTAAATGTAGTTTTTCTCAACAGTTTTTTATCACTTAAAATGCTTGTGTAAATTTGTTGACCAGTTACTTCTAATTTTCAGTAAAACTTTAGGAATGATTGCTAAAGAGACCGAAATTCCGTATCTATATTACCTAATGACAATACTTTTAATGAATGCCACCGCTTGATACTCGTTAAATAATAATTAAAAAAATCTTATGTGTTACACTCACATGACTTTCTCTACTCTTGCACAAACTATTTTTACAAACGCTTATTCTCCATATGCTTCATGTTAATCGAGATGTTAATCTTATTGCTAATTTACTTGTAGGTGCAAGGGGAATTGGTAGGGTTTAAGCGATAGTCAAATATTTTAATAACTGGTTGCTATGTGGAACATTTCATTCTCTTTACATTACCAGGACATAAAATTAATAAGGAATTCCCATTTGAGAAAAAGTATAAGTATTGGAAAATTTAAGGGAATAACAAGCAATATCTCGAAAATGGTTCACTCAACAAAAAAAATGTATATGTCATAAGTTGTGTATTTTAATGCGATCTACATTTTTTGTGTAGTAAAATTTTGACTATCTCTTATGGTTTACCAGTTATGAAAAAGTCGTTCACAATGAAGAATACTTTTGGAGACATTCCCAGAAAATTCGAGATATGCATTTGATTTGTCATGAAAATATCTTAAACATATGATATTTGATTCAAAATCGTTAGAGCCATTTTTGAGAAAATTAAAATTTTCTAAATATGTTCCATGTAAAGGGTAATCTGGGGTCGGGGGATTTTCTTGAAAACCTTTGTGTCGCATCTCTGGAAGATACTGAACCTAAATACCAAGTTTGGTGTTTATCCGACTGTTCGTTTCTGAGTTATGCTGTTCACAGACACACACACACACACACACACGGACATGTTTCCAAAAATGCTTTTTTTTGGATTCAGGGGTCTCAAAACATATATTTCCGGTGAAATCTCGGTATCGAATTTTTTGGTGGAATACAATACTTCCCCTACTTATTATACGTAGTAGAGAAAGAAAAAAACAGGTAAATGGAAAAGATTTATCTTTTTTCCTCCCACGTATGAATAGAATTTTTGAAAATACCAATAGTTTTCTTTATAATGATATTTAAAAGACAAAATAAAGGTTTGAATAGGATGTAACAAATCTTTCGAATCGTGGGGCATTTTTAATTAACATATAGACATTGACTAAATGAGACAAAATAGTATCATAAACAAATGTACATAGAGCATTGCATATTAAATTTTGCTTTAGCCTTTATATTCCATTACAATAAAAATGTCACATCGTTCTGTGGATTTGCCTTGTCGCGTCTTAGCAAGCAAATTAGTGTATCTGTCATCCCACCCTTACAAGGTTGGGCATTCAATTTGGATGAAATCACTTACTCCTCATTTAGATCCAGATGCAGAAAACTCACCAGGTTTTTCTTTTACTAGCGTTATGTGTAACTATCATTTCTCGAATTTTATCTCAGGTCATCAGACGGAGAAGCGCGGGGTTTGTTGGTATAAATTAAGAAATTGTGGCAACGTTATGAACGTTACTATAGATAAAACATGTGCATTGCTTTGGGAATCCCGAATAATTAGCAAAGAACATGCTTGTTCGTATTAGGCATTTCTACCAGAAGTGCATAAAGGTGCTGAAGGCTTCACTTAGCAACTCATTTTCTGTATTTCATTAACCTTGAGTGTTTTAGAAATAGAGATATTCAAATAGCAAGAACTCACTGAAGTTCTGTGGGTAATAGGCGAGATAAGTTGGTAATCTACACATGTGAAAGAAGGCAGGAGAGAAGGAACGTTGCCTGAAAGAGATAGGGTTTGTTTTACAAACCAGCACTAACCGAAAATGCAGCACTCATGTGTTGCTAAACTTTTTGCATGTAGTTGTACAGAATAGAAAAAGTTAGAGGACCCCCTTGTATGTTTTTGGATGACTGTTTTGAATATGCTTAATCGTTTTCTGTTCGTCTCTCTAATTTTGCACTACCTGTTAAACGTGGCATTTTACAGCCAATTGCCTACAAGGTATCAGAGTCAACGGAACACACTGATGCTTGAAACATTTTTGCACGACGTTTATAGAGAAACAGCGTCGTTAGACAAGTTAGTGGCTCTTCACTGTTTATGCATGCTTTTTAAGTTTTATAGCGCCTACTTATACAGAGTCTTCGTTTCGACGCGTGGCCGTATTACCGGGAATCACTTGTCCTGCACTGGTGTGTTTCTAACCGGTTCTATTCTTCCCTCCTTTTGCGGCTAATCGGTTGTCGTGAAGTCTGTACTGTACAGATGTTGATAAGTTGTGAGGCCACGTGCTTTAGTGTTAGTGTGATACTGTTATAATGCCAAAAAGTTTGTATACTTTAACACACAGTATCTTCATGTATGACTCCTAAGAGACAACAAACGCTTGTAGGGAATTGAGATGGCGATTTATAGACATACACACATTCCCTACTGTTCGTGCGTCCCACAGAGAAACGGTTCGTAATCTTGTGAATAGATTTAGGGTAACGGGATATATTCTTATTAAGAAACCGAAAGCAAATCTCCATGTTCATACAGAAGAAAAACTCGAGGACATAGGAGAATTGTCGCGGTAATCATTGTCGTGTTATCTTATTTGCTGGGCGCCTGTTATTGTTTTATTATTTTAAATTTGGGTTCATTGTCATCCGGCTAGCTATTACAACTCAGTCGAGCAAGTGACTAGCAAGGAGTTGTTGCTAAAAGATAACACTGATAAAATAATTTGTTTCTACACTTTTATTGTCGTCACACTTAATTAATAATTCACATATTTAATCCTTATACACGCCTGACTGAAACTGTTATATTTCCGAATGTAAATACTGTCGTATTAGTAACTGCGTACTTCATATTTTGTCACTAACTCGAGAGATTCTTCCAAACTGTATGACGTGCACCTCACGAGAGATTCCTTAGAACTGCGCGATACTTGCTTATGGCTCGAGAATATATACTCCTTCACCCCGAATTGCCTAAACATAATAGAGCTACTATTGGTTACCAAATCGCGCCCACTTTAGCATCTTCAGCCAATCACTATTACTAACATATATACTCTAGGGAAGATATTCCCTCCACTTCTAAAATATGGCACGCTATCCTGACGTCATTTGTTTGTCTCTTCTTAGTGATAAACAACTCACCCCCTCGGTTTATTGTAACCCACTTCTATTGTCAGTTTCAATGAGGCCGAGTGTAAACTTATTTCTTAACAATGCTTATGGCTAACAAACATCTAAAATCCTGTACATACAATAATATTAATTTACACTATAATCACTCTGGCATTCACAGTGTTGTGATATAAAATATTGCCTCAGTATGTAGTCCAAAGAAGATTTTGAGAAAGCTTGCACGGGAATCAGGAATTTCGTAAACCTCGTTTGGAATGCCACTACACTTTTAAAATTAAAATCCTATAAGATAGCTGTAGTTAAGGAATTGCAACCATGCGATAATATGAGTAGAGTTATTGTCTGCAATGGGGTGTTGGCTAGTGTTAATCACCGCTCTATTGACTAGTGTTTACATTTTTTACGGACGAAACGTGGTTATATTTACATGGCCAAAGAGATGTGTGACGCACAAGGACATCAATTCCAAAATCTTCTATAATGACGATATTTGGTTACTGTAGTTATAATTTGCATGATAAATCTATGCCCTTGAATATAAGGTGCTAAGAATATCCGACTCTGCCGGTAAGCAGTACAGGGCAGTCCCAGAAGTACCCGACCTGACGTATATATAGCGGTTGTTGTTTCAAACAAATGACTATGGTAGAAAGTACACCCTTATAAAGCTTAAGTTTGAAGTTTGATGATGCTACGTTGTTTAGTAATTGTTTGGCAGCCATTAATAGTGAACGCTCTCAGCAAATTTGTAAACATGGATAAAAGTGGCCATAGTTATGTGATACAATAATTTGATTTGAAAGGTCTTAGTCCAACTAATATTAAAGCTGAGCTAGATTCTACTCTGGGAGAGTCTGCTCCGTTTACAACAGTAAAATATTGGGTAGCAGAGTTTAAGCGAGGCCGTACGAGCTGCCAAGTCGAATATCGCAGTGGTCGACCACATGAGGTGACCACCCCAGAAATTGTGAAGAAAATCCACAAAATGGTACTGGATGACCGTCGAATGAAAGTGCGCGAGCTAGCAGACATCGTAGGCATTTCAAAAAGTGCTGTACATCGCACACTAAGAGAAAATTTAGACATGAGAAAGCTGTGCGCAAGATGGGTGCCGCGTTTACTCGTGAGGATGTTCCAGTCGAGTGTTTCGCTGCAATAAAGCCGATTTTCTGTCGATTCATAACCATGAATGAAACATGGGTCCATCACTTCACACCTGACACGAAGGAACAGTCAACACAATGGATTGAAAGGGGAGAATCGGCTCCAAAGAAGGCGAAGACAGTTCCATCTGCAGGCAAGGTCATGGCTCAGTTTTTTTGGGATGCGCGTGGGATAATTTTCATTGATTATCTTCAAAAAGGAAAAGCAATCAATGGCGAGTATTATGCAAACTTATTGCAACGTTTTAATGATAAAATCAAGCAAAAATGGCTACATTTAGAGAAAAAGAAAGTTCTGTTTCATCAAGACAATACACCAGTTCACACAGCCATTATCGCCATGGCCAAAATCAATGAGTTAAAGTTGGAATTGCTTCCGCATGCACCCTGTTCGCCAGACTTAGCCCTCTCTGATTATTTTCTATTTCCAAAGTTGAAGAAATAGCTTGGTGGTAAAAGATTTACCAACCATGAAGAGGTGGAGTTTGCAGTTGATGGCTATTTTGCAGAACTCGACGGTTCCCACTATAAACAGGGTATCGAAGCTATTGAACATCGCTGGGAAAAAGTGTATCGAGCTGAAAGGAGACCATGTAGAGAAATAAAGATTTTTTTTCCAAGATTTTTGTGTTCTCTTTGTTAGGTCGGGTATTTCTGGTACAGCCCTTGTAGGTATGCTTTCCGGTGGCGAGAAAATTCCCGTTAGGCCGGCCACGCGTCCAAACAAAGTTGCTGGTGGTGGCGGCGGCGCGGATGGTATAAGCATTAACCGGATCCTTGCAGCACACTGCAAAAAGACTTGCAAACGCCCTTGGCTGCAAATTGAGCCAGTTGTTAAGAGCAACCTAGACGGTCATAGATTCCAAGGCGTGATGCAGGATTCGAACGCCAGTCTTCTGCGTCATCAGACTGTAAATCATGAAAATGACCAGTCTGTGAGCGAAAGTAGAGCCGCCAGCTCCTAGCACCTAGGCGTCTGACCTGCAGGTCACCACGCGTTATGTGGAAATGATTTCGAAAGAAAGATTTACTGGGGCGAGGCAATCCAACCCAAGCTACTCTGCTCTAAGACAAAGCGGCTTGTAATCGTAACAGTGGCAGGCAGCGATGTAGAGATAACAGTGGGCTAGGTATTTATCACCTCATCACAACTGTGGCTATTTGTGCTTGTGTGTGGCACGAGCGTTCCACGCATTTCTCAATGCAAGCGGTTCTGAAACATGAATACATTCACACAGCAGGAGAGAGCACTTGTACTGAAATTGTACAAAAATGCCCATTTTGGGGGTCCCAGGTTCTAAGACGTAGTTTACCTCGGGTTCTAAGACGTGGTTTACCTCCGTTCTAAGCTGAACTGATATTCAATACCACGGCAAAATTATATTCAACTCTTAGACTGAAAGAAATACAAGTAAAATAGATGATACAGGAAGGCGACAGAGCAACTAAGGCCTTCTGTCCGGCATAGAATGAGTCCTGTGCCAAAGAAACTATAGGTAACGCCTCGAGGATAACTAGGTGTCAAAGCAGCCTTAAACAATTCTGTAAATGTAAAATGGTGTATCATTTCAGGTGCGTTCACAAACGTTTGTGTCTTGCGTTCTGCTATTTAACAGATATTTTAGGGAAAGAATCCCAAAACTCATAACATTTTTATCAGGCTCCTTATATAAACTACCCTTAAATTTCCACCAATATCATATGAAACTGCCGATACGGTCGAGTGGTCAGCGTTCTGGCTTCTCCTTCCAGAGATCGCGGATTCAATTCCCAGTAGGAGCGGGAACTTTTCCCTACCCTCCGTGGAGTCTGGTAGAGTGAAGTTAAGTTCCTCTTGTTCGTCTGTTTACCCTCCTCGTATGGAGGATTTACACCCCCCCAGGATACTTTGGATCAGATAGCATAACCGGATGGGTGCTCAGCCCGATGCCTGGTATGAGAACGAGGAAGTACAAGATATTAAATGGATAATAGGAAAACTGATGATGGAATGAATGGCGGGGAAAACCGGAGAACCCGAGGAAAACCCGCTCAGGTTCCGCTTTGTCCACCACAAATTCCACATCCAGGTCCCTGGGATCAAACCCGGACCGATTTGGTGAGAGGCGAGCGGTATAACCATCGGCCACGGCGCAGCCCGAAGGTGAGTACGATTAAAGTATAAAGTGGGTAGGTGGGTAGGTGGGTGGGTGGGTAGGTAGGTAGGTAGGTGCGTGGGTAGATGGGTGGGTAGGTAGGTAGGTAGGTAGGCAGGCAGGCAGGTAGGTAAGTAGGGTGCTAGGTAGGTAGGTAGGTATGTATGATGGAAGTATAAAGTTAGTAAACCGAAGTTAAGAAATACCACAGTTCAGTTGTTTTTCAAGTCAAAGCCCCCGATATGACCACAGAAGTTAAGGGGGCTATACAAATGAAACGATAAAAAATCTGATATGTTACACTCACATGACTTTCTCTACTCTTATACAAACTATTTTTAGAAACGCTTATTCTCCACATGCTTCATGTTAATCGAGATATCGAGATGTTAATCTTATTGCTAATTTTATTGTAGATGCAAGGGGAATTGGTAGGCTTTAAGCGATAGTCAAATATTTTAGGAGCTGGTTGCTATGTGGAATATTCCATTCCCTTTGCATTACCAGAACAAAAAAAATGAATGACGAATTCCTATTTGAGAAAAAGTATAGGTGTTGGAAAATTTAAGGGAATAACAAGCAATATCTCGAAAATGGTTCACTCAACAACAAAAATGTATATGACATAAGTTGTGTATTTTAACGCGATCTACATTTTTGTGTAGTAAAATTTTGTCTATCTCTTATGTTTTACCAGTTATGCAAAAGTCGTTCACAATGAAGAATACTTTTGGAGACATTCTCAGAAAATTCAAGATATACATTTTATTTGTCATGAAAGTATCTTAAATAATTGATGATATTTTAATCAAAATTGTTACAGCCATTTTTGATAAAATTATAATTTTCGAAAAATGTTTCATGTAAAGGGTAGTCTGGGGTGGGGGGATTTTCTTGAAAACCTTCGTGTCGCATCTCTGGAAGATACTGAACGTAAATACCAAGTTTGGTGTTTATCCGACAGCTCGTTTCCGAGTTATGCTGTTCACAGACAGACACACACACAGACAGATACACAGACACACACACGGACATGTTTCCCAGAATGCTTTTTTTGGATTCAGCCTCAAAACATATATTTCCGTTGAAATACAAGTATCGAATTTTTGGGTGGAATACAATACTTCCCCTACTTACTATACGTAGTAGAGAAAGTAAAAAGCTTTCAAGAGCATTACATCCATGAATATTTGCTTGGCATTAGTTAGCATTCTTTTTAATAGATGCTCTCTCATCGGACCGTTAACAAGCCCTTGAGCGGCCTATGCGCTAAAGCCTTTAGGGGCGTTTTAACCAAAATCAACGGAGCGCGTTCCGAATCAATGCTTTCGGCTCGTACTGGAATTTCCTCCAGATTATCACTAATTTTTTCACAAAACTAGACAAAGCCTTTGATAAATAAAAAGTCTCTCGTATGCATCGTTGCTTACAAACGAAATCCATATTCGCATGTAGCCTATAAATTTGAAAATAATTACCATTTAATGTAAAAATCAAGTTGTAATGGTTTTTACTGCTTGTTTTCGTTTGTTTGTAACTTGTTACTATATGACGTAGGGTAACAAATGTAATGAACACATTATGAGTGATAAATGATTGATAAATGATTTGTAATTAATTGTTCTTTCACACATTGCGTGTGTAGGTCAAGTTGGAAAGGTACAATCAGACTGTAAAAGGTTATGTTACATCCGGGATGTGAACCATGGTTCTTCGGCTTACTGTGCCGCTGCTAAAACCAGCTGAGCTCCTATGAAAACATGCCGGTGCTATAGAGGTTCCAATATACGAGAGGTTACTAAAGTGCAGCTCTGATACTTTCCCACCATTATGGGATAAGTCACTAGAACCTGGTGATATTCGGGTTGTTAGGTTCCATTCATACTGGCAACTCCTCCGCAAATACGCATATGTTAAATGTATTGGGAAGGTTAGTTATACTGTATTTCTTACGTTGGCGCACTGTTTTTATGTTTGCAGGTGTTCAAACTTGGCACGCTGACCACGTGGCCACCAACTATGCACTGATTATAATATTATTTATAATATAAATTATATTATATACCACTACATTATACTAATTGTATTACTATTTATATTAGATTAGTTAAAGCCATACTGATTAGGCTAATTATAAGAGCATTTAATTATACACTGGTGTGCAAAACCTAAGGACGAGATGGGTAAAGTAACATAACAAATGAACTACTTGGTGGAAGTAAATGAAGGTGCGGGATCATGTTGCCAGAGGTCTCTCACACGTACACAGAAAGATGAACGTCACATGGCGTGAGTGTAGCGAGCCTATAGTGCCAAATGGGTCTGGTCCCGCAACTCGGGGCAGTTGACGAAACAGGACAAGACGGTGTGTGGCAATTAGCAAGCTGTTATGGTGCACTGTACTGGTGTTCTTCATTGCAACATAGCCCGTAGACACCATCTGGATGACTTCACACGGGAAAGAATCATCGGGAAACTGGAAGAAGGGCGAAGTGTGACGAGTGTTGCTCAGGAGTTTGGAATTGCTCACAGCATTGTTTCGCGTGAATGGGGAACCTTCCAAACCACAGGCACTGCTGTCCCAAGAAGAGGTGGTGGTCGACCACGCTCAACTACAGCAGCAGATGATCGCTACATTGTGCAACAGGCAAGAAGGGATCCACGCCAAACAGCGGATGCAATTGCAACCACATTTAACAGGACAGCTAGGCACGCAATCTCACGATACACAGTGGCACGGCGACTACACAGAGGTGGTCTCTTTGCCCGACGGCCAGTACGTTGTGTTCCATTGACATCCGCACATCGGTGGCACCATTTGCGGTGGTCCCAAGAGCATCAAAATTGGACCAACAAGAAATGGGGTCGCTTGCTCTTCTCGGATGAAAGCAGATTCAGTCTAAGTAGTGATTATCGACATACCCTCATCTGGCGAGAGGTGGGAACACGTAATGAGCCCAGGAACATCCTTGAACATGATCGTTTAGGTGGTTTGGGTGTTATGATTTGGGGAGGCATAATGTTACATGGGCGCACCGACCTCCAAAACTTTGAACACAGTACGCTCACTGGTCAACGTTATTGTGATACTGTACTCCTTCCCCATGTGCGTCTTTTCAGGGGTGCAGTCGGCACTGACTTCATTTTTATGGATGACAATCCGCGACCGCATCGAACAAGCGCAGGTGAGGATCTCTTGGAACGAGAGGATATTCGGTGAATGGACTGGCCTGCCTGTTCCCCCGATTTAAATCCCATTGAACACGTGTGGGATGCTTTGGGGAGACACATTGCAGTACATCCACATGCACCAACGACCACCCAACAGTTGTCAACAGCGCTGGTGAAGGAATGGAACACCCTACCACAAGAACTGCTTACCAACCTTGTGGCCAGCATGGGAGCACGATGCAGAGCATGCATTGCTGTCCGTGGTGATCATACACCCTTTTAAGCACCATGTATCTGTTTCTGTAAATCTAGAGAGCCATCATATGTCGTATTGACTTTAGTATAGGTTATAGTCTATGAATAAAAGTGGCACTTCTGTTCGTCTCATTGCATATTTCGTTTAGTTGCCTACTGTAGCATACCGTAGTAGTTCCCTCTATGTATGATTCAAGCTTCATCGAGCTATGTTACTGGGTAGTGTCAGAACATGTGAAGATTACTTTCGTCCTTAGGTTTTGCACACCAGTGTATTATTGCTACTATTATGTTATTAGTTTATTAGGTTATTAATTATTAGATCTTAGCTTTGCAATTGACTAGAAATTTGAATTGTTTTTACCATTTTGGTGAAAGCGTTGTCTGTTTGTGCAGGGTCTTATTTTGAGAGCAAGATCTGGATAGAAAAAAAAACAAGAAATTTAATCGTTTGGGTTAGGTAAGTACGCCGAAATCATATTAAAATGCAGCTATAATTTGTTCACCATACTACTACAGTACAGCAATTTGCAACGTTTAATAACATAAGAAATTTAAATTAAGTCCATAGCAGGTTCAGTACCTTAATTTAACAATTAAGGTGCATCCAGGTTATAGGTAATCAGCGATTATTGCGGAGGAGGTGATGATCCAACCATTGCACCGAGGAAAAGAATATTAAAGAGCTGCAAACATGATATGATAAGACTCACAATGCTAGCAGAAGACCAAAACAGTGCGTCTTTTGTAAATAGGTTGTCTGGTGAATTCTCTGGTTATATGTATAGCTAGTGATTCAAGTTAGAACGTTAGAATGTTTTTCAGTAGCCTGAATTATGCTGCGTGCCCTTTAACATGTTGAGACAATTTGGAAGAATTTAATGTCGTACCGGCATGTTGGCATGATACCTCAGCTGGTAACGGCAATATCGTCCTCTGTGGTTTAGTGGTAGCATGATAGCCTCTAGTTACCTCTCGCGGGTTCAAACCCGACGAAGGGCGAAGGATTTATCGGGCTAAAAACGCCTTAGCATGACTTCCTTCAGAAGGGAAGCAAAGCCAGTGGTTCCCTGTCGTAGATTTACGGCACATAAAGATACCCTCAAGCCTGATAATGAGGCTCTGAGCAAAATTTCTGGTGTTTCACACCCAATATAGAATAGGACGCTATGAACTATAATAGTTAAAGAGCGTCCATAAATAAAACCCAATTGAATTTTGGTAATGGTAACAGCACGGTAAGACGAAGATCCGTGATACGTTCATTTCTTTAATTTATACGTATTGTAAAACTGAATTTAGAATATTGAAGAAGATTATTTCTGCCCCACGTTTGGGAGCCAATTTGAAGGTGTTTTGTTGTAGGACGAGTTTGTTTGTTTTGCTCCACGTAAGGACGTCAATTTGCAGTTGTTGTTTACGTTACTGTTGTTGGAGTTTGTACCACGCTTTGCTAAGCCAATTTGAAGAAGATTGTTTGTTACGTAATATGCTGCTACGTATAAAAATCCGATTTGAAGATGTATTTTTGTTGTTACGCTCCAAGTTTAAAAACAAATATTAACTTTGTTATTAAACTGCTTCTATAGATATTTATGTTTATGTTTGCCTCGGCTGCGTCAGTATTGTTTTAGAGACACGTTTCTCTTAATCAGGGCGTGGTGTGACAAGAATGTAGGCTCACACAGATTTTAAGTTTAAATTCACTTCTTTTTATTAATCCTTGACACACATTAAATAGCACTTCACTGATATTAAGAGCTGTGAGATTCTTTTATTTAATACTTGCACTTTGTTAACGCGTATACTTAAATTTTCGTTTCACACGAATACGTAATATTTTTCTAGAGAACACATCTTCCATCCGGTTGCTATCAAGGTCTGCAGGCAACTAAACTGATTACAACCGTCCAAACCCATAAACTTCTGTATTTCAAGTCTCTGATTGGTTAATCCTAGTCCAATAGAATACCTGCGTTTTACTAAAGCTTTTTCTGGCTGCTGATTGGCTATTTTTAAACTGCCACAAAATTTATATTATTGCTACCCTAATCATGACTAGTAGCATTCAAACTCTCAAACTCGTTATTGCCTCAAGGTTACCTCATTGTTACCTCATTATTAGCAACTTTAAACTTATTATTCTCACAGCTCTTACGTTATTAAATTACGTAATGCATTCACATAACATTATTGAACATGTTTACAATAATATAAGCATTTGCAATGACTGTTACATACATTTTTAAAAATTATTACATACATATTGCTTCAAAGCGGGCTGTTATTGAACTTATATATTATATAATTTAATTAAATTATTCAAGTGTTAAAAATACTGCCTCAATACATAAGTTTAAAGTCTTATATACTGTTGAGAGTTATTAAAAACTATTGTATGCACCAAATACACAAAAGCTTTAACGGATTCCCCTTAATCCGGACTCAGCTATGCCCCGTCCTCAATCGCAATTTAAATCTTACCGGCATGTTCATTTCATTTCATCGTTGAACAAGAACACGCACTATGGATAAATTCGCTTCACTGTCGTGAGAAGCGAGTAAAACATATTTTGAAAATACAGGTTGTTCCAAAACGCGGAAGTGTATGCTTTCTATAGACAAGTTTTTACGCGAAGTAATCACCAGTTTGGCACTTGCAAGATTGAAGACGAGGAAAGAGAAAATAGTTTAGATGAAAGTAAACCTTATTAAAAAAGATTCCGGAAATGTCTCGCTTGAACTGTGCATATGATGGATTACAAATCAGGAAATACACGGGAACTAATTAGGAACCGTCCCGAATTTAATTGATCAATCTGGCTGGTTCACTTTTGTGTGATGCTGTTATACTTTCCACTAATGAAATGTAAAGTAACTTTTTAATTTCAAATAATGAGGAACACTGAAAAATAAATATTTACTCCCTCCTCCCTTTCCTGCTTTATCACTTGAACGAGCATTTGTTTTCTTAGTTTTATCGCTTACAAATTACATCCACAAATATTATCTTAGCATTTGTTAGCATTCTTTATTTAAACACCTTTACTTGTTCTCTCGTCGATTAAATAATACCAACATAACCGATATAATGCCCAGTCATTGCATACGTCAGTGTGCTGTTTATATTTTGCAAACCTACCTATATGAGTAGGGTTTTAGAATTTACGTAGTGTGATAAACTGTTTGGTAAATCTACCAGGTCTCCCAAAATTAACCTAACTTTATTGGTAATTTTTGTACTATTTTAATTTGTGCATAGGTATATGTTAAGGAGTAAACGGGCAAATCTGGTATTTCCGGGCGCATGTTAATTGCTCTGAAATGGGATAAGAAGTATCAATTCCTGGCAATAAAATTACGATACTAAACGTAATTATGTCCTTCAGTTGAGTTGCAGATAGCTAAAATCTGATATGTTGCATAAACATGACTTTCTTTATCCACTATTCTAAAAACTTGTTTCTTTCTTTTTATCATTAACACAAATACATCGTTCAGTACTTATACTATTCTAAAAACTATTCTTACGAAAGATTATTTATTCTATTAATCCAGATAAACTTTCATTGCACACTTATGCATTCCGTTGTAGGTATAAGAATACAATAGGCCAAGGAGATAGGTTTTTAAAAAGCGTATACACTTGGGAAAATTATTAAGTACTTAAAATGTAAATAGTAAAAAATATCTCGGAAATGGTTAACGCCAGTAAACATTTTATTTGACATAAGTGAACGGCTTGAACCATTCTACTACACAGCAGCTGTTTGGAGCAAGTTTATCAACATATTAATGGCGTTTCGGTCACTGCCCTTGATTTCAATATGGTTGTTGAACTGCCTCTGGGTATGGTGGTTAGCATGCCTGCCTCCAAATCCAGAGGTCGCGAGCTCGATTCCCGGCTTGAGGGTGGAAATTTTTGTTTAGCCAGGATTATTCCCTATCCTTCCTAGAGTCTGGAAACATGAAAGAGTGTGTGAATTTAAAGATAACCACAGATTAAACAGTAAACGAGTAACATTGCCATGAGCTGTTGTTCTAAAGGCAAAGCCAACGATATCTTTAGGTGTTAAAGACGGCATATAAATGGAACAAAGCAATGGTTGTTTTTTTAAATTTATTATTGTCGCTTTAACATTAAAGTCATAAGCGAGTACAACAAATTTAAAATATTACAATATTTTGAAACAAATTACAACTTTGATTATATAAGATTATACAATTTTACTTCTTTTTAAAAATTTTATTATGTTATGACAGATGGATCACTTAAGGCCACCGAGAGGTTAGCAGGAATACCACACTAAAGTCTGACGCAGGTAATTCTTTCTGCCCCAAGTTTAGGCGCAATATGACGCAGCCACTCTCCGTCCTCCAACAATGAAGCAATACCTTTGCTTCGCGGTTACTGCTTGTCTCCCCCCTCCCCCCAGTTGGTTCTTCTTTTGCCACGGCTGCTCCAGCATGAAATCTTAACCTCAGGGTATGGGTGGGTGTGTACAGAGAAACACACAAACGCTGTCTTGGAACACTTTTATTCACTATTTAAAATAATACTTTAGGTTTGCCGATCACTATTAAATGCTTATGATACTTTGTCTTTACCAAGACCGAAGAATATTAACTACAGCTAAGCGTTCTACCCTCTAGTATGTTCGCCACCATTCTTCTCCACACGACGAGAATATCATCCTGCTCTCTCCAAGCACTCAGGACAGACTGACTTACCCACGCTACTACAAGGAAAACCAACGCCTAAACTTCTCCTCTCTCCCCTCAAACGCTATCCTCAAACTTAGCGTCATGATGCTTAGAGTGGCCTTCACCAGGCTAAGTGCAGCTGCACTCGGCTGTTTACCAGAAAAAAAACTTGCTTCAATGGTATTTACCCTTTCTACATGAGACTGGTCCCTAATTAACAAAACTGTGTCTGTCTGGTCTTTCTGTCGCTTTTAACAGTCAACAGTTTTCACAATGCTTCTCCTTTTTATACATACACTGATTTTAAACACATTATTACTTATTTTATATCGCCATCCTTCTCAGAATATTATGATAATTATTGTCTTTATAATTTCGGCTTCAAGTCGATGAACATCGTAGATTGGACACTATATGCTGAACTGTGAGAATGGAGTGACAGTGCTTGCATGCAGGCTGATGATCTTTTCCAAGGAGATATGAATGGGTAATTGCAGTATGTCCGATACGTAGCCCGGTAAGAAGTACCTGGTCACGACAAATTAGATGTTTTATTGGGTAACTGAAATTAGGATTGGAGCTTAAGGCGATTAGTTTGCTATTGGATGTGGAACTCCAGTGCATCCATTTGTTGCATATTTCATACTTTAGGAAATTTTGGAAGTCGTGATGCGGAACCTTGAGGTCGGCCAGGCTTGGAGAGTGACATGTTGCTTCATCAGCTTTTTCATTTCCGGATATGTCCATGTGAGATGGTATCCATGCCAATATCAGCCGTTTATTACAGGTTTTATCTTATTATACAGCTGTAAAATGTTCTGCACTAACGAGTTACTGGGTGACTTCTGTTGAAGACCTAGAATTGCGCTCATGGAGTCAGTGAAGATGATATAACAACGGTGTTCAGTTTTCATTATGCATTCCAGGGCAAATCTTATGGCAAAAAGTTCACAGGAGAATACAGAGAGGTAATTCGGAAGACTGTAAGGAATTGTATGTTCACGATGTAACACAGCACAACCATTACTCCTGTTCATTTTAGATCCATCAGTATAGGTATGAAGTTTTGGTGTATGCCACAAATTTCGTGAAACGTTTGCTGGAAATTGGAAATATCTGTATCCATTTTGTTTTATTTGGCTAGAGTGGTGATGGTAGGCAAGGTTTCGTGCTCCAAGAGGCACTGCTGAAACATTTGAGTTTTATCATAGTAGGAAAACCTAAATTGATCTCGTGTATATATTTTGAAACTCTATAGCTGAAGGAAGTGCCATGAGATTGTCCACAATGGTTGTGTACTCTGTTTCCAATGGTTATAAAAATTAAATAAAAAAACATGGCATTTTGTTGCAGTATTTTGTTTAGTTAGCAACGTATCACAGCCTTTAGCCTCGATTGAAGGCTCTTTATCATTACTAGCCTTAATTTTCTACCGATTTCAAATACTTCAATACATTTTCTTCAGTATCCTATATATAAAAGTTCAACTCCGTACTTGCATCAGCTGGCGATTAAACTATCATATGTTCGAGATACTGACATTAATAAACTGTATATCTTCAATTTTTATGAAGAGACTTAAAGTTTTCGTTTCACTCAATTCTGTGCAACTGGGAAACCTAAGAGATAAGGCAAAAACTCAATACTGGAAAAATGCTAAGGATTTCATGGTAGATTATCAACTCCACTATATATGTTTTTCAGGCTTGTAGGCCGTGATCCGGAGCTGTATACATGGCTTTGACTTCCCTGAAGATGCCGGATGCAATTTTCGGCGAAACGTCGGAGAGAAAACAACTGGACCACCGTATACAAGCCCGAAAAACATATATAATGGAGTAACTATATAATAAATATATTATAAAATAGTGTTTTGACACTTCAGGCAATCAAGTGATATCTCCTGTTGTACATTTGAATGTTCCAATTTTTTAAGAAAAGCTTTTGTTTCTCATCCGTCCATGCAAAGTGTATGCAATTACAAGACCAGTAATAGGGAGATTCTTTTTAAACATTTGGCTGTCGTACCAGCACGCTGTATGCTTCTACGTCATCACCATTATCAACATTCAGGGATTAGCTTCGTTCGGCTCTCTAGGTTTTCGATCTATGATACTTTTAGTACGAGTAATGTAATAGAAAGTCCTCTGAGTACGTTACTACTGTTCTGCAGATTAAGATGAGTGGTGGGGCTGCATCTTAAGGCAAGCCATCAGAGCCTTCAGTTGTACTAAACCCAATTGAAGGATCGCCCCGTCCGCTCTCTTATGGGACCGTCGAGGACTTTTCCTTTTTCCCTCGGGAATAGATCTCAACATTTGTTCACCGAAAGGATGCATACGATTCAGAGGAGTGATCCCCCACCTCAAACAACTGACTTGTGATATAAACAGTTAATTGGTTTTCGCATTCTGCATACACTCCGAGTTATCAACTTGAATCCGTTTCTAGGCAAGCATTTATTGCGATAAAGATGAAAGAAGAATCACCCTTTATCTACTTACTATTTTCTCTATCACTTAACTAAATGTAGAGGAATTACTGCATTCTAACTAAAAATTCGATATGAAGATGTCATTGGAAATACATGTTTTGAGGTGCCCCGAATACAAAAACGGTATTTTTAGAATAAACGCGCGCGCGTGAACAGCATAACTCAAAAATGAAATGTCGAATACATGCCGTCTTGGTAAAAGCTCAACATCTTGCGAAGATGAGACACGAAAATTGTCAACAAAATATCCCCACCCCTAATTATCCTTTACAAGGACATTTGTTTCGTTATTTTTGATTTCCGCAAAAACAACTCTAACGATTTTGATTACAAATATCACATATAAATTTATTTACCTGATTATTATTACAATACACATCTTGAATTTTCTGGGAATAGCCTGTGAAGTCCTCCATTCTGAATGAGTTTTGTGTAACTGGTAAACCATAAGAGAAACAAAAAATTACTAAAAAAAACACACTATTTATGTCTCATGAATGTTTTGAAACAATAAATATTTGTAATATATTCGTTGTTATTGGTTTGAATGTTCTAGTACTTGATATTTTCTGAACTGATAAGTCACTATACACCTTGTACCTACAACAAAATGTGTATTGATACTATTCTTGAAAATGGTTCTCTCGATTAAATATAAATAGATAGAGAAATAAGCTTTTGTAACGATAATTTGTAGAACGAATATAAAATTAAACGATAGCGAGTAGAGAAAGTTTTGTGAACGTTATACATCCGATGTTTATTCTCGTTTGAACTAACTCCATGGTCACCATGCAACTTGCAGTTTGTCCCAACTATTTCTGCATGACTGACTTACGACAGGATACATCTTTGGGGTCGGCTTTCACATTAATTGCCCCGCGACATACGCACATCCACTTCTGACGCATAAAACAAATGCCTCAAATTACTTCCGTCAACACACGATGTTCCCAAGACACCCACATTTGCGGGTTTCACGCAAGACACGCTTGGCAACGAGTTTAACGATGGTAGTCTAAAAACGCCTCAGTTTCGAACATTCGTAGCCAAACCAACACCGAGTATTTACTTAAAATTCAGTAACTGCTTATTTAACACAGCATACTAACTGAAAAATGCGAACAACCAAACATTCTAAAGCATAAAAGATTACAAATCTAATGTGTTGCACTCACACGGCCTTCTCTGCTGATGATAAATTCACAAATATATAGACTTTTTGTCTTTTTTTTTTAACTCTCCATCCCTTATCTCGAAAGCAGTTTTCAAGAAAATCATTTATGCCAAATTTATTTTTCATTGGAAGCGGAAAAGCAATAATATTAATTACGTTTTCTGTCGTGAGGGATTTCAACATGAATTCAATTTTTATATAGGAACCCCAAGCTAAAAGAATGATTAAACTAACCGTTATTTTATAATACATTTAAGAAAGTTAAAGAACATTATTACAAAATAATATTTCGTCTAAACAGCATAACACAAAAACAAAAATTATGATAGTTACAAAATTGAATATTTTAGTCATAAACTCTTAACCATGTAGTCCGAAGATTTTCAAGAAAATTCATCGCCTCAAACTGCCCTTTACTTTGAAGACATTTTATTATTTTTTTATGTTCTCAAAAATGGTTGGGCATTTTTATTTAAATACTCCATATTTGAGGCATTAATGTGGGCAATTAAACGTATATCTTGAATTTTCTCTGAATAGCCTGTATGTCTAGATTGAATGTATAACTAAGTAATCATAAGACACACAAAAACGTACTACAGGGAAAAAATGTAGAGCTCTTTAAAACGCAGTTTCTGTCAAATCTTTTGTAACCATAGCCGTTTACCAAACACATTTTTTGGTCGAGCACACTAATATGCTGCTTCATGTGACGTAACTGAACTGTTATGACATCCATAATACCTACTTCAGCGACTATTATGATCTTACCAGGCGGCGAGTGCAACTCCCCTATCGCCCATACATTTTAACACCTTCAAAGCAGCAGGTACATTTAAAAAATTGTGCAATAATTGGGTTAGAATTAAGTAAGCATTAACATAACTTCAGACATTTCACTGGGATCCATTTCTCAGATAAACAATGAAATATGTGTATTTAAAATAAAATAAATTCTGTTCATTTTAATATTTCTTGAAATTTAAAATTTCCATTGTAATTTTAATATTCTAATAAATTGAGTTCAATTCCTTCGCTTCAATATTGTTGCTTTCACATTACCCGCAAAGAAATTAATAAATACGGCGTGGACTCAGCAGTACTGCAATCCGTTGCACTACTCACAAACACACTCAAGGTCCTACCAGTGCTGCCATCCGATCAACATTTAATTACACACAATTAACAAGGCAAGATCTCTTTGTAAAACCTCAAAGTTTTGAAATTAAGATGTGGTCGACCAAAAGCAGTCGTTGCCACTCGACTGTAATGGTAATTAAGGCGCTCGTATGAAAATTATGAAACTCGCTATCCTCGTTTCATAAACATACTCGCGTCTTAATTACTACCATGATAATCTTGTTATATAATATAGTATTGCATGTTTACAATTAGTCACATGACTAACAAAGTATGCATTATTCTCTTATTCTTTCCAACGCAACAGCACATTACAACTAAACATTTGAATCCTGTTTCCGCAAGTATATAGCTAAGCACTTATTGCTTAATTTGAAATCATTCCTAGATACAAATAGTATATTCCGAGCATATCCAAGACATCGATAGAAGAATCACTTTTTATATGAATAGTACATATATTTGTCAACTTCTTAAATTGAAACCGCAAAACTTTCCCATGTCCAGCAAAAGCGTAATAATTTTGTGGTAACATGTAATTCAATACAATAACTATAAAAAAAATCTGATGTGTTACACTCACATGACTTTCTCTACTCTTGTACAAACTATTTTTACAAACACTTATTCTCCATATGTTTCATGTTAATCGAGATGTTAATCTTATAGCTAATTTTCTTGTAGATGCAAGGGGAATATGGTAGGTTATAAGCGATAGTCAAATATTTTAAGAGCTGGTTGCTATGTGGAGTATTCCATTCTCTTTGCATGTCCAGGACATAAAAAAATGAATAACGAATTTGAGAAATATTGGAAAATTTAAGGGAATAATAAGCAATATCTCGAAAATGGTTCACTCAACAAAAAAAATGTATATGACATAAATTGTGTATTTTAACGCGATGTACATTTTTTGTGTAGTAACATTTTGTCTATCTCTTATGGTTTACCAGTTATGCAAAAGTCGTTCACAATGAAGAATACTTTTGGAGACATTCCCAGAAAATTCAAGATATACATTTCATTTGTCATGAAAATATCTTAAACATATGGCATTTTAATCAAAATCGTTAGAGCCATTTTTGAGAAAATTAAAATTTTCGAAAAATGTTCCTTGTAAAGGGTAATCTGGGGTGGGGGATTTTCTTGAAAACCTTCGTGTCACATCTCTGGAAGATACTGAACCTAAATACCAAGTTTGGTGTTTATCCAACTGTTCGTTTCTGAGTTATGCTGTTCACAGACACACAGACACAGACAGACACACACACGGACATGTTTCTAAAAATGCTTTTATTTTTTGATTCAGGGGGTCTCAAAACATGTATTTCCGGTGAAGTCTCGGTATCGAATTTTTGGGTGGAATACAATACTTCTCCTACTTACTATACGTAGAAGAGAAAGTAAAAATTATATGTAAAATAAATGGGTATTCCGTTTTATAAGAATTCTTGAGGACTTGGTAGCACTGTTTATTTCTGTCGCACATGCTGAAAATTCTTCCTGGTACCGAAATAAATACATGTTAAAGCCAGCAATACTACTTCCTATGCTATACGCATATTTCTAGTCTATATTTTACGCTTCATAACATAAACTATATACAAAAACTGTCACAAAGATGGGAAACATCCTGCATCCATAGAACGTGAATAAGGTGAACAATTTACGTGAGGAAGTTGACTTTACAGTGCACGTCGTCCATTATTGCATGTTCACGCCCTTACTAGTAGAAATCACAAGTGATGCAATTAAATTTTAAATTCACACGCTATGCATTTTTTTGCAGCCCAGTGAAGAGGGATCATGATCGTGATGAAGGATAGACACACAGATACGCTTAATACAACAATATACCAATTAGCGTGGTACATTGTCTGTAATCTCAAGTTATAATACAGGGTGAACCATTTAAGCTGTGACTGCACAATATCTCCAAAATTAAGCGTTGTAGAAATGACCATCATAACGTCTTCCAAATGAAACAGAACTAATGGCATTTACTTTCCCCCATAATATCAAGCAACTTGTATTACAAACATTTCCTTCTACAACGCTTAGTTTTGGAGATATTGTACAGTCTCAACTTAACTGGTCCACCCTGTATATTGCAAGAGAATTTAATGGTTTGCCAAGTCCATGGTGAAAATTCGTAACATGTTAATCTGCCTACAAAGCCATAAAACTGGCTCCTTTGCCGCAAAGTCGTAAAAAGCCCTCCACTCCCGTACATTTTAAAGGAGACCGTAAAAGTACAAAATCTGCAGTATAACATGTAACAAAAATATGCGAATGTGTTGATTGCAGAGAAAATACCTCATATGAGATATTTTGGAATTTTTAAATTACTGCAGTGATTTTATTGCATAGCATTTAAGGTATTTAAAAAGCTGAAACTTTGCACACATAAACAACCGTTCTTGATAAATAGGATGCAAAACTCGGAATGAAACATTTTTAAAAACTTGAGAAAATGGTTGTTTCAATTTTACGTGCATATTCGTGCTCTCTGCACTTTTCAGCTCCTCAAGGGAAAGATGATATTCAAAGATAGAAACGATACAAAGGTTTAAAGCCCGCTCCTTCGCCGTTAAGCTGAGAGCCTTTAGGTCCTCATGCATGGATCAGGAAGTGTGGCATTAAATTAAAGGTTGCATCGGCACGTTCTCAAGGCAAAAAGAGGCGATGTCTGAACCCTGTTCCACAGAATGCCCCTAAC
Organism: Deroplatys truncata; assembly: GCA_030765065.1. NCBI lineage: Eukaryota > Metazoa > Arthropoda > Insecta > Mantodea > Mantidae > Deroplatys > Deroplatys truncata. The sequence goes on along the minus strand of CM060987.1, from coordinate 169,048,456 downwards.
CATTATGCAGCGGCGGTAAAAAATAGGGTGCGGTTTGGAGCATATTCGAAACGCTTTCACTTAATTTATAACACCCTTTAGTCTCGGTGCACAAGAACTGAAACTGAAATGTCTTCTGGCTATGATTGAGATAATAACTCTCTCGTCAGACAATGTACAGGATGCTAATGAACCACACTCTACAAGGAGGTAGCGTAATTTGAGAAAAGGGACTAAATGGCAAAGCTTTCAAAATTATATGAAAAACATCAAATGTTACATTCACTTTCTAAACAAAATCTGATGTGTTACACTCACATGACTTTCTCTACTCTTGTACAATTTATTTTTACAAACGCCTATTCTCCATATGCTTCATGTTAATCGAGATATTGAGATGTCAATCTTATTGGTAATTTTCTTGTAGATGCAAGGGGAATATGGTAGCTTTTAAGCGATGGTCAAATATTTTAACGCTGGTTGCTATGTGGCGCATTCCATTCTCTTTGCATGTCTAGGACATAAAAAAATGAATAACGAATTTGAGAAAAAGTATAAGTATTGGAAAATTTAAGGAAATAACAAGCAATATCTCGAAAACGGTTCACTCAACAAAAGAAATGTATATGACATAAGTTGTGTATTTTAACGCGATCTACATGTTTTGAGTAGTAAAATTTTGTCTATCTCTTATGGTTTACCAGTTATGCAAAAGTCGTTCACAATGAAGAATACTTTTGGAGACATTCCCAGAAAATTCGAGATATACATTTCATTTCTCATTATCTTAAACATATGATATTTTAATCAAAATCGTTAGAGCCATTTTTGAGAAAATTAAAATTTTCGAAAAATTTTCCATGTAAAGGGTAGTCTGGGGTGGGGGATTTTCTTGAAAACCTTCGTGTCGCATCTCTGGAAGATACTGAACCTAAATACCAAGTTTGGTGTTTATCCGACTGTTCGTTTTTGAGTTATGCTGTTCACAGACACACACACACACACACACGGACATGTTTCCAAAAATGCTCTTTTTGGATTCAGGAGGTCTCAAAACATGTATTTCCGGTGAAATCTCGGTATCGAATTTTTGGGTGGAATGCAATACTTCCCCTACTTACTATACGTAGTAGAGAAAGTAATATTCTTACAAAAGCTTATGTTTTCATCTTGTTAATGATAATGGAGACGAACGTTTCATTACATATTTCGTTGTAGGTACAAGAGGGATTCAGGAGGCTGAAGCGATAGTCAAATGTTTAACCCCTTGCGGCGAACGCACCTTTTTAAGAAAAGGGATTTTTACTTTGTCTACTATGTACAAAGTAGGTAGAAAAGCTATTGCACTCCACCCAAAAATTCGAATATCTGGACCACTGGAACAACATGTTTTGAGAACCCTGAGTCCAGAAAAAGTATGTTTATAAAAAGGTCCGCGCGCGCGCGCGTGTGTGTGTGTGTGTACGCGCGCGTCTGTGAACAGCACAGCCCAAAAGCGAAACGTCGGATAAATACCAAACTTGGTTCAGTACCTTCCACAGATGCGACACGAAAGATTTTCAAGAAAATGCCCCAATCTCAACTACCCTTACATGGAACATTTTTCGAAAATTTTAATTTTCTAATATAAGGCTCTAACGACTCAGACTAAAATACCATATATTAAGATATTTATATGACAAATAAGATGTATATCCTGAATCTTTTGGAAATAGCTTGTGAAGTCCTCTTTATTCGGAAGGAATTTTGTATAATGTTGTATACCTGATAAACGTTAAGCGAAACACGAAAACGTACTACAAAAATTATAGATAATCAAGCAACATTTTTATTTAATCCTCCTGGAGTATTTTATGGACAATGTGCAGAAATCTGTAGGACAATCTCTTTAAAACCCACAATTTATTTCAAAAAGCATTATTTGTGGAATCAATCATTTCTGAGATGCCCGTTATTAATAGTTCGAATTGTTCAAATAAAATTAGCCATTCTTTTTAAATCCTGTCGATTTTCACTTGCTCCTCGCGATGTCATGGAAAGAGTGTAGAATTTTAAGGCCAGCAGTTCTAAAATATCTGACTATCGCTATTCTCCTTGTATCTGTAAGGAAACATGTAATGCCGCCATTTTGATAGAGGCCTCCGAGTAAAATTTCCGGTCTTTCACACTCAATAGTTAAAGAGCGTCCATAAATAAAACTCAATTCATTTTCGTTTAAAATGAAGTAGATAGGAAAACAAACTTTCGAAAGAAAGTTTGTATCCCATAATAAGCAGGAGGATAGAGAAAGTCATGTGAATGTAACACAACAGATTTTTTCTTTTGGATTCTGGAGGGCTTAAAACGTTTATTTCCGATGGGATCTCGATATCGAATTTTTGGGTGGAATACAATACTTGCTATAGGTACATAAGTAGTAGGAAGAGTAAAAAGTGGAAATAATAATAATAATAATAATAATAATAATAATAATAATAATAATAATAATAATAATAATAATAATAATATTTTCTGTGACTATCCAAGCCAGACGCTCGCACGTGAGAGGAATTGGGCATAAAAACTCTGGTTAGATGTGATTTTCCTTATGTGGATACTTGAATGCTGCATTGGGACACATGTTCTAGGATCTCCATGTTTAAAGGTGAGAAGTGCAGAAATGCTTATGGAAGGCGGCACATCATCTAACAATGGAGAGAGCAAAGGTAATCGTGTGTCCCGTATTTGGGAACCATTTCCAACAAGTGCATACGAAAGAATCTAATCACACATTCCTTACGGATTTTTGCTTGCTTTATAGAAAACGATCGTTGAAAATGGGAACACAATGTAAAAAGAATCTTTTTGGCAACATTTTCATAGTTATGTTATCTTAAGCGCAAAAATAAGATCTCAAGGATGACAATTTAAGCACCTCTTAAAAAAGTTACTAAAGTGCAACTTTGACATTTTCCCACCACTGTGGACTAAGTCACTAGAATATGGTGATATTCGGGTTGTTAGGTTCCATTCATAACCGGCAACTCCTCCGCAAATACGCACCTGTTACATGTATTGGAAAGGTTAGTTGTATTGTATCTGTTATGTTGGCGTCCTGTTTTTGTATTTGCACGTGTTCAGACTTTGCAAGCTGACCATTTAGTCACCGACTGACGCACTGATTATAATATTAATTATTACGTTTACCTTTGCAGTCTATTAGAAACCTGAATTGTTTTTGAAATAATTGGTGTAAGCGTTGTCTGTTTGTGTGGCATTTTATTTTTAGAGGAAGAAGATATGTGTATGAGAAAATAAAAGAAAACCAAGAAATGTAATTGTTTAGTTTGGGTAAGTGCGCCGAAATCATATTAAAACGTAACTAAATGTTGTTCACACTTTGCAGTACAGTAAGATGCCATATCAAAAACGTTAGGGAAGTTTTGTTTATAAAATCAAAGATAATAAATGCTTTATGGGGTCTGATGCATAAGGCCACGCTGTGTTAATACAAGTTTTGTATTATAAAAGGTAAAATCAATAGGATAGCATGTGATGGTGACGTGAGGAGAATGAAGCTGTATTTAGAGACACCTGTTACACATGCGGTGATGTACCTCGCTTTCTACAGAGAGAAAATACCACATTCCTCATCCTCTGCGCTGGCTTTGAACTTGGAGTTCTGACTGGAAAGTTCTGTGAAACACATCGGACCAAGTTCGGTAATGACCGTCCCGTCCCCGTTACACTCGCTGGCCGCATCTTTACTTTACACCAATCAAGTCTCTACTTCCAATAAGCACCTATCAATACAGTATATTACTTTCGGGTGCTCAGCATCTCTCATTCTACTTGATAATTCTTTCACTATATGTGTGTACGCATTAAGTTGAAAACCTGAATCAGACTTCAAATATCTGCTGTGCTACATTCACACGCCTCTCCGTATCCACTCTTCTACAAAATACTCTTACCAAACCTTATTACTTTCTCTACTACGTATGTAAGTAGGGGAAGTATTGTATTCCACCCAAAAATTCGATACCGAGATTTCACCGGAAATATATGTTTTGAGACCCCCTGAATCCAAAAAAAAGCATTTTTAGAAACATGTCCGTGTGTGTGTCTGTGAACAGCATAACTCAGAAATGAACAGTCGGATAAACACCAAACTTGGTATTTAGGTTCAGTATCTTCCAGAGATGCGACACGAAGGTTTTCAAGAAAATCCCCTCACCCCAGATTACTCTTTACATGGAACATTTTTCGAAAATTTTAATTTTCTCAAAAATGACTCAAACGATTTTGATTAAAATATCATATGTTTAAGATATGTTCATGACAAATAAAATGTATATCTTGAATTTTCTGGGAATGTCTCCAAAAGTATTCTTCATTGTGAACGACTTATGCATAACTGGTAAACCATAAGAGATAGACAAAATTTTACTACACAAAAACTGTAGATCGCGTTAAAATACACAATTTATGTCATATACATTTTTTTGTTGAGTGAACCATTTTCGAGATATTGCTTGTTATTCCCTTAAATTTTCCAATACTTATACTTTTTCTCAAATTCGTTATTCATTTTTTTATGTCCTGGACATGCAAAGAGAATGGAATGCGCCACATAGCAACCAGCGCTTAAAAGATTTGACTATCGCTTATATTCCCCTTGCATCTACAAGAAAATTAGCAATAAGATTAACATCTCGATATCTCAATTAACATGCAGCATATGGAGAATAAGCGTTTGTAAAAATAGTTTGTACAAGAGTAGAGAAAGTCATGTGAGTGTAACACATCAGAGTGTTTCGGTATGCTTCATGTTGTCGAGACACATTTTGCAGAAATGGATTCATTACACATGTCGTCTTAGGTACAAGAGAGATACAAGAGGCTGAAGCGATAAGGAAATCTTTAAAAAGCGGGTCGCAGTATCCTGGCTTTGAAATTCTTTAGAAAAATGTGTCTAAGTATCTGTGTAGAGCATAACTCAAAAACATAAAGTCCGTTAAATGTCTAATTTCACATATTTAAGTTCAGTGCCTTCCAAAGGAGTGACACAAGGATTTTCAATCCCTCAACAACAAATTAGCGTTTACATTGAAATGTTTTTGTTATAGTTTCTCAAAATTAGCTCTAACGATTTTGATTAAAATACTATAACTTTACGATACTTAGATCATAAGATGTGTTTCTTAAATTTTCAGGGAATAACCTGTGAAGTTGTCTTCAATCGGAAGGAAATTTTGCATAACTAATAAACCACAAGACACAAAAATGTCTACATCTTTAAAAGACAATTTAGTTCCAGTAAGTTTGATTCGGTATAAGCTATTTCCAATGTACTCCTTATTGATTTGAATTGTTCAATATTTCATCATGTTTTGAAGTGCTGTCATCATTCTGTTGTTTCTCCTGATGTCATGGAAAGAGTATGGAATTTCAAAGCCAGCATACAGCGTCCCGCTGTACCACTATAAATCCATTTCTGCAAACGTCTGTTTCCATTAACAAGAAGCAGATAGAAAAATAAGCTTAAAGGAATAGTTTTCGGAACATAATAAACATATAGAAAGGTAGAAACAAACTGAAAAATGCAATACCATATTCTGATTCTACGAGAGGCGATTTTGAAGTAAATGCCGTTTTAATATTTTGCCATTCAAGCGTTGCAGTCGCTATCACTTTCTTCATTCATTATGAAGACAGACGTAGCTGTCAGTGATCATTACTTTGTGTTTTCCTGTTGTTAGAGCGTTTCTGAATGTCCAAAATAATCGAACGACCCGCCGACTGTGAATTCAGACCAGTGATTCGTTTTTGAATATCAGAAATGTTACGCCAGCAAACATTCATCCCCAATTGTATGAGGTTTATGGGGAAACAATAGTGATGGCAATGCCCGCCACACACGGCCAAACAAACTCAAGATCTGATCGCATCATTTGGTTGAGAACAATTCGACCCCCTCCCTACAGTCCGGATTTGGCACCTAGCGATTTTCATCTGTTTCTCCATCTGAAGAATCTCCTTGTGGAAAACATTTAAATGACGATGAGGTTGTGAAACAAGAAGTGCAGACTTGGCTTCCATCACAGGCGGCATTATTCTTTGACGAACGCATACAAAAACTAGTTTCCCGTTACAAGAGCCTGAATAACAGCACTGACTATACGGAGATGTAGTGTAAGGTGTGAGATAATGAATGATAGTAAAGTATTTTATATTTAAAAAAATTATCGGTACTTACATTAAAAACATGCCTCGTAGCTTTCCAACTTTAGCCTACACACAACTTGCGTGGAAGAACAGTTAATTACCTATCATTGATTGACCTAGCAGTGGTTATTATTTTATAACACTTCCCTCAATTAAGGGCTGCCATATAGACAAAGTATACCTATACAATTAACAAATTTAAATTTAAATTAACAATAATAATGACGAGCCCGGAAACTTGAAGAACTTACGAGACTGTATGTTGTCTCAAAATGAATTTGGGAACGTCTTGTGGTTTACCACGCAAAATGAGTCAGTTTGGGGAATTTAATATCATGCTCGCATGTTGCTATGGTAGGTCAGTTGGTAGAGATACAGCAGCACAGACTGCTGAAAATTCGTGGTCCATATGTCGGCTTTGGCATTAAAGTCTTCATTCTGATTCTAGCTTTCAACTTTAGCCTGCACATGGCTTGTGTAGATAAACAATTAATTATTATCAATCATACAAAAACAAGCGAAAGTGGCTAGAAAAACTCATGTGAATAATCCAGCAGAGTTTATACTGTAGTAAGTAGGGGAAATATTGCATTCCACCCAAAAATTCGATACAGAGATTTCAGCGGAAATACGTGTTTTAAGGCCCTTGAATTCAAATAAAGCATTTTTGGAAACATGTCCGTGTGTGTGTGTCTGCGAACAGCATAATTAAAAAATGAAAAGTCAATAAATACCAAACTTGGTATTTAGGTTTGATATTTTCCAAAGATGCGACACGAAGATTTTCAACAAAATCCCTCACCCCAAACTATCCTTTACATGGAACATTTTTCGAAATTTTTTATTTTCTATAAAATGGCTCTTAATTATTTTGATTAAAATGCCATATATGAAAGATATTTACATGACAAATAAAATGTATATCTTGCATTTTCGGAGAATAGACTGTGAAGTCTTCTTCATTCGGAAGGAATTTTGTATAACTGGTAAACGTTAAATGATAGTCGAAAACGTACTGCACAAAAAAATATAGATCTCTTTAGAAACACCCAATTTATTTAAAACACTTTTTTGTGAAATAATCTGTTTCTGAGATATCCATTAATAAAGGCTCGAAATGCTAATTTATGGTCATTCTCTTAACATTCAGTTGTTTCTCGCGATGTCATGGAAACAGTATGGAACGTTAAAGCCAGTATATAGCGTCCAGTTATGAAACATTTGACTATCGTGTTCTCTTTGTATCAATAACGAAACCTGTGATGTAGCTATTTCTGCAAATATTTATTTGTATTAAAATGTATAGATAGAAAAATAAGCTTGAATAAGAATAATTTGTATGCCACCAATAAACGATAGAGGGTAGAGAAAGTCATGTGAATGTATCACATCATACTCGTTATCCAACATCTTCCCTTACGATTCATTAATACTACGTAATTTCACTATCCATATCCTATAACCTCTGCCATAAACCCCTTTGTAAATTACTTCTCCCTTCCCAAACATCCCCCACACGCAGTGAGGAACAGTTTGTATAATGATCACGGTGCGGAAATACGGAAGAGACCGGGAATCCTTCATATCAACTCAAGAACACCAGCATCATTGCAATTTCATAGTTATTTGGAATATAGCATACTCTAGGAGAATTCAATACAAGTATCTACTCACGTGGAGCGGAAGTTAAGAAGTAAAAGTTGTACCAGCCTGTTTATACCACTTACCTGAAACAAGACAGAAAAACAACATGCAATAAATAGTAATACGTACTCTCTAGAACAATTACAGTTATATTTGTAGGATTTATCAAGTCACAGTCTCCTTCGTTAGTTAAAACAGTATAGCGACTCCAGTAAACATTCATCTTCACTTTAAAATATCCTAGCTACCAAATTAAAGAAGAGAAAATGTTCGTTTTTAATATGCAGAAAGAAAGATACTACAGCTTACGTGTATCGGCGTATTTCAATCATTTTATTACTTCTATAACTTTGTTTCAAATGCGTCAATTCTTAAACTCTTATATTGTGGCGTTGTTTTATATGCTTTTATTACAATGAACCTTTTCTTTCTCTACCATTTAGCTATACTAAGCAGAGGAAGTAATGTATTCATCCAAAAATTCGATATTGAGGTTCTCCAAATTCCCCCCAAAAGAGACGACTTTTAGAAAAAGGCGGAGACATACAGGGAAAATTTTCTAAGAATTTATATTTTTATTCAGAGGGTTTCAAAGTGTGTATTTCAGGTAAAATTATGAATTTCGTTGTTTCCTTTTATTTTTATTTAGGACACTTAAGTTGTGAAATATCGCTACCGAACTTGTTACAGAATACAATATTTCCTCTACCTACTACAGAGAAGTGATAGAAAAAGTAAAAAGTTCCCAAAAAGTTTCTCGACTGTTATGACAAACAGCGTTTTCATTCCTTCTTTGCTGGAGCAAGAATTTAAAAGCAAGTTTTACTGTAAATCGCGAAACAAATATATCTACTGCTCTTAATACTGTTTTGATGGGATAAACGTTTGGACACAACCTGTACTTTCGCCAGAGGATATCCTCTTAGTAGGTGGACCGTTGGTCCACATCACTTTCATCTCATTAACTTTCCCTGATGGTCTGTTTTAGTTCATTGCTCCGTCAAAATTTCGTGTGTAGAGCGTTGTCGCTCCATGATGGATGTCTGCCAATTTGGGTGATCACAGACCTTTCGCACATATGTACCTCGACTTCGCGAAGCATGCAGAGTCATCTTCAAGTTCACTTCCGCAACAAATCCCTGGTTGTAGCTCAAGGGGAAAGTTGTCTGTAGTCCACGTGGTGGTCAGAGTATGAACTATTTCTTGCAGCTCGTCTACACCGAAACATTTGAAGTGTCGAGTCATTATTTGTGATTGGGATGATGAATGCATTAAGTGAATCAAATGATAGAAATCTTGAATATTACAAGCACATGACTTTCTCTACCTAATGTCCTTTATATTGTTCTACAATAGCTTATTTTTCTATCTACGAGGGGCGCTAATTATATTTTGAGCCTTGGCAACCCTGAATGTTGTAGGTGCCATTTGACGTTTCCAATGGAAAGTTTGACATTTTTTACCATAATGTACTTCAAACATGTTGTCAATAGAGCGTCATTTGTTTTGTTTAACTAACTTGAAAATTGTGTGTCAACAAAAACATGGAATTAACTCGTGAAAATGTTCGTGCAATGATTTATTTCGAATTTCGACGTGGATTAATCAAGACAAAAGTGCATCGATCAACTAACTTCCACATTTGGCGACGAAGCACCATCCTTTGCCACTGTGAAACGCTGGTATAACGAATTTAATCGTGGCCGCCGTTCGCTCAATGATGAAGTTCGTGAAGGTCGTCCAAAATCAGTTGTTGTGCCAGAAAACATTGAAAGATCGTCATGCGACATATTGTGAGATTGAGACAACCCTAGGCATTAGTTCCACCAGCATATATAAAATATTGCATGATTATTTAGCCGTGAAAAAGGTTTGCTCTCGTAGGATCCCACATAATTTGACGCAATCTCAAAAAGATGCTCGTGTCGATTGGTATACAAAAATACTCAAGAAATACAATGGCGGTGCCTCAAAAGACGTATATAAGATTGTAACAGGTGACGAATCATGGATCTATGCGTATGAGCCGGAATGTAAACAGCGGTAGACCGTATGGGTGTTTCAAGATGAAGCATATCCAACAAAAGTTGTTCGCACTCGAAGCACTTCGAAGCAAATGGTCGCCTGCTTTTTCAGCAAAACTGGCACTTAAAAGAACCTCAAGCCTGATAAAGAGGCCTCTCAACAAAATTGTCGGTCTTTCACGTCCAAAGTAGAATGAGACGCTAAGAACTATAGTTAAAAGAGCATCATAAAATAAGATTTAAAAAAAAAAGCGGTTTTCTGCTGATAACAATCTAATATAAGGCTTAGCGGTCAGTATTGTCATCACAAATTCAGTTGCCGGTATCAATGTTAAAACATATCTCCATCCATAACTTCTTTGACTAAAATTCGATACAGTAATAAATTAATGCACAGTATCATTCGAGAATAATCAACAAATTGCAGAATCCACAGCCCACAAGAGAATTTACATCAACATCTTCCACTTCCATCTCTAATAACAACACATGTGCTATTTGCAACAATAAAGGAATTCCATTAACTTTTAATTTTAATAATTGTGTCATTAATAATTATACGTTTTAAAGTTCCCATTAAATTTTTTTTCAATGAAGCTGCTTTCTCATAATTTGAGCGAATAATACAACAGCAGAAGCTAAAAATAAATCTAAAAACTAACTACTTGCGGATTATATTACATAAACTTAGTTGTTTATTGCCATGTAACGGTTAAATATTGGATTTCTTTGGTATAGTTCTAAAGACATTTTCAGTGAAGATATACTATTTATAATAATTCAGTGAACTTCAGAGGGCCTTGCATGGCAAAAATACACCTAAAGTTATTTAATATACGAGCCAAACCAAATCTAACGCAAGGTTGTGTTATTCCTTAGACAAAATCACTCGCGACTTGCAGTAGCTTGCGATTTTTTCGGAACACAACCTTGCGTTAGATTGCTATAATTATACGCGAGTGTCTTTCAGCTACTGTACGGTCTCAATGATGTCCTATTCACAAATCAGAAAAGAACTTAATCAATAGTTTTAAAGCATAACTGGTAGTTGTTTCTCCTACTTTCTTTTTCTTTTATAATTGTTATAATCTTCGATTCGACTAGGGATTAGGAAGTTCATTCTCATACATTTTTCTGTTCACCATTGGCGGTTGGTACAAACTGTAAAAATGCCGAAATTTGGTGATCTACGAATTCAGAATATAAAAGTAGCGGTACAAGATCTAACGCCACATAATATGCGACGAAACAGGTAAAACAGGTAAGCCAGTTCAGTGATTATATTAAAAGTACACGCAAGAAAAAGTATCGATCGCATTGTAATTATCTTACCGAATCCCAATCTTGCTTATAATTTTTCTTAGATAATTTATTTGAGCTTTCAAATTAGGTCTCGAAATAATTACCATGACAGCAAGCATTTTTTAACCTCATTTAAATTACAGAAAAACTATCAGCACTCGTGGTATTATTGAAGAAGGTAAAATGCTTAAAAACGGAGTCATTATAAACTAGCTTTGGAAGTCCATCATCTTTGCAACACATCACGAGAAGTAAAAGAATGGTAACCAAACACTTCAAAAGTTACAATGTATTGCAAAATACAAACCAAGAGAAATGAATATCTCGAAATAGTTAACGCAACAAACAAATTTATTCATAAATTGTGTATTTTCATGATATCCGTGTTTTCCTTTTATTTCTTTTGTAATACCCTTTTCCTGTCTCTCAATTAGAAAAACTTATACCAAATTCGTTCAGAAATAAGAAAACTTCACAAGCTATTCATAGAAAATTCAAGATATACATTTCATTGTTTTTTAACGTCGGGTTAACTTCTTGGATCATGACCGTTACTCTCCTGAGTCAGAGTACACCACATGGTCTTATTTGCGTAGTTCTCTCACTGTAAAATTTGCTTGAGGAACAAGCTGTTATGTAGCCTTAGTTGCATAGTCGCCTTCCTGTAATCTATTTTGTAGCTATTCAGTTTTAGCGAATGCGGACTTAGAGATCGTGTAACTGTTGGCTGTACCCACAGTTATTATAATGCTGGAAAGATGTCCTTAATTGCGTAATTGTCCTCTGGACCAGCAACTTTTACTGCTATTCCATTGTTCTGCAAGTGGAACTAAGAATCGGGTATCGAATATACAACCCTGCATTTATCTGCCAAGTGAGGGAAATTAAGAAAAGGAAGGGAAAAAACTGTCATATTGGCCGATACTCCGAATTTGAACCCAAAACCTTCCGAATTTGAGCCACAGACACTACCATCTCGCTCGGTAGATATACATTAATTGATCATACAAGTATTTCAAACACGATTATTTTCGTTAGTATTTTACATAAAATGGAAAATAATCAACATTTTTACCTATATACAATAAGCTTGGTATTTGTTCAACATTTCATTTTCAGTTATGCTGATCACACATACGTACACACACTCACTCCCACACTCTCTTTCTCTTTCCCGCTCACTTGGCATTGAAGTTAGGCATCCTCCGAAGATTTTCAATATAATCCCTCACCCATACCACACATTACATGGAAAACTTTTCGTTATTATTTTATTTTCTCAAAAACAGGTCTAACGGTTTTCATTAAATACCACATATTTTAACAAAGTTTGAGAAGATAGTTTGTTTTATTAGCTCCATGTATGGAAAGCCAATTTGAGAAGTAGGTGTTGTATTGTTACGTTATTTGCACCACGCTTTGGGCGTCAATTTGAAGTAGTTTGTATTGAAGGAGTTGTATTATATTTCAACTGTTGGGGAACCGAACTTGAAATTCGTTGCACCCACATGTATAGTACCCGTTTTCCGGTAGCCTTCGCCTTAAATGTACTTTCAGGTGGCCTTTGGCCCAAATTTAAAAAAAATGTTAACTTTGTAATTCGACTGTTTCTTTAAGTATTAAATATTTATGTTTGCCTCGGCTGTGTCAGTATTATTGTTAGAGACACGTTTCTCTTAGAAGGGTTGTGGTGCGACTAAGAATGTAGGCTTACACAGATTATAATTTTGCTTCACTCCTTTTATTAATGCTTGATACGATTTAAATAACACTTCACTGATAGAGAGAGAGAGAGAGATAGAGAGAGAGAGAGAGCTGTGAGATGTTTTTATTAAATACTTGCACTTTTTAATACGTAAACTATTTTCGTCTCACACGAATACGTATTATACTTCTCGAGGACGTGTCTCGCGTCCAGTTAGGAACACTGTTTGCAGGCAACTGAATTGATTTCAACCGCCTAAACTTGTAAATTTCTGTATTTCAAGTCTCTGATTGGCTATTCCTAATCCAATACAATACCTTCTTTTAACTAAAGCTTTTTCTGGTTGTTGATTGGCTATTTTATAAACTGTCACTAAAATTACATTATTGCTTCCAAGAACCACAAGTAACATTATTAAACTCTCAAAATCATTATTGCCTCAAGGTTACCTCATTGTTAGCAACTTTTAACCTATTATTCTCACAGCTCCTACATTATTAAATTACGTAATATATTCACATAACATTATTACACATGGATACAATAATATAAAGATATACAATGACTGTAATATACACTTTTTATATATTGTTAAATACACATATTACTTTAAGGCGGGCTGTTATTGAATTTATATATTATGTAATTAGACTCAAATCATTTAAGTGTTAAAAATACTGCCTCAAGTTACACGACTACAAGCTATCTTGAATTTTCTGAGAATAGCTTATGAGGTTCTCTTCATTCGGAAGAATAATGTTCTATAAGTGGTGTACTGTAATAGGTATACGAAAAAGTTATTTACTTTACCTATTTATTTGGCTTACCCTTCCCGTATTTAGGACTTACGCCCCCTAGGTCTTGCAACCGTGCCTAAGGTCAGAGGCCTTTTGAGGAGCAGACGAAACATTGAATCATACAAGGAAGAACCTGGAACCTGGGATCGGCCCGTAGCCAGGTATGAGAGTGAGGAAGGTGATATGAAATGGAGGCGAAACGGACGGAAGGAAATGTGAGGGTGGAATAATTTGGTGGACTGAACGGCGGGGCAACCGGTGAAAAGCCATCCAGACGCCGTGTCGTCAACTACACATCCCACATGTGGGCCCCTGGGATCGAACCCTTGGTATTATATAGTGTGTAGCGAGTTTTTATCTATTACAGTAACCAGTTATGCAAAATTATACTTCTTCTTCCGAATAAAGAGGACCTCACAAACTCTATATATGTATAATATATCTTAAAAACACAAAATTAATTTCATATATCATTTCTTTTGGCATTATATTCGTTATTATTGCTTTGGACTTGTTAACACTTTGTCATTAAAGTCTCTCAGCATTCAGCTGATTCTCGCGGTGTCAAGCAAAGAGTATGGCATTTCAAAGCCAGTATATAGCGACGCGGTTTTTAAAGATTTAACTACCGCCAGGTATGAGAGTGAGCAAGGTGATATAAAAAGGAGGCGAAATGGATGAAAGGGAAGGTGAAGATGGAATAATTTGGTGGACCGAACGGCTGGGGAAACCGGGGAACCTGGAGAAAACCCACCCAGACGCCGCTTCGTAAACCACAAATCCCATATATACACTATGTGATCAAAAGTATCTGGACACCCCACAAATATACGTTTCTCATCTTAGGTGCATTGTGCTGCCACCTACTGCATGGTACTCATCCGCGACCTCAGTAATCATTAGACATCATCAAACAGCAGAATGGGACGCTCCGTGGAACTCACGGACTTCGAACGTGGTCAGGGTGTCACTTGTGTCAGAAGTATGTACGCGAGATTTCCACACTCCTAAACATCCCTAGGTCCACTGTTTCTGATGTGATAGTGAAGTGGAAACGTAAAGGGACATGTACAGCATAAAAGCGTACAGACCGGCCTCGTCTGTTGTCTGACAGAGACTGCCGACATTTGAAGAGGGTCGTAAAGAGTATTAGGCAGACATCTATCCAGACCATCACACAGGAATTCCAAACTGCATCAGGATCCACTCCACTCCACTCACTACTATGAAAGGCGTGAGGTGAGAAACCTTGGATTCCATGGTCGAGCGGCTGCTCATAAGCCACACATCACGCAGGAAAATGCCAAACATCGCCTCGCTTGGTGTAAGGAGCGTCAACATTACACGATTGAACAGTGGCAAAACGTTGTATGGAGTGACGAATCACGTTACACAATGTGCCGTTCCGATGGCAGGGTGTGGGTATGGCGAATGCCCGGTGAAGGTCATCTGCCAGCGTGTGTAGTGCCAACAGTTAAATTCGGAGGTGGTGATGTTATGGTGTGGTCGTGTTTTTCCTGGAGGTGGCTTGCACCCCTTGTTGTTTTGCGTGGCACGATTATAGCGCAGACCTACATTGATATTTTAAGCACCTTCTTGCTTCATACTGCACGGGCTGTGGCGGAGTGGTTACACGACCATAACATCCCTATAATGGACTGGCCTGCACAGAGTCCTGACTTGAATCCTATAGAACACCTTTGGGATGTTTTGGAACGCCGACTTCGTGCCAGGCCTCACCGACCTACATGGATACCTCTCCTCAGTTCCGCACTCCATGTAGAATGGGCTGCCATTCCCCAAGAAACCTTCCAGCACCTGATTGAAAGTATGCCTGCGAGAGTGAACGCTGTCATCAAGGCTAAGGGTGGGCCAACACAATATTGATTCCAGCATTACCGATGGAGGGCGCCACGAAGTTGTACGTCATTTTCAGCCAACTGGATACTTTTGATCACGTAGTGCACATTTCAACACTTTTTTCATTAAAGTCTCTCAGCATTCAGCTGCTTCTCGCGATGTCATGCAAAGAGTATGGAATTTCAAAGCCAGTATACAGCGACACTGTTTTTAAAGATTTGACTATCGCTGCAGCCTTCTGTATTACCTTGTAGTCAAACGAAATGTGTAGTTAAACGATTTCTGGAAATGTTTATCTCGATTGGAATGAAGTAGATGAAAATGCATTTTGCCAGAATAGCTTGTAGAAGCTATATAAAAACAGACAGTAGCTAGAGAAAGTCGCGTGAATATAAAACAGCAGATTTTTGCGCAATAATTTATTAGAACATTTCAATAAATGTGATGGGCTTTGAGTAAGTTAACAATAACAATAGCTGTGTTCCTATTCTTGTAGGCCTCTCTAATACGGAGGAAATTGTAACAGAGAATGCAGCTAATGTAGTGAAAGTGCATACAGAGTAAGACCTAATTAATATCCAAGGGAACCCCATTTCTCCTTCATTACGATTAATAACAACAAAGCAAGAGATTGTAGCTGGAAGCGCATGCGTGCAGATTTTTGACCACACCTTGGATCAGATGCTACCATCTCGCAACTGCATATACGTACTCATAAGAATTAAATTGCAAGGGAGGGACGTCCTCAATATTTGCTCTATAGGGGGACTTGCCCTTCGAGTAGCCTCGATTCTTCTATCGGAATGACGGGTCATATGAAATTATCTTACAGTTCAGCGTAAATAACAGTGTATTCCTAACTAACTAAAATCAGGTCAGCTGACCGTTCTCCAGCCAATACAAATTACTATGTAGTTTATATCAAGTGAAAGGGTATCCATTTTATAGCGCTGAAGGAGTGTAAACAGTATCGGCTTATTGCTTTAACCTTTTGGCTGCTACATCGGTAAACAGGACCGCGTGGTGCTGATTGGCCTGTCTGTGAGTGTAGGTTGGGACAAAAAGGGTGTGTACAACACAGCAATAGATTATCAGCAAACTGCATATAAATACAGGAAATCCAATATAATGTCCCTATAAAAAATGGGGTCAAAGCCATATACAGATCTATTCAGCGCACAGACGTCGCCACGAAGAAAGAAACCAAACCCATCTAGATGACAACAATTCTTCTACTAACTATTTTTACGAAAGCGCAATTTCTATTCTGTTCATGTTAACCGAGAAAAACTTTCGTAGAAAAGGTATCACTGCACATTTAGTTGTTTTTACATACAAGAGGAATACCGGAGGCTGAAACCATTTTCAAATACTTTAAAAGTGGGTCGTTATACGTTGATTTTGAAATTTCATACTCTTCACAAGAGTACTGGACGGTGATAGAACTTCAATAAATGGAAAGAAATTAAAGATACAAAGCTACGACAACGAATATATCAGATATAATTAATACAACAAAAAATGTATTTCACTTAAATGATGTTTTTTAACGAGGTCTAAGTTTTTAAAGTTTGTTTTTCGGTTACAGTTTACCAATAATACACAATTATAAAGAATTTTATTCGGAAGAAAGAGCACTTTACAAGCTCTTAGCAGAAAATTCAAGGTGTATACCTTGACACAGAAATATGTTAAATATACAGGGTGAATCACCTAAAATTTGCACCGCAAATATTTCGGAAATGGAAAGTGCTATTGATGTGCAGTTTTCACAGCATTGATTGGTAGTCAGGGGCTCGTACATTTAGCCTATAAACAGAGTTTAATAATACTAGAAAGTGTAATTTTTTTTAGCAAACATACAATTCTTAAATGGAACAATACCTAGTTATATCAACAGAATAAAGGTAGGGTAAATTAAAATGTCAGTGCCGTTTGTTACAAGATTCTAGTGCAAGTGGCTTACGAGAAATCCTATTTTGAAACTTTTAGGCACCGACACTTGTACAACCTGTGGTAGCACAAACTTAAGAAAAACAAAAGGGAATTACAATACTTCTGTGGATTCCTACAAGTAAAGAGAGCATAGCCCTACAAAGGTTGTGTTCAAAATGACCACCGGCAGCTTCAATACACGCTCCCAGTCTGCTATGGAAAGACTGCTGCACACGTTCTAGCATTTCAGCGGAAATTTCAGAGCAGGCAGCAGTAATAAGTCGTTTCAAATCGTCTGATGTAGTTGGTACATCCTTGTAGACAGTGTCTTTCAGCCTTCTCCACAGAAAAAGTCTAAAGGGGTCAGATCCGGAGAACGGGCCGGCCAAGGTACAGGTCCTCTTCGTCCAATCCAACGATTTGGAAACAATCCGTTAAGACAAGCTGTAGTACTTCGTGCACTATGGGCTGGACAGCCATCATGTTGGTACCACAGGCTCCTCCTAGTCTGCAAAGGAACGTCTTCTAGCGTCTGTGGCAGATGGTCTGTCAGGAGGCTGCGATTACTTGTGCGAGGTCGTTGATCCTTCCATGAAGGGCCTATGAGCTGATGGTTCACACGTTTAAACACGTTTAAACTCCATGGACGCTGACGTCCCACCTGACGAAGCCAACGGGGATTGTCAACAGACCAATAGTGCATGTTTCTGCAGTTTACCTCGCCATGATTAGTAAATGTTGCCTCATCACTAAACAAGATACATGATGAATCTGGAGTATCATGCCTTAATGCCCACGTACAAAAGTTAACACGATTCTCAAAATCGTTTCCATGCAGCTCTTGATGGAGAGAGATGTGATAGGGATGAAACCTATGTCGATGGAGAATGCGCAGTACACTTTCCTGACCTATGCCACTTCCACGTGCGATTGTGCGGGAACTAATTTGCGAATCTACTGCAACGGCAGCCAAAACATTAATCTCTGCCTCTTCCCCAATCACTTGTTTGTTTCTGTTACATTTTCTAGGTGTTACAGTACCACTTTCACGTAATTGGTTGAAGAGGTTGATAAATAATTGCCGAGATGGTTGACGTCTATTGGGATACGTTTCTGCATACATCGTACAAGAACGAACTGCATTTTTCCTACACTCCCCATACACAATAAGAATGTCGACTTTTTCTGTATTAGTAAACCCCATCTTTCATTCACGACTTACTGCTTGAACTGTCACAAAACTAACGGACCAGAAAGTCTCAATGCAATCAATGAACAGAAAACACGATGCAAACAAACATAACAACATCGTACCTAGCAACTAAGCAGGTTGAATGGGACAAACAATTGTCGGGGTGGAAACTTCTCAAAATACGATTTCTCGTAAACCACTTGCACTAGAATCCTGCAACAAAGATCATTGACATTCTAATTTACCCTACCTTTATTCTGTTGATGTAACTAGGCATTGTTCCAATTAAAAACTTGCATGTTTGCTCAAAAAATACACTTTTTCAGTATTATTAAAATCTGTTTATAGGCTAAATGTATGAGCCCCTGACTACCAATTAATGCTGTGAAAACTGCACATCAATAGCACTTTCCATTTCCGAAATATTTGCGGTGCAAGTTTTAGGTGATTCGCCCTGTATAGTGTTTTAATAAAATCGTTAAGCTATTTTAGGAGGGGGGAATTTCTTGAAAATCTTTGTTACATCTTTGGAAGATGAACTCAAATTCCAAATTTGATATTTATCCAAAAGTATGATCAAGTAATGAACAATTGGAACCATTAATAACGGATATCTCAGAAATAGCTTATGCCACAAAAAACTTATTTAAAGTAAATTGTGTGTTTTAAAGAGATCTACATTTTTTGTGTAGTGTATTTTCGGCTATCGCTTAACGTTTAGCAGTTATACAAGATTATACAACATTTCTTTGAGCTGAAGTGAACTTCACACGCTATTCCCACAAAGTTCAAAATATACTTTAATTTGTCATGTAAATATCTTTAATATATTGCATTTTAATCAAAATCGTTAGTCATTTTTTAAAAAATAAAAAATTTCGAGAAGTGTTCCATGTAAAAGGTACTCTGGGTGAGGGGATTTTCTTGAAATATCTTCGTGTCGCATCTTTGAAATATACTGAACCTAAATACCAAGTTTGGTATTTATCCGAATTTTCGTTTTTGAGTTATGCTGTTCACTGACCAATAACAAAGGATATCTCGGAAATGGTCAATGCCAATTTTCTTTTTATTTCACATAAATTCTGTGCTTAAAGAGATCTACATTTTTTGTGCAGTACAATTTTGTCCATGTCTTAAAAGTCATTCAGAATGAAGAGATCTTCATAATCCCAGAAAATTCAAGATATACACCTTTTTGCTCTGCGAGTATCATAAACACACAATATTTTAATCAAAATCGTTAGAGCCATTTTTGAGAAAATAAAAAAAATCCATGTTTAGGATAGTTTGGGGTAGGGAATTATCTTGAAATTGTCATATCATATCTTTGGAAGGAACTGGTACAATAGGTATAAGTTTAATATTTCACCAAGTTTTCATTTTTTAGTTATGCTGTTTACGCGCGCGCGCAGACGCACACACATGCGCGCGAACTTTTTTCAAACATGCTTGTTTTAGTCAGAGAACCTCAAAACGTGTATTTCCAGTGAAGTCTCGATATAGAATGCAATACTTCCTCTACTTACTATAGGCAAGTAGTAAAGTAATACATAAGCACTGGTAAGCTTAGTTTGAGGAAGGGATGCACGAGTGTTTTTGGAGTAATTTTTGTTTGTAACTTTGTGTCACAGAGTTAATCTCTTTTATATTGCCCAATAATTCGTCAAAAGTGAGCTTTTTAAGAACATTAATTAGGGTTTGATAACCATATTATTTTTATATAAACTGGCTTTATTTTAATTATGGTTGTAATAAAGCTTACAGCTGCTGTATTTCTATTCTCCAAACACATTTAAAATGATGAACACCAATAAAAGATACATCAAAATTGTAAGAAGATTGTGCACACTTGTATTATTTGAGTTGCACATAACCCCTCCCCCCTAGATTCCTCAGTGCTTGTTGGTAATGAGAGCACGCCAAAGGGTTACGTAAAGTCTTGACCATAGCAGGATGTAACATCTGATCACAAACAGTTTGTCTGCTCGTGTGTGCCTTTTAAAGCATTTAGAATGCTGAAACTCAAGTGTTCGAACACCTGTTTTGGTACAAAAACTGTCTTATGCAACAAGAGTTACTTTCACGTAAGAGAATGCAAAAGAAGAGGAGTGGCATAGATACGCTCGTGACAGAACTGGTGATGGGTTTCATCTCATTTCCATGTTTCACATCTGTGTGGCATCAGCATCCAACCGAATCCTTAATGCATACCTATGTGATAAGTCCAACGTTGTTAGCATATTTGTTTGGTACTTTTGACAGTTTTAATATGTAAATTCATTATCATAAGGTATCAAATAGCTAAGAGTTTTATGTTTATTATTTATCCAAAATTAACTCTAAATATGTTAATGAAACATTTTTCTTTACATAGATATATGCGATTTAACTGGAAATAATTGTTTTGGAGTTTTCTGAATCCAAAAATACAATTTCTCAAAAAAGATCTGTGTATGTGTAGACAGAGAGGGAGGGAGAGAGAGAGAGAGTGTGTGTGTATGTATGTGTGTGAAGCATAATTCATAACTCAAAAACAAGTAGTCAGTGAATACCAATCTTCGTTATTTAAGTCCAGCATTTTTCAAGAATCAATACGAAGATTTTCAGGAATTACTCCCCCACCTCCTACAAATCTGTACATGAAAAAACTTTTATTTTCTCGAAAATTCTCTAAGGATTTCAGTTAAAATGACGCATATTTGCGACGTTGACATGAAAAATAAAATGTATACATCGAAATTTCTCTGAATAGCCTGTAAAGTTGCCTTCGCTCTTATTGGGTTTGTTGTATAACTGGTAAACCATAAGAGATAGATAAAAACATAATGCATCCACATAACGTAAACCTCATTAAAGAAAAGTAAGGGTGAAATTTGTTTAAAAATATTGTCCTTTATTGTCCTCATTCCTTTTTCTGTGCTTTCATTTCTTTCAACTATTCGAATACCATTATTTACAAGACTACAAGTAAGTGATTAATTTTTGCTTTCCGTAGCACCTATTCATAATAGAGAAAGTATTGCATTGCACAAAAAAATCGATACAAAGGTTTCACCGGACATACATGTAACATGTATGAGAGAGAGAGAGAGAGAGAGTGTGTGTGTACATCATAATTAAAACCGTAATTCGCATAAATACCAAATCATATTTAAATTCAGCATCTTCCAAAGATGAGAAACGAAGATTTCAAGAAAATCCCCCATCCCCAACTACATTTTCTCAAAAATGGCTCTAGCAATTTTCATTAAAATATTTGCTAACATACTTGCATGACAAATGATATATATTTTTTTTCTGCGAATTTTGAAGTTCTCTTCATTCTGATTTAATTACATATACCTTCGAGTAACTGGTAAATACACAAAATCCTACTACACAAAACATGTAGATCTCGTTAAAGCTTACACTTCATGCTTAACACTTTTTTGTGGCATTAACAATTTCCTAGATATTTGTTGTTATTAGTTTGAATTTTCAAACATTTATACCCTGTTTTGAAGTACGTCACAATTCAATTGCTTCTCGTGATTCCGTGGAAAGAGTATGGAATTTCAAAGCCAGCATATAGAGACCCGCTTTTTAAATTGTTGACTATCGCTTCAACCTCCTGTATCTCTTTTATACCTACAAGGAAATGTGTAATGTAACCATTTCTATAAATATTTATCTCGATTAACATCAAGTAGAGAGATAAATAACTGTGGTAAAATGGTTCATAGAAGATATGTACAAATAAACCATAACAAACACAAAAAGTCATCTGAATGTAAAATGGCATATTTTTAAAAAAGCGTCAACACTTTTAGCAGTAGGAATGAAGAAATGTTTGAAAGGTTGTGTTTCTTCTTTTTTTGTTTTCCTTTGGATCAGCTCGTTCTAGTTATGATTCAGAAATCTTGAATGTTGTTTCTGCATGTTGTAGGTAACTAAGCTTATTTACTTTTAATCATTTTGGGACAGACATGTAACGTGAACAGAAGAATGAATCACTTAATGGTATACTGGGGATTATTTGAAGTTGTAACGCGTGGAGAAAGTGGTCTGAGTGTTGACATAATGTCCACACTATGATTTGCTTTAAGAAATCTACTAACGAAACAAAAAATTGACACTTTGTTACAAGAAAAGCGTCATCTTATCATTGTATTCAAGCAAGAGAATTTTCGCAAGAAATACACAAGTAGCAGCGAGAAAAGGGAGACGGGGACATCGACGTAATATGCAAAACAGCAAAAACACGTGTAAATTTGAATTGTAATATGTGGGTCAGAGTAGCCTCCGTTGACTTTCACTTCCTTTCAATCGCTACTACAGTTCATTGCAGATTGTGGAATCTGTGTAGCTTTTATAACTGCAGATTAAGATATATCTGACATGATTGTCTGTAATTAACAAGTACCTACATATGCTACATGTTTCGAAAGTTTCTTCACTCCCAGTTAAATTAAGGGGGATTATACCAGTTTTACTCTCCATAAATTTACCTGTGATTGGTAGAGATCAAGTGTATTTCACTCCAAAATTCGGAGTAGAGATTTCGTCCAAAGTACACGTTTTGAGACTTCCTGAACCCCAAAAAACCTGTGTTACGAGCACATTATTTCTCTACCCTCCTTCGTATATTAGTGCGTAAAAAATTATTCTTACGAAAGCTTATTTTTCTATCATTTCATTTTAATCGAGATAAACCTATTACATATTTCATTATGCAGAGTGAGCCAAAGACTCCGAACCGCCTGCGCGGTGTTTTTCCTGTCCGCGTCCTCGACGCTCGTTACCGTCTGCCGCTGTCATAGAAAGGCGCGGATGAAACCATACAACATTTTTAAAATTACTTTTAAAGGCTTTACTTACCAACTTTACGAAAGGAGATGCTGAAACTGGCCACCATACATTTTTGGCACCTCCTTAGGAAACTATCCATCACTCGCCGTAGTTCACGCTGAGAAATTTCCTGGCGGATATTTTGTTTTAATTCTTCCAGGGCGTGTGGGTTTGTCTTGTACACTTTATGTTTTAAGTTACCGCAGAAGGATATTTTATGAACAATATTACCGGTTGTGCGGTGTTTTTCCACTGGGCGTGTGGAAATATGATAAAAACATGATAACGCACTGCTGTTATAAACAAAGTCACGCTGTTGAGGTTTTTCTGTGCAGTGTGAGGTGCAGTTTTGAGTTGACGTTGATGTGATTAGTTCAGTTATTACGAGTTATTTATTATTTTGCCCTGTACTTAGTCACAAAGTATATTATGGCTCAGTATATGTTTTCTACTGCACAGCGTGTATTTATTTATGATTCGTATGTGTTAACTAGGTCAGCTCGCCAAGTGAAAGTACGATTTGCAGAAAGATTTTCAGGTGTAAAAATTCCAGGCCGTACAACAATGCATGAACTTTACAGTAAATTTCAGGCCACAGGAAGTGTTCAGGCTAAGAAATCTAAAAGACGGCGTTCGGTTCTTACCGAAGAAACATTAGACAACATCGGTCATCGTTTGGAAAATTCCCCCCAAAAATTCCATGAT
This sequence comes from Deroplatys truncata, assembly GCA_030765065.1. Taxonomy (NCBI): domain Eukaryota; kingdom Metazoa; phylum Arthropoda; class Insecta; order Mantodea; family Mantidae; genus Deroplatys; species Deroplatys truncata. The sequence goes on along the minus strand of CM060987.1, from coordinate 169,024,276 downwards.
GGATAGTTTCCTAAAGAGGTGCCAAAAATGTATGGACCATGACGGTGGCCAGTTTCAGCATCTCCTTTCATAAAGTTGGTATGTGAAGCCTATAAAAGTAGTCTTAAAAATGTTGTATGGTTTCATCCGCGCCTTACTATGATAGCGGCAGACGGCAACGAGCGCCGAAGACGCGGACAGGAAAAACACCGCGCAGGCGGTTCGGAGTCGCTTAGCTCAACCTGTAGATACAAAGGGAATAGCAATAGTCACATGTTTAAGAACTAGACGCTATATGCTGGCCTTAAAATTCCATACTATTTCCATGACATCACCAAAAACAACTGAATGTCCACAAGACTTAAAACGAATGACAGAGTATAGAACAATGTTAACCATCAATAACGGATATCTTGGAAATGGCTTACGCCACAAAAAAGTTATTTGAAATAAAGTGTGTGTTTTAAAGATATCAATTTTTTGTGTGTATATAGTACGTTTTCATCTATCGCTTAACGTTTTCAGGTTACGCAAGATGTAAATGTCTTTAATATGTGGTGTTTACACAAAATCGTTAAGGCTATTTTTCAGCAAATCAAAAATTTCTAAAAATCTTCCATATAAAAGGTAGTTGGAGTGGGGGATTTTCTTGAAGACGTTTGTGTCGCATTTTGGAAGATACTGAACTTAAATACCAAGTTTGATATTTATCCGACTTTTCATTTTTGAGTTATGCTGTTCACAGACAGACATAGACAGACAGACACGAGCTTTTTCTAAACATTTTATTTATTATGGAGCCTCAAAACGTACATTTCCGGTGAAATCTGGATATCGAATTTTTGGGTGGAATACAATAAATTCTCTACCTACTATGTGCACTGTAGAGAAAGTAAAAAAGCATTTTTATAAAAAAGGCCCGTGTGTGTGCGCGTATGTGCGTGTTTCGTCACTATTTAATTTAATATTAAACTCACAGTCATGCCATTTTGTGACACTCGTTATCTTTCTCACTCCGACTTCGTGCGTTGAGTATTGTCGGACTTTACGGCGACAAGTATTAATAGAAGCTGCTCGGACCTTAGGCAAATCCAACTACGAAACTGGGAGAGGTTAAACCTCGTGTCCCTTACAATAGGAACCCTACATTAGAGGTTTTGGATTACGTTAAAGCTAGATAGCTTTATAATGTTAAGCAACTAGTGGACCAAAGATAATGTATAAAGATTTAAAACGTATCTACTGTAATTATCTGACATTACTAGACCATTTCAATAATTCTTTCACCGCTGAAAGATACTAACAGGATATTTACAGGTGTGTGTGTATATCTGTGTGTGTTTGGGTGTGAACAGCCTAGCTAGAAAAAGAAATAAAGGTTAAATAAGCACTCAACTTAGTATAGACATCTTAAAGGGATGCGACATTAACATTTCCAACACACACCCGCTAAGTACGTTTTAGATGGAAGATTTTTCGTCATTTTTGAGTTTCTCAAAAATGGGTCTAACAATTTTGATTAAAATACTATATGTTTAATACATTTATATTACTAATAACATGTATACATTGAATTTTCTGCGAATAGTCTGTGAAATCCTCTACATTCTGAATTAGTTTTGTATAGCTTGTTTAACCGGCAAAATATAAGAGATACAGAAAAATTTACCATTCACAAAAAGAAAGAAAAAAAAAATGTAAATCTCGTTAGAACAAAATCAATATTTTTCTATGGCATTAACCATTTCCCAGATGTTCGTTGCTATTGGTTTCAAATTTTTCAATACAGCACCACCCGGTTGTTTCTCGTGATGCCATAGAAGGAGTATGGACTTTCATTGTCAGCATGTGACAGCTCGCTTTTTAAATAAAGATTCGACTATCGCTTCACCCTCCTTTATCCCTCTTGTACCTACAACGACATAAACAATGAAACTATTTCTGCAAACGTTTATCTCGATTAACACGAAGTGGGCAGAAGAATAAGCTTTTGCAAGTAGAGATTGCACAAGAGATAAAAATAAACGATGGTGAGTAGAGAAAGAAATGAGAATGTAGCATATTAGATTATTTTATTTGTCAAAGAACCTCGATATTGAAGTTTTGACTGGATTACAGAGGTGTGAAAATTATTACACTCAAGCACATTTTATGGTAAAAGATTGTAATTTCTGAGTTTGAAAATAATTTACAAATACCTAATATCTAATCAGAACCTTATGTGAAACCTATCAACTATTTTGCACTGTGTATATGTATTTTTATCCAATAACAACAGTACAATTGTAATCTTCGAACCCAGGGCCTCAAAAATCTACACATAAAAATGGTATACATCACGGATCAAATTTCTAATATATAAGTTCCAGATATAATCTTAAAATTTCACAGACAATACTTAGATGAAGAATGATTGAAATCGATCGTCTAAAATCTATTTTTGGCAAACTTATTTCATTAAAGAAAAAATATTTCCTTCTCTCCAATGTTACAGGATAAAAAGTTGATACTATGGCTTTATTCTACTTTTTCATATAGGCAGTCACTTAATTCCGATTTGCGGAAAATCATATAAGTATTTTATCACACTATAGGTTCAATATCTTGGAGGGACAAGCTTGAGCAGTAAGTACCCAAAAATTTCCTTTGAGTCTAATAATTTTCACACCTCTGTACGATACTTATCTACCATAGCTAAGTTGTAAACAAAGTAAAAATATTGTATGTGAAGAACGACAAGGCGAGAATAGCGAAGATAGAGCGACACCAACAAGACAACACTAAAGTTCAGAGCAGCACGTGTACTGCATCCCTTGCTCCAGTTACCGCACTTTCGTGGCGACATGCAAATTACGTAACAGTTGATTGCCTTCGAGAAGGTTACATTACTACCATGATCGCACTTTCAGTTCCTGCCGGAAGTTATTCCGAAATGAGCGCCGGGGGACCTGTTCAGGGAAAGTGGTCAGCACTGGGTTCCCGTTCTTATCTTGAGGGAGGTCCAAGACTGGTTTAGTTACCGAATTTCCGTTAGCAACTTCTTGGTTCCTCCATATGTTGAACCCAGGATCTCTTCCAAGTGTTGCTGTTGTTGTTCAACAATGGCACTAGGGATTAATTGATCCCTCTGGCTTCCCAATATAAAGTCTGTAAATTATCACTTTTAAAGCCTTTGAATTTGGCAAGATGTTGTTTGTTCAGGATGACATCTTCTTCACAGAGAAGTGCACTTGGGTGTAGGTAGGCATCGTATCTTATAAGGTGTTCTGGGAGGCAATCGTGGTCAGTTGCCATCCTAAATAAGGCCACTGCAGTCTTCCTTGGCATTTTTTGTATATCTTTAATATTCTTATAATCTTTATCCTTTAATTTATCTTCATCAAGTCTCTGCTGTCTTTTGAAATGTTGTTTAATGTTATTTAATTTGTTTATTTATTTCTATTTGTCCTACAGGTTTTATTTGTTGTGTTGCACCTTTCTTTACTAATTGATCCGCATGTTCAATGCCCAGAAGTCCGACATGAGCTGGGATTCATTGTAGAGTGACATGATTTCTAGTTTCAATTGCTTTAATTAGGCTTCTTATTTCTTTAATATTTCTTGTTGTTGTTTTATTATTGCAATTTACTATCCCATCTATGGCTGATTTTGAGACATGCTTCTCTTCCAAGTGTGACCCGAGAGATTATGTAGCAACTTTATTTTTCACGTCACTTCCTGTTTTCCCTTTCCCACGAGCATCACCTCAACTTTTTCCCGCACTTAGATATCTTATTATTTTGTCAGAGGATTCGCACGTGCATAGAAAGTGTAGATTTGAACCATAAGATGAACAACATCTCCGCTTCCGGAAGTAGAGAATAGCTTTGCAGAAGGAGCAAACAGAACTATGAAGTGCAATGTATATCTTTAAGAGCATGAACAATTTCTAAATATTCACCTTTTTAAAATTGCAGAATAAAAATAAATCTTCGAGCATTGTAGAATCACGACCCAGTTACGGTTTGGCCTTTCTGCCCATTCAAATACTCAAACGTGACGATTAATTGGACATAAGTAGACGTGTGCAAATAGCGCGTTAAAACTTGATTTTTCTGTTATCTTTTCTTTCATGTTTGTTACTTTAAAATGTTTCCCATGATGCAATATTTCTTCAATTTCTATCAAATTTTCCGTTAATGTTATTTGAGGTGGAAGTAGAGAACTAAACAGTATTTTCTTCTTATTAAGTATGATTTTGGACTTGGGCTTTTAATACTTTACTACAATATGCTTTTATGTATTAAAATTCTTATATACATAATTGTTTTTCCAAGAAAAATTTTACGCTACAGAAAATTTAATATTTGATTGTAAAGAACTACATGCAACAAATATGTAAAAGCTTAATATTTTCATATTCTTATTACGTAGGACATTGCACATGAGACTCGCTTTCCATTGTGTGAAGATTTTTTGTATTCATAGGCCCATGAATATTTATTTTCTGCTATAATTGTCTTGATCAAATCTGATAAAAATGTCACAGCACGACACTGGTTTAGATGTCGGAAACATGTTTGTACAGCCACTCGCACTTGCTCGAAACTTACATGCATTCTGTATATATTTCGAGCCACGCTTTACCTACAACGAAACACCTACGTAATGAAACTGTTTCATCAATAGTCCTCCTCGATTAATATTAATTAGACAGAAGAATAAGCAATTGTATCAATTGTTTGTATAAGAATTGATAGGGAAAGTAATATAAATGTAACACATGCTTTTTCTTTCGTAATTCAGGGGACGTTAAAAACATGATTTATTGTGAAATCTTGAATTGTAGCATGGAATTCTCTCACAACGGCTGACGAAGACATACTGCACTTTTGCCTCTGGCTGTTTCGTGAATTGGAAAGGGCTGTCGTTTGGATACGATTCTGATTTAATTCATCACGATGTTAAGTTTAGTAACGATCAACGTGACCACTAAGAAATGAAAAAGATGAAGGGCTAGTCATGAACCCGTGTCACTCAGGACGTGCCAATTGCATTGCTTGTCATGTTGGAAGGCTTTCTCGTTTAGTTAATGGTGTACCGCAATTAATGTACGTCGCGGTCTAGAGACTGTCACTGATTTATCAGCTCATTACCTCCATCCTCGACTGCACACACGCGCGTTAAATCCTCCGACATCCGTCTTCCCACTTTGAAAATGCCACACTCTTCTACACAATAGCTTTCTAAATGGTTTTTCATAAGTAACGCATCATACCAACAAAACAAAATTAACTCAGGTTAAAAAAAATTCTGATGTGTTGCACTCACATGACTTTTCTACTCACTCATTTACAGATTATTCTTACAAAAGCTTATTCCTCTCTTCCCTTTTGTTTTTCGAGATAAACTTTCATTACACATTTCGTTGTAGATATAAGAAGGATGGCTTAGGTTAAACAATAGTCAGATTTTTTTTCCACCCAAAAATTCGATACCGAGGTTTCACCGAAATACATATTTTGAGGTGCCCTGAATCCAAATAAAGCATTTTTGGAAACATGTCCGTGTGTGTGTGTGTGTCTGTGAACAGCATAACTCAAAAACGAAAATTCGGATAAATACCGAACTTGGTATTTGAATTTAGCATCTTCAAGAAAATCCCCAACCCCAGACTACCCTTCACATGGAACATTTTTCGAAAATTTTGATTTTCTCAAAATGGCTCAAACGATGTTGTATAAAATGTCCATTTTATGGCAAATTAAATGTATATCTTGAATTTTCTGGGAATGTCCCCAAAAGTCCTTTTCATTCTGAATGATTTTCGCATAACTGGTAAACCGTAAGAGATACACAAAAGTTTTCTACACAAAAAATGTAGATCTCGTTAAAACACACAATTTGTCATATACTTTTTTTGTGGAGTGAACCATTCCCGAGATATTCCTTGCTATTTGTTTGAATTTTTCAATACTTGTACTTTTTCTGAAATGGGAATTCGTTATTCGTTTTTTTATGTCCTGGACATGCAAAGAGAATAGACACAGCAACCACCTCTTAAAACATTTGACTATCGCTTACAGCCTACCATATTCCTCTTGCACCTACAAGAAAATTAGCTATAAGGTAATTTATGCACATGTTTATGTGATTAACATGAAGTAGATGGAGAATACGCGCTTGTAAAAATAGTTTGTAGAGAAAGTCACGTGAGTGCAACACTTTAGATTTTTAAAAATGCTTTTTGTTTCACCACGAGAGAAAATGAATAGCGACTTACTACTTAAAAATATAAGTATTTGAAAATTAAACCAATTTTATTATAAATTGTTTCCTTTAACGAGACCTAAATGTTTTTGTGTAGTAAAATTTTGTCTAGCCCTTACGGTTTAACAGTTATACAAAAGACAATCAGAATGAAGACTTCAGAGGCTACTCCCAAAAAATTCACGACATAAATTTCATTACTCATACAAATATTTTAAACATATGGTATTTAAAGCAAAATCGTTGGTGTTTTTTTGAGGAAATAAAAAACAACGAACATTTTTACATGTAAAGGGTAGCCTATGGTGAGGGGATTTTCTTGAAAATATTCGTGTCGCATCCTTGAAAGATGCTTAACTTAAATACCAAGTTTGGTATTTATATGCCTTTTGGTTTTTTAGTTATGCTGTTTACAATACACACATGCGCGCGGACTTTTTTCTAAAAATATTTTGTTGGATTCAGGGAGCCTCAAAACAAGTACTTTCAATAAAATCTCCATATCGAATTTTAGAGTGGAATACTTACTTCACTTACTATAGTTACGTAGCAGAGAGTAAAAACACTGTTACGTCCTTATTTTGAAGTCTCTCGGACCTTCTTATATCTCTAGCATGTACATATTCTTTGGATTTTGTTTCTATTCCACTCACGGTTGAGGCAGTATTTTTAACACTTAAATAATTTCAGTCTAATTATATAATATATAATTCAATAACAGCACGCCTTAAAGCTATATGTGTATGTAACAATATATAAAAAGTGTATATTACAGTCATTGTAAATGTTTATATTATTGTATACATGTTCAATAAAGTTCTGTGAATATATTACGTAATTTAATAATGTAGGAGCTGTGAGAATAATAGGTTAAAAGTTGCTAACAATGAGGTAACCTTGAGGCAATAATAAATTTGAAAGTTTAAATGCTACTAGTCATTATTGGAGCAACAATAATGTAAATTTTGAGACAGTTTAATAAATAGCCAATCAACAACCAGAAAAAGCTTTAGTTAAATTAAGGTATTCTACTGGAGTAGGATTAGCCATAAAGAGATACGGAAATTTACAAATTTAGGCGGTAGAAATCAATTCAGTTGATTGTAGACAGTGCTCCTAACCGGACGCGAAATGAGTCCTCCAGAAGTTTAATACGTATTCAGTGTGAGACGAAAATACTTTACATGTTAAAAAGTGCAAGTAATTAATAAAATAATCTCACAGCTCTCTCTATATCAGTGAAGTGTTATTTAAATCGTGTCAAGGCTTAATAAAAGGAGTGAAGTAAAATTATAATCTGTGTAAGCCTACATTCTTCAGTCGGCCCACAACCCTGCAAAGAGAAACATGTCTCTAACAATAATACTGACCCAGCCGAGGCAAACATATATATATATATATATATATATATATATATATAATATTTAAAGAAACAGTCATATTACAAAGTTAATATTTTTAAACATTTTTTGGGAGGGACAAAGGTCACCGGAAAGTACATTTGGGACGAAGGCTACCGGAAAGCGGGTACTAACGTGCGGTTGCAAATACTCCAAGTTCGGCTCCCCAACAGTTGAAATATAATACAACTCTTTCAATACAACCTACTTTAAATTGACGCCCAAAACGTGGGGCCAATAACGTAGTTACTATCTACTTCATGGTTGCCTGTAAAATAGGCTGTTGATTTGAATGAATTTAATTGAAGAGGCACTTCTTGTGTATGTTTTCTGTCACCAACTCCTATCAATAGAATTTCAATCCTTCCAGTTTATGTTAAATCCATTGTTTTAAACCGATATAATAAATAAAACAGTTCTCTTCACGCAATTGTGTATTGTAATTTACGTGCTGAGAGCTACTCTTTGCGCATTCGAATGTGAATAGCTGCAACCCGAGGTTTACCGATGAAAGTTATTGCTGTATTTTTTCAGTAAAGCAAAAATGATGAAGTACAAACCTTTAAAAATCATCTTTATAAATTAAAAAGCAAGAAGCACATACTTTTGAACTTGTTTTCTAACGCAATTCGTGTTTTGCTTGCAAATTGTGTGATTAGTTTGTAAAAATACAAAATAGCTGGTCCCGTAGCTACGAAGGGAATTTTTCTCTAGCCAAGATTATTCCCTGTCCGCCCCAGAGTCTAGAAGTGTTAGTGTGTGTGATCTACTGTATAAAAAAATTCTGATGTGTTACACTCACATGACTTTCTCTACTCTTGTACAAACTATGTTTACAAACTCTTATTCTCCATCTATTTCATATTAATCGAGATAAACATTTGCAGAAACGATCTTTTGACATACAAAGAAAATTACATTTTACACATAGCGACCAGTTCTAAAAATATTTGACTATCGCTTAAGGCGTACTATGTTCCCCTTGTTTTGTAATTGCAAGGGTAATATAGAAATACAGTAGCCTTTAAGCATCGACATATATCTTAATAGCTGGTTGCTCGGTGCAGCACCATTCTCTTTGCCACAGATTAATACTCTTTGCATATCCAAGACAAAAAAATGAATAACGAATTCCAATTTGAGAAAATTATTGAAAAATTTAAGGGAATAGTAAGCAATATCTCGAAAATGGTTCACTCAACAACAAAAATGTATATGACATAAATTGTGTATTTTAACGCGATCTACATTTTTTGTGTAGTAAAATTTTGTCTATCTCTTATGGTTTACCAGTTATGCAAAAGTCGTTCACAATGAAGAATACTTTTGGAGACATTCCCAGAAAATTCAAGATATACATTTGATTTGTCATGAAAATATCTTTAACATATGATATTTTAATCAAACTCGTTAGAGCCATTTTTGAGAAAATTACAATTTTCGAAAAATGTTCCATGTAAAGGGTAATCTGCGGTGTGGGATTTTCTTGAAAACCTTCGTGTCGCATCTCTGGAAGATACTGAACCTAAATACCAAGTTTGGTGTTTATCCGACTATTCGTTTCTGAGTTATGCTGTTCACAGACACACACACGGACATGTTTCCAAAAATGCTCAAAACATGTATTTCCGGTGAAATCTCGGTTTCGAATTTTTGGGTGGAATACAATACTTCCCCTACTTACTATACGTGGTAGAGAATGTAAAAAAAAAACCAAAAACCAGAAGACCAATGACACAGTATACGAGTTAACACCATTGCCGTTAGGCAATATGTTCTCAAGGTAAACAGGTCATCGATATGATCATTGTACATAATTTAGGTCGGGATATAAATGAAACAATAAAAAAAAACCACAACATCGGAATTTGGTTTCAACATTTTTGAAAACCGCACTGCAATATTTTCCTGTAAAGAATTATAAAGCAGAAAATATAATTCTTTTCTTCAATTGTGACGAGTACACCTCTTTTTGTCTTCAAAGAGAAATACCTGAAAATCACTTTTGTATCCATTGGCTGAAGTGAGCATAAGAGCGAAAGCTAACTTACGTAAAAACAGGTTTCGAGAATCTAGCTTCACACTTCAGCAGTTTCACAGCTTCAAATAGATGCCCTCCTATTATACGCATTGGAAAACCCATCTTACCAGTATACACTTGACCCTAAACTCGGAAATTCCTCTAAACGGCTTCCTACTTTCTGCTGCAGCGTTAGTTAAATAACCGGAATTTCGGTGAAGATTCCTCAAGATATCATCAGGTAAGTGCGTGAACAGAATCTCTAAGGAAGTACTGAAATTAATTCCTGTCTGTGATACAAACAGTTACTCTATCTGCTGGCATACAGCTGTAAATAAATGCATTTCTCAATACTGGCACTTCAGGGTATTCGGTACTACAGGATGATTTATGAAGAACTGACACATTTCTTTCTTTAATTATTCTGTTCGAAATTCACTCAATGCCCCAATTTTAGCACCGAATTAAGCAGAATATTCTGGAGTTTCGATTGCCTGTCACTAGATCCGCAGATGTTCATGTTTTATTCGTAATTGTTAGTTTTATTGTCAGCAACTGTTTCTGAGATTTTGTTCTAGTCAGCGTGAAAATGGAGTACACATTAAATGAACGACTCTTCCTTGTAAAGTAATACTGGATTCAATTCAATTACAGCTACTCAAAGGGCATACCAGAGAGAATTTGGTGTTCGGAATCCTGTCCAAAAACTGGAACTGGTAAACAAATAGGAAACAACTGGATCTCTGGTGAGTGAAAAAGGCAAAACTCGTTCATCTAGCTTCATCAGCTAAAAAAATCATTAAGACTTTTGTCGCAGGAGACAGGGTACAGCTACTCAATGCGTCAGAAAGCTGTGAAAAGTGCAGGCCTAAAGCCGTATAGGATTACGGTTACCCATGAGTTAGAGGAACCAGATAAGGATAGACGACTGAATGACTGCAGAGTACCGACGGTTTTTCATGGAGTTTGCTGAGCAACTAGACGACGTAGAGCTAAGTCAAGGATATTTTCAGCAGGATGGCGCTACATACCATACATCAAATGAATCCATGGCATAACTGAAGTTTCTTTGACGACCGGATAATTTCCAAGAACCTGTGGCCACCGATATCTCCGGATTTGACATCGCTGGACTTTTTCTATGCAGTTACTTAAAAGACAGGGTTTACGCCACACGTCCCCAGACATTGGACGATCTGAAGTACAACATTACACAGGAGATTCAAGCTATTGACAACAGAGTCCTCCAACGAGTGGCCAGTAATATGGAACGGCGTGTTGAGTTGTGCCTTCTGCAGGATGGAGGACATTTTCAACATTTGCTATAGAGGTAAATAATCTCCCAAAATTCCTCTGCATTTCGGGTATAATAAATTGTCGCTAGCATAACTCGTTTTGAAACAACTAAAGAAATAAGTGTGTCAGTTCTTCATAAATCCCCTGTACATTTGCTAATTATTACAATTTTCAATCAATTTAAATTCTGTTTTTATCGCAAATTTGTGTGACATATTTATAATGGACCTATGCACCTAAATTTCCAAGGAAATAATTTTCAAAAAAACGAAAATTAAGCTGTCTGTGAAATTCCCAACATGTCAAAAAGTTGAAAAGTTTTAAACTTTCAAATGTTGTGTATTATCCCCAGAATAAAGTTCTTTACAATCAAAAGATTACAGTTTATTAAACTTATCTTATCCTGGAAAAATGGTAAAATATGTATCATTTTTAACTTCTAAAAAGCAGTCATGTATTCAGTTACTAAAACTTTATTACTAAAAACTATCCAAAACTGGATATCTATCATTATAGTTATTGAGAAGTTTTTCAAGCCTCCAACTTTTTGCCAAAAAAAGGCTCTTTGGATATATTCATGCACTTTCAGAGAACATATCTGAAAGTAACTGAACAGAAATTCCGTAATGGGGAGCAGGGAGCATTTTAAGGTGGCAAAAATGTAAGTAAATAAGATTAGGGGGAAAACAAGTTCTAAAATTTCACACACTATTTATACACACTTGTGCGCGTCCATTTAAACGTCACGTTTGTGCATTTGAATTACCAGAAAGGCAAAACCAAATTGGATCTTGATTCTAAAACATTTGAGTATTTTTTCAATGAACTTGAAAAAAAATCAGTACCCCTACAATAGGTACAAATAGGCAATATGAAAATGATTAGGTAAGATATAACTGGTATAAAATTCGTTTTAACATTGCTTTAACAAAAACGCAATGCCAACAGCATTGTATAACATTATGTAACACACCTATCTAAGAAGTTTAATGTTGTATGTACTATTACTGTTTAACATATTGTATTTTCATTGTAATCATGTTCTGCATTCTAAAGTAGTCGCGATATGACTTAAAGTTGAAACGACAATAAAGAATATATAATACTCGTAATAATAATAATAATAATAATAATAATAATAATAAAATGCCAACAGTTCGTTGTTGATCGAAACATGCGAAACGTGACATTGATGCCAATTAATGCACTGCCAGCAAAACTGCGCATGAAAGGCTTGTAAAATTAGAAAAGCCCGAAAGAGGTTTACAAACTCTTTGCTCTCGTAAAAGTTGGAGGCTTGAAAAACTTCTCAATAACTATAATGATAGATATCCAGTTTAAATCAATACAATCGTTCCATTCGATTCGCTTATTTCAAAATATACGACGTTGTACAAAAACTCAATTCTGAAAAGTTTGTAAGTGTTGAGTTTCGTAAAAACAATCCTCTAATAAAGGGTCTCTCAACAAGGGTGTCCTATCTTTATCATGTGATAGCTGCCGTTGTTATTGAGTTACAGCAGTGTTTTTTCCTTGTGGTAACAGTTGTTATTGACAAATAGCCATGGAACGTTACAGCATTCAGCAACGCGTAGAAATTGTGAAAATTTATTATTAAAATGGATCATCTGTTCGCCAAACCTTCCGTATATTGCGTGAAGTTTGCGGTGTGCATAATCGTCCATGCGAGAGAACGATTAGGCGTTTGATCGACAAATTTGAAGGAAGTGGTTCTGTCAGCGATCAAAGAACGCCTGTACGTAATCGACGTAAGCGCTCCAACGAAAACAGGCGCCGTTCGTGAGAGTGTACGCGAGAATGGAAACAAATCAATTGATCGTCGAGAGCAAGAATTGGGCTTTCGCCGACCACAACTTGGCGAATTCTGCATCTGGACTTGAAGTTTCACGCTTACAAAATGGTGTTAACGCAAGCACTAAAGCCCAACAACCATAGGTTGCGCCGTGTATTCGCTGACTGGGCTATGGAGCAATTGGAAGCTGACCCGGATTTTTGTCGAAAAATCATCTTCAGCGACGAAGCCCACTTTTGGATGGATGGTTGTGTTAACAAACAAAATTGCTGCTATTGGAGCAATCACAATCCAATGCAGATTCAAGAACGACCATTTCATCCCTAAAGGTTACTGTGTGGTGTGGACTTTGGTATGTTGGAATCATTGGTCCATATTTTTTCCAAGATGAAGATGGAGAAGCTCTTACTGTCAATGGAGAAAGATACCGGGCTCTTATAAGGGACTATTTTTGGCCTCAGTTGGATGGTATGGATCTCAGAAACATCTTGGTCCAGCAAGATGGTGCCACATGTCATAATGATCTCGAAACAATCGATCTTTTGTAGGAGAAGTTCAGAGATTTCTTCATTTCCCGTGGTGGTGATGTTAACTGCCCCCCGAGGTCATGCGATTTAACGCCGTTGGATTACTTCTTGTGGGGTTATGTTGAATCTCCAGTTTATGTCAACAAGCCAGAAACAATAAATGATCTTATGAATAACATCACGTGTTATTCGTGAAGTTGGATCTAATTTAAGTTCTTCTGTCATTGAAAATTGGGTCAACCGTATATGCGCAACCCAACGAAGTCGCGGCGGTCGCTTAACTGATGTTCTCTTCCAAACGTAATGACATTAATTATGTTCCAAAATAAAAAAATAAATAAACCTCTATCATTTATAGAACGTGTTTTATTTAAGTTCAAAGATAGGACACTTATTGAAAGACCCTTTATAACCCCAAATTCGATAGCTATTTCGGTTAAGTAAGCTCATGCATCCCCGCTGTGTTATGCCCGTTACTCTGCTATAAAACTTTCCTCGCCTGTGTTAATTATGCGTCAGCAGTGTGTTGTTCGGGGTTGCACAGGTGCATTATGTAAGAGGTTGAACGTAAGAACATGGAACAACTCATGCAAGTGTGGGCAGCAGGCTATTATTTTCGCTGAGACCAGATTTGTGGAATACTGTAAAGTTGTATTTAAGAGGTTGAAATTCTTAGTATGGATAGCGGTTTACGGTAGCCTATAATATTCCCTGAGATCTGTAATGTAATTGCACAAATTTGTGTCGCCCACTTCTGTGGATGGGGGTAGCGTGTCTGCCTCACATTCAAGAGATCCCGAGTTCGAATCTCGCTTAGAATGAGTTACCCGGATAACGTTTCTTTCCGGGGTTTTCCCTTATCCTAAAAATATGAATTTCGGGAACCTTTAAGCTCTATGGACTCCGGGCTCACTTGAGCATCATTTCATTTATTCATCGTTCGATATGACCCAGCCTGTTAAGGGATGTTAGCTTAAGAAAGTTGTGTCCCGATTGGCCAGTCGGTGCAGTTTTATACATAAGAGGGATTGAAAATGAAGTTTGAAAGTTTTGGAAGACATAAGGCAGGGCTACCACTGCAGGGGCACGGTTTAATTCATCACCCTGTTTTTGGTTCTTCGGTTTGCCTACCGTTCAAGAAGCTTATGTGTTGCCGTTAAGTCCGACGAACCCAACACATGAAGCTGGAGGGAGAAAGGAGGAGAGTGGCACCATCACAAAATGATATAAAGTATAATCATATAAAGCATGATATAAAGAAACTGTAATTTTTGTCAGATCCTATAATTCTGGTGTTTTGTCCAGGTAGGTTATACGTTTGGACGTCTACATTAGGGGTAGAAAATAAGAAAAATCTTATTTTTTGGAAAATGTAAGGTATGTTATTGAAGATTATAATAAGGCAGCTTTTTTGAAGCTGGCGAGTGCCTACAATTTTCGCTGCGAACTAAGGCGTAATGTCAAACTCCTGTCCAGATTGTTCAAATGGTGCAGATTTGTACGTAAGGTGTTCAAAATATGGGAAGGGGTAGTTTTTGAAAGTAGTAAGACAGTCTATAATTTTTGCCGAGTCTTATGACACAAGTACACAAATTTGTGACTCGGTTGGGCAATAATTTTATATTTAATAGGGGTGAAAATAAACGTTAAGAGCAGGTTTTAACGACATTTTAAAAATATATACATTTTAGCCTGATGTCCAGAGAAATCACATATTAAATGTTGGCTCAACCGGATCATTAGTATGTCACAAATATTGAGCTCATACGTCGTATGCGGCCTTTGGGAAGTTCACTTCCTAAAGTTACTCTTGTGAGTACCAAGTGTTTCTGATACAGTATGTGTATTTTCGACATCGTAACATACACACACACACACACACACACACACACACACACACACACGGACTCTCCGTTATAGATTACTGAGTGAATTGACACCAACAGATAAACTTGAAGAAATTTTTCTTTAATTCAGATTTTGTATTTGTCTTTCATTATCAGATATTTCGGTGTTGATGGGGGAGGCGATAAAAATATTCGCAGCCCAGGGAATACAAAACAGCAAAACTTTGAAACCCCTAGTATAGAGCTTTCCTCCAGGAACGTAGCTATCATAAATCATCAGTACACGACCAAGCGAAGTCGAGAAAGTTGGGAACATTTTATGATGCCGTATTTCCAATGGCGTTTCCTCTTCCGAAAGACGATTCGCAAGCGGCAAACCACTTTGTTTCCTATCGCATACTTACAACAAGGCGTGGACTTCCACCGTTACCGTTATACGGATCTTAGCTATGCAAGCGATTACCGTTTCCAAGTAATTCGTATAATAGTAACATGTACGCCAGAAGATTAGATCATTACCTACTTTGTTTATCATTAACTGCGTTCGTAGCGTAACTGAGCTACAAAATGAGAGTTTATAACCGACATCACTCATATACTTAATACATACTCCTTCTCGTCTCTGCCCCTAATACCACACTAAAACAATCTTATGTGCAACACTCACAGGATGTTATTATAAGTAATCTAACAAGAGGTTGTATTATTCTGAAAAGATTGCGAGCGACACCAAGTCACGAACGATTTTGTCTAATGAATAACAATGCCTACCTCGCGTTACATTTGGTTTGACTATTTCAGCGAATGATGCAAGAGCAGAAGCTAAAAATATATTTAAAAACTAACTACTTAATAAATATATTAAATAACTTTAGTTGTGTTACTCGCAGAACATGAGAAAGCAGCTGCAGTGAACAAAATTTAATGGCGAACTTTAGGACGTACAATTATTAAGCACCCAATTATTAAAACTTAAAAGTTGATGGAATTTCTTTGTTCAAACAACAGACGTACTGTTATTGGAGATGTAGGTGGAAGATGTTGTGTACATTTTCTTGTGGACTGTGGATTCTGCAATTTGTTGATTATTCTCGAATGGTACTGTTCATTAATTCTGTTGCTGTACCGATAGTTTAGTCAAAGACGTTATATACGGAGATACGTTTCATTGCTAATTTTAACTTGAAACCGGCATATGAATTTGTGTTGGCAACACGGAATGGAAGCCTTAGATTTTCAGCAAGCCGTTGATTAACATCTAAATAGTCAACTTAATTTCACGCTACCTGTTTATCACGATTAAATATTTCCCACAACAGGTTTCAAAGCACATCTTGTTCTGCATGCACAGAAACACACAGTAAAGTAAAAAGACAATTAATTTATTAAAAATCGCGTCGATGTTACTTTTGATATTACACACCGTAGTCATGAGAAATGAAACGAACACATAGCATTTCAAAGAATAATGTTTAAAGCATTGGAAAATGCATTTTCGAAATGGTTAATGCATCATTAACATCTAGAGGAAGTATTCTAAACCACCCAAAAATTTGATATCTATATTTCATCAGAAATGCAAGTTTTGAGGCTCCCTAAATCCACAGAAATATATCTTCATCTAAAATTCCGAGTGTAACTCCAAAACTAACACTAACGTGGCATTTAAGTTCAGCATCAACAAAATATGAGACGAAGATTTTCAATAAAATCCCCCCACAAACTACCCTTTGCATAGAAAATGTGTATTGAATTTTCTGGGAATACTATGTGTTCAGAATAAACTTTGTATTATTTTGTATTGCTGGTAAACCGTAAGAGAGAGACAAAAACTTACTTCATACATGTGTGGGAAGATAGAGCACGCAATTTATTTCAAATTTGTTCATGACATTAACCATTTCCGAGATATTCCTTGATATTAGTTTAAAATTTCTAGTAATGTATCATACAAGTTTTGAAGTAGTGTGGCACTATTCTTAGTTTCTCGAGAGAGAATATGGATTTTCAAAGACAACATAGCGACCAAACCTTTAAAAGTTTCACTATCACTTCAGTCTCCTGCTCATATTAATCGAGATAAACATTTGCAGAAATGGTTTCATTGTACATTTGGTTGTAGGTACAAGGGGCTGAAGCGAGTCAAAATTTTAAATAGCGGGTCGATATAGTGGAAGGGGGATTAAGAGCTTTTTCATATGAAGATTATTTTATATAGTGACTGAAAACTATTACATATCCTATGAGCTATCCCATATAAAGTATTATAGGATAGCACAAACAGAAATAACATGATTGAGTGTCAAAACCTAGTACAAAGGTTTAAACAAATTGTTGCAAATGAGCACTCTTGTATACATGGGCGGGTAAGAGTAAGTATTAGAAGTTGTCACAAATGTATGGCCCATTGTCCTCATATCCTGAACATTCTTCGTGCGACCATTCCTCACATTTGCCAAATTGCATCTGGTTGTCGTCAAAAGTCTCTCCACAGCTCGGGCAGTATGTTTCAACGTATTTCTAATCGAACTAGAGACTCTTGTTTTACAAAGCAGCACGATGGCCATAAGTAAATTATTATTTTTTATACGGACAGCTGAACTACGCTATCTTATGGATATCATAAAACCATAGTTACAGCCTTTAATCTCTTTCTTAAAGCGCATTCGTTGACAACCAGGGAACGAGGCAGTTACATTTTGGGTTTCGCTTCTTCAATCAGACATTTAGCACACTGGATATTCTCTTCTGTGAAAATTAATCTTCTTTCCGATTTCCATTCATGCGTTCCGATGTTTTAAATCTGTAATAATAACGTCCCGTGTCTCTGTTCAAAAAGAATGCTATAAGTATTTAATTATTTATTCTTAAACTAATTTGATATTAAGTAAAATGTATTTTCAAAGCATTAAAATAATCATAGTAGAAGAAAATAGCAGAGTATAAATATATTAAAGGATAATAAGCAATAAAATATACTACTAGCTAAGAGTATGCAGTCCAAAAAAAGAATTTTTAGAAAAATGTCTATGTGGTGTGTGTCTGTAAACAGTATAACTCAAAAACGAAAAGTCAGATAAAAACCAAACTTGGTATTTGGGTTCAGTATCTTCCAAAGATACGACTAAGACCTTCAAGAAAATCCCAGCACCTCAAACTACCCTTTACATGGAACATGTTTCAAATGCTCGATTTTCTAAAAAAATATGTCTCTAAGGATTTTGATTAAAATATTATATAAGAAAGATATTTACAAGACAAAATAAAATTTATATCTTGAATTTTCTGGGAATAGCCTATGAATTCCTCGTCATTCAGAAGGAATTTTGTATAATCTTGTGTAACTGGTAAACGTTAAGACGAAAATGTACTACACAAAAAATGTAGATCTCTTTAAAACACACAATTTATTTCCCATGTTTTTTTTTTGTGGCGTAAGCCGTTTCTGAGATATCCGTTATTAAAGGTACGAATTGTTCTTTCTTTGTCATTCTCTTAAAGTCTTTTCAACAACCACATGTTTCTCGCGATGTCATGGAAACAGTATGGAATTTTAAGGTCAGCATATAGCACCCAGCTCTTAAACATTTGACTGTCGCTGTTATCTTTGTATCTATAATGAAATGTGCAATGTAGCTATTTCTGCAAAGGTTTATTTGGATTAAAATGTAGTAGATAGAAAATAATAAGCTTCATTAAGAATAGTTTGTATACCCACTGATAAACGACAGAAGGTAGAGAATATCATGTATAAATGTGTCACATCAGGTTTTTTATAATATAATTGCTAGAAAACTTCACTTACTTGTTATGCGGAGTAAAAAATGAACAAAGAACAAATCTTCTACTGCGCCTTACACGCTGCCTACACTTTAAACAATGCCGGTAGATTTTCACTATATGTACCAGTACGTAAAAACGTAACACAGTACTCTTACCCCCCCCCCCACTTTATCTGGCTTTGGAATTATCTTTGCATGACCACGAGAAACAACTGAATGGCACTTCAAGAAAATATCACGCATCTGAAAACTCAAACCAATTACGAGTGTCTAGTAGACGCTTAATGCCACAACCATTACATAAATTGTGTGATTTAGCGAGACATACTTACATTTTTAGTGAGTAAGCTTTTGTCCCTCTCTTATGGTTTACCAATTATACAGAATTATACAAAAGTAACTCACGGTGAAGTGGACTTTACAAGCTATTCAGAGAAAATTCAAGATATATAATGTAATCCAAATATCTAAAACATTTGGTATTTTAATTAAAAGCGTTAGTCATCTTTGAGAATACAAAAAATGACGAAAAATTGTCCATGTAGCAGTTTGGGGGAGACTGAACAGAGTTTGGTATGTATCTGAAATTTCGTTTTGTGAGTTATTTTGTACACGGACACAGATATACACATACGAGTATGTCTTTAGCAAAAACAATTTGGGTGAGGGCTTATTCGACCTCAAAGGTATATTTCCGATATTGAAATTTGGGGTGGAATAGAATATTTACTGTAGATAAGTAGTAGAGGAAGTAAAAATGAGAAATTTCTCTCACTTAATATGCGTAATAGAATTTTTTTAAATGAGGACGAATACTTTATGGAGTCGCTGTATGCAAGAATTAGAACAGTTCAGTGATGATGTAAAATAAATTTATGTTCAGCTAAAGTTTTGAAATAGTATATTGTGATACGAGTGTGGGAGTGCATTATTACAGAATCGAGGAATGGTTTGAAAAGACGAGACGAAGTCGTGTGTGTTTTATTTATTTATTTATCATTATTTTTTAAATTCCATTATACCCCGCCTGCAACTGCAATGGTCTTATCGGCGGCCTTTCGTTTGGAATATATTATTGTCTATAGGCAATGGTGTTAACTTCTACTTGCTTGTCTTTGGATTTCTGGTAAACTTTGGGATTTATTCGTTAAAGCTCTCTCTCTCTCTCTCTCTCTCTCTCTCTCTCTCTCTCTCACACACACACACACACGCACACACACACACAGACACACACACACACATTCACACTTCCATACTATGGGAGAGGATAGGGAATAATTTTGGCTAGAGAAAAATTCCCACCGAACCTGAGATCCCCCGCAGCAGGCAGGTGCTCTACCGACTGAATTACGGGGCCAGCCATGAGTGTTTTATTATTTTAAACGAATTATTAATAAAATACAATATTTAATGAACTCACCCATCGTCACCTCGAATTTCCGCTAACGCAATGCTGACAAATCAACAGCTATAACCAATAAGACGTTTTAACTTGTACCTAATTTAAGAGGCTTTGAGTCAAACTGTATATTGGTTGATGCCGTGATTTAAATGGGGTTGTTTGAAAATAATAATATAGACGATAATAGAGGGTCAGTATTTCAAAAAGAGTTTGAAGTCGGGAATGTTGAAGAAGCATGGCAAATTCTGTTGTATTTTGGTTGGTGGTGTATATTTAAAGACGCCTTGGAACCTAAGGTTCAATTAGCTCCTGATTTCTACAATGCGGTAATATTTAACTAAGTAAACTAGGGAAGAAAAACTGACATTTAAATTTTCATTTTATATGCTCTTGTATGCTGTAATACAATTTTAAATACTTCAGCTGGATCATAATTAATAACATTACTGATTCTATAATCACTAGTGTTATGCAATCACTACAGAACCAGGAAGGCCTATTTCGTACATTGACAGCAATAGTCGTAGATTTTCAGTATTATGGTTGACATATCCAAAGAGATAATGATCGAAGTTACCTAGCTGGCACAATCACAGAGCAGAGAGTCTCTGTTAGAAATCTTATGCAAAAAAATCTGTTGTGTTACACTCACATGACTTTCTCTACTCTTGTACAAACTATTTTTACAAACGCTTATTCTCCATATGCTTCATGTTAATCGAGATGTTAATCTAATTGCTAATTTTATTGTAGATGCAAGGGGAATATGGTAGGTTTTAAGCGATAGTCAAATGTTTTAAGAGCTGGTTGCTATGTGGCGCATTCCATTCTCTTTGCATGTCCAGGACATAAAAAAAATGAATAACGAATTTGAGAAAAAGTGTATTGGAAAATTTAAGGGAATAACAAGCAATATCTCGAAAATGGTTCACTCAACAAAAAAAATGTATATGACATAAATTGTGTATTTTAACGCGATCTACATTTTTTGTGTAGTAAAATTTTGTCTATCTCTTATGGTTTACCAGTTATGAAAAAGTCGTTCACAATGAAGAATACTTTTGGAGACATTCCCAGAAAATTCAAGATATACATTTTATTTGTTATGAAAATATCTTCAACATGTGATATTTTAATCAAAATCGTTAGAGCCATTTTTGAGAAAATAAAAATTTTCGAAAAATGTTCCATGTAAAGGGTAATCTGGGATGGGGGATTTTCTTGAAAACCTTCGTGTCGCATCTCTGGAAGTTACTAAACCTAAATACCAAGTTTGGTGTTTATCCGACTGTTCGTTTTTGAGTTATGCTGTTCACAGACACACACAAGGATATGTTTCCAAAAAGGCTTGTTTTGGATTCAGGGGGTCTCAAAACATGCATTTCCGGTGAAATCTCGGTATCGAATTTTTGGGTGGAATACAATACTTCCCCTACTTACTATACGTAGTAGAGAAAATAAAAAGTGGACATATGTGCGATTCCCTGCCTCACTCTTGAAGACATACAAATATCCTGGAATCAATTGTTCTTCCACACAAGCCGTGTGTTGGACCAGGTTGGAAGGGTGGAATCAGAGGACTGAAAAATTCAAAGCCATAGCCGGGATTTGAGCCACGGATCTCCCGGTCTCCGTCCGGTTGCACTGAACTACCATGGCAACATGCCGGTACGACATTAAATTCCCCAAATGATTCGCATTTTTCCCGGTAAACCACAAGGAGATCTCAAATTGTATTGAGATGACATATCCCAATGGCGACTTACAATGCTGTAAGTACTTTTAAGTCCCGGGCTTCAGAGTTTCGACCAACCGGCATGTTGCCATGGTAGCTCAGTGGTTAGAGCTATCGGAAGGAGACCGGGAGATCATGGTTCAAATCCCGGCTATGGCTTTGAATTTTTCAGTCGTCTGATTTTACCTTTTCATGCATATATCTTGTTTGTCAATCTTGATGGATTTCAAACATGGGATATTTTACTGCTTTGGGTTGGTGCAGTAGCTATCCAGTTAAGATAAATTTCATCCATTATTAAGTTACTTCGTTAACAGGTAACTGGATATTGGAAATTATTCTTGAATAAAATTAGATTTAGTTTTATTTATGGACGCTCTTCAACTACTATGGTCCTTAGCGTCCGATTCTATATTGGCGTGAAAGACCGGTAATTTTTCTCAGAGGCCTCTTTATTAGGCTTGAGGTTCTTTTACGTGCCGTAAATCTACGACACGGGACCACCGGCTTTACTACCCTTCCAAAGGAAGCCATGCCAAGGAATTTTACGCCCGAAAAAATCCATCGCCCTCCGCCGGGAACTAGAGGCTAGCGCGGTACCACTAATCCACGGAGGACGATATTCTTGAATATCTTGCATTTTTTTTAATATGTCCACTCCGTCGTTTCCTGGAATGTTTGAGTAACCAGGGATCAATAACTTTTATACAAATGCCTTCATTATGTGGTTTGTAAATAAAACATATTATTTCGGATTCTAAGAGGTTCAATTATTTCAAAGATCCAAATTTCATTGTTACAAAGTACACTTTTAGCATATGCGAATACGGTATTACTTTTCGATTTTTCCTTTGTATTTTAAAAATGGCAGCTCTAATACCAACGTCAGAAGAATAAATCAAACAACGATGGTCTAGCTGTATTTACCTGTGGAGAATAAGATTTTGATACCAAAATGCAGCTCCGACTCCACGTGAATTATGTAGGTAGGTATATGGTATGTTATTTTAGCCATTAAAGTTTTTTTGGTTGACATGGGTTTCCTTGAAAACGAATTCTTCTGTTGAAATTCCAAATTTTCTTCGGTGTAAATATAATCGGAAGACGTAGAAAACACGCAATCATGCGAACATAGTATTTGCAGTGGTGATTCCTTTAATTTGATACGAGCTCCATCTACATTGGAACTGTGCCATTTTTACCCTAACTAAATTATCTCATCAAAGTCAACTGGTTGAATTGGTTGGCCAGGTAACATCTACGGAAAACAAAGTATCACAGCTCATTGAGTAACATTCTGGTTTGGGGAACTTTCACAGCAAAAGGTGAGCCAGAGGATCTGAAATTGATGTTGCCCCAGTTACACATTACTTACATAAGACAAACATTTAGTGTCGCGCAGATATGTAATTGATACAGTTTTTGGCGAGACCTTTCACTTCACCATTTGGAGCACAGTTATACAGGCCAGTTGCTTCATACACAGGTGGCTGCCGTAAAGGACCATAATGGACGGAAATGGAGAAAGTGGCTGGCGGAACTCCGCGTCTTGCGATTACTGTACCTCCATGACGAAAACATACAGGAACTAGCATTCCTCTCGATGACAAATAAGGGTCAAGAGATTTGAGTGAGTGTCCCGGATTACACCTGCAGCTGATTCACGTGGAGGAAATCCTCGAGAATGGTCAACGGTTGCCTTGAACGTGAAGAAGTTGGTCTCTGTCACACTGTGTGTGACCTTCATGCTCGAAGGGGTTTCATGGTTAACGAGAGAGCTCCAAACGCCTACATCTTCTTCTGCGAGGGTTTGGGTTCTCGGCCACACCGCAGATCTGTGTGAGGAAACTTCCCGATGGATATAAACCCACCTCTTAAATCATTAAAGTAGCAGTTTAAGTAACTTATCAGTGGTTCAGTCAGAAGTGAATCTGGGAGGGCTTCTAGCAATTTTAGGTGGCGCGGAAGTAAACTTTTCACATTTTTCAAGTGCCCCAACTTTTTTCTCTGCAATGCACGTGAGGAATCTAACACACTCGGGTATAACCGGACCAATGTAATACACGAGCGACAGACACGCTTTATGTACTTTAGTTTTTACTAGGAGAGAGAGGCAGCGGTTAGAAGTCACTTGTTCAATAAAACACCGTCTAACACAAGTTGACAACCGTATATTAGTTTGTACTCTTACAACATTTT
This sequence comes from Deroplatys truncata, assembly GCA_030765065.1. Classification (NCBI taxonomy): domain Eukaryota; kingdom Metazoa; phylum Arthropoda; class Insecta; order Mantodea; family Mantidae; genus Deroplatys; species Deroplatys truncata. The sequence goes on along the minus strand of CM060987.1, from coordinate 169,000,027 downwards.
AGCACGTATTTTTACTTTCTCTACTAATTAACTATTGTAAACAGAGAAAGTTTTGAGACACTCTATCGAAATTTCAGCGAAAATACATGCTTTTTTGTACCCTGAATAAAAAAAAGTCCCGTGTATGTCTGTGAGAAACATAATTCAAAAACGAAAAGTTGAATAAATAACAAACTTGGTATTTAAGTTCAGCATCTTCCGCTGAAGATTTAAAAAAATTCCCTCTACACCATACTATCCTTTAGTTGGAAAAAACTTTCCTTATTTATTATTTTCTCAAAAATCGCTCTATCATATGTTTAAGACAAATTAATAAAATGCATATCTCGAGTTTTCGGCCAGCCTGTGAAGTCCTCTTCATTTGAATGAATTGTATATAATCTTGTATAACTGGTAAACCACAAGGCATAGAAAAGCTTGCTACAGAAAAAATATAGATTTGCTAAAATCACACTATTTATTTCAAATGCCCTTTTTGTGGCATCAGCCGTTTCCGAGATATCTGTTATTAGTTTGAATTTTCGAATACTGTCATCTTTTGAAGTGCCGTCCCCATTCGGTTGTTTCTCGCTTTATCATGCAAAAAGTATGAAATTCCACAGCCAACATATAGCGGCCGGCGTTTTAAACATTTGACTATCGTTTCAGAAATATGTAAAGGAACATTGCAAATGTTTATCTTGATTAATTTGAAGTAGATAGAAGTTAAGCTCTTGTAAGAATAGTTTGTAGAGACCTTTTGATAGTGACTAGACAAAGCTCTTTTGTAAGAAACCACCTACAAACACCTCAAATGGGAATCACTTATCTTTAGTACATTGGGATGATGCACATTAAACACGGAAGAGAATAGGATCCTTTTATAGTCATTCAAACTCGCGTTCCGAACCAACACTGTGTTCCTCTTCTGTTTGTAATACAAACATAATGATATTGTGTAAGCAGTGAGCGGGAAAAGAAATTCTAAGAAGAATTTAATCGCCTGACGTAACAGAATCGTATTTCAAGAGCTCATGGGTCAGATTCTGTTTCCACGATAGACTGCCATAATAAATAGCCTGCACCTGCAGAATTAGACCTCTTTGATATTTAATAATACCAAAAGAATTAATCACTTGAAATAGGTCGGTATCTCGGGTTGCCTAATCCTGAATACACGTTTAAGGACCTAGGATCGTGATGCAGATATGCCGCCAGTAGGTCTCCACGCTCCACAGGATGACCAAATTACCGTAACCACACGCCCTCTCGATATCAGAGACGCACGCGGCCTGCATTTGTTTATCCCCGTGTTCGTGGCTATCTATCCTGAAGGTTGTGATTTAGTGCTTATAGCATTTGCATCTTAGACATTCTGGGAGTTCGTTACCTAACCTCTGTAGTCCTTTCGAACAGCAGAACTAAAAAAAATTGGCAAAATTGGCATTAAGTTCAGATCTTCCGAAGATGCGACAAAAACATCAGAAAAACGCACCCAACACAAACTACCCTTTACATGGATATTTTTCGTTATTTTTGTATTTCGTCAAAATTGTCCATAACGATTTTGATTTAAATAGCATTTGTTTAAGGCATTTACATGAGCTGAATCTTGCATTTTTCTCATAGCCTGTGAAATATTCTTAATTAAAATTCATTAACCTTTTCGGAGATACCCATTGCTATTGGTTTGAATAATCTATTACCTTATATATTTTTAGTTTGAAGTGCATCGCGATGTCATGCAAAGAGTATGGAACTTCAAAGTCAATATACAGGGTTAAGGAACAGACTTTACATATTTATTTCTAATGAACGGCAATAGATGGCGATACATGTGATACATCACTGAATAAAGAAAAGTCCAAAATTTTATTTTATATGTTCAAAATGAGCACCATTTGTTATGCGAGAATGGCTAGTGCTTTTCCATTTGCATACGAAACTATCTTCTACGAATTTATTGTATCAATTGTAAATTTTTTATGGCGAGATGATTCTTTGTTGAGCTTACAACAAAATGCACGCTGCAATGAAACAATGGATTCACTCTTTGCATAATGCAGCCACAAAACTACTTTTCCTGTGGCATCGCCATTTTCTCGTATACAAACGCAGCGCCGCTATAGGCACAGAATGGAACCAATAGGTGGGGCTTAAAACTTTGAACTTTTCTCTATTTAATGATGTGTCGTATGTGTCACTATCTATTGTCGTTCATTAATAATGAATATTTAAAATCTGTTCCTTCTTTTTGATTAAACCTGTATATTCGCTGTATTCGCTTTTTTAAAGATTTGAATTTCAGCCTCTAAAACGAAATTTGTAATGAAACTATATCTGCAAACGCTTATCTCGATTAATATAAAATAGAAAACTAAGCTTTTGTAAGAAAAGTTTATAGAAGAAACAAAAATAAACGATATTGGGTAGAGAAATTCCTGTGAAAATAACACATCTAATTCTTAAAAACAGGTCTTGTGTAGGTGTGCGCACGTTCGTCTTTAAATCATGATTCAACAACAATGAATAAATAGCAAACTTCACAATTAAGTTTAGCATCTTCCAAGGATGCGACAGGATCGAGAAAATTCTCTCATCTCAAATTGTAGTTTACAAGTCCCCCTCCTTATTTCTGATTTTCTCAAGAATGGCTATAACACGTTTGAATAAAATTCCTTGCGTTTTAAGATATTTACGAGATTAATAAAATGTATATCTTGAATTTTGTGCGAATAGTCTCTGAAGTCCTCTGATTGAAATGTGTAAAAGTTTGCATACCTGGGAAATTATGAGAGGTAGGTAAAAATGTACAGCTCATTAAAATACAGAATTTGCGTCAATTCCTTATGTAAGAGTGGCCGTTTTTTCGTCGTTTCCCTCAATCGCCAAGGGTTGGATTATTAATACCCCGACCTTAGGCCTAAAACAACAGTAAACATGAAGATGCTAATAGCAAATGCTCTACCATATATCCAAGATAAGGAAAGTAATTATACTGGACGGTACTCTAATGCCATTTGCCCAGCAAGTGTAGAAGCCGATACAGTTGCCTAGCACTAAGGCATCTGTGGACATGTGACGAAGCAAGATGGTATGGTATACAGGGATAAGACCTAGTAGCTAACATGTCCGCCACACAACAAAGCAAGTGGTATCTCCAACCAGATCCGTCGCGATATGACCAGTGACGTAAAATAAACAGAGAGGAAAACAAAATTTGCCAAACGTGTTCGTGTTTCGCGAAAGACAATGCTCATACTCGCTCCGATGCAACTGTGCTCAAGATCGGAATACTTCATGGTAGGAAGCATCCAGAAATAAATGCTATCAGCAGTAGCATCTCAATTTCACCGATGTTCAACACATATGCTGGTACCTATTACACGGAACGAGCCAAAACAACAGACTGCCGAGTTTCACTCCAAAAATGTCCATCGATACCAGCAATTTATTGGCATATTTATGTTTTCTGGTCCTGCCTAACACATATGTACTCCTAAATTAAGTGACAAGATTATTAAATATAACTTTACTTTCTCTAGCACCTACCTACACTAGGTAGAGAAGCTATTGTATTCCACTCAAACACTTGATACCGAGATTTCATTGGAAATATAAGTTTTGAGGTCTCGTGAATCCAAGAAAAGCATTTTTATAAAAACACGTGTAAATGTGTCTTGTCACTTTGACATCTAAGTTCAGCAACTCACAAAGATGTGACACGAAAATTTTAAAGAAAATCCCCCCAATCCAAACTACAATTTACACGGAAAATGTTTCTTTATTTTCTATTTTCTCAATAAGGCTTTCACGATTTTGATTGAAACATAATTTGTTTATAGATGTTTACATAAATATAAAAAAGTATATTTAGAATCTTCGGCGAACAGCCAGTTAAGTCATCTTCAGGGAGTTGAATTTTTTTATAATTCTGTAAAACTTGTAAACCGTAAGAGATAAGACAAAAGCTTACTTAACTAAAAACAAATGTAGAATATAAAAAACAAAATTATGTCAAATGCAATTTTGTAGCATTTACCATTTCCGAGATGTTCTTTCGTTGTTGGATTGAATTTTCAAATACTTATCTTTTTAAGTACTAAACTATTAAATTTTTTCTCACGTGGTCATGCAAAAAGTGGTATTTCAAAGTCAATACATAGTGATCCGCTTTTAAAAATTTAACTTTTACTTCAGCCTCCTGTATTCCTCTTCTACCTACAACAAATATGTAACGAAACCATTTCTGTAAAAGTTGATCTCGATTAACAAGAAATACATACAAAAAGAAGGTTTTGTATGAATAATTTCTAAAAGAGATACAAAAATTAACGTGCAGAAAGTGTGTTATGTGAATATAACCCATCGCATTTTTACTTTATCGTGCACATAGTAGGTAGAGAAGGTATTCCATTCCACCATTCCACCCAAAAATTCGATACCAAGATTTCACCGCAAATACATGTTTTGAGAACCCCTGAATAAAGAAAAAGCATTTTAGGAAGGTCCACGTGTGTGTGTGTATGTGAACAACATAACTGAAAAAACCAAAATTAGGATAAATACCACACTTGGTATTTAGGTTCAGTACCTTCTAAACATGCTACAAGAAGATTATCAAGAAAATCCACCCCACTTCAAACTACTCTTTACGTGGAATTTTTTTTTTTTTTAGACTTTTGTATAACCTTGCATAACTGATAAACGTACTTCACAACAAAAAAAAAAATTAGACCTCTTTAAAGCAAACAATTTATTTCAAATAACTTTTTTGTGGCATCAACCATTTCCGAGATATCCCTTATTAAAGTTTAAAAAGCATGGCATTTTAAAGCCAGTACATAGCGCCCAGTTCTTAAACATTTGACTGTTGCTATTCCCTTTATATATATTATAACGAAATGGTAATGCAGTTATTCCCGGAAAGTTTTATCTCGATTAATATGAAAAAGATAGGAAAATAAAATTCCGTAAAAATAATGTGTATACCCACTAATAAGCGCTAGAGGATAGAGAAAATAATGTGAATGTAACAAGATTTTTATAATGCTTTTGTTCAAGGGATTTCAAAACGTGTATTTTCGGTGACATCTCGACATCGATATCTTGGGTGGAATAGTATACTTCCTCGGGTAAGAAGTAGAGAACTTTAAAATGAGAAACTAACGTCCCCTAACTGCATATGGCCTTCAAAGGTGGAACTTGAGACATTTCGTCTGTAAGGTAGAGTATTATTTCATAACTGGGGTAGAGGCAACAGAAGGAAATGCTGCAACCTTCACACATAGTGGTCTGTTGACAATGAACGCGAGGAAAGCTGCCCCCTCCTCTTACTCCGCAGGGAGAAAGTGTTGAGGAAAGACCAGTAAAAAGCTCAGATCACCTTCTCTGCAGCAGTTTGTGTTCTACGTCTTGTTAGTGTTGGTGTGTGTGTGCCTACATGGTAACTACTCCTCATGTTTTATGGTGCTGGGTTTTATAACTTGGTGGTGATGTTTTGTGGTTTCTGGTCCACCCGGAGATTTCTCTCGATGCGCTCAAGAGATATTATTGGGCAACGCAGCGGTCAAAGTTGCTGAAAAATTGTAACAATTAAAAAATAATCAACATTTTACAAAATTTCAACAAAATTTGGTACACGTATTCTTTAATAATTTAGGATAAACGCCAAAAAGATCATACCTAATGAGAGATGGTGTAGAAAATTCTCGGCAGGAGGCAATTTGAGTGCTTTACAATACGAATTGGCCTACTGTCTCAAACCTTTAGTCAAATAAAAGCACAGAATACTGTTCTCTTCATTATACAGGGTGTCTATCGCCTTGAAGGTTTAAAATTTCAGCATATTTCAGTATTTCCAATGCAAGTTTTGACAAAATCCCATTACTGCATCGAGTTTTTTGTAGGAAAACATGTGTTGTGGCTAGCTTAACATCTTTACTGATCTTATTTGTTTCCGCAGCTATAATCGAATGATGATTTAATTAAATTTGCTCTCTGTATTCTTTATGAAATTATTCCACAATGATCTAAAATGTGCTTACGCTGAATTCTCCCCTTTGGCCCTTAGAACTATAATTTCATAAAATTCCCATCCCATGCTATTCTTAGTAATGGACTAAAACTTCACTGATATTCATAATAATGGGTATGAAATATCACCAAATTTTGTATTTCTAATCTTAAGACTTCCCCTATTCCCTCTCCCACAACAATCATCAAATTATGGAAATGCTGCATAGCCTGTAAATAATTGTAGGGGTTAAAGATTAACCAAATGTAATAAGATAAAAAGTTATAAAAAGACTATGCAAAAGAATAACATTCAAAAATACTCATTCGATTAATAAGATTTTCCAAGAACCAATCACCTGCAATTTCATCTAAAATATACCAATGTTAAGTGGATACTTCATGCAATTTCTCGCATATCCAGTGTGTAAACAAAATGAAAGTATATTTCCAGTATCCTTAGACACCCTATTCTACTTTAGAGGTGGTAACACAGAAATCACACCTAATGAAAAAGGGAGTGGAAAAATCTTCCGAGGGAGGCAATTTTTAAGTTTTTCATCACGAATGGAACTCTTTTAACAATCATTTTCACCTAAATGAGAGGAGAAATTTTGTTTCTTTCTTTTTTTACCTGGCTTCAGAAAAAATCTGGTATTACAGTCACATGACTTTCTCTAGCCATTTCGTTTACTTTTATATTTATTCAACAAATTATTCTTATAAAGGATTATTTTTTTATCTGCTTCATAAATGTTTCCAGAAATATTTTATTTACGTATTTCGTTGTAGGTGCAAGAGAAATACAGAATGCAGGACTGTCAAATATTTACACCCCCTCAAGAAAGTATTCATGTTTACTTTAAAAAATTCTAGCAGCCAAATTAATGAAGGGAAAAATCTTTTTTTTTAATAAAGATCAAATGGTAATACAATTTACCTGTTTTGGCTGTTTTTCAGATCGTTCATTTTATCAGTTTTATAATTTTTTGAAAAATATAGCAAAATTGCAACTTCTTTGTACGTGGTATTTTCAAAATTATCTTTCATGCATTGAGTGGAGCATTTTTTTGTGCACACAACCACACACTTTCATCGACATGGAGAAGGTTTCTGGTGGAGAAATAAATTCGTGAAGTCGTAAAAGGTGAACCGAAAATGAGGAATGAAGGCAAAAACGTTGAAAATTCCCAACTCTGATATTTTATTCCTCCGTCAAATAAAATCCTACTTTCACAGCAAAATCAAGTAATCACAAAACAATTGCTCTACTCAATGCATGAAAGATAATTTTGAAAACACCGCCTACAAAAGAGATGCAATTTTGGCATGTTTTTCAAAAATTTATAAAACTGATAAAATGAACGATCTAATAAACCGCCAAAACATAAACTGTATTATTATTATTTGATATTAATGTAAGCAGTATATAATTTTCCCTAAATTAATTTGGTTGCTAGAATTTTTTAAAGTGCAGACGAATACTTTCTTGATTCAAAATTCAGAGCTATAACAAGTAATATCTCCGAAATGATTAATGCAACAAAAAATTAGACATAAATTTAGCTTTTAGAGAGGTATAATTTTTGTGTGATAAATGTCTGTTTTCCTTTTGTGGTTTACTAGTTATGCAAATTTACGCAAAATCCTTCCGAATTAACGCTATTCGCACAAAATTCGAGATAAACATTTTCTTCGTCATACAAATATTTTAAACATATGATGTTTTAAACAAAATCCTTAGAGCTATATTTGAGAAAATAAAAAATAACGAAACATTTTTAATGTAAACGAAATTTGAGAGGTGGGATTTTCTTGGAAATTTTCGTGTCGCATTCTTGAAACTGAAATAAAAAGTTTGGTATTTATCCGGCTTTTCGTTTTTGAGTTATGCTGTTCACATACACACACGCACACATACAGACTCTTTTCTAATTTTTTTATTCAAGGTACCTCAAAATCTCTATACCTACCGAATTTTTGTATGTAATTACTCGAACTGAAAATCTTTAACGTGTTTTAATTGGTGTTTTAAAATGAAATCCACTCCATTCACGCTTCAGAGTCTGCCGAGGGTAGGGAATGATTCTAGTTAAAGAAAAAATCCACCTCTCCAGACGGAAATCTAATCCGGGTTCTGAGTTGAAAAGGCACAATAAATAATAACATGTTAACGACACTGTCAATTGGCAGGATCATATCAGTGCCACCGGTGTGCCGGAATTTCATCGCGCAGTTCTTTTACATGCTAATAAATATACCGACAAGGGGCTGTCGGTTTTAAGCATACTTAAAACCATTGGTCTGGGGCGGGTTTGAACCCGCGACATTGGGATCAAAAGGCCTCCCCGCCACAGCGCCGACTACTCGACCACATGCACTTTCCTCATTCATTAGTATACACTGTAGGAATGTTTTTCTACAGTTCGTGGAAAAATGCCCTGTGGGAACTAATTTTTAGCACTTTCCGTTCAAGTTCAAAGTGAGGGAAATAAACTTAGCAATATTGCAATTGTTTTAATTTATTTTATTGCAAATAGACAAATTCACAAAGAATTAATAAGCTACTTTCCTTAGTTGTTCCAAAAGTGCCCGAGCCCCGGGGAATGCTGGGTAATTCAGCTAGTAAAGTTTAATTACACAAACGAAACTTATACTGCCTAGCTGTGGTATTGGGGTAGCGTATCTAGCTTTCAAACTGAAGGTTCCGAGTTCGAATCCGCGTTGGGCTCGATCGCCTGAACAAGATTTTTATGGGTTTTTTGCCTCATCTTATTTAGGACTTACACCCCCCAGGACTTACAGGCGGGTGCCTGGGGTCAGAGGCCCGTCGAGGAGCAGACACTCGTGGAGCAGACAGAATATCCAGGATATCAGCCCGATGCCTGGTATGGGATGAAGGAAGTAGATGGAACGAAATGGATGAAAGGAAAGGTGATGATGGAGCAGTTGGTGGAATGAATAGCGGGGGAAACCGGAGAACCCGGAGAAAACCCGCCCAGACGCCGCTTTGTCCACCACAAATCCCACATGCGGGTCCCGGGCCGCCTTGGTGAGAGGCGAGCGGTCTAACCACTCGGCCACTTGCCTTATACTCATAGGATAAAATTCTGATGCCAATGGACCCCGGGTTCATTTGGGCAAGATTCTACCCATTTTATTAACCTCTCTACCTCATTAAAGCAATCCATCGATGAAAAAAGCCCAGATGCGCAATTCTTGAGGTATCAACTTCAAATTTGTATGTGATAACTGACACGTGCTCTACAAATAAAATACATTTTAACTTCTAAACTAAACCATTACTGAGAAATTCATTATTTACTAAAATGTTATGTTGTAATTTTGCACTTTTTCAACATGTTATTTGCGATGAAGTATAACATTTTTCTGGCTCAAAATTTAGTGTGTACACCACTAAACCGTAATAAAATCTAACATGAGCTTTTTGGAAAATGTTTATTAGTTTGGCTATAAAACATTCTCAAATATTGATATCATGCTTTTCTTAATTTATGCGAAGTATTACATAAAATATTTAATTGCGGAATCAATACGCACTGCCTTCGTTTTATGCCAAGGACGCGGATCGCGCAAATGCGTGCTCCGTACACAGTCTACTACATAGTGGGGTTTTTGTTCCGCAACTCCCGTGTTACTTACACACGAGGGTTAGTAACATATAAGTAATGAGTACTAACCTTGTTATAAGTGTTGTTGAAAGTGATGTCTATCTGCGCGAAGTCAATCTTGACATCGTCGGATGAAATTACCATTCACACGCGAGAGTTGTTCTTGCGTAACGTTCATAATTTCTGCTTTTATATTGTCCTTAAGTTCCTATAAACTTTATTTTTTAGCGTTTAGCGATCCCGTTGTTCTAAATTTATTGGCCACACATCTCACAGTGTCTCTACCCGGAACTGGATAACCAAGAAATTGCTGCTGAAATCGTCTACACACCTGTCTACATGATTCAGTTTTCACGTATCTATTGTACATAAAAATAGTTGTTCAAGCATGAATTTGTTGGCAGGCATTTCCGTGGACTAATAAGAGAATAGCATTCCTAAGGAAATCACACACAACACACCTATTGTTGAAACACTTCACAACACGAAGACAAAGCAACGACTAAGATAGCTCACAGCTGATAAACGTACCCTTGACACGTCCTACGCCACTTCTGCGCAGTTGCATAATACCGAGGTGACTGCCGTCTCGGCCTATACGCATATAAGACGGTTGTGGCCTTGGCATAAAACGAAGGCACTGTATAAAGCCCAAATAAATTTCTTTGTTCAACAGTTCTCCACCAATGCCAAAACATTCAGGAAAATGGTCGAGATTTGCATTACGTGAAGCAATTTTTATATTATAAGATGTTGGAAAAGGAAGTATTGCAGAAAAATATATTTGAAAATTGAAGTATCATACAAAATACTGCGCACCAAATTACGTCATAAATATCACAGCTATTTGAATACTGAAAGCAGAATGAAACTAAAGGTACAAACCGAATAAAACACTAAAAATCTGAAAATCGACTTTTTGGATCCTTTTTGGACAAAATTTCATCGACTTTAAAGGATAAAAATCTTTATTCCTTGTTATAAATTCTTAATTGTACGCTATGTTTCATATAGTGATCACTTAGAGTGAAAATGAAACTGTAAGTAAACTACATTAAACTATTTGGACGGTGGACGGTGGGACATTTTAATAAACATATTAGTATAAATTAAATAAAACTATAAATCAAAGTGCGTATCTACGAGAGGAGATGAATTAACTGAAATTTTGTAACAAATTATATTCTTAAAATGTAATTAAACTTCAGGTGATAAACATTCAAAGCTATTTTTCCGCATAGAAGCAAAATACGCAAACAAAACAAAATGTTGGAGCTAATATGGTTTCAAAAATCTTGTTACATTCACATGAAATTCCTACCCTCTATTGTTAATTTCTATACCAGTTCTGCAAACCGTTCTTACAAAAGCATATTCTATCTACCTACTTCGAGATAAACATATGCAGAAATAGTTTCATTACCATTTCGTTATTGGTACAAAATACAGGAAACTAAACGGACTGTCAAATGTTTAAAAAAGCGGGTCGCTATACACTGGTTTTGAAATTCCATACTCTTTGTATAACATCACGCGCAACAAATCAATGGTAACTTAGCACTTCAAACATGTATTATTAAGTATGAAAAACCCAAAACAATAGTATGGCTTATGCCACAAAACCTTTGAGATAAATTTGCGTGTTTTAACGAGATAAGTTTTTGTCCGTCCTGCACTCTGGCGTAGTGAATTGGAGCATAGCCATGGAATGCGCATGGGCTTGAGAGCTGAAAACCAAAATTCAGGTTGGGGGGGGACCATGCTGTTGACCACATCATCTCCCCGTATCAGCTGTATTTTTTGTCCACCTCTACCGTTTGCATGAGGACGTGAGGTCGGCAGTCGGGTTGGTCGGCAAGTTTTCATCTATATGCAAAATTACACAAAATTTCTGCCGAATAAAGAGGACTTCACGTGCCATTTGAAGAAAATTCAAGCAATACGATTTATTGATCATATATTGTTAAACCTAAGGTATTTTAACCCAAATAGTGATTTTTTTTTTAGAAAATCAAACATAACGAAACATGTACAACGTAGTTTAGGGTATAAGGAATGTCTTTGAAATCTTCGTGTCGCATATCTGAATGACGATGATGATGAACTTGAATATCAAGTTTGTATTTGTCCGACTTTTAGTTTCTGAATTATATTGTTTACACACAAAGTCCATTTTCCAAATTTGGGGGGGGTTTCAATGAACCTCAAAACGTGTATTTCCGGTAAAATGTCGATATCGAAATTTTGGGTGGATACAATACTTCCTATACCTATTATATGTATACGGCAGAAAAAGTAAAAAGTTAGGTGATCGTAAGAATCTTCCTAACTCACGTCACCGATATTTTCCTCTAATCGCAAGCTGTTTAAGGTAAACCTGTTGTTTTCCAGATAATCTTCTGCAGAGTAATGTCCTAGCAAAATGCATTCTAATGAAAGCAGGAGAAATGCTAAATAACCCAATACTATACAGTACGCAGCGTTAGCCGTTACGTTATGCAATTACCGGCGTATCAACTTTCAATTACACATGCCCTGCATGCTTGTGCAGTTAGTGCTGCAGCACAAACTGGTTCATCTCATTTGTTGGAGAGAGAACTGCGCCTTCAGGCGTGTGCGTTGATGTAAACGGCAATATCCTAAAAGGGGAAGCCTGATTCAAACTCCGCTTTAATATATATCTTGATGGTTACTGTAGGTTCACTGGTTCATGCCACACAGATGGTCTTAGTTGCGTAACGTCTTATTGTAACACCTGCTTGAGGAACTTACTAATAGATGGCCTTAGTTGCTTAGTCGCCTTCCTGTACGATCTACTTTTACTTTCTCTGCTACTTACCTTTAGTAGTATTGCATTTCATTCAAATCTCCCATATCCACATTTTACTGGAAATACACGTTTGAGGCCCCCTGAATAAACAAAGGGGTTGGAAAACATCAGTGTGTGTTTTATAAAAAAATTTCGCATAAATACGAAACTTGATATTTATGTTTACCAGCTTCCAAGAATACGACATGTATATTTTCAAAACAATCCCCTGATCTGAAACTGCACTATACATGGAAAATATTTCGTTATTTTTAATTTTCTCAAAAAATTGCTGTAACGATTTTGATTAAATTACTATTTAAGATATTTGCAATGTTGAATTTTCTTGCATAACTTTTTAAGTCCTCTTCATTGTGAATGATTTTTTTTATACTAGGTAAACTATGAGAGATGGACAAATGCTTACTCACAAAAAATATGTGTCGTTATAACTCACAGCGTATGTATAGTAAATTATTCTGTGTCGTTTATCGTTTCGTAAAAATGCGCTGTTATCGGTTTCAAGTAGCCATTCAACTGCTTCTCGTGGTCATGCAAGAGAGCGACCAGGTTTTTAAAAATTGAACTGTTGCTTCAGCCTCCTGTAACCCCCCCCCCCTTGTACCTACAACGAAATATGTAATACAAGTATTTATCTCAATTAACATGAAGAAGATGTAAGAATAGTTTGCAGAAGACTGGGTAGGAAAAGACAGATGAATGTAACACATCAGAACTTCATTTATTTTTCTTTTGTTCTGTAAGTGAAAGTTTGGGTTGTGCAACTGTATATCTGGCAAATGAGGGAAAGCACGAGAGAGGGAAGGATTCAGACTATATCGTGCCCATGAGCTCCCGAAGGCAAACCGCAGACGTTATTTTGTGCCATCGGACCTGGTTTACTTCAAAATTGTCATTTAGGCTGCTAATCTTAGATTGGTAAGCCGTAAGAAGCACACTGAAAGTATTCGTTCATTCATTATCTGTTTACCCTCCTCTTATATAGGATTTACACCCCCCAGGACTTACAGGCGGGTGCCTGGGGTCAGAGGCCCGTCGAGGAGCAGACACTCATTCCAGGATGGGTGATCAGCCCGATGAAGGAAGTAGATGAAACGAAATGTTGGTGAAATGAATGAAAGGAAAGGTGATGGTGGAGCAGTTGGTGGAATGAATGGCGGAAGAAACTGGAGAAAACCCGCCCAGACGCCGCTTCGTCCACCACAAATCCCACATGCAGGTCCCTGGGATTGAACCCGGACCGCCTCGGTGGGAGGCGAGCGGTCTAACCACTCGGCCACGGGGTCTCTGAAAGTAACCCTCGGAAAATCCTGCCTGCTATGGCTAGATGGTGAGGCGCTTCGCTGTTTGGAAGTGTTTTAAAATCGTAGGTCACACACGTAAAATTTGCAAAAGTTTATCGCGATTGACATGAAGCAGATAGAAAACTACGCTTTTGTACGATTAGCTCGCATAAGAGAGACAAAAATATAAAATAGTGGGTAGAAAATGTCATATGAATGTATCACATCAGTTTTTTTTTATTCTTGTTTTACAACCCTATTCTGCCTAGCACTTTTAACAGCTGTTAGCTACTACACTGAAATATTTAACAGTAGTCGTAGTAGAAGGACTTTTACTGTCGAACAGTTTCAGGCCTCACTTGGAAAATGCAGGAATTGCATGGGCCGCACGGCCGTGCCTAATTAAGCGTAGTTTAAGCAGAAAAGTCAGCCATCTTTCAGTCCCATTCCTGCAAAGCTGACCCATTAAACCAGCATGTGCAGATGCCTGGAAGCTGGCAGCGAGCGGTTACATTCCATTGGCATAGGTGTCTACGTCACAGTCCATTGTGCTCTAGTGCACTGTATGTTTGTAGATGCCTTAGTAAGTAACCTCAGTTAAAATAATTTATTTTATTTCTCTTCTCAGTAATGAAGACGCACAAGTCCGGCAACAGAAGCACACTATCAGATCTGAATCTTAAACATGTTCTACCAACACATTCAGCCCAAAACATAACACCAAACATGAAAACTTATTCATAAAAAATATGACGAATAACAAAGTTGTACATCTATTGGAAAGTAGCTCATGTTTTCTGTTATATTATTAACTATGGTGTCATAATAGCTCTTACAGCCGTAAAAGGAACTTTCATTGTGAAATTGTAGGTAAATTATGTATACCTTTTCGTTTTTTTCTCGTGGCCATACAAAGAGATCGACATTTCAAAGCTTCTCACGTGATCCGCTTTTAAAAGAATTAACTATCGCTTAAGTAGCCGGCCCTCGTAGCAGCGGTCGCTGGAGTGTATAGCTTCGGCGCTCCGCCAAGCTGAGGGTCGCGGATTCGAGTCCCGCCATAGGCATGGGTGTTTGTGTATTGTGTAATAAACGGTAACAAATACAGTAAAACACAGTAATAATAAACTGGGTAAACAAGGGAACTTAAAAAGAAAGTCTATTGTATTCTCCTTGCACCTACCACGAAATGGGTAATGAAACCGATTTCTGCATAGTTTATCTCGATTAATATGAAGCAGATAGAGGAATAAACTTCTGAGAGAAAAGTTTGTAGAAGAGTGAGTAGAGACTCGTGTGAATGTAAAATATTTTTTGTAGTGGTCATGTAAAGAGAAGGAATGCCTTTTGATTTTGCTGAAGGGGAATCAGAATAGTTTCAGGTTTTAATATTGAATATGGGAGAGGAGGTTTTGCTCTGATTCTTCTTCTTTTTGGGGGGGCGACCCACTTTTAAAAGATTTGTTTATCGCTTAAGCCTCCTGTACCCTTCTAGTACCTAGAACGAAATGTTTTATAAAACCATTCCTGCAAGTGTTTATCTCGATTAACATGAAGTAGATAGAAGAATAAGCATTTATAAGAATACTTGTAGAATGGTGGGTAGAGAAAGTTGGGGGCGAGTTTAACATATATTTAAGTGTACAGGATTTGAGGGAAGAAAGAATAATTGCAGTCCAACGCGGGTCTTTTGTGTTTACCACCCCCAGGAGGAACGGATGAGGGAAGGAACCGCAGGAGCCTATAGGCCGCAGGCATGCCGGCCGACATAGACGCGCAGAGGTCCCTAACGATTCCAAGCTTGGTGATTCGGTCACCCCGGTGGGCTGCTCAAAGAAGGCTTCCCACTCGCGGAACAGGGAGAACTCAAACCACCTGAGGCGTCTCAGAGAAGGCTGTCATCTGGCAGGGCCGAAAAGAGCTTTCCAAACAGCAAACATCTGCAGCATTTGTCCGGGACCGACCGACACTGCACAGCCTTTAACAATATGAAAGGGGAAGCGAAATGATAGGAAATGAGGGAAAGCAAATTCGTGGTGGAAGCGAAACCACCCCAGCATTCGCCTAAACAACCACTGAAAACCACGAAAAGCCCATGATCGGAGTGGACGGCCCAGAAATCGAACCGAGGATCTCCCGAATTCGAGCCTCGCATGTTGCCGCTATGCGGTGATATATAGTTTAATTTTCACACACGTCCTAATTGTGTCACCATTTCAAACTAATCGTGTTACTGTAAGTTTTTTTTCGGAGCGGTCTAATTAGTACGTTTGCCTTTCCTGGAGTGAGCTAACGTTTCACAACACACACTATTGGCGGTTCCGCTAATTACCTCCTGTATCGTTATGTAAGACAATGTGAACTGTCGCACTGTGGAAGACAACTTTCCAATTACATCGATCTGTGTCTTATACCTTCCATTCGAGTAGAAAGGCGGAACTCAACTGGGTCAGTGAAGGCACGCAATATCTCGTTTAACACACACTCGGTGTAAAATACTCCACGGTATCCACAAGCACATCAAACACCAAAACCATCTCCTTGGAGGTTTATTAATTAAAAATTATAATATTTCAATGACAAGTATGTTTACTTTCTCTGCCATTCATGTAAGTAACTAAGAGAAGTACTGCGTTGCACTCAACAATTCTATGCACAGATACGGGCAGCTCAAGGGGGGTCGAACGTACCACCGCTCAGTTACAACGTGGACAAGATATTTGAAAGCAGGATGGAATTACAAATCATGCTTAAATTCCTGCGACTTTCTGGAGATTTTTTGTTATGAAACTGGTGACAATGAATTGCCAGAGTTGGCCACTTTGGACCGAGCGAGGTGACGCCGCGGTTACTTGTGCGACTCGCATTCGAAAGGTCCTGGATTCGATCCCCCCACTCTGACCATGGGTTTTTTTTCTGGTCGGCAAGGCGAATGCTGGGGTGATGTCTATCACGAATCTCCTCTCTCCCTCATTTCCTCTCATTTATCCCCTCTTTCATGTTACAAGTTGACTCCGGGGCCGTGTGTCGGTCGGCGGTGGACAGATGGCGCAGGGGCTTGCGCTTTGGAACTCCTCGGCCGTCAGAGCCGTTCAAGCTTTCCCCGGTCTCCGCTGGATGGGAGCCTGTGAGCCACCCCCCGGTGGCTTGGAAGGATCGCCGCCGAGCGCTCTCGGCCAGATGTTGAAGCGTGTAACTATCTGGGAGCTCTGCGCGTATCTGTCGCCTGCGTCGGCCGGTCCTGCAGCGCATACGGCTCCTTCATTTCATTATTCCTTCCGGGAAATTAAATTATATTGAGTTTTATTTATGGACGCTCTTTAACTGCTGTGGTCCTTAGCGTCCCATTCTATATTGGGCGTGAAAGACCGGTAATTTTGCTCAGAGGCCTCTTTATCAGGCTTGAGGTTCTTTTACGCCCGAAAAAAATCCATCGCCCTCCGCCGGTTTTGAACCCGCGACCTCGTGAACTAGAGGCCAGCATGGTAACCACTACACCACGGAGGACGACATTCCTTCCCGGGGGTGTATGTACAAAAGATCTCTTGCGGGTCGTGGTGTTAGGTGTCCTGCCCCGTCCACTAATCCTCCTAATGCTGGTCACTTTGGATGTCTCCCTCATTAACGATTATCGTCAAAACATCCTGCAGGTGTTCAACAATAAGAATCTCGTTTATAAACAAGAGGGTTCCAAGCCACTTAACCTTATCCCTTCCTCCAAGGGGTGAACTCCTTCGGCTGCAGTAGGCGAGGTGTTCCCCTTCGTTGTACACCCTATAATAAAGATGATCATTAACCACTGCAGTCAACCGTCAACTATGTTTTCATTTTGTAAGGTTTTAATTTTTTAATCTCTTTATGAAGAGGTAAACCCGTAATACTGAATATTTCACACCACATTATATAGTATAAACACGCGTGCTATGTGAGGTATCACTGACATTGCGGATAAAAGCGTGAGAGAAGACGGCACTTGCAGTTATCGCAGCAAAACTCCTGAAGCCTGTCCTGTATATAGATTTCACAGTAAATACACGTTGAAGTCCACTGAATACAAAAAGGGCAATTTTTTTTTAAAAAAATAAGAATCTGCATATGTGTGTGTATGTGAACGAAATAACTCAGAAACGATAAATATCCGACTTGGCATTTGAGTTCAGCGTCTGCCAAAGATGCGACACAAAGATTTTCGAGAAAATATCACAGCCTCATAGTACCTTTACATGCAAAAATTTCGTTAAGTTTTATTTTCTCTAAAATGCCTTTTTTATTAAACTAACACATGTTTAACGTATTTGAATGACAAAAACTATATCATGAACATTCTGTGAATAGCTGTGAAGTCGTCTTCATTCTAAATGAATTCTGCATACTTTTGTACAGCTGGTAAACCGTATGAGATAGGCAAAAACTTCCTACACAAAGGATGTAGACCTTGTTAAAACATACGCTTTGTCAAATAAAGTTTTTGGTTGCATTAACCATTTCCGAGATATTCATTGCTAATGCTTTGAATTTTTCAATAATTTATACATTACTTTCTCTACAACGTAAATAGTGGGTAGAGAAGGTATTGCATTCCACTCAAAAATTCGATACCCAGATTTCACCGGAAATGCATGTTTAGAGAGCCCTTGAATGAAAAAAGGCATTTTTAGAATGTGTGTGTTAGTGTGTGTATGCGAACAGCATAACTCAAAAACGAAAAGTCGAATATGTACCAAACTTAGTATTTAGGTTCAGAACCCTTCAAATATACGACACTAAGATTTTCAAAAAAATACCCTCACCCCACACTACCCTTTACATGTAAAATTTTTCGAAATTTTTTATTTTCTAAAAAATGGCTCTAACGATTTTGATTAAAATGCTGTATAAGATATTTACATGACAAATAAAATGTAAGTATGTCTCTTGAATTTTCTAGAAATAGCCTGTGAAGTCCTCTTCATTCAGAACAAATTTTGTATAATCTTGTATAACTGGTAAACGTTAAACTAGACGAAAACGTACTACATAAAAAAAATGTAGATCTCTTTAAAACACACAATTTATTTCAAATAACTTTTTGTGGCATCAGCCACTTCCGAGATATGCTTCTATTTGTTCAATACATTGGCATGCCTTTTAAGTCCGGTCGGTTTTAAGTTGTTTCTCGCGATTGCATGGAAACAGTATGGAATTTAAAGGCCAGCATACAACATCCAATTCTTAAACATTTGGTCGTCACTATTCCACTTGCGTGCATAACGAAGCATGTAATAAAGATATTTCGCAAAGGTTTATCTCGATTAAAGTGAAGTAGATAGAAAAATAAACTTTCGTAAGAACAAGTTGTATTCTCACTAATAAACGATAGGGGGTAGAGAAAGTCATGTAAATATAACACTTTTTTTAAGTGACAGGTTACCATTTTTTTGTTTCTCGTGGTCATACCAAAAGTATAGAACTACAAAGCCGGCATAACTTTCACCCATATTTCCCTACCCACTATTGTTTATTTTAAATCTCTTTTATAAACTATTCCAACAAAAGTTTGCTTTTCTATCTACTTCATGTTAATCAAGATAAACGTTTGCAGAAATGGTGTCATTATAGATTTAGTTGTGGGTACAACGGGGATATTATAATCGAATCTTAAAAAAGAGGGTCGCTATATTATAAATTGAACTATAGTAGATCGTAGAGACTATTTCACACTGGAAAAATAATTAAACAAACAACAGTGAATATGTTTGATTAATTTTCCCATAGCACGTTTATTGCACACCAAAGCTAGGATTTCCTACAGATAATAAGTAATCTATTGTTTGATCTGCAGCAGTGACCACGATGGTGTGGAGGTCTGTGGTAGTAACGGCGCTGCTGGCCCTGGTCCCTGTGCTAGCAGAATGGCGCCCCATCACATTCGAACAGAGCAGTTCCCTATTGGCCTCCCCAGAGATCCTCAATGTGGAAGAGAATCGCGACCAATGCGCTCTCTACAAGGTGGCCTTTGTGCAAGACCTCTACTTTCAGGTAAGAGTTCTATATAAATATACATTCTGTTGAATTTTAAAATTGAGTTAATGTGGTTAAAAAAAACAGGCACCTATTTCAGTATCATGCTCTAACAAGTGTTATCTGAGACTGTGTGTCACTATTAACTACATGATGTCAGAATTCACTGCCCATCCTGTTCTGTTCGGACCGGAAAAGTCTCAATCGTTAATGGCAAAGATGGAGTTACCCTTGTTTATTCACACAGTAAACACTCTTTTATCTCATTTTATAGTCTGCGTATCGGACGAATGAAAAATTATAACATAATTTACTCTGTAAACGCTTATTTCTATAGAAAAAATAATTGATCGTTTGGTAGAGCTGTGAATAATTTACCTTTTTTTTGCTTAAGCGCCTCCTCTCATCTAATTTTAGAATTTTTGTTAGGTACAAGTCGTAATTTAAGCTAGTTTCGACGTTGTAGCAGCAGCCTGAATCACTGACCACACGCACGCCTCAGTTTGATTGGTTTTCTCGCTCACAGTCGTATCAACACTGTACATAGTTCTTCCCCTTTATCATTGAATGTTTATATCAACGAAGATATTTTAATTTATTAAACTATTTGCTTACAAATATTTTGTTTCGTTTTCTTAAATGCTTAAATATCCATTTTACTTTGTTTTCAATGATTACTTCGGTAACGACGCGAATTTTTATTTATGTGATAGTGTATACACTATTGTACCTACTTGGTGTTTACGCAGGTGCACAAGTAAAACGTTTAAGTTAAAACATGTATTTTCTTCAATTATATCATTCGAACTCAAACAAGAGTGTTTCCGATTTAACTGCTTTCATTAAAGATTTTACTGAAAATACACGAAAGAAATGTTCCAGTAACGCACTAACAACTTTGCAGCCACATCAAAAAAAAACTGTGAGCATGCCGATCTGCGGCAGACATGAACTTACTCATCAAGTGTTGTTTTCACACCTACCTGCAAGGAAGAGCACGCTGTTGCCAAATATTTCTGCAATTCAAGGGTATTTTCTACAAATCTATAATGGAAAAATGAAAGAAAGAAAGAAAGAAAGAAAAACTAAAGCTTTCAGTGTACTCAATAAGATCTATCTCTACATCCTTTCCACTCAGTATAACAACAATCAGCAATACCCGGCAACAAATGCAATAGATTTATTAACATTTGAATGCAAGTAACTGGAATTGAATTGAGTTTTATTTATGGACGCTCTTTAACTGCTGTGGTCCTTAGCGTCCTACTCTATATTGGGCGTGAAAGACCGGTAATTTTGCTCAGAGGCCTCTTTATCAGGCTTGAGGTTCTTTTACGTGCCGTAAATCTACGACACAGGACGAACGGCTTTAGTTCCCTTCCAAAGGAAGCCATGCTAAGGATTTTTACGCCCGAAAAAATCCATCGCCCTCCGCGACCTCGGGAACTAGAGAATAGCATGGTAACCACTACACCACGGAGGACGACACGAGTAACTGGAACCACACAGAAGTGTACATATTATAAAAACTGAAAATTATCTCAATGTTTTGATATTTTTGTGCAGAGTGCAGCGGTATATACCCCTGCATTCCGCATTCTTCTTGCAGTAGACTCGCTTTAGCTTTTTTCTCGTGAGTGAGTGAAATTCCTTTTTTATTAATACCTTTAAAATAATTATAGTAATAAAAAGTGAAAATACTTTAAAAGTACTATGAAACTGCCAATTTCCAAACATTTCAACAAATTTAGTTTAAATTTTTATCACAGATTTGTCCAAAATAATCATAGTAGAACATTAATTTTTGCAGACCTGGGTACCTAAATTTGCAAACAAATAATTTTACAAAACTTAAAATCGAGTCATATGAAAAATGCCTATGTGATAGAAATTTGAACATTTTAAACTCTGAAATTTTTAATATTATTTGTGAAATTCTTAAAAGTAAAAGATTAGATTTTTGTGTGACACTGCACCTTTCTAGAAAACAAAAATAATAGTGTATGTAACACTTTTATTTTTCTCAACATCAACCATGTGTTTTATTATTAAAACCCTTAATCTCAATTGTGCTAGATATGAAGTAAAGGCTCTTTATCTCTCTTCACCTTCAAAGAAAGTGTACTGAAAATTTGAAAGATATTGAACAAAAATTGTATCCTAAAGAACATTTAAAGGGGAAAAATAT
Organism: Deroplatys truncata; assembly: GCA_030765065.1. Classification (NCBI taxonomy): domain Eukaryota; kingdom Metazoa; phylum Arthropoda; class Insecta; order Mantodea; family Mantidae; genus Deroplatys; species Deroplatys truncata. The sequence goes on along the minus strand of CM060987.1, from coordinate 168,978,100 downwards.
AACTTCAAGTCATAAAATGTCACTCACCATTTGCACACACCTGAGCACGTCCACTTATACCTCACTTTTGGACATTTACATGAGCAGAAGCGTAGACCCTGGTTCCACAATGTTTTAAGATTTTTTCTATAAACATTTTAAAACGTGATCTTTTGTTCAAATGTTGTCGAGTACCCTTAAAATTCTTAAATTCTTAAATGCATGGTCTGTTCGAAAATTAATGACAATAATGATTCTATTCAGCGCAACTATCAGTAGGTAAACAATGCTGAGTAAAATTAAATTAAATTGAGTTTTATTTATGAGCGCTGTTTAAATGCTGTGGTCCTTAGCGTCCCATTCTATATTGGGCGTGAAAGACCAGTAATTTTGCTCACAGGCCTCTTTATCAGGCTTGAGGTTCTTTTACGTGTCGTAAATCTACACGGAACCACCGGCTTTACTTCCCTTCCGAAGGAAGCCCGAAAAAATCCATCGCCCTCCGCCGGGTTTGAACCCGCAACCTCGGCAAATAGGGGCTAGCATGGTAACCACTACACCATGGAGGAGGACAATACTGCCGAGTGATTAAGTACTTAGGACGAACTGGGTACGGGGTGGGGGGAGTAAGAAAACTGTACCGTGGAGGGATAGGCGGGTGCATGTCACACGGGGAGGAAGATGTTCCATAAAAACGTGGAAATGGCAAGGCCACAATGCGCAAGGTGTTCGCGGACGGCGCTGTAAGATCACCACGGAAAAAACAAACCAAGAGGAATACAAATGTGGTACGGTTATCACAAAGATATTGTTTGTTCCCTCAAGCTACGCCGGCCCTCGTAGCCGTGATCGCTGGCCAATATAACTTCAGCGTTCCGCCAAGTAAAGGTCCCGGGTTCGAGTGCCGGCATGGATGTTTGTATTCATGTGTAATAGTAATTGCGGTATAACGCGGTAAAATAAACCAGAAAAAACACAGTAATACTAAACAAGAAAAAGAAAGTTATTGTATTCGCTTCCATGTTTACTTTCTCTACCACTTACTTATACTTAAGTAGTGGAAGTATTGTATTCATCCCAAAAATGTGATATACCACCGGAAATACATGTTTTGAGGGACCCTGAACAAAATGTCCTCTTCATTTTGAATGAATTTTGTATACTTACGTAGAAATTGTATACCGTAAGGGATATGACAAAAACTTGATATACAAAAAAAATCTGATGTGTTACACTCACATGACTTTCTCTACTCTTGTACAAACTATTTTTACAAACTCTTATTCTCCATCTATTTCATATTAATCGAGATAAACATTTGCAGAAACGATCTTTTGACATTTTACACATAGCGACCAGTACTAAAAATATTTGACTATCGCTTAAAGCGTACTATGTTCCCCTTGTTTTGTATTTGCAAAGGCAATATAGAAATACAGTAGCCTTTAAGCATCGACATATATCTTAATAGCTGGTTGCTAGGTGCAGCATATAGATTTTGTCACAGATTAATACTCATTGCATATCAAGACAAAAAAAATGAATAACGAATTCTCATTTGAGAAAATAAGTATTGAAAAATTTAAGGGAATAACAAGCAATATCTCGAAAATGGTACACTCAACAAAAAAAAATGTATATGACATAAATTGTGTATTTAAACGCGATCTACATTTTTTGTATAGTAAAATTTTGTCTATGTCTTATGGTTTACCAGTTATACAAAAGTCGTTCACAATGAAGCATACTTTTGGAGACATTCCCAGAAAATTCAAGATATACATTTTATTTGTCATAAAAATATCTTAAACATGTGCTATTTTAATCAAAATCGTTAGAGCCATTTTTGAGAAAATAAAATTTTCGAAAAATGTTCCATGTAAAGGGTAATCTGGGGTGGGAGATTTTCTTGAAAACCTTCGTGTCGCATCTCTGGAAGATACTGAAGCTAAATACCAAGTTTGGTGTTTATCCGACTGTTTGTTTGTGAGTTATGCTGTTCACAGACACACACACGGACATGTTTCCAAAAATTCAGGGGGTCTCGAAACATACATTTCCGGTGAAATACCGGTATCGAATTTTTGAATGGAATACAATACTTCCTCTACTTACTATACGTACTACAGAAAGTTATAAATATTTCATTAAAACATGCGTTTATATCACGTAAAGTGGTTGTGGCATTGACCGGTGTTCTTGATTTGAGTTTTCAAATAATTTATTGTTCATAAGTCGCCTTCCTTTACTGCTCGTGATTTAATGCCAATAGTGAAATTTCAAAGCAAACATACAGCGACCCGCTATTTAAAGATACTATCACTTCGATCTCCTGTATCCCTCTTATGCCTACAATTAAATGTGTAATGAATCCATTTCTGTAAACATTTATCTCGATTAACAGGAAGTAGATATGAAAATAAGCTTTAGTAAGAATAGTTTATAGATGAATGGGTAGTTATTTTTCAAAGAGGCAATATTAATCCCCGGTTACTAGTCTGGAATGAAGACGGCCTTGCTGCCGGTCGACATTGGCATTCGTCTTGTGTATATAAAGAAAAGCTCACATACCGCGGTCGCCCATGCTTGCGGAACAGAGTGCCAGCACATGTGCCTTATGCAAAGTAATAGTTTGAATGTGGTTAAGAAAGCGTGAAGGTCTTTGTTTACTGTGCTAATGCACTTTCCTTCCCTTAGTGCGTACCATCGGCACCGAGCAACTTCTTCCTCAAAATTGTTGTTGTACTTTCATATGCCTTCCGCGTTGTCCACACATTCCTGTAATTATACGCACAACCATACGAGTATATCTATAGTGAACACGAATCAAACTGATGCTGTGAGAAGCCAACTTGGGGGGAAAGTTATCACAGCTTCCTCTCGATGCAAATAACAGGTTATAAAAATACAATCTGCTACATTCACAAGGCTTTCTCTAACCACTCTTCTACCAACTATTCTCAACAAACCTGATGTGATACATTCACACGATGTTCTTTACCCTCTATCGTTTATTAGTGGGTATACAAACTAATCTTACTAAAGCGTATTACTTTCTCTGCTATGTATAGTAAGTAGGGGAAGTATTGCATTCCACTCAAAAATTCATACCGAGATTTCACCAGAAATACATGTTTTGAGGTGTCCTGAATCCAAATAAAGTATTTTTGGAAACATGTGTGTGTGTCTATCTGTGAACAAACTCAAAAACGAAAAATCGGATAATACCAAACTTGGTATTTGAGTTTAGCATCTTCCAAGGCTGCAACACGAAGATTTTCAAGAAAATCCCCACTCCTGACTGCCCTTTACATGCAATATTTTTTCGAAAATTTTAATTTTCTCAAAAATGGTTCCAACGAGTTTGATTAAAATATCATATGTTTAAGATATTTTCATGGCAAAAGAAATTATATCTTGAATTTTTTGAGAATGTCTCCAAAAGTCCCCTTCCTTCTGAATGAATTTTGCATAACTGATACGCCGTTAAGAGAAAGAGACACAATTTTACTACACAAAAAATGTATGTAAATCTCCTTAAAACACACATTAAAACACACATTCCGAGATATTCCTTATTATTTGAATTTTCCAACACTTATACTTTTTTTCGAATGGGAATTTGTTATTCGTTTTGTTTTATGTCCTGGATATGCAAAGAGACTGGAATGCTCCACATAACAACCAGCTCTCCAAAGATTCGACTATCGCTTAAAGCCTACCACATTAGCCTTGCACAAAGTTAGCAATAAGATAGTTTCTGCAAATGTTTATCTCCATTAACATGAAGTAGATGGAGAATAAGCGTTTGTAAAAATAGTGCAAACATCAGATTTATTCCTATCTACTTCATGAACATTTGCATAAATAGCTACATTACACATTTAGTTACAGATACAAAGAGAACAGCTATAGTCAAATGTTTAAGAACTGGATGCAACATGTTGGCCTTAAAATTGCATACTGTTTCCGTGCAATCGCGAGAAACAACTGAAAATCGATGGGACTTAAAATGAATGATAAAGTATTCAACAAATCGAACCATTAATAACGGATATCTTGGAAATGGCTAATACTACAAAAAAAACTTATTTGAAATAAATTGTGCGTTTTAAAGAAATCTACATCTTGTTTGTGTAGTGCGTTTTCATCTATCGCTTAACGTTTACCAGTTATATAAGATTATACATAATCTCTTCCAAATGAAGTGGACTTCAAAGGCTATTCCCAGAAAATTCAAGATATAAATTTTATTTGTAATGTAAATATGTTTAATATATGGTATTTTAATCAAAATCGTTGGAGCCATTTTAGAAAATCAAAAAAATTTTTAAAAATCTTCCTTGTAAAGGGTAGTCTGGGATGGGGGGATTTTGTTGAAAATCTTCGTGTCGCATCTTTGGAAGGTATTGAACCTAAATACCAAGTCTGGTACTTATCCGATTTTTTTTCGTTTTTGAGTTATGTTATTCACAGACAGATCACACATACAGGGACCTTTTTCTAAAAATTCTTTTTTTACATTCAGGGGGCCTCAAAAATATACTTCCGGTGAAATCTCGGTATCGAATTTTTGGGTGGAATACAATACTTCCCCTACTTACTATACGTAGTAGAGAAAGTAAAAAGTTACTTATAAGTAGAGCAAGTATTGTATTCCACCCAAAAATTCGATACCGAGATTTCACCGGAAATACACGTTTACAACTCCCTGAATAAAAAAAACACATTTTTGTGCGTGTGTGTGTTTCTGTGAACAGCATAACTCAAAAACGAAAAGACTATTAAATACTAAACCTGGTACTTTAGTTCAGAGTTTCCAAAGACGCGACGCCAAGATTTTCGATAAAATTGTTCTACCCCAAAATACCCCTTACATGAAACATTTTCATTTTATTCTTTTTCTTTTCTCAATATGGTTCTAACGACTTTGATCAAAATACTATTTGTTTAAAATATATGCATGGAAAATAAAAATATATCTTGAAGTTTTTGGAATAGTCTGTGAAGCCTTCATTCTGAATGAAGTTTAAATAATTGATAAACCGTAAAAGATAAACAAAACGTTACTTCATAAAAAATGCAGATCTCATTAAAACACACAATTTATACAAGATACCATTTTCTGTGGCGTTAACGTTTCCAAGGTATTCGTTATTTGTTTGAATTTTCAAATATTCACACTTTTTTCAAGTGATAAGTCCCTATTCGTTTTTTTCTGTGCTCATCAAGGAGTATGGGGTTTCAAGCCATCACAAGGCGATCCGTTTTTAAAAATCTATCATTTTAGCCTACTATATCCTTGTTATGCCTACAACGAAATGAAATGCAAATATGTATTGAAAGTGTATCTCGATTAACCAAAGGTAGACACAAGAATAATATTTTGTAAGAATAGTTTGTAGACGAGTAGACAAAGTCATATGATTGGAACACGTCAGATTTTTTGCAAGTTATTTTCCTGAAAACTTGGGTACACAGGGCAATGGAGATTGATTTTATGCTATAGTAATTGTGTTGAAGAAAGTAGCTAATACAGTACCGAGTACCTTAGACGACGAGGACTGCAACAGTATTTTCGTTTTCAAATGACGGATCTGTGGAGATCTGATGCTTTTGAGATTGCCTCTCAATGCGATGAATGAACCCAAAATGCACGGGATACATTGCATCTACGTGGAACCAAATCCTGTTTACTTCCGATGTACCAACAGATACCCTTACTTCACAAAGATGCCGCAAAAATATGTACCCATAAGATTATACAACCTCTGGCAAAAAGATGGTTACAATCGCCTCCTAGCAAACGACACGAAATTAAACAGAACTCCAAAACATTATATCCACTACAGAAATTGAGAGGTTGTCATCACCAGACTACTGATTGGAAACACTACGTTAACATATTCTCATCTATTGGATAAAACATTCCTTCTTGAATACAACATCCGCCACACTATTCTTTTCTGTACGCCTCGTACTTCCGAGTGTCCGCAGTATCAACACCAGCGAGAAGAACGCAATCTACAGGACCTCCAACAAGCCCTCAACAAGAAGCCACCAAACATTCCATGGAGAGAAACATGGAAAGCCACATCTACAAGCAAGTTACACGATGTCTACATTTCCGAGTCCAAACTTCAACACTGTCATTTCAACTGCAAAGACCAAGTTGTATTAACTCGACTGCGTATTAGACATACTTCTATAACGCACAAACATCTCTTCAACTGCGACTCTCTTACTGTGTGCGATCCCTGCAGATCCAACCTCATAGTTCATCATTTCGTTACAGCCTGTCGTCGCTATTTACAACACAGAGAAAGATGTGACATCCCCAACAACCTACCAGACGCCCTAAATCCAGCACAGCAAAAAACTTTAAACTTGATGAGAGCGACAACATTGTATAACAATGTATAACACACTTATCTAGAGAATTTAATGTTGTATGTACTATTACTGTTTAAATTTTGTATTTTCATTGTAATCATGTTCTGTATTCTAAAGTATAGCGATATGACTTTAAAGTTGAAACGAAATAAACAATATATAATAATAATAATAATAATAATAATAATAATAATAATAATAATAATAATAATAATAATAAAAATACATCACACAGTAAAACACTATCTAAGTGGAAATTAAACGCCTTAACCCATTAAAGTTAAATCTGCTTAATCCATGACTCATTAACTTAGGAACTATTTAAGATATCAGAATGAAATTTTTACAGGATGTAGACGCCCGCCTTCTTAGTTCACTGGTCAATATAAGTTTGTTTATTAAGGGAGATATTTTTTTCTCAATTATACCATCTTTTGATTATAATTTATAAGCAATTATTTTTTAAAAGGAACCAAGTATTCTAGTGAATTTAAAGTATATCCACAGCCACACTTAGAGGTCACTTTCATCATCCTAAAGTTTAATTTAGCTATCTTTAATAGTTTATGAGGAAACGGATCATTTATATCAGAAAGTGTTCAAATATTATATCAGAAAAAGCTGCTCAAAGCAAAAATGGAGTAAACACATATATTTGCATATCACACTATGGCACACAGAAGTATAAGGAACACAACGAAAGGAAACATCTCGTGCACTGCTACCTACATAGATATATTACGGCTACCCCTCCCTAGGAGAAAGGGATGGCGCGAAGGAACCACAAGAAACTAAAAGCCGCAGGCAGACAGGCCACAGAGACGCGCGGAAGTCCCTAACAGTTCCTAGCTTGAAGACCGTCCTACTACTGGAGCTATTTAGAGAAGGTGATGAACCGCCCTTTCAACCAAGCAGCCTCTAGTGTCCACGCAGAGCTGTCATACTTATTACTAGTGCCAATTTGTAGAGCAAATCTATAAAGAATGGGCTTAAGTTTGCAAAAGTGTATACGAGATGTAATTACAAAGTGGTGCATAATTACAATAAAAAGTGCAGATGCAGTATCATTTTTAAAAATATATTTAAAATATAATTATTGTGCCTATAGTGATAATATATATATATATATCAAATTAAAGAGGGAATTCCATTTTATAAGACTGCATAGAAAACCAGAAATGTCACTTCTTGCTGTCGTGTAACGGGTTCTGCAAACGACTGTAGATTTTTAAGTTTCTTTTCGGGATTGTAGGTAAGCCCCGAGCCTAAGCTCGAGAACAAGGCAGCTCAGCAAATAAGAAGGCACAAGTTAAAGATGAGAGGAAGTTTATTAGTAAAACTTCAAAGATGCAAGTTCTCGATGAATACTGACGAAAGGTCCGCCTGCGTTACACAGTGATAATCTACACTAAAGTAACCGCCTTTGCTCTTGACCGGGGGTGCTTTATAACATTTACAATGGTATAGGACGGGCAAGGTATTAACTTCCCAGGGTAGGAGCTCTGGCACATACACAAGCAAAGGTAGGAAGCAATGTCAAACACATGTTACATATGAGGGCAGTCCCAGAAGTATCCGACCTAACGCATACATAGCGGTTGTTGTTTCAAACAAATGACTGTGGTAGAAACTACCATCCTTATACAGCTTAAGTCTGAAGTTTGATGATGCTACGTCGTTTAGTAATTGTTAAGCAGTCATCAATAGTGAACGCTCTCAGCAAATATGTAAACATGGATAAAAGTGGTCATGTTATGTGATACAATACTTTCATTTGAAAGGTCTTTGTCCAACTAATATTAAAGCTACTCTGGGGGAGTCTGCTCCTTCGTTTACAACAGTAAAATATTGGGTGGCAGAGTTTAAGCGAGGCTGTACAAGCTGCCAATACGAACATTGCAGTGGTCGACCAAATGAGGTGACCACGCCAGAAATTGTGAAGAAAATCCACAAAATAGTATTGGATGACCGTCGACTGAAAGTGTGCGAGCTAGCAGGCATCGTAGGCATTTCAAAAAGTGCTGTACATTGCACACTAACTGGAAATTTAGACATGAGAAAGCTATGCGCAAGATGGGTGCCGTGTTTACCCATAATGAAACAAAAACAGCGTCGTGAAGATGTTTCAGTCGAGTGTTTGGCGATGTTTTGCTGCAATAAAGCCGAGTTTTTGTGTCGATTCATAACCAAGCATGAAACATGGGTCCATCACTTCACACCTGAGATGAAGGAACAGTCAAAAGAGTGAATTGAAAGGGGGAATCGGCTCCAAAGAAGACAGTTCCATCTGCAGGCAAGGTCATGGCGTCAGTTTTTTGGGATGCGCGTGGGATAATTCTCATTGATTATCTCCAAAAAGGAAATTCAATCAATGGCGAGTATTATGCAAACTTATTGCAGCACTTGAATGATCACATCAAGCAAAATCGGCCGCATTTAGTGGGAAAAAACTTTAGTTTCATCAAGACAATGCACCAGTTCACACATCCATTATTGCCATGGCCAAAATCAATTAGTTAAAGTTCGAATTGCTTCCTTATGCACCCTATTCGCCAGACTTAGCCCCCTCTAATTATTTTCTGTTTCCAAAGTTGAAGAAATGACTTGGTGGTAAAAGATTTGTCAACAATGAAGAGGTGGAGTTTGCAGTTGATGGCTATTTTGCAAACTCGGCGGTTCTCACTATAAACAGGGTATCGAAGCTATTGAACATCGCTGGCAAAAGTGTATCGAGCTGAAAGGAGACTGTGTAGAGAAATAAAGATGTTTTTTTTTCCCCAAAATTTTTGTGTTTTCTTTGTTAGATCGGGTACTTCTGGGACAGCCCTCGTACATTTTAGCTAAAGTATACTATGTTGTCTCATCTAACAATTGTTTAAGGTATTTATAACTTATTTCTATTTCCCAGTTAACACTAAGTACAAATGCAGCTGTCGCAAATGTTACTAAAGCACCTTCTGGCAGAAAATATCTTTGGTACACACAGCTGTGGGGGGTTGCATCCGCTAGTTGGAGTTGTTTTACGTTGTCATATCATTCTAGGTTGTATCTTTATACGACATTGGCAATTTTCGCCATTTAATCTTCCCTTAAATTCTTCAAAATAATAAATTTGTATTACGAAATATAACACAACACATCCTCTTATTGAAATTCATGCAATTTTATTACGCCAATGTTAAATTATTGTTATATCTGTAAATATGTTACCAATACATTGTCGCGATGACTACCACATTGTAAGTTAAAGCGACATAAAACAAATTAAATACATATTTGAGGTTAACGAAACTGAATGCAAGCTTCCAGCTTGTTTAAAGCTGCGAATGTAAAAGCCATCAAGAGAAGCATCGCCAAGAGTTTAAAACGTTCTAAAGTGACGAGGGGAAGCAGGACCGCTCGTTTTTCCATTAACATTGTGACTGGGTACCTAGGGGAGAGAGAGCTCAAGAGGAACCTTACGTTTACTTTACTCCAACACCAGAAGGTGACGTCATATATTCTCTTCCCTGCCTTCGGAGCCGAGATTTTAGAACGTCTCACTCAGTTTCTCGTTGCCACTTTTCTGGTGCGGTAGATTTTTAAAGATTTCACAGTTATGTCATCACATTATGAGACACTACATTGCTAACCTCGAATGGTGTTTTAAGGGCACTCGATACCAAATTTTTGAGTAAAACAATCACCTTTCTTAACATTCTCATACGAAAAATCCTGAAATTGTAAAATTAAGATCCAATTGCGGTTTTGACTTTCTGGTCAATTAAAAATGTCCAAATGTGTTAGTGGGGCAAATAACGCGTAAAATTCTAAAAACTTTTTTTTGGGGGGGGGCCTTTAACTTCTATGTTCAGATCGCGGGCTTTGACTTGAGAAACAAATGGTGTGTAATTTTACTCGCTGAACTGTAGGTTTCTTAATGTAGGATTTTTTATTACCTTTTACACTTAAACATTCACTCCCACACATACTTCCACATTATGCAGAGGGTAGGCAATATTGTGGTTAATTAAAAATTCCCTGCTCTAGCCGGAAATCGAAGGCGGGATCTCTGTGGCGAGAAGCCAGAAAACTTAACACTCCACTGCAGAGGGCAATCACTAAAGCTTTATTTTCTCTCAGACTTGTTTTCTGAAATGTTTGTCATTTTAAAATGCTCTCCATAATGCAATTTTTGTTTAATTGTCCATCAAATTTTCAATGTACGTACTCTAAAAGTTCATAAAGAGATCTAAAGAGGTTTTTTATATTAGGTATAGTTATGGATTTTAACGTTTTAATAACTTAATACATTATTGACATTTAGAAAACTAAAAACTTCATTATTCTTTTTCGAGGAAAAGTTTTAATCTTAAAATAATCCAATCTTCGATTGTAAACAACTACATTACAGAAATAATATGCAAAATCTAGATTTCAAAACTTTCAGATTCTCGTCTTGTGAGCCTTTTCGCGTGAGACCCCCGATTTTCGTTCTTTGAAAATTATTTCCTTGGTACATAGGCCCATCAAAATTAATTTTGTTATAATTATGTTGAACAAATGTGTGATAAAATGTTGGATAAATTGATTGAAAGTTGTAGAAATTGCCAGCACGAAGTGCTTACCCTTAAAGGCTTAGGAAATTTACCTGTCAGAATGAAACAGAAACAGCATCAAGTATAATGTAATCTACACTTTATCCCCTATCTATAGCAAGAAGAGGAAATATTGCATTGCACCCAAAAATTCGATGTCGAGATTTCAATGGAAAAACACATTTTGGGGTCTCCTGAATAAAAAAAAAAGAATTAGAAAACTCTCCGCGTGTGCGTGTTTGTGTTTGTGTTAAGTTAGTATTTAAGTTCAGCATCTTCCAAGGATGCGACACGGATGTTTTCAACGAAATTCTCATACGCCAAACTACCTTTTGCTTGGAATTTTTTTCGTTATTTCGATTTTCACAAAAACGGCTTTAACATTCTGATTAATATACCAAGTGCTGAAGAATTTTGCATGACAAATAAAATGTTTATGTTGAATTTTCTACTAACAGCTCGTAAAGTTACCCTTATTTTGTTTATTTTTGTATATTTCAGACGTAATAAAAAACTTACGGCATTACCACACACGATTTGTGTCCAATTTTTTCATAGCATTCACCGTTTTTGAAGTATTCCATATTGCAACTTTACATTTTTGTCCATGTGTGTGTGAATGCGTTGATTTCCACCCCCCTTTCTTTTCTTTCTTTCTTTCCATCGCAAGAGCTTATTACCAGGAAAAAACTTTTGAATGCTGTTACTGCATGTTGTAACACGTACTTCTTGCTTAATTTAAAATCATTCATAAGCAAAAAGAAATATATATGCTGTCATGAGTAACATAACGAGGATAAAAGAATCATTTTACATGAATATTATAACATATAATGGATATATGTAAAAGTGTTTCATTGGTAGAGAAAGTCAAAAATGCATCACAACGGAATTTTTTTTATTTGTATAGCCTACATTAACTGCTGTGGTCACATCGGGTGTTTTGACTTAAGAAAGAACCGATGGTGTTTGTAACTCGTTGACTAAGTTTTTAACGCTGATAAAATTAATTTTTATCACGACTGCGGAAGGTTGGGAGCAACTGTAATTAAACATAAATTTCCCCGCACCCCTGGGTTGAGAAGTCAAAACACTGCCACTCGACCACAGAGACAATCTTCGCACATAAAATCACACATTCGTCTTTCTTAGGGTTACCAAGTCACCCGATTAGCGGTTTTTAATGTGCTTTTTCAACCGCAGATTAAAAATTCAGAAAACGGGATAAGTACTGCTTCCCCTACTTATGTGTCATCTGTTTGAAGTGACTATATAAGCAAACGAATGAGGCCATATAATGAATTAGCTGCATTTAGTTGGTTAACTCTTTCTAAAGAACCCGGATAGGAAAATGTTCAAAAGTGTATCTCGTACTTCAGAGATATATATTATTATATATGACGGAGAATAATAATACTTCAGTTTTATTTATTTTTTCTTTAATTGCTGTGGTCCGTAGCGTCCCGTTCTATATTGGGCGTGAAACACCGGTAATTTTGCTCAGAGGCCTCTTTATCAGGCTTGAGTTTCTTTTACGTGCCGTTAAAACTACGACATGGGACCACCGGTTTTACTTCCCTTATGAAGGAAGCCATGCTAAGGATTTTTACGCCCCAAAAATTCCATCGCCCTCCGTCGGGTTTTAACCCGCAACCTCGGAAACTAGAGCCTAGCATGGTACCCCTTGACCACGGAGGACGACATAATAGATGACTGGTGCACTATTTGATGAGAACAGCTAGGAAGAGAAAACCAGCATTTTTAGAAAAGACTCTTCCGATAGATGATGTAATTTTTATTTTCTCTCTACTTACCTTTAGTAAGTAGAAGTATTGCATTCCAGTCAAAAATTCGATACCGAAAGTTTAATGTAAATATCAAATTTGGTATTTAAGTTCAGCAGATGCGACACGAAGATTTTCAATAATATTCTCCCATTCCAAACTATCTTTTGCATGAAAAACCTTCGATACTTTTTATTTTATCAAAGATACCTCTAACGATTTTGATTAAAATACTATATGTTTAAGACGTGTGCATCACAAACTGTATATCTTGAATTCTCTGGGAGTAGCATGTAAACTACTCCTCATTCTGAATGACTTTTGTATAACTGGTAAACTGTAAAAGATACACAAAATCTTACTACACAAAAAATGTAGATTTAGTTAAAGGACACAATTTATGTAAAATAAGCCCTTTTTGCGGAGTTAACTACTTCCGAGATATTCTTTGTTATTGGTTTGAATTTTCAAATACTTTTCTTGAGTGGCAAATCACCGAGCGCGATGGCTCAGGCGGTAATGTCTGTGGCCTGCCTTCGGGAGGTCCCGGGTTCGATCCCCGGCGACCGCCGACTCGGACCAATGGGTTTTTTGGGGGTTTTCCTGGGTCATCAGGCAAATACTGGAGTGTTTTCTTTCATCCCCGAATTTCCTGTCCCTCCATTTCGTCCCATTAATCATTTCATTCATCCTTCACCCCGTTTGGTCTATATCAGTGTTGGAAGTGTCTGCGGTGGTATTTCGGTGCAGCGTAGCAGGGAAAAGGGATGCTCTCTGTGCACTTTCTCCATCCCTCGGCCTTCGGCTGGTTGCCGGGGTATAATGACCTCCCCCTGGTGGACCATTGGACTCTATGTGGAGCAGCCCCCGGTCTGCCTGTCCTACTGCCGGGCGTCTATATCTAGAAACTGTAGGGACCCAGTCGTGCCGTCACTCATGGTTCCGGCCGCCCGGTATCTTCCATCACCTCCTCTCTCCCTCCCTCCCTGGGGCGCCCCTCGTGGGAAATCGGTACAATATCCTAATTCTGGACAGGTGCTGAATCCTCTCCGCACAATCCAATAAGTGACAAATCGCTATTCGTTTTTTTCTCGTGGTCCTGCAAAGAGTATGGAATTTCAAAGCCATCACATAGCAATGCGCTATTTAAAAATCTGACTATCCTTTACCCTACTGTATTCTTCTTATACACACAACGAAATGCACAAATGTGTAATGGAAGTTTATCAAGTCTTAACAAGAAGTGTATAGAAGAATAAGCCATTGTAGAAGAATTAGTAAATAAAGTAAATTGCATGTGAATGTAACAGATCAGATAGTTGTCCTCCGTGGTCTAGTGGTACCATGCTAGCCTCTAGTTCCTGAGGCTGCGGTTCAGACCCGGCGGAGGGCGATGGATTTTTTTTTTCGGGCGTAAAAATCCTTAGCATGGCTTCCTTTGGGAGGGAAGTAAAGTCGGTGGTCCCGTGTCGTAGATTTACGGCACGTAAAAGAACCTCAAGCCTGATAAAGATGCCTCTGAGCAAAATTACCGGTCTTTCACGCCCAGAATATTATGGGACGCTAAGGACCGTAGTAGTTAAAGAGCGTCCATAAATAAAACTTAATTTACAGATCAGATTTTGTGATTAGTCATTCAGTCAACAGATGCACCGAACCCGACCATAACGCAGCCATGGAAGGGACTTTGTCCTTACTGAATGTTCACTGAACAGATTCAGATGAGAGAAACAGGTTATCAACAGAATGTATAATATATTTGCTGACTGTTTCATATAATTATAAATATATCCGTTGTTCTCAATTCTATTCACAGTATTAAATGCAGAGTAACCTTCTCACAAAGGTTCGAGGGAGTGAGAAATATTTTTTGCTCGAATACTAAACCTGAATAAGACTTATAGTTGTGTGGAAAACTCCCTACCGGGTTTTCATTTTGGAATTTGGTAACCCTAGTCTTTCCTGGCCCACCTTAGCACTGAATGTTCTAGAGCTACACATGAAAATTACTCTTTTCAGTCATGGTTAACTGATACAGCCAGTGCTATAATACGATAGGATAAAGTTTCTTCCAACAGCAATTGTAAAAACAGGAGGCCGAGACTTCTGTTTCAATTTCGTAATGCAGGAATTAGCGAGCTGGTCTTCAAGATAAGAAAACACAAAAGACTTTCATTTGTTTAATTAGCAGTTCCCGTCTTCCTTGAACTCCCTCTCAGTACCGCGTATTGAATAATTCATCCCCTGCCTGATGGAAGCCAGCCGCATCAAACTTTCAGTGTTTGCTAACTTATGCATTCAGGCTCTTTTCCAAACCTCTGTCAATGGAGGAATTAATAAAGGCGAGGAAAAAGACTCACCTGCTAGAATATTACTTTCTGATCATATTCGCTCAGCCAACTTGCTTACTTTACAACCTTGTGCTGATAACGACGAAATGGGACAAGTCGTTCTTAGGCCCTTCGGGCAACAGCCAGCAGCGCTTTAAGTGCACTTCCAGCGGCTATGAAAAAGTTGAGACGCATTACTGTTCTTTTTGTTTCTCTACCACCTATAGTAGGCAGAGGAAGTATAAAAACTCGATATCGACGTTTCACCAGAAATGTACATTTCGAGATTCACCGAAGCCCTCTCTAAAAATAACACTTTTAGAAAAAGAAACGCACACTGTGCGAACAGCATAACTCAAAATCGAAAACACGGATAAATACCAAATTCCACTGTTTAAACATGTCAGGCAAATTACCTACCCCATTCATAGCAAAATCTTTATTATTTCTAATTTTCTCAGAAATGCCTCTAACGATTTGGTTTAAAATACCATATATTTAAGACATTAGCATACTAATAAAATACATATCTTGAATTTTCTGCCAATTGTCTGTGAAGTCCTCATTCCGAATGAAATTTTTATAACTGGTAAACCATAAAATACAGAAAAAAATGTGGATCTCGTTAAAACACAAGGTATATAAAATTGTAGTATTCACAATTTTCGCGATATTCGTTATTATTGGTTTGAAGTTTTCAACACTGCTATTTTTAAAATTCTGTCACCGTTCAGTTGTTTCTTGCGATATCATGAAAACAGTATGGAATTTCAAAGCCATCAAATAGTAACTCAGTTTTTAAAGATTTGACCACCGCTTCACCTACTGTATTCCCGTTGTACCTATAACGAAATGAAATGAATTCCTAAGATGGCGGGTTCAAACCCGGCGGAGGGCGATGTACTTTTTCGGGCGTAAAAATCCTTAGCATGGCTTCCTTCGGAAGGGAAGTAAAGCCAGTAGTCCCGTGTCGTAGATTTACGGCACGTAAAAGAACTCAAGCCTTATAAAGAATGGGACGCTAAGGACCACAGCAGTTTAAGAGCGTCCGTAAATAAAAACTCAATTTAATTTTAATTTATAACGAAATGTGTACTTTTTTGGAGTAGTGTTTAACGTCCATTCTTATGCAGTGTTTTTCTTTCCACTGATGCCACCGCAAGGCTGCTTTCGCGCTGGCCGCTGCAGCTCGGACTCCCGCCAAAAGCTATAAGTAATATCCCCGCAACCACCCCACGTTCTCATTGTTACAATTACAATGATAATAAGCACATACCTTAACATAAAAGGTGTTGGAAATGCTCTTCTCTATCCACACATTTCTGGCTTCTCAGGAAATTTTCATTCACACTCGAGAGGTCAACATCCGAAATAGGGTGAATTTCTTGCCTCATGTTTTCTTTTGGTTCTTCAATATATGGAGGTTTGTTGCATACATTTTATTTTTCAAGCTTATCCATAGATAGCAGTCGTTCACAGTTATATCAGAAGATCGTGAGGGCCATAACCTTTTACTAGTTACCCTATCTGCAAACATTCCCTGAATTTAATTTAATTACTCATCAGTTTGTGCGGCAGCACAGTCTTGAAAAAATTCAGACTGACATTCAACGTCGGTCAGCTGTTCAAAAAGTGGTGTGAGTCACTGTTATCTCTCTCTGTATCCTATTATTCTATATGCGTTTACACATACACACAGCAATTTCCGCGTCATGCAAGGGAATCTGTGTGTAAAACCGGATATAACTGTGCTTCAATATCTGTTATTTTGCGACGAAACATAACCATGTAAATGGAACCATGCTTCGACAGAGAAGAATGTTAAGCGTGTGTCAATTACTCTATCATTGACATTATTGAAATTTATGCAACTATGATGACCACGTGAAAAGTAAAGAGTACGCACCCAACATTGGAATAACTGCAAGAAAACATGAGGTGACATATTCGCTCAATTTCGGATACTGAACTCTCAAGTGTGAATGAACACTTCTTGAGAAGATGCCAGAAATATGTGGAGAGGGGACAGCATTTTCAATAAGGTATGTTCATTTTATCATTGTGATTGCAACTGTAACGGTGGGAAGTTGAGGTGGTTGCGGGGATATTATAACTGTTCCGACACGCGGCCACTGTGTAAAAGAAAAACATTCTACATATGGCACCACAGGCGGTGGACACTCATACATGAAATGATAATTTTGGTAAAGGCAATTTGAGAAGAAACTTCCAGGCCTAAGTTTAGGATATGAGGACTGAGGAAAATATGGGGAGAAAAAAAACTGTCAGGGAGGATGGTCCCGGCGGGATTTGAACTCCAGACCTCCCGTTCACGATCCCGTGCCTTAACGACCTCGCTACCCTATATCGGTTACAACGAAATGTGTTATGGAACCATTTATGCAAAAGTTTATCTCGATTAGCATGAAGTACATGGAAAAAGGTTTCTAAGAACAGTTTGTTGAGGAGTGGGTAGAGAAAATCATGCCAACATGCGGCGGAATGTCGCTGAGACCTTTATTTGCCTGATTAATAAATTGTTTAACTACATTATACTCTGTGTTACGACTGGCGGCTGTATGTAAGCACGCACAAAGAAAGGAACAGTCGATTTCAGGATCCTTTCCACTTCGTCCACCTTTCTCTTGACGCTTCCTTTCTTGGAATATCAAGGACAGTAAAATGAACTTGGACATAAATCAAGACATGCAAAATGTATTATGGTGAAAATAAGGTTACAATGTTGCAGGACGAGAAGTACGTCGTAAAAGTCTAAAGCCGTACGCAAGTTCCGGGAAAGTCTTTATGACCTCGTTTGGCTGTAAGAGTCTGCAGCTTGTCTCTCTCTACTGTCCAACGGACAAGGATAAGCCTAAGGGAGCATTTTGAAGCGTTCACATTGTGTAATGCACTGACGGGGCAGTGGAGGTTGTCAAGCGCGACGTAACGTGACATTGAAGACAGGTCAGTGCCAGTATATGTCGCATTTCCTTCCTTCCATACTCTTTCCAAAATATCGAGAGAAACAAACGAAAGGCAACAGCACTTTTAAAAATGACAAAAGTTTTGAAACATTCAAGCCAATTTTAACGGATATTTCAGAAATGACTCATGTCACAAAAAGTATTTGAAATAAATTATGTATTTTAAACGATCTACATTTTTTGCAGTGTGATTTTTATTATCATCTTCGAGGTTTGGACGTTGTTCAAGATCTGTTGAGTTCCCATTTATTAAACTCGTCTCTCCATCTACAGCTGGGTCTTCCTATACTCCGTTTCTCTAATGGTTTGCATTCTGTTAATATTTTTTGTAATCTTCCCTTATTCATCCTTTGAATATGGTGTCTCCAATTTTTCTTGTTTTAGTTAATCTGGCATCCTTTATTTCCTGGCTGTATTTACGATCCAATAGAGAGTAACCAGGAACAGATCTTAAAAATTTCATTTCTGTCGATTCAATTTTTCTTTTCCGCTTTCTGTTTAGGGTCCACATTTCATTTCAATGTAGAAGTACAGGGGCTGCCATTGTTTTATAAAATTTTATGTGCGTCTTCCTTGTTTTTGATCATAATTTAACTTTAACCATTTATATAAAATTATACAAAATTTCTACCGAATGAAGGCGACTTCGTAGGCTATTTCCAGAAAATTCAAAATATAGATTCTATTTGTCATGCAATTGTCTAACATATATGGAATTTTACTCAGTCGTTAGAGCCATTTTTGAGGAAATAAAAAGTTTCGAAGAATAAAAAGTTCTCTCCATGCTGAAAGCAGTTTGGGGTTAATCCAGTTTTTGTTTTCGAGTTATGTTGTTCACAGACGCACAGTCACACGGACCTTTATTTAATTTCTTTTATTCAAGGAACCTCAAAACATGCATTTCCATGAAATCTCAATATCTAATTTTTGGGGAGAACGCAATACTTCTCTACCTACTAATTACATGGTAGAGAAAGTACGAATGAATGGATATTTCTCAACACTCACAGTTACATACATTTAAGACCACAATAACATTTGAAAATATTAAGCTATTTACGCTATAAATTCACTTCTTGGTTGCTTGTCTATGCTAATTTACGGTCTCAGTACACACAATCCTTGTTTTTTCGTGCATTGATGACCCACTGTCTACTTGCTTACATTATTCGTCTACCTTTAGCAACATCTTCTTTGTAGTCATTTTTAACCTTACTAATACTTTCCCATCCAAGTTTTTCCATTTCTGTTGCCAAACTTGTTCTCTCCGCGTCTTTGTTTGATTACAATTTAATATACAGTGGAAATCCGTGTTCTCTTCACTGCATACTGGACAATTTTCTATATCCTCGTCATGCCTTATACCTTTCAAGCTTCTAACTCCTGTTCTCACCCATGCAAACCCTTCTCGCCCTAGTTTATTGCATATATCTATGCACCTTTCCCTCTCCCATGTTGCTTTTATTTCCCTATATAACCTCAAGAAGCGTTTTTTTCTCTTTACGCCAAAAATATCTCGCCTGTCAATATCTTCTAGCCTTAATTCTAGGAGGCGTTTTTAAGGTAAATACCGTTTTAATGTTTTGCCGCTGCAGCGCTGCAGTCGCGATTTTGAGCGTGCACGATCACTTCCTGCATTCATTAAGAAGCCAGACGCAGCTGTGAGCGATCGTCACTTTGTGTTTTCTTGTTGTTAGAGTGTTTCGAAATATTCAAAACAATCGAACGACCCGTCGACTGTGAATCAGATCAATGATTCGTTTTTTGAATGTAAGAAATGTTACGCCAGCAAACATCCATCGTCAATTGTGTGAGGTTTATGGGGAAACAATAATGAGTGAAGAAATGGTGAAGTTGGTTTAGACAGTTTACCGAGGGTATTGAAAGTGTCCATGACGAGGCGCGGAGCGGTCGACCGTCAGTGATCACGGATAATTTGGTGCAAGCTGTGGAAGAAAACATTCACGAGGACAATGTTTCACCATATCGGTGTCGTCTTCGCGTTTTCCACTAACCTCAAGGTCAGTCCCCTGCAACATTGTGACAGAACGGTTAGGATTTCGGAAATTGTGCTCAATACGGATGCCCAAAAATCTTACTAATGAGCACAAGAACAAGCGATCCGCCGCTGCATTGACTTTTCTCACGCGATATGCTGAGGAAGGCGATGGTTTGCTATCGCACATCGTTACAGATGATGTGTCTTACACCATTCCTGAATCAAAGCAACAATCCATGGAGTGTAGGCATAACATCCCCCGTGAAGAAGGAATTCAAACAGACGACATCCACTCGCAAGATCATGTGCACGGTTTTCTGGCACACACAAGGTGTTTTGTCGATTGAATTCTTGCCCAGGAATGCGACAATCAACAAAGACGTCTACTGTGAGACACTATGGAATGTCCGTCGTGCAATAAAGAACAAAAGGCGTGGAATGCTTTCACGTGGAATCCTTTTGGTTCATGACAAAGCCCGGCCACGCACACGCAAACAAACCCGAGATCTGATCGAATCATTTGGTTGGGAACAATTCGACCACCCTCCCTACAGTCACCATTTGGCACCAAGAGATTTTCATCTGTTCCTTCGTGTGAAGAAATTCCTTGGTGGAAAACATTTCAACAACGGTGATGTGAAATACGAAGTGCAGACTTGGCTTGCATCACAGGCCCCATCATTCTTTGACGAAAGCATACGAAAACTGGTTCCCCGTAACAAGTGCATGAATAACGGAGGTGACTATGTGGAGAAGTAGTATGTAAAGTAATGCATGATAATAAATAATGCTCTGTTGTTTTTTAAAAAATTGTCGGTACTTGCTTTAAAAACACCCTCGTACTTCTCTCCAAAAGCCTCTAAAGTGATATTCTGCATTTATCCACACATCTTCCATATCTATCTGTTCTATAACTTCCTGAATTTTTAATAACCATGACCCCTTTCTTTTGTATATGAAAACATTCTTTGATAACATTGTTATCTTCCACATTGGGAATTCTACATAATTATTTCATAATGCTTGTGAAAATGTTGATCTTGGTGGAGTACCTACGAAGTTCTGTGTGCGCATTTGGTGATATTATCGGTAGACCTAAAATATATTTGCAGAAAAGATCTAAGTATTGACTTTGTCGACCTCTCTCCAAGCATCATCTACTCCCCATACCTTTGTTCCATGCAACATCTTGCTTTCTACTGTGGCAGTGTAAATTCTTTCAAGCCATTTAACATTTATGTTCCGCACTTTTTTTTAACATGATCTTATAGCACTCATAGCCATTTTACCTTTTGCTATAGACATCTTTTTTTTTGTCCACTCCAACATCCATTCGAACTTAGCAGAGAAAGTAAACGCTTTATTAGAAATCTGTACTGATTATTGCACAAATATGACGTAATAAAGAACACTCCCTTATTGTTGTGATACGAAAATGTAGATTTATAAAATATTTGTTTGTATTTCTGTTACAGTATATCCAGTACAAAACATCACTTCCCGACATGAAGGAGTTCACCTTATGTATGTGGCATAAATTCTACAATCACAGCAACGATCACCCGCTCTTCTCTTACGCTGGTAAGTACTGTGCATTGCTCACATGTTAATTTACTTTCAGCTCTTCCATTCTCCCTTTCTTTCTACTCGCAGAAAAACACATAAATCAGTCTACTTCTATCGTTTACTTATGATAAAGATAGATGGGGTTTGGTATTTCTTCCAAGTATTTGGTAACGAGATTTAATCAAAGAATTTCATTTAGCTTTCTTCAATAATATGCGAACAAGCAGGTCATTTATATCAGAAAACGTAATTTATAACAAAATCTGTTCTAAGTTAGATCGAGAAAAACTCGCATATATTTGCAAACAAAATGGATTGGGCACATGGAAGCTGCCATACTTAATAATGATACCAACTTCTACAGCGAAACTTCTCTTAAAATGAGCTAACATTTACTCCTCTACAACAAACAATATACTATGATTTGCGTTTTGTGAAGTGATGCGAAATTCAGAGAACCAAATGATAGAAGCAGGCCATTTTTAAAAATACATTTAAAATACTTGCAGTATGCCAACAGCAATAAAATGATATCAAATTACGGAGGAAATTCCAATGTATAAGACTGCACAAAAAAAAAAAGAGATAGAATAAGACAGTACAGCATTTTCATGCGAAAATTGTAGAAGAATTACTTCTCACGCTCACTGTTTTTCTAACTGTAGCGCTAATGTGAGACCCTATCACAATTAGCACCACAGTTTCGAAGTCCGCAATAAATGTGCCTTTCCGACTGAACGCAATGACTTTTAACAATTTTAGTTTCCTAAATATGCATTTACTAAATTCAGTTGTTAATGCTACAATGATAATATTAATAGTATAGAGGTAGGAAAAGAGAAACGTAAGCGTTATTCTGGAACTTACGAGAATGAACTGCTCCAAAAAGTAACCATTGGTCTAGTTACTCAATTCCAAATTAAGTTCTCCAGCTGTTCTCCAACAAACCGGTTTCAAAAGTAACGCTCTGATCGTAGAGAGTACGTTACATTACAATACAAGCATGTTACTGTATGTGATAGTGAGGTCTTGGAACCATCCATGCTTCAAGTTCCAATAGAGAGCAACGCCCACCAGAAATCTTATGGCCAATCAGATTTAATTATGCTATTAAGCTCTCGCTACAAGTTAGAAAATCAGTTATCCAGGTGCCGTTTTGGAACATACAATCATGCATGCATGATGGTTACTATAATGAGAAATAACGAATTATTTAACACGAGTTAAACTGCAGTATATAAAATGTTAATCCATGAAATAACGAACGTTCGACTTAAATTTTTTAAAAATTGTTTATTAAAAATATCGGTTAAAAATTGAAGCTTACTTTATTTCTCTACATAATCACCTCCGTTGTTTAAGCATTTGACATACCCGTCCATGAACTTAAGAATTCCCGTGTTGTAGCCATTCCATTAAGTCAAGATGTTCAGTTACAGTTTCGTCAAGCAAAGAAGAGGCATGTTTGGGAAAGAAATCTATAACTCGACTAGAGTTGCACATTTTGTTGTTCACTTGATTTTTTAATCATCTGTGATGAAAGACGCACGTCCGGGTTGAGTTTCGTCATGCACAATTGTTCGTACATTGTTGAACATTTCACACCGCTTCCTCACATTTATTTCGTTCATTACTGTATCAATATATGAACGCTCTTTAGTTGACGCTAAATTTCTACAGGTTTCAACTTTTAAAAATCGAAAAACGCCTCTCACCTCGCAGTCGGCGAAACTTTGTATCACACAGTTCATTTTGAACAATCACAGAATACACAATAACAACTTGTTTTTCGGCTTTGGACAGAAGTCCGAGCGATCTCCGCAGCGGGAATGTGCAAACGGTCGTTACTTCCTGGTTTACTCTTGTATATGTATTATTGTTAATAGAACATGATGAATTTGCGCGTGCATATCTACTGGAAGGAAGAGAATAAGGGAGGGGAGCATCATCTTCCGACCGGGATGAAGAATGCGAAAGAGCCCAAGTCAGTCATTAACTGGATCAAGAGCACCTTGCTGTTACAGATATGCGCTAGTACGCGTTGACCGTGGCCTCCGTGGACACACTTGACTTCATTTTGAAACTGGAATGGGCGGAATTGTTGCCTACTGAAAAATAACCATTTTTTCTACTTGCATGACTGTAATAAAAACCTGTTGGTGTTTAGTTTCAGGACAACCACGTGCCATATACCTATGGGTCTCTAACACCCCACGTAGTAGTTACTTCAGTCTCTCTGTGGAGTCCCACACTTTCTACAGACTCAACTACCCACTACGACTCAACAGGTGGTACCACTCCTGTACTTCCTGGAATGGCAACACTGGAGAATGGCAGATGTGGGTCAACGCTGAGAGAGTTGGTCGTGGGTTCCACAACAGGGTGAGTTTCTGCTTTTGTACCATAGTAATGTGTGACGCTCGCATACGGTGATGGGTCCCGAGTTCGATTCCCGTTAGACGGCTACTCTGACTTTGGTTTTTTTTTCGCGGTTTTCCCTAGTTGCTAGGCGAATGCTGATACCGAATGCCACGAGTTTTCCTGCCCCCTATTTCCTTTCAGGATCGAAGGATCAGACGAGTGGACGGCGGGCTAGGTGTATAGCGGTGAAGTTTGCTTTCTTGAACTATGTGTGACGGGTGCTCAGAGAAACCTCTCCAACGGTAGAGGTAGGCCTGTGGCGGTGCCATCTGAAGATGTTAGGGACCCCGCCTGTGTCCATGCCTGTCACCATGTGTCCTTTACTTCATCCTTTCCTCCTGGAGGTTTCCAGAACACAATAGGCAACCATGCGCTTAAGTGCTGAAATCTTCCTCCGCTTCTTGGTAACATAACCATTTTTATTTTGTAAAGTGGTGTTTGCTTTTGGGATGCGTGTCCAGTAGTGGAACAAAAAAGAGTTAATATGTAATATCTTTTCCAAAACAAATGTGTTTGATTGCGAATTTAATAAAAGTGATTCATTACCTAAGTAGAATAAGCTGTTTGTGACGAACCGAACATAGCGAGGTGGTGGTGCGGAATATTCTACTCTAAAAACGATGAAAATAGTTAAAATTTAACACTCTATCTTGTTTTGGGCTTTGAATTGTTCCTTGGTATATTAGAAATATGTTTTAAAGCTCTTCTATAGCTCTAACACCTCCCAGGTAGCCATTTTAATGCAGTTGATTAGTAGGATAGGTTAGTTCCAACTTTAGAGCTCTTTTAAAGTTGAGATATGTTATTATTTCTTTATATATAATATTTGCATCATAGGAAAAAAAATCAGCTGTCTTACCCGACGTTGAACGGATGCATTCTGTAAGCAAAGGATTGGAAATACGGTTAGGATAGGTTTTTAAAGTCGTGAGTAGCCTACAACTTTCACGCGTACTTAAAGTGTCAGTATCCAGATTAGTAAAAATGTCAAATTTGTCTATAACCAGTTGAAAATAAAAGTAAGCGCAAATTTTAAAAAATTCGAGGTGACTATGTGGTGAAAAATAAAAGTTGGGTAGTTTTTTTTTTTTTTTTTTTTGAAAGTTGAAATGTAACTTATTATTTTGCCAGGTCCTATAGTGTAAATGTAAAGATTTCGTCTAGCTACACCAAAGAGAGTTGATTTGTATGCTAGAGGTTGAAGATACGGGAAGAAAATAAGGGTAGTGGAAGTTTCTAAAAGTTGTAGGGTAACATATTCTTGCCACATTCTAAACCCAACAAGTTTTGCCAAAATCACAACTAAGTTCAGCGAAAGCAGGAATAAATTTGGTGAACATGCATTCCCCAACTTCCAATTATCCAATTTTAAACGATTTTACGCCTCCCCATTTGCTCCTTTGGACTGCAAGTCATTCAAATCTGCCGTGTTCGCAATAAACTGGCAAAAATACCATCTGATATTCATAATCAATGAAACGTTTTGAAATTGGGCGATATGAATATGAAAACCACCCTTAACCCCCTGTTTTAACATATTTGGAAACACAATACCACCCATTTCCGTCTGGAAGAACAGTGACTTTCTTTTGATGAAAGAGTTATAAAAATCCATTGAACGGTTTTTGAGATTACCTTAAACACACGTACACACATTCGCAAACATTTTCTCAATTTATATCATTAGTGTATTAAAGCATGAGGTTTTGAACATGTTCTTAAAACCACGGAAATTGTGGTAACACAGCTAAGTTGGAAAGCAGCCTGAAAAGCACCTAGGTAATTGCTAGAAATTTAAAGCAGATGGTAATCATGTATTCAATAATCTATTTCTTTCTATGTCTTTCAATACTTTTAAAATTGTAACAGTACAAATTCTTAGTAATGATATGAGGATTATGCAGTAGACAAAGTTGAATGAATATCTGTACAATTCAAAGGTATGAACATTTTGAAAAAGACTAAATAAGGGAAAAAGGGGAAAAAATACTTTGTTAACGACGCTGTCAATTGCCAGGATCATATCAGCACCGCCGGTGTACCGGAATTTCGTCCCCCAGAAGTTCTTTTACATGCCAGTAAATCTACTAACATGGGACTGTCACTTTTAAGAACACATTGGTCTGGGCCGGGTTTGAATCCGCGACTTTGGGATTAGAAGACCAGAGATAAACGGCAATGGGATAATATAGCTGAATATTCCAACATTCTTGCAAAAGATTACACTTCTAGCTTTAGTATGTATCTACTTAATGCCATCCGCTATGTTTGCAGCTGGTGGGTCACGTGATCCCAGGCGGCGGCATCGCTATCACGGGCCAGGAACAACGACAGTACGGCGGAGGGTTCCTGGAAGGAGCTGGAGCTCCCAAGGGTTCTGGAGGAATGCTGGGAGAAGTAACGCAGGTGTATCTCTACAAGGCGGCTCTGGCAGCGGGCAAGGCTCATAGAGATCACAAGCATCATCATGGTAACAAGGACCATAGCACCCCGCCTCCTCCACTACCTCCGTCCACGCCCTCCCCCTTCCCCGAACATCCCCTCTTTAACGCTGGCCAACTGATACGTCACCTGGATATTCCCAAATTGCTAGCCGCACCATACCGTAACCCCACACCGAGCCCTGCACCAGGACCCCTGATACTGCCTTCTGGCGGCGGTGCTGCTGGACTTTTGGGAGCCGGGGGTGGCGCTACTAGTCTGTTAGGTCCCGGGGATGGCGGCACCAGCACCAGTAGCATCAGTTTGCCGGGAGTGTCCTCCATATCCATTCAACACAACCTCTTCAAAAGGAACGAGAGGAAGAAGAGGGCGCTGGAGCAGAGCTTCCTTGTGGAACCGCATGGATCGCTTCTTTTGGGTGGAGACTTCAACCCACTGGGCGCCGGAGGAACTATCTCAAGCGAACTGTATGACCATCCTGGTGTGGCAGTGCCAAGCAGCGCAGATGACGGATATCCCCGCGAGCCTGCTGAGGGCGAGGTCATGCAAGTGATGAATGTTTGCTCAGGATGTGACCCCGAGCCCTTCAAGAAGGCCGAACTGCTCTCCTGGAGAACCACGCCCAAGAAACTCTACTCGGGAGCACTATACACGCTTGCAAAACCAGAGTGCAGGAGGTTCTAACATCCTGTATGTGTTGCATTGCCATCTAATATTTAGATATGCCATGACAAAGACTCTTTCCTTTAGCAACATGCCATGACATATATCATTATCATCGACTTTTCCTAGATCATTAGTATTTTGTTACTTTCTGTTAATGAGTGACCAAAACTTGAACTAGAAAATCTGCCACTCATACTTGTATAGCAAAATGACAAGGTTATTGTTTTTAAAAACCATGGAAACCAAGTGGAAAAAGTCATTTCTAGGAGTAATATTTCCCTCCAATCTAGACGGAAACATTACTTCAGAAAGCTGTCTGTGGGTAATCTAAACATTACCTAAACTGGTGGTCATTTTAAGGGGACTTTTATGTGAATAAAGCCTGGTTCACAATAAACTGGGAATGAGAACAAATGTATGTTTGGTTATACACCAGAAATGGCTAGCAATGTAGAAAATTGATTACGCATTGAGATGTCATTTGTTTGTAACTGACAGATTACATTTTTCACCTGCTTGCAATGCAATCCATATAATGCAAACTAAGAAGCCCCAAAATTCTATGTAATAAACACTTTCTAAAAGCCAAAACATTACAGTTTCTGATTCCTCTTTTGAAGGTGTCACCCTGATACATCTGCAACAAATGGCCTACATTAAAGTTTTTTTTGGAAGGGGGGGGGCTGGTTTTGGTTGTGTGTTGTTCCAGTTTTGTTTCCCAGGCTTACGATTAGAGAGCACTAAACGTCAGGTTTAATTCATGGCCTCCTTAAGCAATTTCTATCATGAAGACAGTTACTTAAATATGAAAACAATATGCGGTTCCATTCCCGAAAATGGAAAGAAAGCCAAATCTCTTGTTTCTGTTCCTGGGCTCAGATAAGCTTCCTGTTGTGAATGCTGCTCACACTGTAATAGTATCTTAACTTCTGTTCTCGTTTTGGTTCCCATTCCCAGTTATTGTGATCTCCCTTATATAAAAGTACCTAGGGAAATAAATTTGCTCATACTTTAAATCATAGGCACACAATACGTTTCGAATCATAGCCTCACATAATTTGCACAGCATTTCATATAATTATAAAGTAACATTTAGGAATATTTTCAGATGAAACGTAACGTTTAAGATTGGTTAATTCCATAACCTGAATTTTCTGATTTTTAGCATTTGTTTTCCCCTTTCTTTCTTATTTAGGCACACATATATAAACAAAATATTGAGGTAGAAACTGCTTTTTGTGAGTTTTGAGATTACAACCAAAAACAAACAATTATTGTGAGATATATTTAAATGTTAGTATTTTTAAAGAAATTAAGATTTTAGTAGTAGAGAAATAAACATTATATTAATAAAAGAAACTACAGGTCCACTGTCATAATAGTCAAAGATCATTGTGTTGAGAAGAAGCACTAAAACATTCAATCTCCTATAACAATGTATGTTTGAGTTGTGTGTACAAAACTGAAACTGCAGCAAATTAGCATTGGCAAATAGAAAAAGCTTTTTAGCCAATACTCATAATTAATTTATAACTGAAAGATCCATTCTGAAGCTGTATATATGTTGCCAAGTTCTGTCTGCAACTTAAGATGATTATGTCCATTGATTCACTTACAAATGTTCATAAAAGACGTTGAGAGTGAGCTTCATGCTGACCAAAAATATTCAGAAAATTACTATAATACAATTCAAGTTTGTAAACCTGAAGCATTTTAGCATGCGACAACAATGTTTTCCAGATCTTTCTTTAGCACATTCAAAATGTAATGCACATGAAGTTTTCTAGAAATATAACAAAGCTTTTCACACGTATTATAAGCCACAAACTGAATAAAAGGACGTAGTAACTTCTTGATTATAGTATTTTTTAAGAAAGATCATTGTTTTTTTTTTCTTTCTCCCCCCCCTTATTATGAAGTTGAAGGTTATCATTTTATTTGCACGACTATATTTGGAAGAGAATATTGTGTAATCCAAAAAGTTTGAAGCTCAGAGAAGTTTCATTTGTACAATTTTGAATATAACAGAACTATAACTCAGAATCAATTAAACTAAACTTTTGTATATGTGTAAATTGTAACACTTGCAAATAACTTTAAACATTTCCAAGGATTTAGTATGGGAACTTAGTAGTTTTCCTAAGCCCATTAAATATGTTGCTGTGTGTTAAATAACCACTGAAACCACAATTTTCAGAAAATCACTTGTATAAACAAAGTAAATCTAGACTTGGCATAACCTCAGAGTTATTTCAGCACATTAAAAATGACTGAAATACAGAGGTTTACATAAAGAACACAGCCAATGTGACAAGTAACATAAAAATCAATCTTTCAGCCATTATATTGGTGTTAAATCTCTACAAAAACACCCAACATTAATGCTTATGTCAATACAAAGAACATTACACAGCTTCTCACCCAAAATTCACTACTGTAAACTTTATGAAATTGCTACAGAAAACTAAAAAGCTGTACTGTGCAAAAGGTCAGTGTTAAAAGCTCAGCTTCTTGGTTATCACTCTAATGGCCAGAAACATGATAAACTATAAACCACCAGTGGTTACCCATTAATAGGAAAGTTCATATTTCTAATACTTTGTCTCCTGAATAAATATTGTATGTGTGTTCATATCATCATCTTGTCCTTGCAAAGTCATGAATTTTATCATCACTCGACTAATTTTAATAATGTGTACATTTGTTAAATTGCATCTTGTTGTTCGCACTCAGGAAATAACATTAAAGTATTAGGTGCTAACAGCCCATCACAGTTATGTGAATTTAATTTCATTTTCATTACAAGTATTTTATTTCTACTACAAAATGTATTGTAAAACTTTTGTAAATAATAAAACTCATTTACTGTGTTACAAGTTTATTCTCCAATTTCCTTTACTACCTACCACTCGTCAAACAAAGGCTTATCCTTTCTTTTCAAGTGCACATGCTACTGCTGAGCACCTATTAGTATCACTCTGTCCATTTGTCCATCTGTAACATTTGTTGACATATTTCATATTTGGTATAAAGTTAAGGATAGTTCAGAAAAAGAGCTTTTGAATCGAGGTATCAGCTGAATACTTCTGAACCAAGTCTAAAGTCTTTGAAACTTTGCTAGCTAAATGAAATATGGCAATGGAATGTACAAAAATTGACTGCAAATTGGCGGGATTTGTGCAGCATTAGAAGCAAAATCCGGGACAGTGATCAAAATACTGTAAGTGTGTTTATAAATTTATTTTTCAAATAGTTTATGTATAATATAATGGTGTTTTATCCCACTTGTAATGTGGGAGTTTAAGGTTTGATTCCACACTGGATATTAAAATTTTAATCAAGCTTATTAAGCTGTAGTTGTGTCAAAGACAATTTAAATTGTGAACAAAATTAATAGCTCTTGATTTTAGAGGAAAATAATAACTCTCCAGTTTGCACACCAAGTGTCAACAATTTTACAACAGTGACTGACTGTCCTCAGCAAAATGTACAATGGTTTCTGAGATGGAGAGTTTGCTACATAGATGACATAATGGCGTGGGTCCAAGACACTCCTGATGTACACCATTAGCTTTACACATGGGGACCAAACTGTGAAAATTTCAAATTCTGTGTTTCTTATGCATTTTCCTGGCCCACCTCTGTGGTGTAGGGGAGTGTGTCTGCCTCACATTCAAGAGGTCCCAAGTTCTAATCTCAGTTAGGCTGAGCCACCCAGACAAGGTTTTCTCTGTGGCTTTCCCTTTTCCTGAAAAGGTGAATGTCAGGTAACTAAACTCTATTTACCACAAGCTCGTTTGAGCATCATTTCAATCATTTTATGTCTAATATGACCTAACAGTTAGACGTTAAGCTACAAAATAAAAACAATTGTTTTTTTTATCACATACTACTACCATTAAATGTAATTAATTAATTCCCAATTTTTTAGAAGAGTGCATTGAAAATAGTTTCGGAAGTCAAATTTTTTCCCTTTTATTTAACTGTGCCACAAAAGGCACTCCTTGCAGTGTACTTTTCAAAATTTTGTAACAAAACCTCAGATTTACATCCCAGGAGTACCACTTTAAAAATTACAGGATGATTTTCAAACGGAATAAGGATTACTTTAGAAAAAAAATGTTAAATTACTTGTTCATATTTTTTATTTTATTTTAGAGATATAAAAATTGTAATAATAATATAATTATACATAATCAATTTTAGTTGCTTAAGAAATTCCACAGATAACTTTTATTTATTATGATGTTAAGGATCTGGTATAAAAATCTGATTGGTTGAAATTTGCACCACAAGGAGTATTTTGTACATTACATGCATCGGAAAAATGCATTATGAGAAAAATGACTTTTATTGTTTGAGGTATAACTTTTATCTTTAAAACTGCCGTTTAATTGGTCACATGACAAGCATTTAAAGTGCAGATAGCTGAAAATAACTTTGGCATATTAATCTAAAGAATCAAAAATCCTAAAATCCATGCATTTTTTAAAAATGTTCACAGGTTTGGTCCCCATAACAGTATGTTACACCTCACACAGAAAATATGGCATTCTTGATGATTCTAAAATAGATATCTGCAACATGATTTTTTATTTTATACAGTTGCCCTTCAGAGTGTTTAAGTTCCATGAACTGAACTTGAATGTTTTTCTTCAAGTACTCTATGATGATTTTTACTTTCTCTACTACGTATAGTAAGTAGGGGAAGTATTGCATTCCACCCAAAAATTCGATACCGAGATTTCACCGGAAATACACGTTTTGAGACCTCCTGAATCCAAAAAAAGCATTTTTAGAAACATGTCCGTGTGTGTGTCTGTGTGTGTGTGTGTCTGTGTGTGTGTCTGTGTGTGTGTGTGTCTGTGTGTCTGTGAACAGCATAACTCAAAAACGAACAATCGGATAAGCACCAAACTTGGTATTTAGGTTCAGTATCTTCCAGAGATGCGACACGAAGGTTTTCAAGAAAATTCCCCCACCCCAGACTACCCTTTACATGGAACATTTTTCGAAAATTTTAATTTTCTCAAAAACGGCTCTAACGATTTTGATTAAAATATCATATGTTTAAGATATTGTCATGACAAATAAAATGTATATCACGAATATTCTGGGAATGTCTCCAAAAGTATTCTTCATTATGAACGACTTTTTCATAACTGGTAAACCATAAGAGATAGACAAAATTTTACTACACAAAAAATGTAGATCGCGTTAAAATACACAATTTATGTCATATACATTTCTTTTGTTGAGTGAACCGTTTGCGAGATATTGCTTGTTATTCCCTTAAATTTTCCAATACTTATACTTTTTCTCAAATTCGTTATTCATTTTTTTATGTTCTGGACATGCAAAGAGAATGGAATGCCCCACATAGCAACCAGCGTTAAAATATTTGACTATCGCTTAAAAGCTACCATATTCCCCTTGCATCTACAAGAAAATTATCAATAAGATTGACATCTCGATATCTCGATTAACATGAAGCATATGGAGAATAGGCGTTTGTAAAATTAGGTTGTACAAGAGTAGAGAAAGTTATGTGAGTGTAACACATCAGATTTTCTTTTTCATGCAGTTTTGGATATTGTTCTTGTTTCCTGTGTCATACTGTGTAGTGCACTGGTTATCCAGACAGTAAAGAGCAGGAGGGAGTATTTTGCTTGTTTTGCTAAGGAATTAGCATGATAGGATATCATAAATCCTTTAGTTGTAGTCCATATTTCCTTATGCTGATAGAGACAACGTATTCTAAAAGTTAGAGGCCATTCTCATTTTAACATATACTAAAACGTACTTTGCAAAGTTGGCTGTTAAAAACATTCAAAACTGCAATATGGAGCAATGAAATGGATTTTTTTTGAAGTGTTATATGCCTGTTCCTAATACATAAGGCACCACAGGCAATGTACAATGCTGATACATGCAATGAAATGATATCTGAGAAAGGAATTTTGGGAAGGAAACATTCCAGTTTAGGGTACCTCTCAGTTTAGGGTACCAGTTATGAGGACTGAGGAAAACCTAGGAAAAATGTCAGTCAGGGAGGATGGTTCTGGTGGAATTTGAACCGCAGGCCTTCCGTTCATGAGTACATGTCTTAATTTTGGCCACTCATGTTGGTTGGTATGAGAAAGATACAAGCATAATATTTATTGTGTGCCACATATTAGGAGGTAAGAAGATGCCTACTAGCAGAAGATCTGACTTCAGTACAGTGAAGTTTGTATAGATATTGGATCTTGTCTTGTCTTATGCAATACAGATTTCCTCATTTCTCCAGATGCACTTCAGCCTTGGGCTTATTGTGCTATATGTATTGTTTTAAAGCCAATCATTATGCCTGCACTCTTTACCAAGGAATACAGTCTTGTAACAACACAGATACTGGGTACAAGTCACAGGAAAACGAAATCACTTGTTTACAGTTTAATACTTGTTAACTGGATCACATCAGTCAACTTCATTCAGATTATTCATATAAAGCTACTATTATTTATCCACATAGTCTTAACCTCACATTCTTGCAGTGGTAATCAATCTCCAATGGAAGGGCTACTATTAATAATACTGCTTTTCAATGATGAAACCTAGGTGTAAGTTCCTGCTTGCTTCATAACATGAGTAGAGCACTTTTATAAATATCAGGACAGGAAGCAGGTTTTATTTATGCATTTAGAGTGACTTAACACCTCGGTCACAGTTTCAAACCTGGGGGAGAGTGATGCATTTTTTATGACTTTCTTTGAAAGGGAAGTAAAGTCATCAGTTCTGTATGATGTTTATTTACATGTGAAAGAATATCATACTTTAGCAAATCAGTCATTTCATGCCCAACATCACCTCCCTCCATTCTAGACCCATCTAGTAAACACTGAGGCAATCACTCGCTACTGTGGACTCTGATGACAGACAGCAGATACTATGGAGTGTCCCATTCACTCTTGACTTCTGATTTTTTTAATAAAAAAAAAATCCATTTAATGGTAATGATTTAATTATATATTTTGGTGTATGAGAAACACATTGACCCCATTTTATGTCATATGCATAGGTCTGTCATTCAGATGGAATTTGCTTCAATCGAGAATTGCATATAGTCAAGCAGTGCATTGATAAATTGCTGGAATCGATGAATTGTGTCTTTTCTCTTTTTCAGGAGGTTGCAATCATTGCACAGTAATGTGTTTTGTAGCTTGTTTGCCATTGTTTACAAAAACACCATTTGCTATGACAGCCTATGCAAGGAATTCACTGGTTAAACTAGCAGTTTGTTTTTCACTCCTGCATATTTCCTTCTGGCAGTTTTAGGCATCCTGCTTCATGGACAATACATTTCAGATTTTAATTGTACAATAAATTTTCACTGGCATACCTTAATGAAGTCCGTTTCTCAGCATGTATTGTTCCACTGAATCCAACTCTTACTATAGGTACTGTACAAGATGCCATCACAAGCTACTATCAGGTGCACCACAGCAGGCAGTATTAAAGACTAACAACAATGTATGCCTCCACAAGATTAAAATTTAATATCAGACTTATGCTTGTATATGTAATGTCTACAAGAATTGTGGTGGCAACTATCCTGAAGTCATCGTGCTTCTCATAACCAATATCTGTAGCAAAGTTTACTACATTAGGGTCATTAACTTGATTTTACAAGCAAAAACCAGGGGCCAAGAGCAAGTGAGACATTCTGTATATATCCAGAGCTGTCTCTATTTCTCTTTTATACCATGTGTATACTCGTGTGATTTTTTACTTTCTCTACTATGTATAGTAAGTAGGGAAGTATTGCATTCCATCCAAAAATTCGATATTGAGATTTCACCGGAAATACATACTTTGAGGCCCCTGAATCCCCCCAAAAAATTTTAGAAAAAGACCGTGTGTATGTGTCTGTGAACAGCATAACAAAAAAACGAAAAGCCGGATAAATATCAAACTTGGTATTTGGGTTCAGTATCTTTCGAAGATGTGACACAAAGATTTTCAAGGAACTGCCCCCACTCCAGACTACCCTTTACATGGAATATTTTTCAAAAATTTTGATTTTCTCAAAAAAGGCTCTTAACAATTTTGATTAAAATACCATATGTTTAAGATACTTTTATGGCAAATGAAATGTATATTTTGAATTTTCTGGGAATATCCCCAAAAGTCATCTTCATTCTGAATGAATTTTGCATAAATGGTAAACCGCAAGATAGACAAAATTTTACTACACAAAAAATGTAGGTCTCGTTAAAACACACAATTTATGTCATGTAAATTTTTTTTGTCGAGTGAACCCTTTCCGAGATATTCCTTGTTATTTGTTTGAATTTTCCAAAACTTATACTTTTTCTCAAATGGGAATTTGTTATGCAAAGAGAACGGAATGCTCCACATAGCAACCAGCTCTTAAAAGATTTGACTGTCGTTTAAAGCCTACCATATTCCCCTTGCATCTATAAGAAAATTAGCAATGCGCTAGTTTCTGCAAATTTTTATATCGATTAACATGAATTGGATGGAAAATAAGCATTTGTAAAAATAGCTTGTACAAAAGTAGAGAAAGTCATGTGGGAGTAATACATCAGGTTTTTTTTTACTCAGTAATAAAACTACATTTTCTGAAATGTTCTGGGTCACAGTCTTGAAGCAATATGTCTGTATATTTAGCTTGCAGGAGTATGATCCTAAACAGTGATACGAGAATAGTTCTTAGAAACAGACCCACAGATCAAAAGAAGTCTCACTCCAAAACACTCTCAAAATAGAACTTAACATATCTATGCAGACATGAGCAGTGGTAAGTCATGAACATATTACATTGTCCAGCTATTCAGGAAAAGGTAACAACTTATAAGGTAGTGAGTGCCCCACTCTCAAGTACAGGTTCTACTTTCATCTCTTGCAGCATTTAAAAGAAATACAGCCTTAAGAATTATGCAGGTAAGTAGCTAACAAAGGGCAATATGTAAAAGACCAGAGTTTCACATATATTTTATCTGAAGTTGCCAAATTTGAAATAGCTAAATTTCCACCTTAAATTAAATTCAAATTAATTACATTACTTACAATGTTTAATATGTTTTCATTTTTTCCTCTTGCTTATAGCATAAAGTCTCTAAATTTAGCATGCATCTCACATACACTTTGTATACTATAGTTTTTAATTTCCCTAGCACCCACTTATATCAGGTAGAAGAATATTGCATTTCATACAAAAATTTCAAATCAAGATTTCACAACAAATATGTTTTATAGTCCCCTGAAACAAAACAAACAAAAAGACATTTTTAGAAACAAAGGTCTCGTGTGTGTGTGTGTGTGTGTGTGTGTGTGTGTGTGTGTGTGTGTGTGTGTGTGTGTGTGTGTGTGTGTGTGTGTGTGTGTGTGTGTGTGTGTGTGTGTGTGTGTGTGTGTGTGTGTGTGTGTGTGTGTGTGTGTGTGTGTGTGTGTGTGTGTGTGTGTGTGTGTGTGTGTGTGTGTGTGTGTGTGTGTGTGTGTGTGTGTGTGTGTGTGTGTGTGTGTGTGTGTGTGTGTGTGTGTGTGTGTGTGTGTGTGTGTGTGTGTGTGTGTGTGTGTGTGTGTGTGTGTGTGTGTGTGTGTGTGTGTGTGTGTGTGTGTGTGTGTGTGTGTGTGTGTGTGTGTGTGTGTGTGTGTGTGTGTGTGTGTGTGTGTGTGTGTGTGTGTGTGTGTGTGTGTGTGTGTGTGTGTGTGTGTGTGTGTGTGTGTGTGTGTGTGTGTGTGTGTGTGTGTGTGTGTGTGTGTGTGTGTGTGTGTGTGTGTGTGTGTGTGTGTGTGTGTGTGTGTGTGTGTGTGTGTGTGTGTGTGTGTGTGTGTGTGTGTGTGTGTGTGTGTGTGTGTGTGTGTGTGTGTGTGTGTGTGTGTGTGTGTGTGTGTGTGTGTGTGTGTGTGTGTGTGTGTGTGTGTGTGTGTGTGTGTGTGTGTGTGTGTGTGTGTGTGTGTGTGTGTGTGTGTGTGTGTGTGTGTGTGTGTGTGTGTGTGTGTGTGTGTGTGTGTGTGTGTGTGTGTGTGTGTGTGTGTGTGTGTGTGTGTGTGTGTGTGTGTGTGTGTGTGTGTGTGTGTGTGTGTGTGTGTGTGTGTGTGTGTGTGTGTGTGTGTGTGTGTGTGTGTGTGTGTGTGTGTGTGTGTGTGTGTGTGTGTGTGTGTGTGTGTGTGTGTGTGTGTGTGTGTGTGTGTGTGTGTGTGTGTGTGTGTGTGTGTGTGTGTGTGTGTGTGTGTGTGTGTGTGTGTGTGTGTGTGTGTGTGTGTGTGTGTGTGTGTGTGTGTGTGTGTGTGTGTGTGTGTGTGTGTGTGTGTGTGTGTGTGTGTGTGTGTGTGTGTGTGTGTGTGTGTGTGTGTGTGTGTGTGTGTGTGTGTGTGTGTGTGTGTGTGTGTGTGTGTGTGTGTGTGTGTGTGTGTGTGTGTGTGTGTGTGTGTGTGTGTGTGTGTGTGTGTGTGTGTGTGTGTGTGTGTGTGTGTGTGTGTGTGTGTGTGTGTGTGTGTGTGTGTGTGTGTGTGTGTGTGTGTGTGTGTGTGTGTGTGTGTGTGTGTGTGTGTGTGTGTGTGTGTGTGTGTGTGTGTGTGTGTGTGTGTGTGTGTGTGTGTGTGTGTGTGTGTGTGTGTGTGTGTGTGTGTGTGTGTGTGTGTGTGTGTGTGTGTGTGTGTGTGTGTGTGTGTGTGTGTGTGTGTGTGTGTGTGTGTGTGTGTGTGTGTGTGTGTGTGTGTGTGTGTGTGTGTGTGTGTGTGTGTGTGTGTGTGTGTGTGTGTGTGTGTGTGTGTGTGTGTGTGTGTGTGTGTGTGTGTGTGTGTGTGTGTGTGTGTGTGTGTGTGTGTGTGTGTGTGTGTGTGTGTGTGTGTGTGTGTGTGTGTGTGTGTGTGTGTGTGTGTGTGTGTGTGTGTGTGTGTGTGTGTGTGTGTGTGTGTGTGTGTGTGTGTGTGTGTGTGTGTGTGTGTGTGTGTGTGTGTGTGTGTGTGTGTGTGTGTGTGTGTGTGTGTGTGTGTGTGTGTGTGTGTGTGTGTGTGTGTGTGTGTGTGTGTGTGTGTGTGTGTGTGTGTGTGTGTGTGTGTGTGTGTGTGTGTGTGTGTGTGTGTGTGTGTGTGTGTGTGTGTGTGTGTGTGTGTGTGTGTGTGTGTGTGTGTGTGTGTGTGTGTGTGTGTGTGTGTGTGTGTGTGTGTGTGTGTGTGTGTGTGTGTGTGTGTGTGTGTGTGTGTGTGTGTGTGTGTGTGTGTGTGTGTGTGTGTGTGTGTGTGTGTGTGTGTGTGTGTGTGTGTGTGTGTGTGTGTGTGTGTGTGTGTGTGTGTGTGTGTGTGTGTGTGTGTGTGTGTGTGTGTGTGTGTGTGTGTGTGTGTGTGTGTGTGTGTGTGTGTGTGTGTGTGTGTGTGTGTGTGTGTGTGTGTGTGTGTGTGTGTGTGTGTGTGTGTGTGTGTGTGTGTGTGTGTGTGTGTGTGTGTGTGTGTGTGTGTGTGTGTGTGTGTGTGTGTGTGTGTGTGTGTGTGTGTGTGTGTGTGTGTGTGTGTGTGTGTGTGTGTGTGTGTGTGTGTGTGTGTGTGTGTGTGTGTGTGTGTGTGTGTGTGTGTGTGTGTGTGTGTGTGTGTGTGTGTGTGTGTGTGTGTGTGTGTGTGTGT
The DNA here is from genome assembly GCA_030765065.1 of Deroplatys truncata. Lineage (NCBI taxonomy): Eukaryota > Metazoa > Arthropoda > Insecta > Mantodea > Mantidae > Deroplatys > Deroplatys truncata. The sequence goes on along the minus strand of CM060987.1, from coordinate 168,939,331 downwards.
GTGTGTGTGTGTGTGTGTGTGTGTGTGTGTGTGTGTGTGTGTGTGTGTGTGTGTGTGTGTGTGTGTGTGTGTGTGTGTGTGTGTGTGTGTGTGTGTGTGTGTGTGTGTGTGTGTGTGTGTGTGTGTGTGTGTGTGTGTGTGTGTGTGTGTGTGTGTGTGTGTGTGTGTGTGTGTGTGTGTGTGTGTGTGTGTGTGTGTGTGTGTGTGTGTGTGTGTGTGTGTGTGTGTGTGTGTGTGTGTGTGTGTGTGTGTGTGTGTGTGTGTGTGTGTGTGTGTGTGTGTGTGTGTGTGTGTGTGTGTGTGTGTGTGTGTGTGTGTGTGTGTGTGTGTGTGTGTGTGTGTGTGTGTGTGTGTGTGTGTGTGTGTGTGTGTGTGTGTGTGTGTGTGTGTGTGTGTGTGTGTGTGTGTGTGTGTGTGTGTGTGTGTGTGTGTGTGTGTGTGTGTGTGTGTGTGTGTGTGTGTGTGTGTGTGTGTGTGTGTGTGTGTGTGTGTGTGTGTGTGTGTGTGTGTGTGTGTGTGTGTGTGTGTGTGTGTGTGTGTGTGTGTGTGTGTGTGTGTGTGTGTGTGTGTGTGTGTGTGTGTGTGTGTGTGTGTGTGTGTGTGTGTGTGTGTGTGTGTGTGTGTGTGTGTGTGTGTGTGTGTGTGTGTGTGTGTGTGTGTGTGTGTGTGTGTGTGTGTGTGTGTGTGTGTGTGTGTGTGTGTGTGTGTGTGTGTGTGTGTGTGTGTGTGTGTGTGTGTGTGTGTGTGTGTGTGTGTGCGCAATGCAAAAATGAAAAATTGGATGCATACCAAATTTCATATTTAAGTTCTGCATCTTCCTATGATGCAACATGAAATTGTCAAGAAACTCCTCCAAACCTATACTGCCCTTTAAATGGAAAATGTTTGTTATTTTTTATTTTCTCAAAAATGGCTCTAATTAGCATTGCATCTTGAGTTTTCATTTAAAATTTATACAAAGTTATCACCCTCAAAAATGGACCTGTATTTAAACAACAAATTTATTTTACCGCACTACAAGCTATAACAGTACATACTGGCCTTTGTTCACAGTTTTATCATGCACCATAATACTTCTATTACGGTAGTTAAAATGCCAGAATTTGCTTTTAAGGATAAATTATGTTCTTGTATTTACTTTAAGTTCAACAAAAACACTTGATGCTGTCATGACTACATGTAATCAATCCTTATATACTCCCTTCTTCTAAGCTTTATCATCTCTCATGGTATTATGGAGTTCTGGATACGATGCACTCACATATTATCGTGGTTATGGGTGTAGATTTAAATAATCATGTAATACAATAATTTTTCTAAGTTTGGAGTTTGCCGTAGTCAACAGTGAAATTGGAAGAAATGTGTGTTGACAAAGACATTAAGGAATTTTATTAAAAATCTGATGTGATACATTCACACGATTCTTCTGCCAATAGCAAATTCACATACATCCATTATCATATATTGCAGTATCTACGTAAAAGGTAATTCTTTAGCCATGTTATGTTATTCCTGATATATTTTTACCTAGGAGCTGTTTCACGTTAAGCAAGACGGTTTCAAAATGTGGAAACAGCATTCAGATATTTATTCATGGTAACAAGCTCTTATGATGGAATGAGACTATCTTCTCTTTTAATGAAATAATGATTGGGGAGAAGTAGGGATAGGGAAAATAAGAGTATAAGGATATAATCCAAAAGACATAAATATTCATTCAAATATACAACCATTGCCAAGACATTTACTGATCTAGGCTCTCAATGGATTGATTGTGATATAGCTTTAGTCTGTGCAATAAAACATTATGAAAATTTGATCAAAACAGTTTAATTCTTTTCTCTAAAGTTTGTCCGCTTGCAAGACAGAATACAATTATCACGCCATGACATCAGAGTTCTCACATTAAAGGAAGTTACTTAAAAATACTAAACTTTTGGCCAATGCCCACCTCCAAATCCAGCCAAGTGACTACTGCCTGTGCAAACAATTAAAAACTAATTTTCCATACTTATGCAATTTTAAATCTTTACTTTCATTTAAATGCTAGGTACTGGATAACAAAGTCCAGAATATCATATATATTATTGCGATAGTAAAGATCTCTTAATCAGCCTGAAATGAAAACTGAGGCAATACATATGAACAAAGTATCAATCAAATGATTTAGTCACTCCAGTTGGACAAACTTAGAGGCTGTTGTACGTTTTAACAAACATGTTGGCTGATAAAACAAAAAGAAGGAAATGAGTAAAAAAATACCCTCTCAAAAATACACCTGTAAACAGCTCTTTGGGCACTTACAACCAAATCCCATTTTTACCAAAATGGACACAGATCAAGAATAGGATATTTTGAGCTTAAATCCAAGATTTTGGATTTACCCATTTGGGAGATAAGCTCCTACATATAGTAGAAAATTAAAAAAAAGATATTAATTCTCATTCATTTTTTTTCCGGCTTTTCTCCCCTATTGAATGACACTTAACAAAAAAGTTAATGTCATTTTCAGATTGCGCATACCAAAATACATAAGAATTCACTTCAAATTTGTTTGTCTGAAATACATTTTTATAGACATCTGTGATTATATTCCTCAGATGCACTTAGTTTGACATTCTTGATCTCATGTTTTCTAATTCAGTGCATTGATTTTTAATAAATTGATATTTCAATCATTTCAACATACCATGCCCAACGGTAACTGTAAAAAGTGCATAAAAAATACAAGAGGAGCAAACTGCAAAAGCTTTGCACAAGTTTACTAGTTCAAATCATAGTCAATGAAAGGACTACGCATCTGTTCTTCATACAGTATCTACAATTTGAAGCCAATATCCATGTAGCAAAACCTATCAACTACTGGGAAATAAACAGACATTAAGTCCAGATGTTGAGTCAAAACTTTTGCTTCTTAGAACACAGAAATCTCAAGCAAAACACACAAATACCTTAGGATTTTGCTTAGTCTTCACACTTAGACTTCTTCCATATGAAATAGCAGCAAGACCCTACCTTTGTTTTGTGGATGTGCTGATGCTGGTACTCTGAATCAAACTCTGGTTCGCTGAAGTATGACTGGTCCTGATCCCACATTGGTGGGGCCACAACACCAACACCTGCTCCAGGCAGAACACCACCATTCATGTCTGTTGACTCAAACAACCGCAGCACTGAGCGATCACGGATGTCTCGTAGATGCGACCTGCAATTTTGAGTTTCAGTACGGGTGAGATATACTCTGGAAGAGAAGTAAAATATACATGCAAAATTCTCTCAATGAATTGAATAACTTCAGAATCTGATGTGATGCATTCACACAACTTTCTCTAATAATGACAAATTCACATATACCCATTATATATTATTCATATAAAAAATGATACTTCTATTCATGCTCCATTATTCATTATATATATTTACCTTGGAATTGCTTCAAATTAAGCAAGAAGCCTTTAACTTTTGGAAACAACATTCAAATGTTTATTCATGGCAAAAAGCTCTTATGATGGAAAGAAAAGAAAGGGTTAAAAAGTCTGTGTATTAGGTGTCAGCTTGCAACACAGAGTATTTATAAAGTGGCTGACCCTACAAAACAACTTGACAAAGTGTGTACTTTAATGACCTTTACGTTTTTCCTGTAGTGAGATTTTGTCCCTTAAGATTTTGTTGTTATACAATATTTTCTGTCAAATAAAAAGAAGTTATTAGGATATTCACAGAAAATTCAAGATATACATTTTATTTCTCATCAAAATACATTAAAAATACAATATTTAATCAAAATCATTAAAGCAATTTTTGAGAAAATAAAAAATAATAGACATTCATTTATGTAAAAGTATGGGCTGGGGAGATTTTCTTGAAAATTTGTATTGCATACTTGAAAGGTGCTAAACTTAGATACAAAGTTATGTATTTAGCAGACTTTTTGTTTTGGAGTTATGAGACACACACACGAACCTTTTTCTAAAAATGCTTTATCTGGGCTCAGGGAATCTTTAAACAAAAAATTTTGGGTGAAATTCAATACTCTCTTACCTACTAGATGCAAGTGGTACAGAAAGTAATATGTTCACAGCTGCTCAGAAAAGTAAACCAACTTTGAAAAATTTGTTACAAAGTTTGAGACTCAAACCATGGTTGTATGTGTTTCCATGCTGAGATGTTACCACTTACTACCTTTTTGAGCCTAGAGATGGAAACTGAGTAAAAGTAATACTAATTGTAATGATTACTGTTTTAGTTATTATAATTTGCAATTGCTGCTTTTTACAAAATGTAATGTTTTTTCCTGATTTACTTTTTGAATTAAAATTATAATCACTAAATTTTAGTAATCGTTGCATTTTATTCACTGATATACATTGCATCGAGTTTGACAGCATTTGAGCTGCAGCACTCCAAGGTGCACATCATGGATACAACCATCACCATACCATAGTTATGATACACAGCCTGTTTTACTAGTACTTAAAATACCACAATTTCTTTGCAGGGATAAATTATGTTTTTTTATTCATTTTAAGTTATACAAAAATCTTTGATGCTGCCATGACTATATGTCAATCACTCCCTTATATATGCACTTCTATGTGTTATCATCTTTATTGTTCATTTCGCCAGCAGTAAAGCTTGCTTTAGCTTTATCTCACCCCAACAACCACAGAGTGACAAGAGTCTTTGAGATAAATATTTCAGCTGTTGCCACTTTTATATTATACTACTGTTCCTCCCACAATATCTACTTCTGTTATGCAGTGCCTATTTCACCATTTTTGTTCACAAAAGCTCAAAACTGACAATGGTGAATACTAAAGCATCAGCTTCAACTTCATTTGTTGATCTGTTGCCTAAATGAGATTGTGTGCCGATTAGATTTATAGCCTGTTCTTGGGCAGGGTTTTCAAGTTGAAAAATGTAGTTGACCACAGGAGCCTTGAATGCAGCATACAATCACTTATAGTAGTAGCTTTTTTGTGGCTACCGGCCAAGATTTAAATACTCATGCTTTGTTAGTTTTGAGGCTGGACATGGTCAACAACAAAACCATAAAATGCACAAATCAGATAGAAGTTAGCAAGGTAAATATGGTCATGATTTCCTTAAGACTGGCCATCTGTGAGCTAATTGTAATTAACTAAAATACTTCTCAGATAACTGTAATTCATTCCTATGACTTTTTCTTACTGTAGGGGTAGCCCAGTGGTAGTTTTATTTGGGGTTCTCATGCTGAACGTTCATGACGCAATTCTCAACTATGACATGGTTTGTCACCCCTATCCAGGACTCTTCCTCTGAATGCAAAATATCCATAAGGTCCAATGTGGTTAGGAGTTCATGGTATGCTATAGGTACTTTCATTCCATCACCATCCACACTGTCATCCACCATCGGAAGTAACACTAACTCCGTGGTAAATGCATCCTGTCATTGCTTGGTGGGACAAGGTTCCTTTGAAGCTCATACTAGAGCATATGAGGACCATTGGAAACAACAAGAACTTTTTCTGCACTTTTACTATCCCTAAGAGTGCAATGAGCATCTATCATCTGATTCATACATCTTGCAGAATCTCCAAGACAAGCATTGCAAGTTGCCTCACAAAAAAAGTACAGTGGTAGTGAGTGCACTGGCATGAAAATCCAAAAATCCATGATTTGAATACCAGCCATGACAGTGAATTTTTCAAATCTGATTTAAATTTCCCACTTAGCTTTTCACTACATCACTTTGAAAGGAAATTTAATAGATATTCTTGCAGCTCATTGTTAATGGATTAGCATTTTCTTGTGTAATGAAGAGTCAGGTTGTATTCTGACATTTATATGTTAATAAAGTTATTATTCTAAGAGTGAATTTTAAAACAGTAAAGAAGCAAAATTAAAAGAGTGACACAAATGTAAGTACAACCAGTGGCATAGTCAGGATTTGGTTATGGGAAGGATTTACAGTTTCGAATGCATTCACTACTGGAAAATGCTTTAGCTTCCATTTTCTATCAATAAGCACAAAATAACTCATGAACTGCTGTGTATACAGAGTATAAATTTCACGTATAACAGTTTGAGCAAATTTTGCAGAGAAGTTTGAAGTTTAGCTAATATTGGCAAAAAATTAAGGATAATTCATTTTGAAATAATTTATTATTTTTAGGGCAACTGCTATAGCTACAAATTTGAAATTGTAGAAAATTATAGAAACTTATTGTAAAGAAAAAAAAGTAACATTAACAATAAATTCATTTAAAAATAAATTCGTTCATTTAGTTCAACCACGATTTCTACCCAAAATTTCATTCAGATGGCCAGTGCATCCTTTATTGCAAAGCAATTGTTAATTTGGTTGGTTGGTTTACAACGCTCCCCATATGATCAATAACCTCCAGGGAAACCTCATTCCACCAAGCAATGTATGGACCCATTTATTAATTGCAGGTAACCAGAGGGTGGAATCCATTATCTCTGATGAAGGGGCATTGTAGTGCATGGTGTAGTGGTTACCATGTTAGCCTCTAGTTCCTGAGGTCACAGGTTCAAACACGGTGGAGTACGATGGATTTTTTCAGGTGTAAGAATCCTTGGCATGGCTTCCTTCGGAAGGGAAGTAAAGCAGGTGGTCCCATATCGTAAGTTTATGGCACATAAAAGAACCTCAAGCCTGATAAAGAGGCCTCTGGACAAAATTACTGGTTTTTTTACACCCAATGTAGAATGGGACACTAAGGACCAAAGCAGTTTAAAGAGCATACATAAATAGAAAAACTTGATTTAATTTCCGATGAAGGGTGCTAAGAGTAATGGCAATGGAAAGAGAGAACCTACAGTTTTTATCATGGACTCTGGACCACATTGGGCTTTGAGGATACTTCACTTGAACTAGTCAGAGGTGAAGACTTTGATAGGGCCAACTTAAAATCTTGTTGTTAATTTTAGCCACCATTCCTGGATCAGGTTTATCTTGAATGATGGTCTGATTCAGAGCAGGTATCAGGTTGAATGACCTCACTCTGTAGTAGCCTTGCTCATACACCTACGAGGGTAATGGCATTTGCAATTCAGCCTAACATAGTTTGGAACGGTGTATTGCAAGAATAATGTTATCTGAAGCTGTGTGATGAACAACTTAGGGTTTTTGCACTAAGTTTTGCTTGAACAGCATCAAATGTGTACTGTCAGCAATTCCCTGGTGTCACCATTATTAACAAATCCATCTTAAGAAAAGTTTAAACCAACTGGTCTATGTAGAAAAAAAGAAACATAGACAGCCAACAGTTCTAACCAAGGAAAAGTTAAGACGAGATAGGAGCTGTCATGGAAAAAAGTCTGAGAGAATTGCTGTCTTGCATTACGTGTTTCTGATTACAGAATAATTGGCTTGCTCTCCAGATCTAAACCCATGTGACTATTATCTGTGGGGAATGCTTAAAAATAAAGTTTAAGTAATAAATCCTTATATGCTCAACGAATTAGAAGACAGTATCTAGTGCGTGTTTTCCAGTAGTTTAGTTGCAGAAATTTGTTGAGTGTTTAATAATGTGTTCAACAGGTGCCAGGCTTATATTGGACACAGAACGTAAGTGTAGTATGTTTATGTTGGTTAGCATTATTAGCATCATTGTGGGGAAAAACGGTAGGCCAGTCTGCCTGCTGGTACTGCACAAACAGATTCATATAGCAGTGCCATGGGAGTGGCAGGCTGACTCACATCATTCAAGAGAAGCCCTGTACATGTACACCATGAATGCATCTGACAAATGAGAAGTAATTTTAAAGGGCTGTTTATAGTATTCTTAGTTAAAAAGACACCTTGCTTTAGGAAAAATAAGTTTTCTACTTCTTTATAATGCAGATTTTACTGTACATCAACTTGATATCTTACCTGAGATCCTCCAGTTCGTAGAACATGTCCTTAGAGGAATCATGGATGTAGATCTTGACATGAGGAGAGTCCAGGTACTCCATGGTGAGCTGTTTGGGGAAGGATCTTACAAAGAGCGCCTTGACTGTGTCGATGGAGGTGATCTCGTTTGGGAGCAGCGCCCGTTTCGTTTCATTGCGGTACTGCAGGAACACCAACCCTACACACAGAGCAACACCATATCACCTCGCCCACATACAACAGCTTCACTTGCGGCTTTCCAATCAACACCCAGAAATTTTATTAATATTCCAGGATAATTAATTTTTAGATGATGGCTTTCACTGTGAAGACACAATTCAGCTGCAGGGAAAAATGCTCTATTCTAAATCTGAACTATACATTTTCCCTCGAGCTCCATCCCTGTTATGCTTTTATATGATTATATGACATAATGTGCAACTCATTTATATACCTACCTAGTCTAATTGGCCAGCACTACTATTACTAACTTATCTTTTTGAAAACAGGAAGAAAACCACTGTTTTAAGTTTCAATGAGTATGCACATACAAGTTCCGAGTCTTTTAATCATCTCTTTTTAGTGTCAATTACTAGTTTTTTTTTCTTCCTTATTTTAACAAACCCTACCATTAAATTATAAAACTGAAGATCATTTCCATACTTTTCTTCTTGGTGATGAAAACCAGTGAAAATTCACTTATACCATTCACATTTATGGATTCAGCTATATAGAATATTGCAGACATGCCCCTATGCATTGTTTAGATGTTCAGACATGTTGCAGGTTAATTTCAAAATGCACATTTTTCAGTGTTTGTTTAAATGAAGGGGTTTACCAGCAAGAGTTGCTTTCTCATATTTAACTAAACAAGATGTTTGTTAGAAAATCTAATAAAACAGGAATATGCAGAAGTAAAATCTGTGAATATATATTAAAATTCTTTTATACAGGGCTAGCTAAAACTCTCAAACCGTTTAAATATCTTTCAATACAAACTTTCTCTAGCCATGACAAATTTACGCATATCTATTATGTATTGTAGTACTCATATAAAAAAAAAAAAAGGTTTTTCAAAGCATATTACATTATTCATAGTACATTTCTGAATGACTTCAAATTAAGCAATAAGTGCTTACTTACATACAACATGCGGAAACAGCATTCAAATCTTTAGCCCTAGTAACAGGATGGGATCTTGTGATAGAAAGAAAAACAAGAATTGCAAACTTTAAAGCATGTCCATCAGATGATGTATTTGGACAAGTGTAAACATGCCACATGGAATATTTCAAAAACAGCTAATGCTAAGAACACAAATTGTATATTTTAATGAGCTCTACATTTTGCTTGAAGCAAGTTTTCGCTATCCTATAATTTCCCAGTAACCATACAAAATTCATTCAGAATGAAGAGGACTTCATGGGCTATTTTAGAAAATTCAAGATATACATTTTATTAGGCATGCAAAAATATGGTATTTCAATTAAAATAAATATAAAAAATGAAACACTTTTCATGAGCAGCTTCAGGTAGGGGCATTTTCTTCAAAATCTTGTGTTGCACCCTAGCAAGAGCTGCTGAATTTCATTTTTGATCTCTCTCTCTCTCTCCATAGGTAAGTGGTAGAGAAAGTAGTAAATAGAAATAAAATAGATGGCAGAAGAAAATGACTAAGCAGCTGAAGTTGGCTATTGGCAAGTTACTCAAGCAGGTAATACGCAACATGACTATGCAACTAAGACCATCTATGAGGTATAGTTCAAGTGACATAGAGCCTACAGATACTACCTCAATGTAAGTAACCTTGCAATGAAAGTAATATCAAACAAATGAAGTCAAATTTGAATCTGGCATCACATTTCTCTTTATTTTAAATGCAACACAATGTACTCCAAAACATACACACGTTATACTAGCGATGTACTTCTGAAGAGTTCATCAGGAGTACTATTTAATTGTGTGCAACATTTATGGTGTGGCTAATGTTGAGAAAATAGTGCAGAGTTTATGACTCCATGCCTTTTACTGTACACACCCCTTTGCATGCAACCTTGAGCTTGATTTAAGGTTTTAATTGTTTATTCAGAAACATTAATATATATCTATGGGTAATATGAGAATTGTGTTGTATACAACCCAACCAGTATTTTGTTCTTATAACTGCAGATTTACTTTTAAATGCAGTGTATTCACCACATCAGATAGAATAGCCAAGCCAGCTGCCAAGCTGAACATGTCTCTCCATAATGTTTGCTAGTTTCCCATGTTGTGTAAGTCAAAATGGTAAAGAGAAATCAGGGGAAAATAATAAGTAACAAAGAGCAAAGAACTACTCAACTAGTGTTGCAAAGAGTTTTCTCTTCACATGCAGAAAAACAAATGACTGTTACTGTTGCATATCTCTTGACATGTTGCAATGCTAGGACTGTACTATTTTCTCTACATTGGCTGCAACATAGAGTTACAGTTTTAATAAAGAAGTTGCTGTCACTTCTGGTAAAACCAGAAATTATATAAAACTGAGGTCATATTTTAGTATCTATGTTTAATCCAATATATCAATTCTTAAGCAAATTAAACTTATCCTTTAAGATATTTTAAAAAATGCAGAACTTTTAACTAGCCCTGTATATGGTTTATTTAATCTAAAGGGAGAGGTCAGGACTTACTTTCTACTTTCATTTTATCTACTTTCTAGCCGCATATGGGCACTCATAGAGTATTTACTATGATAAATACTGGCAAAGAATCACTATTAAAAATAAAACCTTACTTTGTACTTATATCTCATTTGATCTGCTCAGAGGAGCTACAGTTGTAGAAGCTGAAAAAGTGATTTCTTCATTGCTTAAACTACTTGTAGGTATTACAAAGTGGCTTTTGAAAATTATGCTTTAAAAACTACATTTTACATAGGGAAAGTGTGCTTTAGATATAGATCAACTGTAGCGAAAGTATTTTAGAATCCCTTCATTGCTTTGATTCTCTTTGTCAATTATTTAAGTGATAACATGCACAAGAATAGCATATGTTCTGGTTAAAGAAAACATTTAATACAAAAACAGGTGCACGCGTGCTACAGTGTTCAACAATAGCTTGATATCGTCAAGCACTTGAGCAGAAAACATTTAAACAAAATTTCTTAATGTGCACCATAACAATTACTTCTTCACAAAGACACAGTGTAATGGCTTGTGTAAAATGCAATACTTCTCACATATCCATTTCTGTTTGACCATGCGTAGTTTCAAATAACACTTCAAAATTTCTGGGAGTCATTTCCTTTTTTTGTAAACTCCAAACATCAGGAAAAAGACCTTCCAGGAAATGAGAGAAATTCTTGTTAGTATAAAGATCAGTGTTAAAGCTCATGAAATGTATACATACTGCTATTTGGTAAGACCAAATACCCCAGATTTCCAAGGATGTTGTTACAACTGCTAGACATTGAGGAATATATTGTTTGTAGAATTGTATTGTATGGGCAAACATGTGTCAGTACACAAGGCAGTAGGAAAATAACATAGATATGAAATGTGCTCCCTTTAAGGGTACTCAGTTCCAAAATTGCTAAATTATAGAAATTTCAACTAATTTAGTTAACATTTTTATCACTGATTTCAACATAATTATAAAGGAAATTAATTTTTGTGGTTTTATGTGTTTAAGTTTTCAAGAAAATATTTTTCAAAAAATAATAATTGTATATGCAAAATGCCCCAAATTATGAAAATTTTGAATTTTGCATATTGTTTCTTAAATATAGTTCGTTACAATCAAAAATTAAATATTTTGTAGAGTGAAACCTTTCTGGCAAAAAAAAAGAAGTATGTAACAGTTTTTAATTTTCTAAAACTCAATCATGTATTAAATAGTAAAAATAATAAATCCAAAACTATCCTTGATATGAGAAAAGGCTATTTAAATATCTTTAACTACCTTCAAAGAACGTGTATTGAAAAGTTGAAAGAAACTGAAGAAAAATTGTATCATGATGAATATTTTAAAGCAGCAAAAATATAAGAAAACAAGAAACAAAAATATAAGAAATCAAGGTATAAAATGTCAACACTTCTTTCACACTTCTGTACACATCATTGATACATCTTGTTTGGGCTTTAAATGACCAGAAGGACAAGACAGTAATTGGACTTTGATTCTTATGAATTCCTCAATGGTGACGATTTTTTTATATGAACATTTTAAAAATGATATTGTTTTTAATAATGTCAAGAATTCAGTACTGAGTACCCATAAAAAGAAACTAATGGACTGTTTGTAGTTTACATCCCACATTGCAGAACAATGGGCATGCTTACAATTATCTCAAATGGGCAGGCCCAGCTTCTTTCTAAATTGGTGTATATGTCGATTTTGGTCAATAAAAACATGGTAAAATTCATTTTACTAGCTTTTTCGCCCATTGCGAGATATCATGATTGAAACTTGCACTTATTCCAGTATGGCACTAACAAATTAAGTATGCAGAATAGGAACAAGTTGTCTTATGTTACAAACAACACATTGGTCTTTGTAGATTCTTAGAGTGGACAAAGTAATAATGCCATCTTTAATGACGAGAAAAGAACAAGGATGTTACATAACAAGAGAATTGTGATTCAAATCATTCCTCCTAAAGCAACAAGACTCACGCAACTCCTGGCGTACATTTTTTTAGGCAATATAAAATCGTAATCCAAAGATTGGAAGAACTGTTCAGGAATAAAATATTAGCCATGAAAGCAATGCAAAAACTACATGATATGGTGTTTCGACATGAAAAATTCTGTTGTGTACCATTAATTTGGTTTGCCAATCTTGAAGGTTATACTGACATAAACATTGCAAACGTGTGGATACGTTATAAAAACTTTTCAAAATGTCCTTAGAACAATGCTCTGTGTTATGCATTGTGTGTGTGTGTGTGTGGTAAAGATAAAAGTGAAAATGCAGCAGTCATGAAGTGTTTGTAGCTTCCGGGATGCTATGCCCAGACCACTTTGTTTCAAATTCACATTATCGACAAGATCAGTGATAAAGATAGTCCTAACTATATAGCATCGACATGTGAAGGTTACAAAAAGATGTACCATGTTAGATAACAGTATGAACATCGGATATAGCCTATAGCCAGAATTGAGGTGCACACCAGAGTGGCACATATGAATTTAACTTTAAATGATATCTCCCAACAGACGGAAAAGCTAGCAGAACGACTTTTACCATATTTTATAGACAAAAGATCCTCCCTGTACTGATATAGAAAGAAATTGGGCCTATCCTGTTGGAATACTTCTCTTGTTAGATGTCATATATCTCCTAAGAAGTCACACTCATTTCATTATTGAAATCTCCCCTAATACAAGTGCTATATAACATATTTTAAAGGAATTGACTGCACCTGGCAGTGTGTTCTTATCATTACCATTAGAAATAGGATACAAATATGATATGAAGGTTGGTACATTGTAATTTGCTTATGGAGTGCTCAGAAGACAGCAGACCGGTGCTCCTCAGTAGTGTGCTGATTAATGTTATCAATTGTCATGTGGGGAACTGGGGTTCGTTTCACTACTGGAGAGGGGAGGTATAATTTTTATCCACCATGCATTTTTAATGGTCTGCAAAACAGATAATTGCAATCAGTAGTGGCTCATGGGTATTCATTTTGGGTGTTCACAACATTTTAGTCAGAGAGACCTAAAAATGCATAATAGTGTCTGCTGCAATAGTTATCGTAATGAACAAATTGATACAGCCGAGTAGTAGTAGTAACAATAATAATAATAATAACAATAATAATAATAATAATAATAACAACAACAACTGACAAAATAAAGCCTTTTTGGGGGGGGGATGTTTGTTGTATACATAACTAAGTACACAGTGTTAGAGCAAGAACAAAGTATTGTGTAAATTAAATTGTAGTTGAGATTATGGATGGTATGGAGAAATCAGTAGAAGCTTCCCTTTTTGTACACATTACCTATTTCTACTACAATGACTAACTTCTGCCATTAAGTGCTACCACCTAGTGGCATTAACATAAAATTGTAGTAATAGTATGGAAACAGAGTGTGGGAAAACCTTTGGTGTTGGTGCACAGCCTGTATGTATTTGGCCCCCTAAGGTAATTACGTCATACCAGTTGCATGTGTGCAAAAGCTCCTTTAAACGTACACAAGTCAAGATGTGCTGGTGACCCTGTTGCCATGTCTCATCGAGTTTAGAGGAGTAGCGTGTAGACTTTAATTATTGCATACAAATTTTATTTAATAGCATTCAAAGAAAAACATAACCAATAAATCCCCAAAGTGTCAAAAGTTAGGGTGTTCATATGCCTTTGTGCTCTTATTCAGCAGTCACCACTGATTGCAATAAATGTGTCTATGCTTGTTCATACTATTTAGTCACTTGTGTTATGTGATCGTGTTCTTCAAAATATTACAAGCTAATGCAGGAATTATCCACAAATAGGTATTTTGAACAAACCATCATTTATAAATGAAAAGAAAGAAAGATGTATTAAACCATGACAATAAGTGAGGCAAACAGCTTCTTTTATTTCTCATTATGGACATATGTATGCCTGTTATTCAGCATCATAGAAAACTATGACACAAATCAACATTATTGTTGCTGTCATATTAATTCATTACAATCACCAGCTAATCTATAGGGCAAATCTTTCATGTATCATATGTTGCTGCATATTTCTGATAATGCAGTAGCATTTAGCAAGTACTGTATGAATTGTAGTAATTTCTTATTTAAATTCCACATTTCATAATGTTGTGCATATGATTTATTGTAGAGTACCTGTCCATGAAGGACTTAATTGCTGGGTGCAGTGAGGCTTGTATTATGACTTTTTTAGGTTTGAGAATAGGATTAAAGGAGGTACACCCTGACACTTCCTGTCATGACCCAGTGAATCATCACTGCCTCACTGGTTAAGCTTGTTTCTAAGTTATGGTTACCTGTAATTGTGAACTCAAACCATACCTTTAAGGAGTTGCTATGAGTTCAATTTTTGGCAGCCACTAGTTTTGATTTCATTGTTAACAGGATACTTGAATGACATTTGGAGAACCCAGAGACACTTGATGCAATGATGTCTAGGATTGGAATTTCCAAAGGTGTTCTGATATTGTTGCAAATTGGTGTAGAATTTTACATTGCAGGACTTAATTCCATCTTCCACATATGAAAGAGATGAGCCATAGTGAAGCAGTCTCGATTTAGAGTGGCAAGAAGCAGTTCAAAGAGTAGATGGAGCATAATCCCCTATTGTGTACCTGAGGACAGTATTCTGGGGCTCTACGTCTGATCTCACTGGCATAAAGCATAAGCAAAATTATCAGTGGGTGGAAAAGGCAAAGCTTTAATCGGATAGATAACCTAATGTATGAGCAAATTGCTCTCTGAGTCTATTGAGAAAGATCTAATCAAGCCACTACCTGCTCCGTTATATAACTGCAAAACTATCTATTTCCTGAACCTCCAAAGCTAGAAGGTTCCATTGCGGCCAGACTCTCACTAGTGTCAATGGTGGCAGTGGCCATACGTTTTAATACTTTGCCTCTCATCTTGCCAAAATAAAGCAGTTATAATGAGTCTAGCAAAGTCTTGGGCCCTTTAGTTAAAATATAATCCCATATAGGAAAGCAAAATCTATTCCCTTCTTTGTAAACCAAGATGATTAAGCAATAGAATTATAAAAGGGCAGATTGAAATTCAGCAGCAAGCCATTCAAATTTTGTTGCAAAACGGAAAGACAAATATTGTTTAACTTGTAAATGATTTTCCTTGATAGATATCAATTTAGTGACAGAATTATTCATTTAGTTTGGTATCCATGTACTGATGTTGGCATAAACATTTCTTTCAAAATATGTCAAATAATGTATTTTACTTTGGTGACATTGTGTCTGATTTAGCTATCTTGGAGGAAATATATATATATATTACATAAGAATTCAATTCTAGCCTTCAAAAATATTGATTTACTTGAAACATTTCTACTAAAAGCAAAATATTTTAAATTTTTCATGGTATCACTAAAAATTACTAAAAATTACTCAAGCAACTTTAAACTATTTGAAAACTTGTTAAAACTAATACGAGTTTATTAAAAACAATAAACTCTGCTGCTCTCCACAATAGCACAAAGCCATTCTTGGGTAAATGGAGTTTGTCAGTACAGTGGTGAAAATCTGTTGGGTTTCTGTTTTTTTGGTGACAGAGATCTTGTCAACAAAGTATGACATCCATTGCCACTTTCTTTCATCATACACTTCTTTAACAGTGGACTCTAAGAAGCCTTGAGAAGTGCTGCTTTTATGTTGACAGTGTGCTAATGTTGAAAATTGTCAAACATCTATTAGCATATTAATAAGGCATTGGTTGTCAGTTTTCAATTGTTTTATGACAGATGAGAAAGTGTTTTATGCTAGACCTAAAGTAAAGAAGTAAAAATAATTCCCATCAAGATAAAACATATTTTTCTTTAAGATTATGAAAATACTGATGTTAAATTTATTTTAGTGTCCTATTTCAGTTACTTTTTGAAAACTGTTTTAAACTTTCAACTTCACCAGTTGCAAAAACTGTGTTGCTGATTCCAGTTACATTTTTCACCATTATTCCTCTCTCAGATTAAAAAATCTGGATAACAAACACATGAATGGTAAGTTTATCCAATGCAATCTGGTTCTCTCTTCCTCTCACAACCTGCTCTCAGTACCTCTGCAGTAACTACTTGACTCAATGAACAGCTTCAACTTGTTGACACCTGGATTCTCTTGAATTTTCTCTTCTGGGCTGTTCAACAACACAGATCTTTCAGAACTTTCACCGTGTAAAAGTATTCTGTGAGCCTGAACTGACTGTAAAACCAAATGCTGAGTTTAAGAAACACAAAGCTTGTTTTACACAGTGCAACAATATACATATGTATTGCTTATTAACATTTCATAATTTTTTTGTTCCTATTTTGATAAAAATAAGAGCTTGTTTTCAAGACTTCTCCTATCCACACAGGCATGTAACATTTAATTTCTTAGGATGTAAACTTCCAAGGTCCAGTAATCATACATGATCATTGCAGAGGCTTACTGAAATGATGGGTTGCACATTTGAAGTTTTTTTTAAGAAGATTAATACTCAAAAACCTTGCACTTCCTATTTCCGGTCCTTCATGAGTTAAAAGTTCTTCATTGCTTACCTCTGTTCCCTTAGCTTACTCTCTACATCAACATTATATGTTCTTAATTACTCCTCAATGAACCAACTATTGTACCATTAACCAGTTCCTTATTCAATCTAACCAAGCCTGCAGCTCTGCTCATGTTATTGCATTAACTGCAGAGATTCTTCTCTTATCTCTCCCTTTCTCACCCTCTTTCCCACCATTTTAGTGTTTCTCTCCTCTTCTTTCCCTCTCTCCCAATCTTGCACCCCCTCCATTTCTGTCATCCCCTGTCTTGTTTCTATGCAAATTAAATTAATATGGTTTTGAAAACTGGTAATAAAACTGCCTCTTTTAGGGTTTTCATAAAAATTAAAATTTAGAACTCAACGATGCACAGAACTTTTTTGTTATTCTGACACATACTCGCTCTTTCCAAATGTTGAAACCATTTTTCAGAACAGCTTGTGTAGTATATTATTGTGAAGTAGGTGGGAATATTACCTATCTGTTTATCCCTGACACTTCCCTCTGCAAGCACATGCAATATAATTACTGCACTCACCTGTTGCTTGACTCATCTCATTAACACTATGAAGTTTGTTACTACTGATTGTTATTAAGAACATGAAAGATGAAAGCGAATATACCGAGTGGAAAGGTATAGATGTCATCCTCTTGGAAGGTAATTTTATGTCCATAGACGAGTGAAAAATTCTAATACCATTTGCCTTATTTCAAAATTTTTTGTGATTTTTGTTTAATTATATTTCAAATACAGAATGATTAGGGAAGTCTTATTGAAATATATGATAGAAAGCAACTAATCTACATTTTGTAATGGTACCTTCAGTCTCTTCCTTAAGTACCTTGTTTCATCATAATTTAACATTTTTGTCTTGTATGAATTTCAATTTAAGCTGAAGCTCCAATAGGCTAAATAAATGCCCGCCCCCACACACACACACACATGGCATATCTCTCACCCACTCTCTTATTACATGATTGTAACTTTGATATGAAAATTATTAGTAACAATGTACATCATTTTTATTTCATTCAATTGAATGTTTAAAGAAAAAAAATAGTTTAGTTGTAATTCTCATTTATTAAATATTTTAGTGAAATTATTTACTTTGTTTTACTGTATTTCCTTAAATTGTTGAATTAGAATACTCATCTTAATTTGTTCTCACTAAATGCTTTGATACGCACTGAAATTTTTTGTATTTAACAGTTAAGCTGTTTGGTTTTTACATTACGGGCATAATAAGCAAATCGTTAAGTTGAAACAATTATTTTCTTTCGTTCAAACTTAAGAAAAGTGTTTTTTTAAAATAGAGAGAATTGAAGGTTAATACACCACATCACTAAAATGACATTTAGTGATGTAGTGTAACAACCTTCAACTCTCTGTATTTTAAATTATGACACATCACTGTTATTAGCCACTTAATCTTAAAAAAATTAATTAGAAAAGTGTGTTTTGGTGTTGCTTTCATTAAAAGTTAAAAGCTTCCTGAAAATACATGAAAGATCTGTCTTGGGAATATAACACTACTTCAGTAGCTTTAATATAGGAAGAATAATGTCTTTCAATGTGTACTCAAAACAGTAACGCCTACCAGAAATCTTCTAGCCAATCAGATTTAATTATGCTGTTGAGGTCATGCAATATGGTTGTTCATGTTACTTGTTTAAGTGTACTTCGTAGTTAAGATTTCCAAGATTTTTGTTATATTTTCACTGCAAACAGACTATGGCAACTGGACTTTTTACAATGAACTAACTGTGCAGTAATGTTAAGTGAAGTGTATGTATTATTGCAAACAGTATGTTACAAGTTCACATGACATAACTGAATGTTGGTGGGGAGTTTGAGAAGAAATAGAGGGAGTATACAGCTATCTCTTTTTTTCCTGCAAGTCTATTGGCCTTCCTTAAAGAAAACCACAATGGTCAAGTTAGTATTGTTTCCATGATGTAGCAACAACTTCACAACGCTATTGGAAAAACAATGAGCATTCTACCCTGCAATAGACCTGTCAAGTATTATTTTCCCATCCACCTTCAGGGAAAAGTGTGCTATTGCCAAATATCTCAGCGTTTCACAGTGTTTTTCAATAAATCTATAAAATTCAGAACACAATGTTCTTTTACTTTTTCAATATATTCAATGATATTTATCTATGGTTTAAGGTATGACATCTATGGCCATTCCATTTGGTATGGCAACAAGAGTTTGCAGCAGATAACTGGGGACTGAAACACTGCAAGGAAAGAAATGATGAGAAATACACTCTCATCACATGTTATGTGTAATAGAAGTTTTATAGACAATGAAACTTTCATAATAATAAATCAAAGTGTTAATGAGTCAAATTTAGAACTTAAGTCCTTTTACTTTGATTTAAGCATTGGACATGTTTCAAAGACTTACGTACATCATCAGCAATATGTCACTTGCAGCTTAAATATTGCTGAAGATGATGAGGAAGATACTCCAAACATGTTGAATGTTTAAATCACATATATCTAAATTCAACTCATTAACACCCTAAATTAATAGAACTGTCTCATGTCTTAACCCATATAGACATCAGACAAAAGTATGGAAAAGAATTTTCTTTAGCAAGAAAATTCAGTTGATATTTATTCTTGTTAACATTGCATCATTAATTCTTCAAAAACATTTGCATATGTTGAGGGTTTTTTTTCCTGCATTTTCTTGGAGGTTATGTTATCTCTTGCCCTTTTTCTTGCTAGGCAAGGCACAGGCTTTAGTCACTTAAAAGAAGGGAATGAAGAAGGGCACAGTTTTTTGTGTGTGTATATAGGTATGCAGAGCAACATTGAAAGATGCAGGATTTAAGGTTAGGCCTCCATCATCCCTGGAAATCTGGGTATGTAGACATTATTAAATCTGTGTTTTAGCACTATAAAATGTTTCTGAAAGATGACCATCTATTGAGTCTATGGCCACACTGATCTCCATGCTATATCAAATAGAAAAAACTCCCATGATGTGCAACACAAACAGTATGAACAAAGTCAGTTTTCTGAAACCTCAAATCAAACAAGACCATGAGTTATTAAAATTATTTGTGTGATAAAATTATTGCTCTTCATTAATCAATAGTAACTTATTTAAATATTTTGTTTACATCACCATCATCATCAACACCCTCTGTTTGAATACATGCACATATATCTATTGATAAATATATGCTATTACTTGATAACCATACAGTTGTGCTTTCCATTGCGTACGGTAGGGGCAGTTTGCAGAGAAGCGGAACAAAAGGAAAAAGGGAAAACAAGACCACTATCTAACAGGATGTTGCAGTACTTCTCAAGCATGCATCTACACAAAGTTTACTTAAACAGTTAGTGGTGAAGTAATTCTTTTATTATATTTATGTTAATAAATGTTTATGAGTTATTTTAGAGTACAGTTTAATGTCTATATAAATTTGTGCACAGAAATAAGACTATGTCCAATACTACAAGGATATGCAGCTCTGTATTGCCTGACTAATGCAAATGCACTATAACATTCCACACAATTATGAGGTCTTTAGAATAGCAATAATGTGTGTGCCAATATATCCAACACATATGGATAATGATATTAAAAACCAATGGTACAGCAAAGTGGGATAATGATAGGGCTGTTTTTCAGTGAACTGAGAAGAACTTTGGTTCACAGTACACTGGAAACAGAAAGCAGGGATGCTTATTGATAGCAAAATGAAAAATTGATTATATGCATTGGGATGTCATTTGTTTGTGACTGGCAAATGACATTTCTTCACCTGCTTGCATTCAGCTAACAAACAGGTTAACCAACTTTCAAGTTTGATCCAATAAGCATTTTCTAAAAGCCATGACTTTGCCTTCTGATTCCTATTGTAATAAAGGCATATGTTAAAGTCTGTTGTTCCACAGTCTTTTCGGCTCTTTGTTCCAGTTTTGTTTTCCAAGCTTGAGATTAGAGAGAGCTCTTGCAGCAGTTTTAGTTCATGAACTCCTTAAATAAGTTGTACCACAACAACAGCTACTCACAACATGAATCTAATACGCCATTCCTGGAAATGGGAACTGAAAAGTTAAAGCTTTACCAAGCTTTCTGCTTCTATTCCTGGGCTCTGGTAAGCTTCCTGTTAGTTAGAAAAGCGAATGTTGTAATAAAGTATTTTAATTTTGCTATCATTCCAATTCCTATTCCCGGTTGTTGTGAACCACCTTTGAACGTACTTGGTACAGTAATTGCTAATTTCTAAAACAATTAACAATTTTGCTGAAACTTTTATCACAGATTTGTCAAACATTATTACAGCAGAACATTAATTTTCATGGCCCTGTGTACCTAATTTCCAAGAAAATAAACTTGATGATTATTTGAAATGTTCAAATTTTGTATATTATTCCTGAAATATAGTTCTTTACAATTAAAGATTAAATCTTAAGTTAACATCAAAACTTTTCCTGGAAAAGAATAATAATAAGGCATGTAACACTTGCAATTTTTATAAACATCATTTGTGTATTAAATTATTAAAACCCTAAATCCAAAACTATACTTGATAACAAGAGAAGGCTCTTTAGATCTCTTCATCCACCTTCAAAGAATGAAAGTACACACAAAAGTTGATCAGAAATTGAACATTAATAAAACCTAAGTCGAGAACACCCTGTCAAATAGAGCTGTTGCAACAAATGAAGCAGTGAATGCAATAACTCCTTATGAGGAACACTTTAAAGCAGCAAAAATGTAAGAAAATAAGATTACAAGAAAACCAAGTCTTAAAATGTTGTGTACCATTTGCACACACTGTTCATGTCTATTTAAACATTGCATTTGGCATTTAATTGGCCAGAAAAGCAAAACCATAAACAAGGATCCATAATAAAGATTTTCTTTTGGTGAAAAATTTTACTAAATGATTGTTTTTATTAAATTTTATCAAAAACTTAGTATCAAGTATCCTTAATACCCCTAGAGCCCCAGATACCAAAAAGAGAAAAAACACTTAAGCTTACAATACAACAAAGCACTGAATTAAATTTTGGCAGCAGCAAGTGCATCCCAATAGGCAATTCTCACTCAAAGTGCAAGATAATGATTACTGTGGCCTAAATACCAGTTTCAATGATTGAAACCCCACTCCCTTTATTTTCTTATGTGTCAGTGGTCCTGTTGACCACCTCTCATGACAAACAGATCAGTAGTTAGAAATGTAGCCATTCAAATGTTCAACCTATGCTACCAGGGCTGCCAATTTCACAGACATAAATAATTGTCATAATTTTTATGTACTTTTTGTATTATTTACGCACTGTTTCTGATTTTGGTTTCATTATTACTACATAAATAAGTTATAGTAAATGTTAAACAAAATTGTGTATGCATAGTTTTAAATTTCAGCAATATTCATTCTGTAGCGGAAGTAATCTGATATAATTTAATATTTATTATAATAAATATTTTGAAAATAATCTTTACAGTCCTACATTTTTAGGAGACTCGTGTACAAAACACCTTTAATTTTAACCTATTTGAACCAAATTTAACTTCTGGTACATTAATTTCAACTTTGTTTTCTTGCTAAAAAATTGTGAAGTAAAGTACCTCAATTTTGTATCAATTTAAACCATATTTTAAATGAGTACAGATATACTCTTCAAAGTCACATATATAAAATTTCAATTTCATACCTGCAGTGGCTCCTGAAATTTGTACATTTTTAGAAGATGCTATCATTAATTTTGAACTGATTTAAAACAAATTCAGAATGTACTGACAAATGCTTATCTTGTATGTATAATGTTTCAAATCTCTAGGTGCAGCAATTTATCTAAAAAGCATACAGTTTTAATAGACTCTTCATATTAACTATCTTTGATTTTGTGCCAAACTTCAAACCAACTGTCAAATAGATCAAGTAATGCTCTTGAAATATAGAATTTCAGGTTCCTACATGCTATGGCTAACAAAAGTATTACATTTTTAGGAGACTGACCATATGAATTGCTATTAATTTAAAACTAATTTGAAACTAATTTGAAAGGTCTTGATAAATTTTATTGACATAGATACAAGTATAAAATTTCATCACCATACATGCAGTGGTTTATGAGTTTTTTATTCAAAGAAACATTAATACATTCTCTGCCGTAACAAATGCACCTAAAATGCTCAAATCCCTCCCAGAAACAAATTCCGACTGCACCAGTAAAAAGCAAATGGCTTTAAACCCAGTTTACATTAATTCACTATCTTTAACGTTTTAATTTATACGTTGATAAATACACCTTCATGTAAACAGAAATTTTCTAGAAAACAGTAACAAACAAGTAGCACATGTCAGTAACATATATTTATTCATAAAACATGATACCTATTTGGGTTATGCATGTTTGTTGATAATTCAAAAGGTAATATAATATTTTAAGCACAACCAACAAACAAAATGAAATTGTTGTCTGCTTACAAAGATGCAATTTGTTTTAACATGAATGAGTTCATATCATTTCTTATGATAGCCTTGGAAATACTCCTGAAATAAAAATGAAAACACGTACAAAAACAAATATAAATAATAAAATTAAGATTATCTCCACTAGAAAATATGTTTGAAGAAATAGCACTTGAAATAAAATTGTTTGATATCAATAGCAGCATATCAAAATTAAAAACCTAAAAGGTAGTAAACATAAAGAGCTACATAGAAAGGAAACAGAACAAATTTGTACATTTTCAACTTGTATTAACAGAAAAATCTATCTTCAATGAAATTAGATAGTAAAATTTATTCCCAGGTCTTTAAATGTTATATATACTGATCATACTGAATGACCGCTTCCTCGTTTATTTCTCCACGGTTGTTTTGTATATTCATCATTCCTCTGCTCAGAGCCAGAGATTATAATAATTATGCTTGATGTGTGAGGGAAACAGTTAAACAGAAATTGCAACCTAAATGTCACTACTTCCAACCCACAATTCAGTGCTTTAATTGTAGTAATTTTTCAGCAACAGTTTTTGTATACTTGAGTTTATTAATAAAAACAATGCTCATGTTCTGCTTGTGTGGTACAGCACAACCAAATATAAAACAACAAAGATAACTTTTGATGACAAAGTATGAAACTAATGAGTTTGTTATAAAAATCAGTTGTTATTCACCATATATGGCAAGATTTGTGAATGATTTTCTCCTTCATTTGCACACATAAAGTACTGAAGGTAAATGTTTTGCTTCCCCCCCTTTCTTTCCTTCCTTCCTTCTTTCTTAAAAGTCTTAGAATGGCCTTGTAAATAGTTTAGGAATAATCCTTAATTCTTATTAATATACCTGCAAGTTGTTATATGTAGCTGTTTAATGAAAGGGAAGTAGGTAAATATGGTCCTCAGGTTAGAGCACAGGTTTTTATTTTACACTGAAAGGTAGCAAAACATAGTTATGTTACTACTTCATAGCATTTTAAACATTTCCAGTTTTCATTGATATATATTTCACCCAGAATATAGAACATCATATGCACAGTTGCTTGATTACCTACATTCACAGAATAGTATACATAAAAATATTTTACTTCCAATTACCCAAATTACAATGAATTGCTACTAAACATATTCATTCGTGAAATTTATTCTGGGTTTATTAAATCTTACAGCTTGTTGGTTTTTCCTCAGAATTTCATTATCAGAAGCATTCAATTTTGAATTTATGTGCATGTTGTAATGCAAGTAATTTTTAGTACATTTATCTTTAAAACTAACAAATGGTGCATACATCATTGCCATTGCCATTCTAGAGGCCTCATGTGAACTCCTTTCTGAATATGTCCTCCTTGAAAGGTAGACTGTCAACATTGTTTTATGTGACATAACCCCCAAATTCAGTTTCGGGCATCTACAGCATATAACTTTCTCCACCCATCACCACTCAGTAGAAATTAAATATTCATACAAATAGTCAAAATATTCACAAAGCAAGTCAAATTCCAAATACTCTTGAGATGCAAGCATTCCTTTTAAAATACAATATAAATGATGGTGCACCTAAAAAGGTCATCAATCTAAGATTAAACTTGCTATAATTTATCAATGGTCAGCACAGTTGGTATTGTATTATTTTTACTGAAAAATGTTTTATACCTCATATCACTACCCCAAACTCACAATACAAAAGTCTCTTAAAATTCTCCTTATATTGCTAAATGAATCTGTTTAAACTCATGGCATGTCATGAACATGGTACTGGTGCTTTTCTATCCAGATGAGACAACAAATATAGGGAATAATCATAGTATCTATCAAAATGTTATAGGGCACCCATAATGTTCTTTAATTTAGTAGGCAATTTTACTTTTGTAGCCTTTGAGTGTTTCAGGGGGCAAGAGAACTAGATAAGAAACTGATGCCACATGATGCATGACCATCAGATATTTTTAAGGACAAAATTGTGGGCTGCCACCTCAGTGATCTGTTTTTTGAATTAATGCAGAAGCGACTTGCTGCACTTGGACAATGGATTCATAGCAAACTGCAGCACAAAATAGAACCTTCATTTGGATACATGGCCATATTATGGGGAATTGCTTGCCCTACACTGCACTGTTCCAAACTAATTTAATTTCCCCTCCACTTTCCCTTTCCTTCTCTCATTGATGCAAAGGTTGAACAGAGATTGATACGTTGTGAGGTCACATGTTTCAGTATTTTGGTGTGTTACTGTTATAATGCATACAGAATCCTATGATTCCTATGTGATAAACTCTTCTACAGAAATGAGATGTCAATTTATTGACAGATTCTGCTATTTGTGTGCCTCACAGAGAAATGCTTCATAATCTTGGGAATCAATTTAGGGAAACAAGATCTATTCTTGATTAAGAAATCCAAAGTAAAACCTCACAGAAAAAAAAAGCTTGATGCTATCAGAGAGCAGTTTGAACAAAGTCCAAAGAAATCTCTGTGAAAGCTTACATGGGAATCAGGAATTTTGCAAACCTCGGCTTGGAATGCCAAACTTTTAAAATTAAAACACTGTAAGGTAACTACTGTAGTTCAGGAATTGCAACCGTGCAATAATATGAGTACAGTTAATTTCTGCATTGGGTTTTGGATGTTAATAACCACTCTATTGACACACATTTAATCTTTTATTACATGCAAAACGTGTTTTTATTTACATGGCCTTGAAGAATTAGGGAGTGTTTATGCATATTTTCTTAAAAAGTGTGAGAGATGTGTGGTGCCACAAAGACATAATTTCCAGCATCATATTACAAAGGTATGTGGTTATTGTAGTTATAAGTTGCATGAGAAATCTAGGCAGTTGAATTTAAGGGGCTACGAATATCTGACTTCACCAGCAAATATCGTTCTTCCTGCTGTCAAGAAAATTCTTGTTAGACCAGCACATCCAAACAAAGGCTCTGTGTAGTTTTTCCCATGCTCACCATTTTTCTATAAACAACCAGCATTGCTTTATACCATCACAATACATGACTCTAGTCCCATAGAAAACATACTTGAAATAGTAAATGACATTTGAGGTTATAAAAGCAATACAATTGCTTTTCTTGAAGGTTTGCCAGATAATATACATGAATCAAACAAAAGAAGTTCATTGCATGGCTGATAGCAGAATCCATGGTAGCTCAATTGTAGACAATGTGAAGATCTGTGATTTGAAACCTCACACTGAATTTTGAATTTTTGAACTGAATTTAATAGTTCTTGTCTTTGGTGATGGGTACAGAAAATAACAAAATCAAATAAAGAAAATAAATATAGAACTCAAGCAAGTTTGGCAGTTTTCATGCGTATTTTGCTACCATCATAAAATGCATGCCAAAATGTTGTGTTGCCGAAGCTACCTTCAGAACATTAGCTTCTGATAAACCAAAATTAAATTATGATCATGCATATCCTACTGCAAACCTCCAAATGTTGAAACTCGATCATTTAGACAGAGTTGAAAGATCTGCCACTCCAATTCATGAATGGTCTTCCTTTTTACTGATATTCATCCCGTCTATATGAACACAGCAATATAAACGTGACTAATTTAAAGTTTGTAGTGTGTTCTGTGAATGTTCAAAACTGGCATTAAGGGAAGATGTATGCACCTACGTCTTATAAAATATTTAAAGTTTCATTAAGCTTCATCATTTTGGAGGAAATGGCTTTTGCTGTTCAAATAAGATTCCTTGGATAGAGAGGTTAAAGTTAAATTGCTAATTTATTTTAAAAACTGAGGATAGTAATAAGTTTCTAAATAAAATTTGCAAATCAGGTCTCACAATGGGTGCTTCTACCTGCCCCATCATCATGCAGACATGCCATACTACTGTTTATTTAATCTGCGCCCACACCACCTAAATCCACATGTAAGACAGAGCACTTGGTGAGCACAGTTGCATTCAGCATAATTCTGACTGTAGATGTATGCATACCTGTATGTATTTGTATTCTTTTCTTGAAAAAATAGATACATTCTTAATGTTTTGTCAGGAATTATATTGTCCATATGTATTATCTTACAGTAGTAAAATATGTTCACATAATTCCAGCACTGGTGCACATTGTAATAATTACTCTCAAAATTCTCATTTTATAATGTTTATTAAAAATTATCTGAGTATTAACAGCCAAAATCTATTGTTACAGCATGAACCCAAATTGATATGAAAGTCCTAATTACATGAGGGCTTAAGGCGCAACAATATAGATATATTTAAATACTGATAATATATCAAAGGATAGAAGGCAAACCTTGCTAACCACTATGTCTAAAAAACATTTATACTTTTTAAAGTGATGTGTAAACATTACAGAACTATAATCCAGACTAACTGCAGCTGTTCAATGCCAAATAACTACTGCAAGACTGGACTGCAGAAAAGTGATACACTATATGATGTGACAATCCATTTACACTCACACATAGACCGACACTGGTAGCTGAGGTTGTTCAGGCATGGACTCATGAACAGGAGATCTGCGGTTCAAATTCCATCAGAACTATCTTTCCTGACTGAGGTGTTTTCTAGGTTTTCCTTACTCCTTATAATTGGCAAATGCCGGGGAGGTACCCTAAACTTAGGCCTAGTGTTTCCTTCCCAAATTTCCCTTTTCCAATTATCATTTAATTTCATTTAACATCAGTGTCCACCAACTGTGGTGCCATATGCAGTAAGAACGGGCGTTAAACACTACTTAAAAAAAAAAAAACACTCACTAAAATAATACACTTCAAACCATTACTCTGCCCCTTAGCGGCAAGTCCAATGAAGATGATCTACCAGCTTCAATGTCTAAGACAAGAGAGCAAATTGAGTTTCCACATGGCCATTTACTGAATAAAACCTACAGATACCCATAAAAAATGCAAATTCATGTGGTGAACCTTGCTGAAAATACTAACCAGTTTTAAAGTTTAAGGTTTCTTAATTTAAATACTGTAATTTTCAGCAAATATTTGCACTGTTTTTTTGTTATTAGAGTCAATTGATGATCGCAAAATGAAGCTCTAACAGTAAAGTGTTTTCTATATCAGACAATATATTAATCATGTTTTATGCCTTTAAGGTTATGAGGTAGTAAGGATTTCAATTGTATAACTTCTTTTGTTTATCTCTGACTGATGATTTTCATAGAAATATTTGGTAGATAGAAAATAAGATAGAAAACTGAATTGATGGTTTAGATGTAATGTACAGCTTCTCATACTACAGTTTTGGGTTTAAATCTTGTGGTAGCCAAAGCATGAATGCACTGGTGGTGCCAACCAGATGCCAATAATGATTTGTCTGTGGAAATTTGACACAATTATTACCAGAGTTGTCTATTTTCATCATGCAAGCTCTAGCTTTCCAGATAAATGCATACAGTTAATTATTAAACTTAGTGTAAAGTGCTTTTGTCCACTTCCTCGCTGTGCTCTTATGAAAGCTTGCAGAAATTGCAAGGATTGATTATTTAAGTCCTCATAGTTAACTACCACTCCCATCTTAGGAAACTCTGCAGGCAACATTATTGGAAATGACTATGCTGTTTAATTTTAAATACAATTAAACAGACAAGGATGCACTTGTCAAAATGTGAAATAAAATACAATTTTACAGTGTAAAAGCAGAAGAAAATTATCAGACATTATAGAAGCAGCATACGATTGTAGTTTTGCCCCTCTGGACATTTAAATGGCCAATTGCAACATTTAAATGGATTTGCAGAGGTGTATGCATATAGCACATGCAATTTTAAAACTTGATTTTCTTGTAATCCTGCTTTCCTGCATTTCTGCCACTTCAAAATATTCCTTATGATGCAATTTTTGTTCAACTTCTTTAAAGTTTTCACCATACCTTCATTGAAGTTGGTGAAGAGATCTAAAGAGCCTTTTCTTGATGTTGTGAATAGTATTGGACTTAGTGTTTAAATAATTTGATATAATTATGATTGAGTTTACAACTTAAAAGAGTATGCATACTTCATTATGCATTTTATTTTTTTTTTTGGAAAAAGTTTAAATATTACAGAAATTTAATAAAGAGCTAATTTTGAGAAATATTGCACAGTATTCAAAAGCTTAAAATGTTTGCATTTTCATCATGTGGAGCATTTCACATCAAACAGATATGTTTTCTTAAAATTATATACTTGGAAAAGTAAAAAGGACCATGAAAGGTAATTTATTATAACACATTTGAACAAATATGTGGCATAAAATTCAATTAAATTGGCTGAAATTTGTAGAAATTGGTAATTTCAGTACTGAGTACCCTTAAAGGGGGATATATAAATTAAATTAAAAAAAAATTGAGTATGCTATCATTGCTTTGACAAATTAGCAGGTTTATTTTCATAGGTAGCATGGCTGTAAGTTTTTCGTTTTTCAAGCATTCAACAATCTCATCCTCTTGGCACCACTGAAAAAATGAAAATCAATAGCATCTGCCTTAAATGACTGCCATGAGGACTGAACTTGACAAGTTTCTTCCCTAACCCTCCCTCTTCAGCAACATCTTCTCTGCAAGTGACTTTGCCATGTGCCAGTGAGGCGACAGATCCCACTGCAACACCTTTATCTTAGTAAACTTTAAGAGTGGTTTAAACCATGAAATCTTTAATAATAAATCTCGTCCTGGTCCACTTGGTGCAAAACGTTTGCAATGCAACCCATTATCCAACTCTGTATAGTGCATTATGCATTTTTCTAGGCAATATCAAAATAACTTAAAATACTGTGGAATTACCCATTAGAGAGAATGATTATACATTTGTTTTAGATAGTTTTTGTTTGCAAGGACAGTGATACATAAACAAAAGAAGCTTGTCACATGCAGGAGCTATTGACATGCAGAAAGATCTACGGAAGGTGGGAGAAATCGCCCCTACCGCCGCTGTGGTGGTGTTGGTGATGGTGATGGGGAGCCTGCACCATCCGCACGCCAGCCAGCTTACCCAGGGGTCGCTCCAGTGTCTTGGACGGCGTCCTCACCACTGGCAGGGACGAGCGTTGTTTACCGCCGCGCCTGAACCCCGTCGAGCTCGTCTCCACCTCGGACATGATGCCCGGGTCGTCGTCGAACAGCATGGCAGAGGATGGCGGCGGGTAACCGCGCGGCAACGGCGACTGCAAACGTTACCACATTATACCAACCAGCACTTCAACAATCAACCACACTAATGAAAACTTTCCGTTCAACAGTAACACAATTTTTTTTGTATCATGCATCTGTTTTGTTACCCGACTAAGAGCAGCGTTCATTTCCCTTATGGTGGCGGCAAGTGGAAACACGGGTTAACGGAGAGGGAGGTAGAAGGAAGTGTAGGTACATAACGCTGCAGTTTCCACATGAGTTGTTTCATCAATAATCCTTTATATTATTGCTTATAATTTAATGTCAGTACATTATGATAGATGATTTTAAAGGAGAAAGTCAATCTTATGCATTACGTTCACATTCACATTCTCTACCCACTATCTTCTATTTCTATCTCGCTTCCACAAACTATTCTTACAAAATGTTTATTTATCTACGTACTTCATATGAAGATAAAAACGTTTGCATAAATGCTTTCATTACACATTTCGGCTAAACGATAGTCAGATCGGGTCAATATATGCTACCTTTGAAGTTCCATGGTCTTTAAGACGTCGCAAGAAACAAATGAACGGTCACGAAGCACTTCATAATATATAAATATTGGAAAATTAAAATCAATAGCAACGAATATCTCGGAAGTACTAAATGTCAGAAAACAATTTATTTCACACCGTGTGTTTCAAAGAGATCTACATTTTTTGTTAAGTAAGCTTTTGTCTATCTCTTACAGTTTAGCAGTTGCATAAAGTTGTACAAATTTACAAAATTCATTCAGAGTGAAGAGGATTTCACAGGCTATTCGTACACAATTGAAGACATACATTTTATTGGTCATGCAAATATCTTGAACATATGGAAAGTTAAATTGAGTTTTATTTATGGACGCTCTGTAACTACTACGGTCCTTAGTGAAAGACCGGAAATTTTGCTTAGAGGCCTCTTATCAGGCTTGAGGTTCTTTTACGTGCCGTAAATCTACGACACGGGACCACCGGCTTTACTTCCCTTCCGAAGGAAGCCATGCCCGGAAAATCCACGGAGGACGACTCTTGAACATATGGTACTTTAATCAATAGCAATACAGGCATTTTTCAAAAAATCAAATATAACGAAACCCTTTCCATGCAAAGGGTAGTTTGAAGAGAGGTGATTTTCTTAAAAATCCTCCTGTCGAATCTTTGGAAAATGAGCTTATATACTATGTGCTTAGTCGCTACTCATTTTCTTTCTTAATTGTTTCATTTGTATAGCCCTTTTTAACTTCTATGGTCACACAATCACTCTCACATAGATACTTGCAGCCTCTGGTTAAAGAAATATTTCCGCCCCAGCCGGGAGTCGAACCCAAGATCTCTGGGTGGCGAAGCTAAAATGCTGACCATTCGACTACAGAGGAAGCCGTCGTTGTTCCTTCTTTCTTTCTTTCCTCCGAAGAGTATGGAGTTTCAAAGCCATAGCGGCCCGCTTTTAGAGATTTCACCGTCGCTTAAGCCTCTTGTGCCTAAACCAAATGCGCAATAAAAGCATTTTTGCAAACTCTATTTCGATTAAAATGAAGTAGATATAATAACAAGCTTTTGTAGAATAGTTTGTAGAAGAGTGGGTAGAGAAATTCATGTGAATGTAACACAATAGCCTTTTTATATCCATAAAAAGCTAACTATATTACAGTTTATAATATGTGCGCTTTTTTTAATGATTTCTCATTTTTTTAGTAATCTCTTTTTGAAAGCTGCATCAACCTTTGTGCGTGTGATGTTTACAAAATTATTTTACATGCATTTTTTAGTACAACAAATTGTTTTTGGTACCTGAAATTTCGGTGGAAATGAGTTTTGATCTGACGAAGAAGTAACATATCAAAGCTTACTTCACAAATGTATTTCTCTGTCAGTTCAGATCATATATTGTTTTTAAAAAATCAGCGTCATTTTCAAAAAATTATAACTAGTAAAAAGAAAATTCTGTAATAATATTTACTCTTTCTGGATACTGCAAATAATTTTCTCTGCATTAATCTGGCTGCAAGAATTTCTTAAAATGGAGAGCAGTACTTCCTGGAGTCACTGTGGTTTCCGACAGCAAACTCGGCAATATTAAAATAAATTAGTTGATATGAGCATGAAAGACGCTCTTAACAACCCAATATTGAAAAAGTGACCAATCTGTGAAATTTGGAAATTCTAGTTTTATTTATTTTACCATACATCTGTAATATATTTTACAACAAACTTCCAAAATCTTAGATCAACATAGTGCTTTTTTAGTGAACGACAGAAAAATCTCCTTGCGGTGCAGTTTTAGAAATGTTGGGACCAGTTTTAATGTTGTGTTCCAAATATATCTGTCTCACAAATTTATCATGTGATTTGCAAATAAAACATGAAGTACTTTAGAAAACAAAGTCAAAAGTACATATGTTTTGCTTTTTACGCTTTTAATGAATACAAACTTATTTCTAAAAGCGTGTACTTCCTTATTTTTAGTTTCCTGTAAAAATACACAACGATAACTTTTATTATAATTTTAAGACTCCTTGGTGAACTTGTCATAGGTAGTCCCATGAAGGGTTACCAATTTACCCGATGAAGCTTAATCTCGAATAGGATTTATTAATACCATTCCATGGATAAAATGTAACGTATCATATAAGTAATGTTTACTTTCTTTCTTGTGTTGTTTAAAATCAAATCACTTACGTCAACTGTCAGATCACGGCATGCTGAATGAATGAATAATCAATGTACGAGGGCGGTTCAATAAGTAGCCGTGTTTCAAGGTTGTGTTGCTAACTCAAGTTGGTGTTACCACCATGTACTTTCATTTGTTAGACGTCATCAAAATAAATTTGGTACTGATTCATAAGTTAATTTGGATTTGGCAGGCAGTTCAGTTAGTGTTCAATGTGCTTTTGCTGAAATGGAAAAGTGTAGTATCGTTCAATGGTTCGCTTTTTTACTTTTGGATGGGAAAGCTTGCGATGGGATAAAAGCGGAATTGGATGCTGTTTATGCGGACCTTTCACCACATGATAACGACATTAAACGTGGTCGAACATCCGTTTTTGGTGAGGAGCGCCCAAAAACGGCCGGCAGATGTGGTTACCGAGGAAATCATTGAAAAAGTCCACGATAGGATTCTCGCTGATCGTCAAACGAAAGTTCGCGAAGTGGCAAACGCCATAGGTGTGTCGCGGGAACGGCAATTCATATTTTGCATGATAAGTTGGAGAGTTGTTGAGCCGATGGGTGCCGAGATTGTGTTTGGAGCAACTTAAGTGAAATCCGGGAAGACTTTTTGCGTCGAGTTGTCGCCGTCGATGAGGCCGGGATTCAACATTATACTCCAGAAACCAGGCAACAATCAAAACAATGGGTTGCTTCCGGTAAATCCGCTCCAAAGAAGGCAACAACAGTCCCATTGGCCGGAAAAGTGATGACGATTTTTGGGTTGCGAAGAGCGTCATACTTATTGACTTCTTAGAAAAAGGAAAAAGGATTACTGGACAATACTACAGCGAGTTGTTCCCAAACATGAAGCAATGGCGTTTAGGCCGTCTTCATTCCTAACATGGGTACTTACTGAACTGCGCTCGTATTACGGAATACTAACCAACGCTACAACCGTGGGAATGAGTAAATAGTTAACCTCAAAATTATGGCATGTTTAAAAGCACAATTTTCAAAACTAAGTTGAAGGAACCTGCTGGTTTTCGGTCATGGAAACTGAAGTGCATAATGATATTATTAAAGTTCAGTAACGAGCTAATGTTTTATCCTCCGATAAAATCGCTTTCTTGCAAGATAAAACAACATAAACGACCCTGATTGGTCGATATCAAATACGCTGCGTATGTATGGAGTAGGCAAAGTAACTGGTAAAAGTTTGCATATCAAAGAACAATTTGAATGATAATAACAAGCCTTGAAGCAAATATAATGAACAAAAGAAATTACTTTTAAAGGTGGAGAGTGATTTTAGACTTCAAAACTGCACTGTTGTGTTGGCTGGCACATTAATCAGAATTGTTTTAACATTTTCATTGCTTGGTCCCCTTAAATCTCCCTTTTACCCCTTCTGGGATATAAAGATATAAAACATGCAGTTTTCGTAATAAAATACCAAACGTATCTTCTGATATTAATATCTAACGAAACTAGAGCAAAACTGGGAAATAATAAGAAAGATCCCATCTGAACACAAATTTCTTATGTATGTTTTGTAATGTTCAAAATGACCTGGGAACACACACTCTCTCTCTCCCTCATTAACTACAAAAGATAAGTTATTTCCATTATTTGTCTTGCCTACACTACATATTCCCACACACCATCTTAAGCAAACTTATTACGCTTTCTTTCATTACATAATTTCTTATGGTATCCATATTTGGGATAATAGTACCAATATAAACAAAATATTAACTCTGCAGAAAAGGGGCTTAAGAATTATATCTAGTTCAGCGTTTGATGCCCATCGTCGACCTATATTTAAATATTTTAAAATCTTGACAGTAATTAATGAATATATATACAGTTGTTTATGATTATTAAAACTAACTTGAATAATTATGTATTTCATCATCAGCAACATGAACATTATACAACAAATAATTATTTTATTGTCACACACAAAGTAAGGTTGACTAAATCCAAGAAATGGTGTAATAACATCGGTATGAATATGTTTAACAGATTGCCAAGAGCTGCCCATTCAGCTAGCCTAGATAGATTTAAAGTTGCTTTAAAAGTTTGGCTTGCTGCAAACCTATTTTATAGTCTGAATGAATTTTTTCAAGCCAATTGACATTGCATTTTGAAGTGTTCTGTTTTGTATTTTTGTATTCTGTTTTACTGGTTCATTTTATCAATTTTATTGTATCATTGACTTATGTTAATAACTGATCATGATGCAGTTCTACAACATCAAAAAAAATTGAGTTGAGGAAGAATCTTACTTGGAACACCATTACATGGTTCTTTGTTGTAAGTTAAGGTTCTACCAGTTGCATGCAATTACACCGCACACCGAACTGAATATCTGTTAGGGTTTACAGAAGGAAAAGGTTGTACAATGTAAAGCTAACTTAACAAACAGAAATTGTTCACTAACCTTTCTCCTTTGTGATTTGGAACTCATCTGTGGCAGGTCCATATGGCGAGCACAAGAGAGAGAGAAAACAAGAGTTAGTATTTTAGTGCTTCCATCACCACACACTGACAGGATCTACCGTGTTCGTCAGCACTACAAGTGAACACGTCTGTGGCTTTCACGAACAAACATACGCCCTGAGAAAACTGCCAGATTCACAGCACGATGTCTGAAACCTTCACCAGCAGCTCAGCATAACATACACAACTGTATTATGCTTTATTTACTTATATAAATGTACTCTTAGCCTAAGGTGCAGAAAGGAGCACAAGTAACTGACATGCCAGATCCCATTTAGTGACGTATCTTAATGTCTTATTGGAGAATGCTGTTGTCATTCTGTATGAATTCCACTCGCATATAACTATCTGAATAGCTGAGTGTGTTTCCATCGAGCTTCTAGGATACTGTATAGGCGTGCGGCTTGATGTAAAGGAAGCAAAGAGGTCGACTTAAACTTCTCTAAGTCTGGGTTCGAAGAGTAAACAGGTGGATTGCGGTGTCTTACGTCGATGCTTCAAACAGAAAGGTAATTTAGAAGTGTAAGTTTTGGAGAGGAGTTTATCATTAAAGGCACGATACGTACATAACTCACAGATCTACATATTCTAATACGGATTAGCCGACACTATGTATGTTTATATACGCATAATGTTTCAGAAACCTCGACCATTCAAAGAAAATATGATTAACTGTGCAACACTGATAAAATCGACCTGTTTGGCACTAACGAATCCTCAAAATATGCAAATACGTAATATTTCTGCAGTAAATACCTATACATTTGAACCTTATCACAACTTAAATAGTTAAAATTTAAAACGTTTAGGAACAATTACTTTTAAATATTGCGTTTAGTTTTAAACCACCGTGAAGGAAACTAAAATATGCATTATTACTGTATTACTGATAGAACAATTAATTTGGCAAAGATATACATGTTCGAAGTAATTGAGGGACATCAATACATTTCAAATGCAAGTGCTTCAGTAGTCATCCCTGTGCAGCACTTCATTCAAGCATCTAGGGACTGAGCCCATTAGGGCGGGGTTATTTGGAATAGTGTAATATAAATGCTCATTTCTCATTATGGTGAAACCTTGAGCGCCACAAATCGCTTGTAAGCAGCAACCTTATACTATAAATATCACCCACCATTCGTGACAAGAATTGCGCGTTTAAAGGGAGACTAATAGCGAAAACTGTAAATAATAATGATTTTTAGGTTTTTGTTAAGTTTTATTAATTGGAATTTCCTCTTCAATTTGACATACATTTTATCACTGTAGGCACAATACTTACAATTTAGATATATTTTTAAAATGGTACCGTATCTGTTATTTTGTGCTGTGAATTCTACAGCACTTACAGAAAAAATCCTCACTTTGGAGCGTAGTGATAAACATGAGCCCTTAATTTAAAGGAAGTTTTGATCTACAAATTGGTACTACTGTTAAATATGGCAGCGTCTGTGCGCTCAAGACAAATGGTGTCTTTCTTTGCAAACATATGTAAGTTTGTTTTCTCCCTTTATAATTTGAACAGTTTTTTCTGTGAATTACATTTTCTGGTATAAGCAGTTTTCTTAGAAACTACTGAAGATAGATTACATTTTAGTATGATAGGAACCACCCGTAAGTGTTGTTGTGGGTCTACTCTGGTATTAATAATTTGGTTTGTTATTGGAAAAAAATTGTTGATAAATTTTAAGCAAAATGTAATATATTTAGGAAAATAATCCTAGCTTCCTTAATAAATTACCTCATCGGCTTAAATTAGTCAATTTAGAAGGCATGCATCTACGTCCTGCAAACAATTAAGTCTGATAGCTTAAATAATTTCTGATGGTCATGAATTTAGCAGATTTAACATTGGCAGGATAGGACTTTTAATCTCCCCTTACTGCTATAGTAAATAGCGCATCCTTGACATTGTTAACATAATAGATGGATCACTTTGGGGGCTGGCCTTTGGTCGTAAAGGACTACTTAGTCTTCAGGATGCCATATTTCAATTAAATTCACACACACATACACACATTTATTAAATCGAACCTGGGACCTCTAGATTTGGAAGCCAGCACAAGATTACAGAGGCATTCATGGATCACCTATAGCAATCAAAGAATACAAGAATAATTTAACTTACTATGTCCCCAAATGAAATATCAGCGGGAAAGGCTTTACGAGCTATTTCCTTCTCGTTTTAGTAAAGTGTTAATCACTTAAACTTTCAGTTGCAGAAATTCCTGTTTTGACAATAAACAGCCACAGATATGTTCACATTAAACACAAAACCTAATCATACTTGCCAAATGTGAACACACTGCAATTTAGTGTTATGAATTTCTGGAACGGTTACTATATTATCACTTAAGTGCAACCAGATTCTAATACTCATGCATTACATATTATTCACTACACTTACTATTTATGTATTATCCTTTCACTCTGCAAGTTCTAAAACCTTCATGTCTACACGCGTAGAGTAGATTACAAACTCCAAAGGAATTCAATAGCATGCGCTAGTACTGTTAACAGCACTGAAATTAAACTTACACGTCTAAACAATTAATTTTATTTGCGAGTTTAAAATGTAAATACTATCTGTAAACACAACCACCTATCTACGAGTACTCGTTCGTAGGTTTTCATATCCAGCTATAGAGAATTTACATCTAAGAAAACGTACAGGTCTTGACAACAATGTTGGCACCTTATGGCAGTGAACGGAGCTCTAGTTCTGGAGATTTTTGCCGCAACAAAGTAAAAGTAGTTAACTACGCAATGCTTAGGTGATGCAGGAATAAATATGAGTGCACGAACGAACAGCTGTTAATCAAGATTACCCTAGAGGTAATTGACCCTGTGATTAGCCCTAAGCTGATATATGAATATTTATAATTTTTGAACATAAGTTTTGAAAAGCCTGAAGGTATATTAGAAATAAAATATTCATAACATTGCAGATATCTTTATTTTTACATGGAAAAATAAATACAAATGAGAAACAACTTCAGGACACAGGTTACCTGAAAATGTAAACCATTCTTAAAATGCACAGTATCAGATATTAGCTTCTCACCACAGAACTACCGTCGCTAATTAACCCTTACAACACTAATATACAAACAATTAGTAAATATTTTAAGCGTCGTTGTATTTTATATTTTAAGAAGAAGAAGGAGAAGTTGAAGCGAGTCTGGATGACAACGAAACTCTACCACGAATAATTAACACAATTCAATTTTATTAATATTTTAAAGCGAATTCTGTACATAGTACTTTCATATAGGATATGTCAGCAATTAATTTATGCATTATATTACAGTAAAGTTAAAAATGAAATATTTACACTTAGTTCTTTTATAATATATAATAGATTAAAATATAACTCCTTCACATTTAACACCCGAGGTTGCGGGTTCAAACCAGGAGGACGATGGATTTTTTCGGGTGTAAAACTCCTTAGCATGGCTTCCTTCGGAAGGGAAGTAAAGCCGGTGGTCCCGTGTCGTAGATTTACGGCACGTAAAAGGACCTCAACTCTGATAGAGGCCTCTGAGCAAACTGTCCGGTCTTTCGCGCCCGATATAGAATGGAACGCTAAGGACCACAGCAGTTAAAGAGCGTCCATAAATAAAACACAATTTAATTTAATTTACATTAACACAATTTGGAGCTGTTACTCATAATCTTCCTCTGCTTTTTCTGTTTTGATTTTATAAATGCTCACAACTCGCAAGAACACAACCGAGCCTTCATGATCCTTATAGTACATTCAGATCACGAAGACGACACACAAATAAGTAGTGAATATATGGCAACCATGGAGGGCTGTTTCAATAGAGTAAATTATTTACCTGATTCTTTATATTAAGATTACAATCTCATTAATATAATAATTCAAATTTTACTGTGTCGATAACTAATGTTTTTAAGCATCTAGCAAAAGAAGTAATATAGCAGGAAATTCTTTATTTAATTCCTGCTATAAATAAGTTTTATCATAACGATATGTTCTTATGTAATATACATATCAAACACCTTGAGCGAATATAGGTAAGTCGTCCTCCGTGGTGTAGTGGTTACCATGTTAGCCTCTAGTTCCCGAGGTCGCGGGTTCAAACCGGAGGAGGGCAATGAATTTTTTTGGCATAAAAATCCATAGCATGGCTTCCTTCGGAAGGAAAGTAAAGCCGGTGGTCCCGTGTCGTAGATTTACGGCACGTAAAAGAACCGCAAGCCTGATAAAGAGGCCTCTGTGCAAAATTACCGGTCTTTCACGCCCAATATAGAATGGGACGCTAAGGACCATAGAAGTTAAAGAGCGTCCATAAATAAAACGCAATTTAATTTTAATTCGAATATAGGCAAACTTTTGTCTTAGAAGAGGGAGTGGGTATACAAGAAAGTAAGAGCCGATAATGCCTGTAGTGTTTTCTTAGGTGCAAATTCACTATACTACGTTCAATGAGACAGGCGGATACCTCACACAAAAACTAGAGTATACGGTCTATATTAAGCACCTGTTGCGGGAAATTTACCTCAAGAGCATGTAGCTCTTCGCAGGCTGAGGTCACTGCAATTATTACAACTGCAAATTGGGCTCAATTGTTTTAATTTGAGTTCATACAGCAGCAACAGGCGCTGTATTTTGTTGGTCTTCCAACGCTTCCTCTCACTTAAGATTCTACACACAGCCTGTTCCTTTAATGCTTTCTCTACCACTTACCTATAGTGGGTAGAGGAAGTATTGTAGTTCATTCAAAACCTCTATAGCTTCATTTTATAAAAAATTACAGGTTTTGTGGTCCCCTTAATACAGAAAATCATATTTAGAAAAAGGTTTTTAGAAATGCCTTTACCTTGTATTTATGTTTAGAAAATAAAACTAAAAAAAAAGAAAGACATTTACATTTGCTAAGCGCTAGAACAGTCAATAAACATATAACATGTTCCGATCTTTAATGTTATAGATGCAACTAGCGATAAAAGAAGATCCACGAGTAAGTGTAACGTTTTATTTTCTCTACTAATTACGTATAGTAGGTAGAGGAAGTACTGCATTCCATCCAAAACTTTGACACCGAGATTTCACCGGAAATACATGTTTTGAGAGGCTCCATTTTTAGAAAGTAAGTAACATATGTGTGTGTGTAAACGGTATATGTCAAAAACGAAACGTCAGGTAAATAGCAAATTTGACATTCAAGCTCAACATCTTCCAAGAATGCCACTCGAAGATTTTCAAGAAAATTTTCCCACCCCAAACTACCCTTTATATTCAAAACGTTTGGTTATTT
Source organism: Deroplatys truncata (assembly GCA_030765065.1). NCBI lineage: Eukaryota > Metazoa > Arthropoda > Insecta > Mantodea > Mantidae > Deroplatys > Deroplatys truncata. The sequence continues at coordinate 168,898,175 of CM060987.1, read as the reverse complement.
TTTTGTACTTTCTCAAAAATACAAATTATGTTTGCTAAAATACTGCATGTTTAAAATATTTTTATGACAAATAAAATGTACATCATGAATGTTCTTGCGAATATCCTGTGACGTGCTCTTCATTCAGAATAAGTATAATTTTGTACTTAAGTAAACCATAAGGGGTGGACAGAAACTTACTTCACAAAAAGTGAAGGTATCGTTAAAACACACAATATACTGTAATAATCTTTTGCGGCATTAATTATTTCCGAGATATTCGTTATTGGTTTAAATTTTCAAATCCTTTATATTAGTTTGTAGTGCTAAAGTAGTCATTCGTTTGTTTCTCGTGGTTATGCAGATGATAGAATTTAAAGCCAGCATATAGCGACCAGCTTTTTAAAGATCTTCAGTCTCCTGTATCACTCTAGTACCTACGAATGTGTAATAAAATTATTTCTACAACTTTGATCTCGGTTAACGTGAACCAGGTAGAAGAATAAGCTTTTGCAAGAATGGTTTTGTAGAAGAGGGTAGAGAAGGTCACATAAATGTAACGCGTCTCTTTACAACTGGGCTCTAAACTTCGATATGTACGAGGGGCGTCCAATAAGTAAGCTTCCCTATTTTATAAAAAAAAAATTACATACAATTGATCATGTTGAATTAATTTTATTTATATTGTACAATCCTTCTGTTACTTTTCTACATAGTCAACATGTTTTTAAAAGCATTTTTGGGGACGTGACACAAGTTTTTTCAAGCCAGTGTTGTACCAGGTCAGGTCCTGTGCTCGCAACCAGCTGTTCACTGATTTGACTTCATCATCGGTGTTAAAGGTGTTTACCTTTGAGTTGGAGGAACATGTGAAAATCACTTGGGGCAAGCTCCGGTGAATACGGAGGATACGAGAGAACTTCCATATTCACCAGATCTTTTCCCAAGTGATTTTAACATGTTTCTGCAACTCAAAGGTAAGTCTTTTAACACCGATGATGAAGTCAAATCAGTGAACAGCTGGTTGCCAGCACAAGACCTGACCTGGCACAACACTGGCTTGAAAAAACTTGTGTCACGTCCCCAAAAATGCTTTTAAAACATGTTGACTATGTAGAAAAGTAACAGAAGGATTGTACAATATAAATAAAATTAATTCAACATGATCAATTGTATGTAATGTTTTTTTATAAAATAGGGAAACTTACTTATTGGACGACCCTCGTATATTACATCATACAGGTTTGGTATGTGTGTATGTTATTTCTAGGATGAGAGTTATCCTGAAATTGCCCTTACTCGAAACTGCTAGGGTGCCTGATCTCCGGGCGCCACCCGGGGTGCCATATTTTATGAATCCACTTCCACCTGATTCTTGCCCCAGGAAATTGGTTCTGAAGTTTCAATTAGTGATATAGCGAAAATTGACTCTTCTCATTAGCTTTAATAACAATAACGTCTGCCCATTAAATGATTTTAAAAACGAGCGAGCGTATTAGACTTTTAATGACGGAAAAAAAGCGGCTTGAGAACTGAACCTTCATGACAGGGTTGGCAAACCGGCCTCCCCGCTAAGTAGAGACTTATACTCTTCCCGAAATAAGAAACACACTTAATGTAAACCAAGGCAACAGGCATCCCCATGCATGTGGTCGCAGTGAAATTGCCCCCTGCCCGCAACACTCAGCTTAAGAGCAGAAAATAGAGTTCGTCTTTTCTTTGTGCTATCTTTTAAAATGTGCTAATGGATACATTTAATGCCTTCATTTTCACTGTTATTTGCAAATAGAAACCAGCTAGTTTACTGAAACTAAATTACATATGATGTGCACGTGTTGTGCGGGGTAATACAACAATTTATTTCATAGAGCGGATCCAGTATAGACGTTTGTAACACGTGTTTTCGCCACGTCGCCCAATAACGTCTTTTACCACGACAGTGTATTGTTCCCATCATTGAATACGGTATCATCAACATAATAGATTAAATGGAGGATATGTTCAGATCGCTGCAATTTTAGGAATTAAAAACTATTTGTTAAAATATATAAGTATTCGTTTTATTCATAGTAGTAACGTAGCTCATTAAGTATACAGGCTGGAGACTTCTAGATTAGATTTAAATAATTTAGGAGACCAAAATTGTCAAAAGGACGCATCTACAGAGGTCTGATACTTTTGAGGTTATGTTCACAAGAACTCTTAGACTTAAGTGTACACAGCTTCCATAAGCTTATACGTGGCAACAACCTCTCGCAGCAGAATTAGATCATCGTTTATGTTGAAACGAAGGATTCTCTTGCGTCATGACAAGAACTCGCCAACTCAGTCAAAATGTGGCGTTAGGTTATTGGTGTTTTCGTTACCGCAAAATGGCGCATGCTTAGAGCATTGGTCATTATATGGTTATGGAGCTTGTGTATCCCAGAGTAGGCTGTGCAAAAACAGCCCATTACCTCTTGCTAAACAGTCTATAGTAACATAGCTGTTAAAGTTGATAATTGTTGAAAATATATTTTAGAAATGCGAGTTAAATGTAGCATTTTCAGTGAAGTTGTTTCAACGTTTACCATTATTTTAAAGAAACTTGAGCGCGTATCAACGGAGTTTATTCCAAACAAACCGAATATTCGCTTTCTTCATGCTCAGCTCATGTCTTATGTAGTTTTGCAGTGCATGCTGTCCAAAATGCGGAAATTTGTTCAATTCTGCACAAAATTACTGAGTTCTTTTCGTGATGTGAGGTTAACAACTGATAAGATTGGCTAGCACGAGTGGACGAACTTTCTTGTTTGTGTAAAGCATGTAATATTTCATTTACAGCCGAGTTTGTTGGAGTTAAAGGTAGAATGATTCGTGGACGAATCACAGAAACAGAATGTCAACAGATCAAGTGAAAGCAGAAATTTGTATTAAAATAAAGTCGAATGTTAACTGCTAAGAATTCCGCAAAAGAATCATAGCAAGTGAGATGGAGTCTCTGTTAAAATGTGTCCATTCTTAACGCAGTAAGGGTCCTGCTAAACATTAGAATCGAACATTAATTTCTCCTGTTTTAGTAATGCTACTGTCGTCCTTCGGGTGTAGTGGTTACCATGCTAGCCTCTAGTTCCCGAGGTCGCGGGTTTAAACCCAGCGGAGGGCGATGCATTTTTTCGGGTGTAAAAATCCATAGCAAGGCTTCCTTCGGAAGGGAAGTAAAGCCTGTGGTCCCGTGTCGTAGATTTACGGCACTAAACGAACCTCAAGCCGAGGCTTCTGAGGAAAATTACCGGTCTTTCACGCTCACTGTATAATGGGACGCTAAGGAGCATAGTAATTAAAGAGCGTTCATAAATAAAAAAACCTCAATTTTGGTTAAGCTACAAATCACTCTTTATATGGAAAAATCTGATATGTTATATTCAAGGGACTTTCTCTAGCCACTGTCGTCTATTTTTGTATCTCTTTTACACACTTTTCCGACAAAAGCTTGTTTTTCTATGTACTTAATATTAATCGAGATAAACGTTTGCAAAAATAGTTTTATTACGCATTTCATTGTAGATACAAGAGGGAAACATGAGCCTGAAGCGATAGACAAATGTTTATATGCTGATATTGAAATGCCACACTCTTTCCATTTCATCGCGAGAAGCAACTACATGGTGACCACTTAAAAAGTGACTAAGTATTGAAGACCAACTAAACGATCTCGGAAATGGGGATACCATTATTTGAAGACATCTACATTTTTTGTGTAGTAAGTTTTTTCTATCTCTTATGGTTTACAGTTATACAAAATTATAAAAAATTAAATTCGAATGAAGGGAGCTTCACAGGCGATTCCCAGAACAGTAAAAACGTGCATTTTATTAGTCATGTAAACATTTTAAACATGTGGTATTTCAATCCAAATCGTAAGAGAAAGTTTTGAGTAAATAAACACTAAAGCATAGTTTGGGGTGACGGGAATTTCCTTGAAAATCTTCGTGTGGCATCCTAGGAAGATTTTGAGCAAATACAAACTTTGGTGTTTATCTAGCTTTTCGTTTTCGAGTTACGCTGTTAACACACACACACAAATGAAGCTTTTCTTAAAATTGTTTTCTGGCTGATTCAAAGCGTGCATTTTCACTGAAATCTCGATAACAAAATTTTGGTTGGAATATAATAGTAGGTGCTAGAGAAAATAAACATTACATTTACTCTTTTATGTTAGCAAACCTGTAGCGTATAAAATAATGAATAAGTGTGTGTAGTTAAATTAAAGAAAACAGAAATCGACCTCTAACAAACACACGCCTCCAACAGACTATGTGTTTTAATTACCACAGGATGATAAAGAAAGCAAGACAACAAAGAAAACACCATTGCAATAAAAAGGTAAGTTAAACAGTCAAATACATCAACTTAAACAACAACAAAACGCAAACCAACAGTGAATGTTATTACGATACATTGTTATGCTCTTGTTACATAAAGAACATTAAAAAGATAAGTAAATTAACACAATAATAAAACCTGAATAATGGCATACAAAATATACGCCAACTCCTACCAAAATAGTTTAGTCCTGTTTACACCCCTCGTTTAATATAAGCCTTCTCAAACTTCAGCTGTCTCGCCTTAAGCAGAAATTTACCTACATCCCCTCGGCTTCCCTGCCTGTCAGTAGAGCCCAACATGCCCTTAACCTATATTCGAGGCGGTATATTGGCCTGATTAATATTTCCCCTTGCATTCCTCCGTACCCCTTGCCAATATATTGATCTTGGTGCCTCCTCGCAAATGGAGCAGATTCTCGTACATTTTCCGTTAGTAATCTTTATCAGACTTCAAAGCCACGCGGACCCGCTTCGATGCATTGCTCCGTTTCGCGCTCTGATTTTTATCCAAACTGTACTTCCAACGAAATCTTTTCCGTGATCTGGGAAATTGTTCGTTGCCTGTCAATATCTCAAAGGGTTCTTAGTCTTCCTCCACATACTCCTTCTGCTGCCCTGACCCGTCATCCAATTTAACCTATCACTTTGGTTTCCAAACCTGTCTTTAATGTTGATGCCCATATCGAATTTTCTGTCATCCTAAGGTGCTTATGGTAGCAGCGCGCCCTAATTGAAGATGGTTTCCATTAACAATTCTCATTCAATATGCTAATTTTACCAACTTAGCCTGAGCTTTTATCACAGACTTGCTCAAGAAAATTAATTTTTTGTGATCTTATGAACTTGCGTGTATAACAACTTAATTTTCTAAAGATAAACATCGAGTCATATGTAAATTGCCGCCTCACGTGATAAAAACCTTCAACTATTTTAAACTTTTAAACTTTGCGTATAATTTCTAGAATACAGTTCTTTAAAATCAAAGAATGTTATATAATATTTTTAATTTTCCTGAAAAATGGTCCTCTTAATTTTCTAAAAGTCAATAATGTATTAAATTATTAAAACATTGAATCCAAAGCTATGCCTGATTTCAAGTAAAGGCTATTTACATCTTTTTAACTACCTTCCAAATTATAGTGAGCACTAGAATGGAACTGAACAAAATTTGCATCATGAAAAGTATTCTAAGGTAGTGAAAATTAATTTCTAAGTAAGAAAATAAGATTACAAGAAACCAACTATTTTTAATTGCATGCGCTCTTTCTACACAGCTGTGCAAATCCATTTAAACCTCACGTTTTGGGTATTTAAATGGTCAAATAAGCAAAATCACAATTGAATCCCGATTCTACAATGTTTAAGGATTTTTCTATGGAAAAATATAAAATGTGATTTTTAAAAGCGGTATGCTTCCCTGTCCCCAGAATTCCTTTCAAACTCAGGTCCTCCCTTGATTCCCTATTTGTAGCATTTCTGGTTTGAAAATAATATTAATTTCAACAGTGATGTGCAGATGTTTTAGGAGAAGAGTGTGTGACTCACCTCGAGGTCCATGCTCCGCGCGAGTACTCCGCCTTGCTGCGCCTGCGCGTGATGGTGGTCTCCCGACAGTGTGTGGCGACGCGGTTCGTCCCGGCGTCCGGACCTCCCGCCCCCTCTCCTTACCCCATCATCTCGTCCTACTGAGCTACTGGACGCTGTAACAGAGAAACATATTCTTTCTTAGAATGCCAGAAAACAGACACACACAAACACTGCTAAAAGTGAAATCAAGCATTAAATGCGGGGAAGCAAAATTAAATACATTCATAATGCACATAACATACATGATTCCAGAAAGTATATGTCGCCACCTTAAAAGTTCTAGCAGCCAAATTAACAGACAGCTAATTCTCAGTTTTAATATGTAAAAAGAATAGAGCAACTTACGCGTTCTAGCGTTTTTTTATTCTTTTCTTTTAATTTTTTGTTTTTATTACATCTATAATTTTTCGGAAACAGTACTTCAAGTGTGGTGCTTAAACAATTATGTAAGCAATTCTTCTGTATGTTATAAAAACTTCCGTTAAAATAAAGGTTTTGATCTGACGGGTTAAAAACAAATGCCCAAGTCAGAAATCACCAATGTCATTACTGAACTTCCACATTAACGTCTCAATTTTTAAGACTTCAAAAGTCTATCAGTTTAAATCGCATGTCGGTGACATAGTTATTATATAAAACTACTCTCCTAAATGCAAACAGCACACATGAAAAAATATCTTCTACAAACTATTTTTGCAAAACATTTATTATTCTATCTACTTGTTCATCGAGATAAACCTTACAGAAATGGTTTCATTACATATTTCATTGTAGGTACAAGATGGATACAGGAGGCTGAATCGATAGTCAAATATTTAAAAAGCTGATCGGCATACCTATGCTCGCTTTGAAATTCTATCCACTGCACGACGAAGAAAAGAAAAATGAATAGGGACTTAGCACTTAGAAAAATACTTGGACTACAAAATATATAAAAATTCAAACCAAAACAAAGAATAGCTCGAAAATGGCAAATGCCACCAAAAAGAATTTACATACATTGTGCATTTTAACGAGATCTGCATTTTCTGTGGACTAAGATATTGCCTCTTACAGTTTAAAAATTATACAAAAATATATACAATTAGCAGTTTCGAATGAAAAGAAGTTCCACGTGCTATTCGGAGAAAATTTAAGCCATAGATTTTATTTTCCATGCAGATATCTTAAACATATAGTACTTTAATCAAAATCGTTAGAGCCATTTAAAAAAATCAAAATTAAGAACACATTTTCCATGTAAAACGCAGCTTGGTGCGGAGGGGGAGGGGATTCTTGAAAATCTTCATGTTGCAACTTTGGAGAATGCTGAACTTAAATACCAAGTTTGATATTTATCCATTTCATTTTGAGTTATGCTGTTCACATACACACCGCGCACCCATAGGGCTTTTTATAATTTTTTGGGGGACCAGAAACCTCAAAACATGTATTTCCGGTAAAATCTCTGTATAGAAGTTTTAGTTGGAAAGCAATACCTCTTCTACGTACTATAATAAAATGCTGGAGGAAAGTAAAAATACTCAAATCGATCGCGCTATAAATGGACCTATGGTTATTTGGAAGGCTATAAATGGACATATGGTTATTTGGAACGCTACAAATGGGCATATGGTTATTTGGAACGCTATAAATAGACATATGGTTATTTATAACGCTACAAATGGGCATATGGTTATTTGGAACGCTACAAATGGACATATGGTTATTTGGAACGCTATAAATGGACATATGGTTATTTAGAACGCTACCAATGGGCATATGGTTATTTGGAACGCTATATATGGACATGTGGTTATTTAGAACGCTACAAATGGGCATATGGTTATTTGGAACGCTATAAATGGACATATGGTTATTTAGAACGCTACCAATGGACATATGGTTATTTGGAACGCTATAAATGGACATATGGTTATTTGGAACGTTACAAATGGACATATGATTGTTTGGAACGCTACAAATGAACATATGATTGTTTGGAACGCTACAAATGAACATATGGTTATTTGGAACGCTATAAATGGATATATGGTTATTTAGAACGCTACAAATGGGCATATGGTTATTTGGAACGTTACAAATGGACATATTATGATTGTTTGGAACGCTACAAATGAACATATGGTTATTTGGAACGCTATAAATGGACTTATGGTTATTTAGAACGCTACAAATGGACATATGATTTTTTGGAACGCTACAAATGAACATATGGTTATTTGGAACGCTACAAATGGACATATGGTTATTTGGAACGCTACAAATGGACAAATGGTTATTTGGAACGCTACAAATGGACAAATGGTTATTTGGAACGCTACAAATGGTTATTTGGAACGCTACAAATGGACAAATGGTTATTTGGAACGCTACAAATGGACATATGATTATTTGGAACGCTACAAATGGTTATTTGGAACGCTAAAAACGGACATATGGTTATTTGGAACGCTACAAATAGACATATGGTTATTTTGAACGCTGTAAATGGACCTATGATTATGTTTTGGAACGATTTCTTTCTCCGAATCGCTCCAAAATAAGATTGCTGTTTATTTTGAGAAACAGTTTTCACAAAGGTATTCATCCGCCAAATAGTTAGACTCATGTTTTAATATTTTGCACCTCGTGGATTAGTTCTAAGTATTTCATTAGCAGAATTCCACCAAACGTTCAATACTGAATACACATCTAATGTGCTTGTATCCACTTGGTTCAAAAAGTTGAAGTTTTGGTTGCGGATTACAACAGTCATGGGGAGTGTGTGGCAGGTACTCACGGCAGGACAGAGGACTGTGGTTATATATACCTTTGACGTGCTGTTTGTGCAGATGACAGAACCACCGCCAATAGCTGCACTTATGCAATAAGCGGAGGCTGGTTGCATTTATAGATGTAACTGGCGGAGAGGGAAGGCTTGACTGCAACGTGCCCTTGTGTGCGATTTTAACCAATTAGCTGTTAGAAGGGATGTAAACACTTCCGCAGAAAAAAGTGATTGTCTCTACCCATCAGTTTCACATAGTCCCTTATGTATTACAGTATTCACGTAATAATTATTCTTCTATTCACATTACGTTATTCACGATATTAAACAATATGGACCTGGTTACATGCACAGCATGAAAATCAAGACAACTATTCGCATACGATAAGCCAGTTTTTGTTACTAATGAACCCATGTAGGAAAAAATAAGGGTCGCCTAAGATGCTTTAGGGATCCTTCCAGTGAAAATTAAACATTAACATAATGATATAAAACTTAAGAATAAACTTAACATGAAGCGTCATTCATAACGACATACGCAAACATAACAGCAGACAATCGTAAGAGAGCATAAAACAAATATCTTAAACATATGGCAATCCAAATCGTTGGTAAGTGTTTTAGGAATTGAACAATAACGAAAACTTTTCCATATAAAGGGAGTTTGGTATTGCAGGATTTTCTTGAAAATTTTACTTATGACATCCTCGAAAGAGGTTGAACTTAAATACCAAGGTTTTTTTTTTTTTTTTTTTTTTTTTTTTTTACGTTTTTTAGTTATTCTGTTCACACACACATACACACACATTCGCGCGCGAACGTTTATCTAATTTTTATTATTCAGGGGACCTCACACATTAATGTTCCCCGCGAGACATATTTGTTTAGGAATAATTTCAAATTAAGCAGGACATGCTTTGATACGACATGCGAAAACGCATCCATTTGTTTGGTCGTAGTAACGAGCCCTTGCAGTGGAGTGAAACGTGGAAAGAAAAGAACCGCAAACTTTCAAGCATGTCCATCAGATGGCGTGCTTGTAAAGCCATGCACATTAAACAATGAACATTTCGAAAGTGGCTAACGCTACAAAATATCATTTGATACATATCGCGTCTTTTAATTAATTATATATTTTTCTGTACTAAGTTTTCGCCTATCAGTTATGATTTCAACTATCCAACATATACAAAATTTGGAAGAATGATGAGGACTTCGCAGGCTATTCGCAGAAAATTCAAGATATACGTTTTATTTGTCATGCGAATATCTTAAACATATTGTGACGGTTAGAATTTTTAGTTTAACAGGTTTTGATAAATATTATTTTATAAAGTTGGAGATATACAAGACAAACTTGGTTTAAGTAACTCCAGTAAATTGGCTTTAGATTTCTTCAACAACTGTAAATCTAGACAAAACAAAAGTTGTTAAATTTATAACCCATCGATCACTACACACTCCAATAGAAATTGGGATTAATGACATGTCACTAGAACAAATAGACAACATTAAATTTCTGGGCCTCCAAGTAGACAGATATTTAGATTGGAAAGTTCACATTACGTATATCATACCCAAACTCAGTTCTGCATGTTATGCTATCCGAGCATTGGTAAATACCAGTTCTATAGATACACTTAAATTAGTATACTATGCATATTTTAACTCTATCATTGAATATGGAATATTATTTTGGGGAAATTCGGTAGAAAGTAAATGAATATTCCTCATGCAAAAGGTTATGAGAATCATTTCCAGCACCCATAGCAGACACTCTTGCAAACATCTTTTTAGAAGACTGAAGTTATTAACCCTACCTTGCATGTATATATTTTCAATCTTAAAATTCTATGTATGCAATCGAACCACATTTATTACAAACATGGAAATTCATGAGATAAACACTCGACAAAAGGGTAACATCCATCATTCCAGTGCAAAGCTTTCTTGCTTCCAGAAAGGTGTATATTATGAGACCATAAAAATATTTAATACTCTCCCTAATGATCTTAAGAGAAAAGTTGACAATTTCAATGTCTTTAAAACTGCTGTTAAAGAGTGCCTATGCTCAAAAGCATATTATTCTGTACAAGATTATCTGAATGATAAATTATCCTGATGATAATACTTATATAGCTCTGTAAGTAGTACTAGTAAATATTAATGACAATTGCCAGTCATATTTGATGCCTGCTCTATAATTAATGAAGCTATTTAAATGTATGTATATTAAGAACTGACAGTAAATGCTATGCATTACAAATCAAATAGAACAAAATGATCAGACGAACAAAGGTAAAATCCTTGTGAATGTTAAAATAACTGTTCTTGCCTATACGTATGTTAACCTTATAACAGTACGGAGGTATTCAACTCTGTACAACATTACACTTGATTTGTTTCATTTTGTATATAATATGTCTTTATTTTATTTTAAATGTTCTGTATACTATGTAATATTTATGTATATATGTAACTTTATTGTACATTTCTTTGACACGCATATAGTATGTGTCTATTTTATTTCAAATGTTCCATATTCTATGTAATATTTATGTTTATATGTAATTTTTGTACATTTCCTTGACTTGTTCTATGTTCACAAGCCTTTATGGCTGCTAGTGAACTCACAGAATACAATCTAATCTAATCTAATCTTCCCGGTATTGAAGTAAGCAGAGATTTGGGTGACACGCAGTTTAGGGTAAAAGATCACTTATGTCCGACACGTGGTGAGTTACGTAATTTCTGCTGACATACGCTTACGTCAGTTACTGGCTAGGCACTAATCAGTATTTTGTCGGGTATTTAAACTTAAGAGATTTTGTCTCGAACATCCACGTGTCTAGCAGGGCTCCCTGCGGGTCAGTTTCTTAAATCTATATGGTGTTAATTTGCAATCCCGACGTAGGCGCTAGGCCCGACGACGATAGACCACCGGACCTCCTCTGCCACGCACGTAAATCCACTAGCTGTTTAATTCTTTCTTTTTGAAATGTGGTTAAGTTATATTAGGTAAATTAAATATTACAAAAATTGGGAACAGATGTAACATGCCTTACAATGGCACCCCTTTTACTACGTTTCCAGCTATCGCAACCTCTATAACCCTCTCGAGGTCATCCCCCATCCTTTATGTGAAATCTCGTGACGACGCTGATGGCGTCGTCGCCGGGCTAGTCACATCATCTTATGTTAACCAAAATCCTCGAAGCATTTTTGAGAAAAAAATAACAAAATATTTTCCATGTAAAGTGTAATTTGGGGTGAGAGGGTTTTCTTGAAAAATCTTCGTATCATGGAAGATAGTAAACTTATATCAAATTTCGTGCTTAGCAGACTTTTTCTATTTTGAGGTGTACTGCTCATAGCTACGTGCGTGCACACGCAGATTACCCAAAAATGATTTTGGGGGGAGGGGTTCACAGGATCTCAAAATGAGTAATTTCGATGAAATCTCGATACCGAATATTCGGGGTAGTAGGGAGAAAGTGAAAATTTTCATGCTAAAAAGCAAAGTACCTCGTTTATCATGAATCCAGGAACCACTGTGATGTGATTGTGGAGACATCGGTCAGTGAAAACAGTTTAGGAGAGTATTTTCTTTCGCCTCTAAGACCCACTCCATATCTGGGTGCAATTACTCGGAAACAAAAATACTTGCGTTTTCAAACAAATGCACTGAATGTTTGTAAACAGGCAAACTAATGCATTGAATGTTTGCGAACAGTTTGGAAACCTCGCTATATTTGCACCAATGCTGAAAGTGAAATTAAATGATGGTGCTGGATTTAAATATTTGGTTAGAGTGACATGTTGTTTTAAGTACTGATTCAAATGATAACTCTCAAATATGCATTATTCTTACCGATGAGCGATGTACCAATCATACAAGTTTTAAAATAAATACACACTTTACTTCATTGTTGTGATCAACATATTTATCAAACGACCTGCTCCCTCCAGACCCATAGCCTTGGACTAAAAGCAACAGCTTTTCATACCCAACTCCAACAAGTGGTAAAATAAATGGCGTGTTTAAAATAAAGAATATAAATCTTTACATGTTGATTTTACGAATAAGAATATAAAGACACTGTCATAAAAAGTAAATAATCAAACAATTCCACAACATAAACAGTAAAATATTTAGTTATGACCTTAGCTCAAAGCTATATTGGAAAACGCATATTGAAACTAAAATAAAAGAGTTAAACATTAAATATAAGAAATTTAATCCAGTTTGGACCTATGGGATACAGGTTTTAAGCTACACCAAACTGACCAACATCAAGCATTACAAGCGTTCCAAAATAAAGTTTTAAGAACAGTTAATGCACCATGGTACGTGCGCAATGACCACATAGCTATATAGAGCCCTCAAGATTGATGTAATCAGAGAAAAAAATAAGAGACTGCAAAGAAACTTCGGAAAAGAGTCCTGCATCATGAAAACACAGAAATTTTAAAAGTGCTAAATAAGTGTGAAGTCCGACAATTGAAAAGAACTAAATCATTAGACTTAATTTAGCATGTGACCACAAGAATAGTGTATTGGGGGGGGGCTTCATTGGAAGATTCACCTATAATAGTGAACTTAGTTTTAGTTAAAATATTACTAGATAAGTTGATGTTAGTTGTGATTTGTAAAAAGAAAATAAATAAAAATATCCAAACCAGTGTTTGTGTTGAGAATTTATTAATTTCTTGTGTTCATGCCAAATTTGAGTATTTATTGCTTGAATTTTCTTTTCCATGTCCATTACGCTAACTTCATATTTTCTGGATAGGTTTTGTCTTCCATCGATTTTCTTTGTTCTACTCTTTTAATCTTCATTTTGCACGTCCCACAAACATGCAGTAGAATGTATGTTCTTGAGCAGTGATAATGTTGTTATAGTACATCATCATCACCCATAACAACATTAGTCCTATCGACTTGTTCAGGCTTCAGGAGAATAAAGTCCATATTTTCAAAAATATCGAATTGTTTCCTGATTTTATCCACAAGCAACTGAAATGAATTGCAATACTGTGACGCCATGAGCATCTGCCCGCAAAAGCGCCCAAACCTGTGTGTTTGTGATTGCTATTGCACTTGTTTTCCACCTCGAATGGAACACAAAAAGACACAAACATATTTAAACAGTTTGCATACATTTGGTCGTTTGCTTGTGGGCTTGCTTGTATGCAGGTGTGGACTAGACCCAAAAGTATGAGTATGTAATTTGTAAGTTAGTGGTTTAAAAGGGTCATAACGTTTATCACGCCAGACACAGTGCACCTGATATAGTTCACCAAAGTCTGCGTTTAAACTTCAAGTGGAGTTCGTCATTGAAGCAAGTGGAGGATGAAAACCCGCATAACGTGGTCGTGATGCCTTGAGATGGATGTTAGCGATAAGGACACTGTCATCCCATTTCTCAGACAGGGTCGCACAGTCATGCCGAAGATAATCTACGAGGATTAGGAATCTCAAACCCATGCAGAAACGGAATTGAGCACGGCAAATTGCTTAGAGCGCAACAGAAAAGTAAATGGCACACACTTTATCACGTACTGGCACAAACTAATGACTGGCCCTAAGGTTTCTGAGTCTGTACCATAAATCTCTGGCAGAAGATCGAGCCAGCAACAAATTGCAACGGTTAGTTGAGGTAGCATCATCTGAATACTCTTAGCCAGTGCGGTCGTACAGAGGTAATGTGTTCGCTCTCACACTGCCGTTACAGTTTCAAATCCCAGTTGGGTAATTTCATCGTAGAAAATAGTTAATAAAACGAGCATTTGATCTTAAGGAAATTCTAAGATCTTATACCAGCTAAATAAAACACATTCTGCAAATAATTCTGTGAAACGAAACTACTATAACCAACATTATGACGCAGAATTACAAATACAACAGTATTACAACTTACAGCTGATTAAAAGTCCATTGCTTGTAATAAATTACATTTTTAGACAGCTGGCACCAAAAGTACCACGTTTAACACGAGCCACTCATACTAGAAGTTGAATATTAGTACAATAAAATTGTTATGACACTTCATTGTTACCATTCTTATTTCTTCCGATGGAAATTACGTGTGCATTAAACGCAGGTCTTGTGTCATTAATGTAATGGCGGATTATTTGAATTACCCAGAAATGGATTCTTCAGCTGTTTCCAATCCAAACAATATAATCAATAATGTTATCATACCAATACTCCCCTGCACAAGGAATTAATATTATAAATTTTAACAACTGCATATCAACATCACAATTACACAAAAGGAATAATAATAATGTTAAATAAAATGTAGGTTTATTAAGAAAATTATTGTTACACTTATTCTCTTGGTTGATTTTTGCCACAGCCTTGTATATATTCTATGCTATGATTGCGTAAGTGAACATGCTGTTATCACTGGTACTATGAAGGCCGAACAACAACAGACTAGAGTTCATTATTGCGCATGTCGAACGTATACCTCTATTTCCACACAAATTTCAGATGGATACTTTATAATTTAATACTCAGGGCTGTTTAAAAATAATAAATGACACATGTGAAAAGTGATTTTATTTTGCTTGTAGGATTGCTACACTCTGCTTTTTAGTCTCCTTCCGCAAATATTTCTCCTCGCAAAATAAAACTCCGCTTTTAACACTTGTACCATTAATAAATATTATGGCGCTCTAATTCGTTATAGAATAGTTTTAATTAAGTACGAAGGCTTTCACGGCCGGAGTTAATCAATAAAACATTAAAATCTTCCGGGCTGGAAGGCCGTGGTCTAAGGGTAAAATTACTAGCACCCGACGTTTCGGTCAACTCTGTGGTTGCCATCTTCAAGAGTGTAACACCCAGGACAGCTTGGGCAGTCGTTATCAAGCTGTCCTGGGTGTTACACTCTTGAAGATGGCAACCACAGAGTTGACCGAAATGTCGGGTGCTAGTAATTTTACCCTTAGACCACGGCCTTCCAGCCCGGAAGATTTTAATGTTTTATCGATAATTTTAATTGTTTAATTTGTTGGGTCCTCTTTAATTTCTGCGGTCATATCGCCAGCTCTGACTTTCCAAACAACCAACTCGTTGAGTGTAGGTTTTTACTGATTTTTCATTTGGAAGCACATTCACTTCCACATTCATACTTCCAGACTCTGAGGAGGGTAGAGAATGATTCTAATTAAAGACCAATTGCCCCGCCCCAGCCGGGAATCGAACCCGGGATCTCCGAGTTGAGAATCCCGAACGCTGACCACTCGACTACAGTACAGAGGTATTCATTATAGCATATGTATTACTTAGACACAAGAAATATACAGAATTGTTATTATAATTCGGCGGCTTAGGACTTTTTTTACCTCCTTTACAATAAAATTAAATTGTGTTTTATTTACGGACGCTATTTAACTACTGTGGTTTTTATCGTCTCGTTCTATATTGGGGTGAAAGACCGGAAATTTTGCTCAGGGGCTTCTTTATCAAGCTTGAGGTTCTTTTACGTGCCGCAAATCTACGATACGGGACCATCGGCTTTACTTCCTTTTCGAAGGAAGCCATGCTAAGGATTTTTACGCTCGAAAAAATCCATTGCTCCCCACCGGGTTTGAAACCGCGACCTGTAGCTTAGCATGGTACCCCTGGACCACGAAGGACGATTCTCCTTTACAAAGGTAACACAAGGAAACAAACTATAGTTTTTCTCTCTCTGTCTTATCTACAGGAAGTAGGTATAGGTATTCTATTCCATCCCATACTTCGATATAGATATTTCATCGGAAATGTATGTTTTGAGGTCCCCTGGACCCAAAAAAGGTCGTGTGCGTGTTTGAATATATATATGTGTGTGTGTGTGTGTGTGTCTGAACAGCATTAACTCAAAAACGAAATGTCAGAGAAATACCAACTTGGTATTTTAAGTTCAGTATCTTCCAAATATGCGACATGATAAATATCTCCCACAGCAAACTACTTGGAAAACAGTGGATATTTTTGATGTTCACATAAATGGATAGGACTATTTTTATTAAAATACCCATGTTTAAGTTACGTGATGACTAATGCGTATATTGAATTTTCTGTGAATAGCCTGTAAAGTCCTCTTCATTCTGAATACATTTTATATGACTTGTAAACCACAAGGGAAAGACAAAAACTTATTTAAAAAATTGTAGATATCCTTAAAATACACAGTTTATGTTCAAATACACTTTTTTGTGCCATTAGCAATTTCCGAGATATTCGTTGTTATTCCTTTGAACTTTACAAGGTTCTGTCATCATTCATTTGTTTCTTGCGATGACGTACAAGGAGTATGAAATGTCAAAGTCAGCACATACCGACCCACTTTTTAAGGATTTGACTATCGCTTCAGTCTTCTGTATCCTCCCTGTACGTGTACGAGTATTTCCGCAAACGTTTTTTCTCGATTAACATGAAATAGAAGAAGAAACTTTTCTAGAAAGGTTTGCAGAGGAGGTAGAGAACGTTATGTGAATGTAACACGCAGATTTTTCTACTTTAACTTATAAAAACTGATTTTTTTTCTCTGTTGAGTTTCTAACCCGTTTGATATGTATGTGTTACACTGCCTGGCTGCCATGTGAACCGCCAATTCGTGCCTTAACTCCCACTCGTCAGATGTCGATCGTCATTTCTTTCACTAGAATATTTCTGTAGTTCAGAAATTACGTCCTGAAAGTGCGTCATTTGACTTTCTGATGTTATACCGTTGCTATGGACCCAACTTATAAACAAATACACTTAAAAACAAGAACAAAAAGATAAGGAAAAAGAGAGAAATTGCTGACGTACCAAATGTGGCTTCCATCCATTGGAAAAAGCAAGTCTGAAAACTTCACCTCTAACTGGCATAAGAAACTTGTTTAATTAGCTGCTAACAATAGTCCAGTGTGTATCGTTTTCCGATGGAAACATGTTCCGTGTTCATCACTCACGGCGTCCTTGTTCAGAGAGAAAAATGCTCCAAATGGGAATGTAGAAACCTTGTTTAATGCTACGCTTCAACATTATCGCTCAATAGCAGTTCTAATTGCTTAAATTCTACTTTCTTGTTTCGCATTTTCATTACAAACACACTGTTTCACGTTATCTACGTAGACGCAGGTTGGAAGACACTTTGCATGTTCGGTTCGGGACGACGACAATCAGGGTATTCGGTATTCATGCTGTTGATTTCTACAAATTTCAAAACTGTTTACTTGATATTTTTATCATAGATTTGTTCAACTTAATTATGATAGAAAAATTAATTTTTAAGGCCAGATGTACCTAGCTTCCCAAGAAATTAATATTTTAAAAAATTAAATGCGTCGCATAAAAAACAGATTTTTTTAAAATTTAACGCTTAACATACAATTCCTCGAATATATATTTACAATCAAATCTTTAATTTTGTATTATATATGGATTATATACATTATATATGGATATGAAATATGGGGGGATGTTGTATTTATGTTTTCCCTACCTTTCTCCGACAGTGTTCCGAGATTTGGAAATGTATAGACTGCAATTATCTTTTAGCGGTGAAACAGTTGTCGGAATGATCGACAAAAGTTTAGATAATTACAGTGGCTGAAGTTTTAAACTTTTTGAGCTACCTTTTCTTTAATCCCATTGTTATTTAGTATCATAAAATATCCACAGTTTTCACATAACACAGAAACTCCTGATATCAATACACAACGAAACAGGGACAAAACTGTTGAATACGAAGATTCTGCACTCCCGGACAGCAAGTTAAACATTTTGGACTTGATATATATAGTTTATAACCACCGTTCATACGACTTTCTCTAGTCACTCTCATTTAGTTTTATATAACCTGTACAAACTATTCTTGCAAAAAGTTATTTTTCTATTCGCTTCATGATAATCGAGATAAACGTATGTAGAAATACAGAGAGAGCAAAAAATCTACGAACCGGTTGCGCGATGTTTTACCTGTACGCGTCCTCGGCGCTCGTTACCGTCTGTCGCTATCATAGAAAGGTGCGGATGAAACCATAAAACATTTTTAAAACTACTTTTAGAGGCTTTACTTAACAACTTTATGAAAGGAAATGCTGAAACTGGCCACCGTTGTTGTCCATACATTTTTGACACCTCTTTAGGAAACTATCCATCACTCGCCATAGTTCACGCTGAGAAATTTCCTGGCGAATATTTTGTTTTAATTCTTGCAGGGTGTGTGGATTTGTCTGTACACTTTGTTTTAAGTTACTACAGAGATAGAAATCGCAGGGCGTTACAGGGGGGCCGATCGCAGGGCCAATTTTTTCGAGTCAATAGTTGAAACCCGTGAATACAAATTTGCCCCCTGATTTTAGAGAATTAACAGACTGATTTTGCCTTTTTTCAACAAGACTCTCTAACAGCTCATACGGCCAATATTTCGATGAAAACAATTGAAAGTGTGTTTGAGGACAGAATTATTAGTAGAGATTTATGGCCCCCTCGGTCCACCGACTTAACCCCCTGTGATTGCTATCTCTGGGGTAACTTAAAACAAAGTGTACAAGACAAATCCACACACCCTGGAAGAATTAAAACAAAATATCCGCAAGGAAATTGCCAGCATTTCTCAACGTGAACTACGGCGAGTGATGGATAGTTTCCTAAAGAGGTGCCAAAAATGTATGGACAACGACGGTGGCCAGTTTCAACATCTGCTTTCATAAAGTTTCATCCGCGTCTTTCTATGATACGGCGCCGAGGATGCGGACAGGAAAAACACCGCGCAGCCGGTTCGTAGTTTTTTGGCGCTCCCTGTAGTTCCATTACACATTTCATTGTAAGTACAAAGAAGATACAGGAGGCTGAAGCAATAGGCAGATCTTCCACACACACACAAAAAAAAGATCGCAATACGCTGGCTTTGAAAGTTCATATTCCTTCCACGACATTGTTAGAAAAAAGTGAATGATGACAGCATATCAAAAATGATAAGTATTGCAAAATTGAAACAAATAACAATGAATATCTCAGAAATAGCAAATGCTACAAAAAGTTACGACACATTGAGTTATACAAAAGCATACAAAATTAATTCAGAATGATACGGACTTTGCTGGCTATTCCCAGGAAATTCGAAATATGCAATTTCTTATTCGTGTAAATATTTTAAACATACAGTATATTAATAAAAACTTTCAGAGTATTTTTGGAAAAATAAAAAATAAAAGAACATTTTCAATGTGTGGTGGAATTTCCTTGAAAATCTTTGTGTCGCATATTTGGAAGATGCTGAACTTAAATGGCAATTTTCGTATTTCTCCGACATTTTGTTTTTGATTTATGCTGTTCCAAACACACACATATAGAGGCCTGTTTCTAAAAATATTTTTAATATAGGAACTTCAAAACATGTGCTTCGAATGAAATCTGGATATCTAATCTTTGGATGAAATGCAATACTTCCGTACTTACTGCAGCTAAATGGTAGAGAAAGGCGTTTTTATTTGGATAGTGTGATGCGCACGCACATGTGTAATGCAGTTGTGAAGCACACCCTACACGTTGACCTAGCTCACGCAGGCCGATAGCAAGCTACGGAGAGATGAATCGAGGAATCTCTCGCAACGCTTCAAGCCAACACTGAATTATATAGCGAGTTTTAATAAGACTCGCTTCCAAATCCCATTGTCTTACTCTCTTCTCATTTTCTCCCTAAAGAACGGGGCTAAAAATTACTTTTCTCTGCATATAAAGCCACCCGGTGTCACGAAACGGGAACAAGGTAAATAAACAACGAAAAGCAATGAGGGAGAATAAAATATTGCGGATGGAAGGGAAGGCAAAGGAAGAAATAAAAACTGCCGTCCCAAGCGAGCGTAGTTCGATGAAAAATAAGGATGATGCACACAGCATTCCATGGACTGTCAAAACCCCACGTGGCCCACCACCAGACTGAGCTATATTAAACTTCTGACGTATGCCCTATGTAAACTGAGACATCCGCCCTGTGTTATTTATTCTGGATCCCTTTACAGGTGTAAAGAAGAGTCGTTTATCCATTTCAACCTTGAAACAACTGGACATAGGCTATAAATAGTTATTTACGTAAAAATAATGTATTCCTTTAGACTACGCTCATACGCTAATTTGTGTGAGTGGTATAAAAAAAGGACGTACCTACACAAGTTGCATAATATTTATACAAACAGTGGGATATGGGGATCATTACCACTTGAATGTGTTTTGCAAGAACGAGGCGTGAGCCAAGTTATGTAATGATGTAAGAGCGGTAATCATATCCCACTAAACTGTATTCACTCTTAGGTTGATCCGCACCAAAACAAAACCCAAGTGGCCAGTGCACCGTTGTAATGTATTCCTCCGCCACTGGCGGCAGAAATACTGTCATATTTTCACGACCATGTGACAGAGTACAGCAAAACATGGTCCGACAACATACTCTGTTAGGGTTGAAGGTGATAAGATTGATGGTTGCAACAAAATAAATGTTTGCACATATAATAATAGTTAATTCTAAAAGAAACGAGCTAAAAAGAAAGTAACAGGTATGCGATGTCTTACATTTATTCGCTCACTGCAAGCGGCACTTTTATCAACTGTCAGCGGCTCATTTTAAAAAAGAAATTGTATATTGTTACGTGAATTACACTCTTGTTCCATTCTTGCATCGCGTATTTCTAACGCTTTCTGTTTTTCCTGCGTGTAACCACACTCCCGTTTCAGATTTTTCTTAAACGAGCACTGTTTATACTTGTACTTGAAACACTGGTGAACTCAGAAGTTAATTTCATCACTTCTTTCACGGGAAGTGTTAGATATTTCTCACATAACTTACAATAAACTTCCAACCCTATTGTTTTTTTCACCACTAGTCAATGGTTTGCCCGCATATGCTTTACGCAAATCGACGAAAACGCAAGAGCAAATCACCGTCTGCCATGATACTGCTGGTTTCTGGCTACAAACAATATTCTGAGCATACCTGGATGTCAGGTACTTATATGAATTGCATGTTGGGACTTGTAGCTCTGTTTAAAGGTACAAATTAGCCTTAATTAGACTTCAGGAATTTGTATAGAATGTTACACCATTTAAGGATAAATTCATTCTAAAATTTAGATTATTAGCATGGGACTATTTTCCTACACGCATTGCTATAGGTGCACTGGTCAAGTGCGTTTGTTTTAGCGCGGATCAACCTAAGAGTGAATGTAGAGTAGTTGCATACAATAGTTTAACTTCGACCATTTAATAACGGCTACTTGCCTTATCTATTCATATGATCGTTGATTTATAAATAACAGCAACATCATTCAATAACATCATTCTGTAATTCAATGTAAACCAAAAACTAGTTCATTACTGCCTCTGTGGTGAGTGATCAACTTCTCAACCCAGAGGTCCGTGTTTGATTCCCTGCTGGGTCGGAGGAACTTTTGTTTAAAGAGAATGTTTCCCTACACTCCGCAGAGACTGGAAGTATACACGTTGGATTGAATGTGTGTTTCAAGATAGAAGTGATTAAAAATCCAACGTTAAAGAAGCTACAGTCGAGTTGTTTCTCAAGCCTTCGATGTGACCATAGAAGTTAAAGGGATTTATACAAATGAAACAATTAAAAATAGTTAATATTATTCCATTGATCATAATAACATTGATCTAGAAACAAAAGAAGTAATGTAACGATATTCATTTGTTCAGGGGAACAATAGAATGGTATAGATTATCTGGTGTGATAGTGATCTGAAGAAAGCATCCTTTCAGACGTTTAAGTAGCAGTTTCGTCAGTTATTGCATCGCTTTTGTCATGTAAGTCGAGGGTAAAGTATGAAGTGGCATGTGCGTGCAATGTGCAGTTAAGAGAGTCGGTAATATCGTACTTAAGAAAGCCTTGCTTGCATATTTTGTGCTTTTATCACAATCTTACAAACCTCTGACTCTGTGGGCATACTACTCTATGCATGTAAGCACGTCAATCCTTTGCCATGGTGATATAATGATGGATAAGTAGCCATTATTAAATGGTTTCGGATAGAATGTTTTAGCTTAGTTGTTTAGTGCCAACTGTGTTTTTGTTCGTTTACTTACAAAATGAATGTAGGAAATAATAATTCGGCTGAAATGGAAGATAATTCTTCAGAGTTAGTGAAGGAAGTTGAGAAAGGTGAAGCACAAAAGATTATAAATATAATTGACTTATATCGATAAAATTTATATTTAATAAAAGCAACCGATATTTTATAATTAACAACTTAAAATATTATTTTTCTCGATTGTTACGACTATGCGTAATTACCAAAACCTTTAACTTGGTGATCTGAGAGGGGGAATCTTCACATTCAACAGTTTGGCCCCTATTTCGTTGTATATTGATGCCAGGGCTTCTGTATTATGTAAACACTCTCTAGCACTTGTTTTTAAATAACTAGGGACCACAAGAAGACATTCATTTTTAAAATATCTACTGTGACTAAACCATTAAGTTACTAATCGGCTACACGACATCTTTAGATGGGGGCTAAAGAAGTCGGAAATACAATATGCTCTGAAATTTCATACCTATTTTCGTGAATATCAGGGAATATTTAAACTGTTATTAGGAATATCAAAGGGTTTTACGAAAGTATTATTATTATGGGTAACTCGTAGTAAAATTCGATAAAATTTCCTAGGTGATTGTGTAATCATTTCTGAGATGACGGCGGGAAGTAAACGTCATTCAAAGTTTAAAAAGGCCAGTGCAACTCAGAAAAGACAGCTGGTTACATAATATTCACTACAGAGGTAAAAAGCATAGGGACTTACTTCATACTTTCAGAATTAGAGGCGGTCATACTTAACTATTTGTGTGGTCACAAATGCAAACACTAAATCCGCAGATTACATTCGTATTTAGTTTACGTTTAATTAACACTGCGAAATGTCCTCCCTTACCTATACGGCTGTAATTGTTACCTCTCTTGGTGATAAATATGTAGGCCAATTAAGCGTAACATTAATAAAATACTACAGAAATTGTATAGATAGTAAATATGTAAATTACAGAGTCTGGTATTGCACATTTGGTTTTACAAAATGAGGAAATATTTCCGAAATGGCACCGTGAGAAGTAGCGGATCCCTAGTGTGCTAAATAAGTTTGAAGTTTAAAAATGATGAATAATAAATACAAATGATGAGAAGTAGAAAGGAAAAGAAGCAAAAAATTCCAATAGATGAATACAATTTGAACGTTCACTATATGCGACGGTCACTTTTTAAAGGCAAATAAAATAACATAAGCTTGCGCCTGGCTGTATCGGCAACTTCTTCATCTCTCGTGTGTAGCGGCAGCCACCCTCTTTCGGCTAGCTTCTCAAAGCCTTTAGCTAAACGAAAATCTAAATTTGTTTCTACGTACAATTGAATTCTAAGCTGCTGAAAAGAAAACTTAACATGACTGCCTCGGTAGTCAAGTGGTCAGCGTTCTCACTTCTCAACTCAGAGGTCCATGTTTCCATTCCCGGCAGGAGTGGCAAATTTTCTTTAACTAGGATCATTCCCTACTCTCCGCAGAGTCTGGTGTATGAATGCTTGAATAAATGTGAGCGTGTTTTAAAGCAAACGCTAATAAAACCAATATTAAAAAAGAGTTCCATAGTCAAGTGTTATAACACCATCAGTTATTACTTAAGTCTAAGACCCGATATGACCATGGAAGTTAAAGAGGCCTAATGCTTCACTGTACGATAGTAAATTAGCCTTCAACAGGAGATTCGCAGCCTTGTGTGAGTGAAAGGAACGGAAAGTCGGATAACTATCAAACTTGGTAACTAAATTCAGCATCTTCCAAGGATGAGACACAAAGAAAAAAATCCTTCTACCCCCCCATTATACTTTACATGGGAAATGGTTTAATTATAACTTCCTCAAAATAGTTTTAACGATTTTGATTAAAATACCATATATTTAAGATATTTTAATG
Source organism: Deroplatys truncata (assembly GCA_030765065.1). NCBI lineage: Eukaryota > Metazoa > Arthropoda > Insecta > Mantodea > Mantidae > Deroplatys > Deroplatys truncata. Next base: position 168,873,514 of record CM060987.1, on the reverse strand, counting down.
ACAAAATTTACGTCTTGAGTTATCTGGGAATGCCCGAATGAATTCTGTACACTTTTTGTATAACTGATACGCCATAACAGATAGAAAAATACCTGTTACACAAAAATGTATGTCTCGTTAAAACATATCATTTACGTCATTTTGTGACATTTTCCCGAGATATTCTATGCTATTGGTGTGAATTCTCCAGTACTTCTATATTCTTAAGTGTTAAGGCAGCATTCTTTTGATTATCTTGATGTGCAAAACGAATGGAATTTCAAAGCCATAACACAGTGACTCAGTTTATCACCATTCGTAACAACAACAATTTCTGCAAGTGTTTATCTTGATTTACATGAAATAGATAAAAGAATAAGCTTTTATAAGAATAATTAGTGGAAGAATATAACAGTATATGATAGTGAGTAGAGAAAGTTATGTGGATGTAACAAAACAGATGTTTTAGTGGAATGGCGACTTTCAAGAAATTGGTATTATCTCGAAATGTGTTCATTTGCGGAAGAGTGAAACTTTTTCCATCATTTTTTCCTTCTTCTCAGTGGTTGAAGTCGGCTGCCGTTTACACAAGTCTTGCGAAAATAAAGCACGAGAGCGGAAAAGAAAAGAAGTTTGGTAAACTCTATCGCAAGTCCGGCAGTTAAGTGCGGCATCTTGCTTTATGTTTGCAAACCAAACTTTCCAAAAAGCAGGCTTATCGATTTCCCCTTATATTCACAACTTCTTCCAATAAGTCACTAACAGCGGACATCCACTATACTGATATTGCACAGGCGTTTATCGTGTGTTAGTTTAGAACACGCAACTTGCGGTATTGTCTTCGTGTTTACGTGTTCTACCAGACAGTATTCCATTGCCTTCGTATATAAATTTGTAACAAACAGAATCCATAGCTCTGCTCGCGTTTTGGGTTAAATTCAGAGATGATTCTCTCTCTCTCTCACACACACACTTTCTCACAGCCTTTCACTGGGTCTTCATTCTCTTTCGCCCTTTCTCCCATCCTATTTGACTTTCTCCTCTTCATCTCTCCCTCTTTTCCGCCTTTCTCTCATTTGTCTGTCTATTCTTGCATCTATTTCTTTTTAATGGACATAAAATTTACAGAAATACTCTTTCACATTTCGTTGTAGGTACAAGAGGGATACAGTAGGCTGAAGCGATAGTCAGATCTTTAAAAAGCGTGCAGCTATGTGATGACTTTGAAATTCCATATTCTGTGCAAGATCACGAGAAAAAATCGAATACCAACTTAGCACTTGAGAAAAGCATGAAGTATTTGAAAATTAGAACTAATTACAAGGAATATATCGGAAAAAGTTGATGTCACAAAAATATTTATTTGGCTTACGCTTTTCACGAGCTATTCCCATAAAATTCAAAGTATACATTCTATTTGCTATGCAAATATCTTTAAAACATACCGATCGAGATGGCTCAACAGTAACGTGCAAGACTTGCATTTGGGAGGTCCTGGGTGCGATTCATGGGGCAGGTCACCCTGAACATGTTTTCGTGGTTTCCCTGGTTGACAAAGTGAATGTATTTTCTATCATTTCGCTTCTACTTTCATGTTTCATAGGCTTAGGGGCTGTGCCGTGAGGGTCGGTGTCGGACAGATGGCAGCCTTCTCTGAGCCGCCTCAGGTGAATAGAGTCCTCTCCGGTTCCGCCGGAGGGAAGACTTCTCTGAGTAGTCCACCAGTCTGACCGGATCATCAAGCTTGGAATCGTTAGAGACCTCTGCGCGCCTCTGTCGGCCGGCCGGACGGCTGCCTGCAGTTCCTTCACTTCATCCGTTCCTCCTGAGGGTGATAAGCACAAAAGATCCGCGTTGGAGGTGTGAAGTGTCCCCTCTGCTCCCTGGTCATTCATCTTAAAACATGGTACTTTAATCAAAACCACTAAGAACCATTTTTGAGAAAATCAAACAATGAAAATTTTCCATGTAAGGGAAGTTTCGAGTGGGGAATTTTCTTAGAAACCTTCATGTTCGCACGCTTGGAAGATACTAAACTTAAATATTAATTTTAGTACCCAACCTAAATACAACTAATTTAAGTACCTCTCCAAAATCTCCCTTTTGGAGTTATACTGTTCCCTCACACGCGCGCACGTGGATTTTTTTAATGCTTTTGTTTTGGATTCAGGGAACCCAAGAATCTTTATTTCCGGTGTAATCTCGAAATCGAATTTTTGGGTGGAATAATTACATCCCCTCAAGTAAGTATTCCTTTGGACTTTAAAAAAAATTCTAGCAGCCAAATTAATGGAGAGAAAAAACCTAATTGTTTGGGCATATGATGTTTTGGCTGTTTTTCATATCGTTCATTTTATCATCTTTATACATTTTTTAAAAATATGCCAAAATTGCAACTCTTTTGTACGTGGTGTTTTCAAAATGATCTTACATGCATTGAGTAGAGCAATTTCTTTTCGTGTTTATTACTCAATTTTGCGTGAAAATAGGACTTTATTTGACGGAGCAATAAAATGACAAAGTTGGGAATTTTCAAAGCTTTTGCCTTAATTCCTCATTTTCGGCTCACTTTTTATGACTTCACGAATTTATTTCTCCACCAGTTTAAGGCCACATGTCGATGAAAGTGTGTGGATGTATGCATAAAAAAAACTCATCAATAACTTTTATTTATCACCTTAGGAATCTCAGTTGTGTATTTCAAAGTGATTGGTTAAAAAAAACTTTGAACCACAAGGAACAATTTGAATAATAGGAAGTAATGAAGAATTTATAAGCAAAATTCTCTTAGGTATACACTGCTGAAACTTAAATGATTTCAGTATTTGCACCACTGCATACTAATCTTTCAAAGAAGCGCCGATATTTATTAAAGCACAAATCTATATTTTTTTCCAAATTTTCCATCATTTTTATAAGTTTGTCCCCCTTAAGGATAGACAATACTGAATTTTCGACTAAATTTCGGAAAATATGACCTTTTTAAGCTTTTCACACAAAACGCTTCAAAGATAGTAGAACCAGGACAAAATTGCGATTACACCTTTCTGGCCATTTAAATACCCAAGCGCCACGTTTAAATAGACGTGCGCAGGAGTGTGCAAATAGCACGTGAAATTTTGAAACATGATTATCCTGTGATCTTGTTTTCTTACAGTTTTGTCACTTTAAAATGTTTCTCAGGATACAATTTTTGTTCAATTTCTTTAAAATTTTCAGTATATACGTTCTTTTAAGTGGATGAGATTTAAAGAGCATTTTGTTGACATAAACTATAGTTTTGAATTTAGGTTTTTCAAATTTAATACAGGAAAGATTTTTAAAAAAATTAAAAGTTTTACATACTTTAATTTTTGCAAGGAAAATGTTTGTTACACAAAATTTAATATTTCATTGTAAACAACTATATTACAAAAATAATGTGGAATATTTAAAACATTTTCAAATTTTTATCACTGGAACATTTTACGTTTAGCTCGAGTTTTCATTTTTGGAAAAGGGTTTATTTGAAAGTTACTAGGTTTTGTGATAAAAATGTCAACTAAATTGGCTGAAGTCAATGGAAATTAGCCATTTCGTACCCAGTATACTCATTTATTAGAGATCAGATCGCCTATTACCGATAAAAGAGGTTTTACAATACGGTTTGCAAAGCAAGCTTCTTTGTTGGAACTGCAAGGCGACCCTCTAACCTTACTTGTGCAGGGATCCGCGAGAGTCACAAGATCAACAGCTGAATGTGTTCACTAAAAATACTCCTTACTTGGGGTGTAATATCCCAAAAATAGCAGGGCGCGTTCTGACGGCGCTTCCTCGTGTCGGGAAACAGACACAGTTATGTTGTAGATCTGAGTCATCATGCGCGGCCTATAATCCGAGAGGATGGTCAGTGTGTCACATGACAGCGTCCAGAAGCCTGGGGAAACATTTACTTTGAGGTTCTTCACTGTTTTAAATCTTATGCCAATGACCAAAAGGTTAAGGCTGTAGCTTTTGTGCCTTAACAAGTGTTAATGAATGTTACGAGATGAGAATTTAATGAAATTAATGCGTACCAGACAGGAATGCAGATTTTAATTCTAAAAAATGCCAGATGATCGCTTTAAATAATTTCCTTCGTTTTATGTTTTTGTTTTTTCAGTGCTTGTTTTTACTCAAATCATTCTTTATTGTGCAAATTTGTATCAATTATTTTGAAATTCTCACTTGACACTTAACATGATAGCAGAGAAGTCAGAAAAATAAAACTAGCGAAGTAATGCCTTAAGAAATTATTTCTAATTCAAAACGTATAAGCCAATAAAAAACACTTTCGATTTTTCTTAAATAAGTTGTTTTATTTGCAAATTATGCATTAAGTTTTTAGAAATGCTTGAAACCAAAATTTAAAATTTGGCTCCACAAGTTTTTCTGTAGATCACAAACAAAAAGCATAGTTATTACTCAAATAGTTGAAATGAAATTTTGGGAGTTTCTTACACTACATATTGTAAATATATCTACAGTAAGAAGATCAAATTAATTGCTTGAAAAATGTAGAACTTTGAAATTTCACAGGAGATACTCCTTAAGATAAAAATTTTGCCACCAATCATTAAATACTTGGAATTCCAAACGTACATTCTGTCGATGCTCTTTAAAAAATCTATAGCATATAAATGTATTAGTATTTATATATATATATATATATATATATCACTTGTTGTTACTAAGATATCAAGGCGCAACGTTAGGTGGATTATGTACCACATGAACTTTGCTGTCGTCAATTTCACTCATTTAATTTTCATTCCTTTCATTGCAGGGCCTAGCAAGATGCATGTGCTTTAAGGGAAACGACACGGAATCTGTCCGTCCAACCGCGCGGTCATGATGGGACATTCAAGCGGCGTGCGAGAATGCTACATCTGGAAACGTTAGGGACCATCTGCATCATCAGCTCTGGCCATCCTTCATACTCTCTCGCCTCATCTCTTCCTTCCGGAGGTTTAGTAAGCACAATATGCCTAGCCTTATCGCAGTGCTGAAATCCTTCTACATTTCGAATCCCTACCCCTAAAATATCACCAAATTGCCTTAACAGATGCTACAGGAAGGCGACGACGCAACTAAGATCATCGTGAAAACTAACAGTCAAATACAGCCGCAATTTCACGATCCCAAAGTCCACATTCCGCAAAAACCCAATACCAACAAAATAGATGGTGACCACGCAACTAAGGCCTTCTGTCTGGCGTACACTAAGTCAGGAGACTAAACGAACGTGCAGTAACTACCGCGATATCACCAAGAAGTTAAAGCAATGTTAAAAATTATTTTTTTTAAATGTAATAATATTAAATAAACATAAAAACGCCGAAAAAGAAAATAAGCATTACAACTTTGAGAATGAAACTAAAGTAATGCATTTACCTATAACAATCAATAGAAAACCTTTTCGACCTAGATGCAGAAATAAGTTTTTCGACCGAAGCAAACGACTCTGCCTGATAGTATTCTATGCGTATTGGTATTGTAGAAGGTTACATACGGTACACTGACATGTTGAAAATTACGAAAAGTAAATCAACATCGCAGCTGAGTCGAAGCACTTCGGCGCTAATGTCATATATTTTTACATCTCTTCTACACACTAAACTTATAAAATCTTATTTTTCTATCTACTTCATGTTAATAAAGAAAACGCCGTTACACATTCTGTTGTAAGTACAAAAGGGATATAGGAGGCTGAAGCGATTGTCAAATCCTTAAAAAGCAGGTCGCTATATGCTGGCTTGAAATTCCGTACTCTTTGACCACGAGAAACAAAAAAATGGCAACTTGATATGTGAAAAACGTATTTGAAAATTCAAAACAATATACCGGAAATGGTTAATGTCATAAAAAGCTTGACATTATTGTGTGTTTTAACTACAGAGAGAACCAAAAATCTACGAACCGGCTGCGCGTTATTTTTTCTGTCCGCGTCCTCGGCGCTCGTTGCCGTCTGCCGCTATCATAGAAAGGCGCGGATGAAACCATGCAATATTTTTAAAACTACTTTTAAAGGCTTTACTTGCCAACTTTATGAAAGGAGATGCTGAAACTGGCCACCATCGTTGTCCATATATTTTTGGCACCTCTTTAGGAAACTATACATCACTCGCCGTAGTTCACGCTAAGAAATGCTGGCAATTTCCTGGCGCATATTTTGTTTTAATTCTTCCAGGGTGTGTGGGTTTGAAAGTTGTTAAGTAAAGCCTGTAAAAGTAGTTTTAAAATGTTGTATGGTTTCATCCGCAGTTGTCTATGATAGCGGCAGAAGGCAACGAGCGCCGAGGAAGCGGGCAGGAAAAATACCGCGCAGCCGGTTCATAGTCTTTTGGCTTTCCCTGTAGAGCTGTATGTTTTGTATAGTATTTATCGTTTACGATTTACTAGCTATGAAAAATTATACAAAATTTCTTTGGAATATATGACTTCACAGGATATTCGCTTAAAATTCAAGATATAAACTTTATTTAGTTTGTAAATTTCTTAAACATATGGCATTTTAATCAAAGTCATTAATATTTTGGAGAAACTCAAAAATACTCAAAAACAACGAAAATGTTTTCGTTAAACGGTAATTTGGGATCTGAGATTTTCCTAAAATATTCGTGTCGCAACCTTGGAAGATGCTGAACATTAATATCAAGTTTGGGATTTATCCATATTTAATTTTTTTAAATGTTTATTTTTATGCATGGGACTTCAAAGCGCGTATTTCCGGTGAAATCCCGATATAGATTTTTCTGTTGAAATGCAGTACTTTCTCTACCTATTATAAATACGTGCTAGGTAAAGTAAAAATGTAACATAAATCTGGACCCGTTCTCCAAAAAGGGAAAGCAGTGCTCATGCGCAAGAAATCAAGGAAGTGTTTACATTGTACAGGTTGTTGCGTGACTGGAGCAGTAAATGTGATTAACTAACGAGCTGCAACAGGAGGGCAAACACTCATAATGAACTGCCCATTTAGCTTCGAGAACCACCAGCTACATCATCCATTTTTTGGAATCAAGGAGCTTCTGCAACTGCCTGGTTAAGACACGAGATGATTATGTACAGGAAGCTGTAAATACCATTAACACAAAAATTCCCCTAAAAACGTTATATAAACCATTTAGGTAAAAACTGTATCTTACACAGGTGTATAAGCAAATACAATGTGGCTGTATCTGCAGCAAACATACGAGTTAAATGTGCGTATTGGTAGACGATTTAGCCCAACAGTTAGTTTATTTATATATTATGAAAGGAATCTGATGTTTCATACTCACGCGGTTTATACTATCATGTTACGTTATTCAATATTTATTTGTGGAAAGCTGTATTTGAAAAATCAAACCAATAACAAAAAATATCTCGGAAATGGTTAACGGCACGAAAATGTTATTTGACATTAATTGTGCACTTAAACGAGACCTACTTTTGTTGTGCAGCAAGATTTTGTCTATCCCTTAAGGTTTACCAGTTACCTATATAAAATTCATTCAGAATAAAGAAGACTTTACAGGCTATTCCCAGTAAATTCATGATGTATATTTCGTTTGTCATCATGCAAATATATTAAACATATGGTATTTTAATCAAAATGGTTGCGAACCATTTAAAAGATGGTTTGAGATGGGAGGGATTTTCTTGGAAGTCGTGTGGCATCTTTGGAAGATCCTGGACTTAAATACCAATTTGGTATTGATGCGATATTTTGTTTTTGAGTTATGCTGTTCACACAATGCTTTGTTTTATTCAGGGGACCTCAAAACATGCATTTCCGGTGAAATCTAGATATCGAATTTTTGGCTGGAGTGCAATATTTCCTCTACCTAGGTAGGTATGTGGTAGAGAACGTAACAAGCCATCCGTGCAACTTCGAGTAAACCAGGTTATGTTGGGAATCAAAATTTGGCACATCTGACGAGTTTCCCTTGTACGAAATGACAAAAGACGTGAGACATGTGTACTTAGCTAGTCACCCCGTTTATGCAGGACAAGCAAACCTTCTTGTGGTTGTGGTCGCTGGCCGGCACTGACGAGCCATCTGGGTTTCACCATATCGCCCTGCCCCAGGCAACCAATCTTTCACTACACGAAATACATTTCAACCTGCATTATACCGTACTTCTGTATCCCAACGGGCAAGCATTCCAATGCCAGCTGATGCAAGCTCTCTGTTTTTACTTTCGCTATCACCTAACTAGAGTAAGTAGAGGAAATATTGCATTCCACTCAACAATTCCATACGAGATATCACCGGTCCACTGAGTACTTTAAAAAAAACAAAGAATACGGGAGCCTTCGTGTTTGTATTTTAGTAGTGATTAACGCCCGTTCTTACTGCATATAGCAACACAAGCGGTAAACACCGATGATACATGAAATGATAGTTGGAAAAGAACATTTACCTAGCGAGATGGCTTCGCAGTAACGTGTGAGGCTCGCGTTCGGGAAGCCGCGGTTCAAATACCGCCAGGACCGTCCTTTCCGACTGAGGGTTTTTTTCCCTCTCAGTATTCATAACTGTCAAATGCCAGGGAGGCACCCTAAGCTTAGGTTTGAAACCTTTCCTTCACAAAAATAAAATTTCATTGCACCATCAGTGTCCACCGCCGATGGTATCAAACGTAGTAAGAACGGCAGTTAACTTATAAATAAAAAGAAAGAACATTTTGGAAGGAAACGCACCAGGTTTACCTTTAGGCTACCACGTCGACATTTGCCATTTATGAGGACTGAGGAAAACCTGGGAAAACCTAAGTCAAGGAGGACAGTCATGGCGGGATTTTAACCACAGACCTCGCATTTAAGGGTCCGTGCCTTATCAACACGGTCGGTATGTGCGTGTATGTGAACAGCATAACTCAAAACCGAAAATACCAACTTGGGTATTTAAGTCCAGCATCTTCCAAGAGTGCGTTGTGAACATTAAGAAAATCCCCAAACACAAACTCCCCTTTACATGGACAATTGTTTCCTTATTTTTGAGTTTCTCAAAAAATACCCTTAAGATGTTCATTATATATCACATGTTTAACATATATGCAGACAAATAAATGTGCGTATTATTGAATTTAGTACGAATAGGCTCTGAGGTTCTCTTCATTCCAAATTAAATTAAATTGTGTTTTATTTATGGACGTTCTTTAACTGTTGTGGTCCGTGTCCCATTTTATATTGGGCGTGAAAGACCAGAAATTTTGCTCAGAGGCCTCTTTATCAGGCTTGAGGTTCTTTTACGTGCCGTAAATCTACGACACGGGACCAACGGCTTTACTTCCCTTCCAAAGGAAGCCATGCTAAGGATTTTTACGCCCGAAAACATCCATTGCCCTCTGCCGGGTTTGAACCCGCGACCTCGGGAACAAGAACCACTACACCACGAGGAGACTCCTCTTCATTCTGAATATGTTTTGTACATTTATGTAAAACTAGCAAACCTAAGAAATAGACAAAAATCTGATGTATTACTTCGCATTGCTTTCTCTGCCCACTAACATCTACGTTCTATTTTTGCAAAAGACTATTTTTCTATATAATTATGTTAATGAAGATAAACATTAGTAAAAAGTTTCATTGCCCATTTCGTTGTAGGTACAAAGGGGATGCAAGAGGCTGAATAGTTGGTTAAATGTTTAAAAACGGATCGATGATCTTGAAATTCCATATTTTTTCTATGATTTCGCGAGAAACAACACAATACGAAATGATGAAAAATTCCAAGTGCAACGAATATTTCGGAAATGGCAGATGCCATAAAAAATACATTTGAAATAAGTTGTGTGTTTTAAAAAGAGATTTACATTTTTTGTGCAGTACAGAAGTTTTTGTTTATCTTTTATAAAATTATACAAAATGCATTAAGCATGAAGAGGCAATTTACGGATAATTCAAGCTACCAATTTTATTAGCAATTAAAATGCTTTAAACATACGATATTTTAATCAAATTTTTTAGCCATTTTTGAGAAAATCAAAATAACAAACTATATTCTATGTAAGGGGTAGTTTAGAGTGGGGAGATTTTCTCGAATATCTTCGTGTACCACATTTGGAAGATACAGATCTTAAATACCAAGTTTGGTATTTATCTGACATTTCGTTTTTGAGTCATGCTGTTCACTAACATATACACGCGCGCGCACGTACCTTTTGGTAAAAAGGGGTCTGCAAAAGTATTTCCGATGAAATCACGACATCGAATTTTCAATACTTCGTATACTACTAGGTAAGTGGTAAAGAAACTATAAACGTATTACATAAAAAATGAAGATATCGTTAAAACATACAATTTATGCCAAATAATATATTTTGTGGTATTAACCATGTCCCAGATATTCGTTGTTATTGGCTTGAAATTTCAAACACGTAGGTAATACCTTTCAAGTGCTAATTCGCCATTTTTTTTTGCTTCTCGTGACGTCATGTGGAATTTCAAAGAAAGCACACGCGACCCGCTTTATAAAGATTTGACCATCTCTTCAGCCTCTTGTATCCCTTTTGTACCTACAAAGAAATATGTAATGAAGCCATTTCTCAAATGTTTATCTTGATTAACACGAAGCTGCTAGAAACATAACCTTTTCTACGAATAGTTTACAGAAGAATGGGTAGGGAAAGCCTGTGAATGTAACACGTGAGATCATAAAACACGCAAGAGTAACACGTGATACCCCGTGCAGGTGAACGTGTTTATTCTTCAGACATGTAGACGCTACTGATATATACTCGAGATTTTGATGAACCTCAAATTACAGAACGGGAGGAGAGGTCGCCTTTAAGAGGGAGGGTGCATCGATCCGTCGCCCTGCGCACTGCACCACCATCGCATGTCGATACTACCCCATCAACATTCAAGGTGAGCATCCAACCTCCCTAGCCTTTCTTCCCTCAGTTTTATTGCTTCCGTGCCAATCAACATGTGACTATTGATAAAACTCCTTCTCCAACAGTGAAATATTCACAAACTCCACAATGTTCACGACAAACAATAAACTCCATACATCTGAAATTTATAATAACCATCGTAACATTCTTTGAATACAAATATAGTAAAACCCCGCTAAACCGAACTCCGCTTAACCGAAACGGCGTAGGAGGAGAATAAATCATAAAAATCTGATGTGTTACACTCACATGACTTTCTCTACTACTGTACAAACTATTTTTACAAACGCTTATTCTCCATCTACTTCATGTTAATCCAGATAAACATTTGCAGACTCTATCTTATTGCTAAGTTTCTTGTAGATGTAAGGGGAATATATATTTACAAGGGCAATATAGAAATACAGTAGCCTTTAAGCATACACATATCTCTTAATAGCTGTGTTGCTAGGTGCAGCACCATTCTCTTTGCCACAGATTAATGCTCTTTGCATATACAAGACAAAAAAATGAATAACGAATTCCCATTTGAGAAAATAAGTAATGAAACATTTAAGGGAATAACAAGCAATATCTCGAAAATGGTTCACTCAACAAAAAAAATGTATATGAAATAAATTGTGTATTTTAACGCGATCTACATTTTTTGTGTAGTAAAACTTTGTCTATCTCTTATGGTTTACCAGTTATGCAAAAGTCGTTCACAATGAAGAATACTTTTGGAGACATTCCCAGAAAATTCAAGATATACATTTTATTTGTCATGAAAATATCTTAAACATAATCAAAATAGTTAGAGCCATTTTTGAGAAAATTAAAATTTTCGAAAAATGTTCCATGTAAAGGGTAATCTGGGGTTGGGGGATTTTCTTGAAAACCTTGGTGTCGCATCTCTGGAAGATAGTGAACCTAAATACCAAGTTTGGAGTTTATCCGACTGTTAGTTTCTGAGTTATGCTGTTCACAGACACAGACACACACACGGACATGTTTCCAAAACTGTTTTTTTTTTATTCAGGGGGTCTCAAAACATATATTTCCGGTGAAATCTCGGTATCGAATTTTTGGGTGGAATACAATACTTCCCCTACTTACTATACGTAGTAGGAAAAGTAAAAATGAACGCATAAAAAATATACGAGATGCTCAAATTCGCACTAGCAACGCTGCTGCGATAATTGGCAATGCCCTTTTCCCCTAACCCTGAATTCCAATACAGTTGTTTCCAGTTAATTCTCAACCACAACCCTACATTACAAGAAATATTGTAGCTTTACAACAAGTAACTGCTTGCACAAGCATTCAATGTTATTTTATTGTTGGTGTTGGTCAGTGTGGTTTATTCGTGTTTTAAGACATGAGCGAAAAAAGCAATAAGCATTGAACAAAAATCGAAGCCGTTTACGATAGAATAAGGGATTCAAAGCATTATTCGTATTGAAATCTTAACGAGAAATGTTAAATTACGGCACAAAACGTTTTGTCTTTAGGTTGCCCTGCGTTTTGAAGAATAAAGCAGTGAATCAACACCAACAGATATAATACTTCAAACAGTGGCGTGATATAGCAACCCAGAAGTGTTGAAAGTTCAGAAAAAATTACTGATTTTATGAAAAAATCTTTATAAATAGGTTTTATTCAACAATTATTTTCTTCGCTTCACTGAAAAAAATCTCGATTATCCGAAACGGCTCTGCCCCTTTTAGTTCGGTTAAGGGGGATTCTGCTGTACTCTGACATTTTAAGGCATGGACATGGCAAACAAATCATAATGGTTATTTGAATTTTTATTTAAGAGTACTCAACATTAAATTTTGGATAAAATTTCGAAAAACCGTTATTCTTAACAATTTTCAAGAAAAAAATTGCTTTAAAATGGTAAAAATCAGGATCCAAATGCAATTCTGCACTTCTGGCCATTTAAATGCAGACAGCGTGTGAAATTGTAAAATTTGATTTTTTGTAATCTTCTTTATAACAAGCGTTATTGGCACTTTAAAATGCCCCCCATTAAAATGCACTTGTCACATTACACGGCTTGGGTGCGCTGTAAATATGGGATTACATTAAGGATAGGCTTTTAAAAAAAATCTGATGTGTTACACTCACATGACTCTCTCTACTCTTGTACAAACTATATTTACAAAGGAATTAATTGTTTTTTTCACACAAGCCGTGTGTTGGACAGGGTTGGAAAGGCTTATTCTCCATATGCTTCATGTCAATCGAGATATCGAGATGTTAATCTTATTGCTAATTTTCTTGTAGATGCAAGGGGTATTGCTAGCCTTTAAGCGATAGTCAAATATTTTAAGAGGTGGTTGCTATGTGAAGTATTCCATTCTCTTTGCATTACCAGGACAAAAAAATGAATAACGAATTTCAGAAAAAGTATAAGTATTGGAAAATTTAAGGGAATAACAAGCAATATCTCGAAAATGGTTCACCCAACCCAAAAAATGTATATGACATAAATTGTGTATTATAACGCGATCTATATTTTTTGTGTAGTAAAATTTTGTCTATCTCTTTTGGTTTACCAGTTATGCAAAAGTCGTTCACAATGAAGAACACTTTTGGAGACATTCCCAGAAAATTCGAGATATACATTTCATTTGTCTTAAACATATGATATTTTAATCAAAATCGTTAGAGCCATTTTTGAGAAAATTAAAATTTTCGAAAAATGTTCCATGTAAAGTGTAATCTGGGGTGGGGGATTTTCTTGAAAACCTTCGTGTCGCATCTCTGGAAGATACTGATCCTAAATACCAAGTTTGGTGTTTATCCGACTGTTCGTTTCTGAGTTATGCTTTTCACAGACATACAGACACACACAGACTCACACACAGGAACACAAACAGACTCACACACAGACAGACATACACACGGACATGCTTCTAAACATTTTTTTTGATTCGGGGGGTCTCAAAACATGTATTTCCGGTGAAATCTCGGTATCGAATTTTTGGGTGGAATACAATACTTCCACTACTTACTATACGTAGTAGAGAAAGTAAAAAGCTATGAGTAGTGTATTATTTTTGTCAAATGGTGTATATTTGTACTAAGAGTTTGAAAATATAAACACAAATAGCTTTTGCCAAACCCTTTATTGTTGGTGCACAAACTTTCATCCCGATTGGTCAAGTGACGCAATCTTTTGATTCCCGTAGACCACCCACTCTGTCCTTGGGTTTTTCGTGCTTGGTAGGCAAATGCTGGGATGATTTCTCATCTACCACACCTTCTTTTCATCATTTCCATTTCATTCTATTTCCTTCTCATCTTTCAAGTATGCTTCTAGGTTTCATGATGTATGGTGGCGCTGGACAGATGGCACGGATGCTTGCTCAAAGAAAAGAGTGGAAACCAGAGAACTGCTTGGTCTACGGATCGTTCATCACCCTCTCTAGGCAGCTCCAGCAGTGGGACTGGTCTTCGAGCCTGGAAATGTTAGGGACTTCCGCGCGTCTCCGTGGTCTGCCTGCGACCTGTAGCGTCTTGTGGTTCCTTCACTTTATCTCTTCATCTTGGGAGGTGTTAACCCCAATAGGTCTATGTAGGTTGCAGCGCGTGGCGTGTCCCCTCCATTCTACAACCTCTACCTATATATATGTACAATATTTTGGCCAAATAGGTTAAACAGTGCAGTTTTCTACATAAATTAAAAATATGGTATTGGTAGTTTTTGACAGCTGTAAGGTATTTTATAATATTAGTTTATTATGTTTCGTCTTAAAGTTAAAGAGTATTGATTTTGGTAACGAAGTTTTTGAATGTTGTAATGTAGATTAGTTTTCTCAGATTCTAAAATCCAAGTGTATCACGAGTCGATACTGCAACTCCCAGATTACAGACGTCCCTCCATATTCTAGTGTCTTGGCTAAACTGGAGGCCTTCTTTAAATGTGAAGCTATGATTAAATTGAGCTTTATTTATGGACGCTCTTTAACTACTTTGGTCATTAGCCTCCCATTTTATATCGGGCATGAAGGACTGGAAATTTTGCCCAGAGGCCTCTTCATCAGGCTTGAGGTTCTTTTACATGCCGTAAATCTACGAACACGCAACTACCGGCTTTACTTCCCTTCCGAAGGAAGCCATGGTAAGGATTTTTACGCCCGAAAAAAATCCATCAACCTCCGACGGGTTTGAACCTGGGACTTCGGAAACTAGAGGCTAGCATGTTACCCGTAGACCACCGAGGACGACATGTGAAACTGCGGTTTTAAGTTTGCCTCGTCCCATTGTTGCACTTCCTATCAGTTTGCAATTAGTTCCATGTCCTGGAAGGACAGAAGACACTATTAAACACCTACGCGTCCACTGCGATCGCCGCTTGATCTGGCACTACTACATCAAATCCCAAATTAAACTTCGCTTACTCCAAATTACGCAAACTGTACTCCATTCTCAACCGTAAATCATCCCTGTGGGTACTTATCTTTTATACAAGTCTTTGCTACGACCTTTGCTTACATGTCTGCCCAATTTGGGGTGGAGCTGCAGCGTCAAGATTCATCGTCTACAAGTTTTCCAGAGGATACGCCTGGTACTTGTGCAACACTCAGTTACATCGTGAATGTGAATCAGCACATCTTTAGACATATTCGTTCTCCGATCATTCATTTTTTTCATCGCCTCCGCTTTGTGGCCGGCGTTGTGAAGTTCTCCTTAGTCAGAACTCGGATCATGAGTCGTCTCCTGCAGAACTCGCTCTTCTCTTCCGACAGCGCCTCGGAACAAGATCTTTAATGCGACTAAAACTTGTACCTCTATCTAATATGTTTAGCGGCAGAGGAGCTTTATAGACTAACCTACGTTCTTGTTATTGTTTACAGTCTTTGCTTCAGGATCTATATAGCATATCGTAGTTCAGATCGATCCCATTATTTTCAAAAGTTCAGTTGTACCAGTTCTGTGAAAAATATTCCAATGTGGCAAATTAGGTGTTACGAACATGATATGCAACCCTCCCTCCATTCTAGTAACCCAAAATTAAAGATTTTAAGTCAACCGTTTTAGTACTGTGTTGGGTGTCTTTGAATATATGCCATTAAATACAAAAAGCCCTCTAATATTCGTTTTCAATATTGAAATTGGATGACATGAATATGAAAAATGCGTTTAAAACTCTCAGTTTATAATTTTTTAAAAATATTACATAGCTCATGTCCGTCTGGAAGAACACGGATTTGCGGTGTTGAAAGAACTATTGTGCTCACTGCCCAAAACACATAAAAGGAGTTTTAAAAAAAATCCGATGTTCCATTCACATTACTTTCTCTACCCACTATTATTTGTATATAACTTCTATGAACCGCTCAAGTTAATTGAGATAAATGTTTGAATACAGAGTTTCATTACATATTTCGTTTTCCTCTATATCTCTTATGGTTGGTTACACAAAATTCCTTCCGAATGAAGAGGACTTCACAGAACTATTGCCAGAAAAATTAAGATATACGTTTGTCACATAAGTATCTTAAACATGTGAGAAAATAAAAAAAAAAACGAAAAATGTTTCATGTAAAGGGACTATGATTTGAGGTATTTTCTTGAAAACTTGTGTCGCATCCTAGGAAAATGCCAAACAAATACGAGTACAAGTTTGGTATTCGCGTGACATTTCATTTTTAAGAGACACACACACACGGATATTCTTCTAAAAATTCCTTTTGTATTCAGGGAGCCTCAAAATATGCATTTCCATGAAATCCTGGTATCAGAATTTTGGATGGGATACAATACTGTGGCTAGACCTCCTGAATACAACCCGAGTCATCTCGTTTGGGGAATACCTAATTGAAACTACTTCTATGCAGCCACAGCGTATAAAGAACGAGCTTTCTGTACAGCATTCCTATGAAATTGTAATGAGTATAGAAGGTAATGCGACTGTTACATGGCCAGTGCTTTCAGCGAATATTATTTCCCTTTGCTAACTTCTTCCATCTTTTCTTTTGAGTTTGAATCCTTTGAGCTTCTACTTGCCGTATTGCTGGGAACATAATCTCACTTAACGTAGATGAACTTTTCTGTGGTCCTCATTTCACTCCAGTAACCCTACCAAAGGATTTGCTGGTAGCTATGAGTATGACGACTTAATTAATCCCCTTAACTTATTCCAGTGGCTCTTGCGAGACCGACATCTGATGTGAGTTTAGGATCTGTCGAACTTGCCACATGTGTATGCGTTAGCAACGTGGATTACGAACGTCAAGCACTCTCAATTAATCCCCACAAGGGCCTCGGTAAACGAGTGCTGCTTCTCAAATCCTTTATGCCCATTTTCTGCTAACTTTCAAACCAGAACATAAGATTCCATGTACTGTATTACATTCACATTACTTTCTCTACTCACTATCGTTTATTATTTTCTCTACCACGTACCTTCTAGACTGAGGAAGCAGCGTGCTCCTCTCAAAAACTGCATGTCAAGATTTCACCGGAAATACATACAACCTAACTCAAAGCCGAAATGTCCGATTAATACCAGACTTGGTAGTTGAGCTCAGTATCTTCCAAAATTGCGATATGAAAACTTTCAAGAAATCCCCCATAAACTTTACGTGGAAAAATTTTGATTTTCTCAAAAATAACTTACGATTTTGTTTAAAATACCATACATTTAAGATATTTATATGACAAAATAAATAGAATTAATTGTTCTTCCACACAAGTATGTGTTGGACAAAGTTGGAAAGGTAGAATCAGACGGCATGTCCTACCGGCATGTTGCCATGGTAGCTCAATGTTTAGAGCAACAGTACGGAGACCTGGAGATCCGTGGTTCAAATCCCGGTTATGGCATTGTATTTTTTCAGTCGTCTGATTCTACCTTTCACAAAATAAATATTTTGAATTTTCTGGGAATAGTCTGTGAAGTGCCCCTCATTCTGAAGCAATTTTGTATAAGTTTGTACACTGGTAAACCATAAGTGATAGACAAAACGTACTACACAAAAAATTTAAATGTCTTTAAACCACTAATTTATTTCAAAACAACTTTATTTGTGACATCGGCCATTTCCGAGATATCCGTTGTTATTGGTTTCAGCTTTTCAATCCGTATTACTTTCTCCACTGAATACCTGTAGTAAGTATAGGAAATATTTATTCCACCCAAAAATTTTATATGGAGATTTCACTGGAAATACACGTTCTGAGGTCCCCTAAATAAAAAACACTTAAGAAAGAAAAAAAAGGTCCGTGTGTGTTTGTGTTTGTGAAAAGCGAAATGTCAGTTAAATATCAAACTTGGTATTAAGCTCAGCATCTTCCAAAGATGGACACGAAGATTTTCAAGCAAATCTCCCACCGAAAATGTCCCTTTACATGGAAAATATTTCGAAGTCTTGATTTTCTCAAAAATGACCAAACGAGATTAATTAAAACACCGTGTATTTAAAATATTAAAATGTAAATGTATATCTTGAATTTTGCGGGAACAGCCTGCGAAATCCTCTTCATTCGGAAGGAGGAATTTTATATAAATTAGTATAACGGGTAAAACCATAAGATACAGACAAATACTTGCAGAATTATATTTCAAATATTCTCTGTGGTATCTGCAATATCCGACATACCCGTTATTATTGATTCGAATTTTTCAGTGCTTGGTCATTTTTAAAGTGTTGCCGCTATTCAGTTGTTTGTCGCCATGTCATGGAAAGAGTAGATATGGAATTTCAAGGCGAGCAAATTGATTCTTCTTCCTGTATCACCCTTGTACCTACAACGAAATGTGTAATTAAATTATTGCAAAACTTAATTTCGCTTAACATGAAGTAGATAGAAAAATAATGCTGTCATAGGAATAGATTGTGAATTTCGCCAGTCCTAGCGGGGTTCGTAAGTGGTTTCACGTTGAAGTTAGGTCATTTTGGTACAGCAAGGAATTAGTATGCTAACCTAGGAGGGATGCGTTCTAATATCTTCGGGAGGGGGGTGTATGGAAAGCAGAAGTCTTGTGATAACTTTAGAATAGCTAACTTCAATTTCTTGGCACATCTTGTCGTTCGTTTCTTCAGAGTATAGCAGTTTCTCCAATTAGATAGTAAATTGCTCTAACTTTACCACCTTTCTTATCGCAATATTGTTATATGCTGGGGTGGGGGCCAAAACGTTGTCAGAAAATTACTAAATTTTGAACACCTCAACACGCACATGGGGGAGCGTAGCCCGGACCGGGAGCTTGGTGTCGACATTCGGCTGAAAGCGTGAAGTTTTTTTGACAAAATACACAAATATTACACACATTACCTGTAATTTATTGATAAAACACTTGGCTGCTCTACATTACATTTAGGGAAACAAAGGATGAGGGGAGGGACCTCGCAGTCGATGACTGGCCATACGCGACTTCCTTCTTACGCTCTCACACACAAAGTGACGCTAACATTCAAGTAATGCTAACTATATATCCCCCCTCTCCAACCCTGTCTAGGCAAGCTATCTAGCCAGGCTCGTTCAGCCGAAAGAAATAATCAGTCACCCAATACTGCTGTCGACAATGCGACACAATAATGTGTCTGGTATGACAATGCTTACTATTACGCCACAATATATCTTCGAAGAATCTAAATGTATTTACCATCGGAATTTACACCTTCCCTGCGACCATTTAAAATTGTTCGTATCTTCTAAGACTCATGACTCTTTTACTTTAATTGCCGTATCATAATTTCGCGCACGAAATGCTATCTGCCTACTTACGGACATTTGGCGCGGTAAATAAATACTAAATAACCAACACAGTAATCCTATCGTTCTTCAAAGTAAAGCCTATAATTAATTCCGCCGAACACTAGTTTGTTTCTCTTCTATAATTTGCGTGGTAAATTCTGCTAATAACAGACACGGCGGTCATGTTGTGGCTGAAGAAAAACTAACAAAGTTTACTGCCTCTGTGGTCTGGTGATTAGCATGCTAGCCTCCAACTCCCGAGCTCCTGGGTTGGCTGGAAGATGAGTATTTTTCTTTAGCCAGGATTATTCCCTATCCTTCCTAGAATCTGGATGTATGATGAGAGTGTAGATGTGCAGGAAATTAATGTTTAAACAGAAAACCCAAATATTAACACGATATTAAACGGGTGAATATCATTGCCGATGAGCAATTGTTCTAAAGGCAAAGTCGCCGATATAACCTTAGATGCATATAACTGTAACAAGCAAACAAAATTGACTTTTTGTGTCTTGTGATACCCTAATTACACAAAATTCTCCATTTCTGTCGTTATGACTGTTGCTTTACGTGAATTTTTGCGACACTGAAAGCGTCCTTATTTTATGCCACTTTTTCTGAGGGCATCATTGACTAAACTTTATATCAAGTGGAGATTTTTGTGACTTTTCTTTCTATTCTCCTGCTTGGCTAAAATCGGATTCCCCCATCCTATTCTGCTCCTGCGATTTGAACGAAATAAAGGAATGCAGATCTTCTCTCCCTCTGGCATCAACAAAAACCTGCAACCCCAACGTGGATTGTAAAGTGAGTTTTCACCTCAAATAGGAAACTTTTAGCCACCACATCCTTTACAACCCATATCCTCACAATAGTAATACAAAAAAAAATACTTCACGAAAAACCAATCTTTTCAGATCTACATACATATATTATCACGCTTATATTTACAAAAAATTTTATTCTCCCGACTTAACATTTATTTATAATTTGTGAAGCTTTGACATTGGTTCAATCTTCAACAAACTATGCTTATGAAAGCTCATTATTCTATCTACTTCATGTTAATCGAGTTAAAGATTTGCAGAAATGGTTTCACTGCGCATTTCGTTGTAGGTAAAAGAGGGATATAGGAGGCTGAAGCGATAAACAAATGTTTAAAAAACGGGTCGCTTTATATCTACTGGCTTTGAAATTCCACTCTTTACATAATCACCAACAAATGAATGGGGACTTAGCACTTCAAAAGGTATAAATCATTTGAAAATATAAAATAATAACTAATTTCTCAGAAACGGTTAATTCCACAAACATTTTATTTAACATACATTGTGAAATAACGTTTTGTCTATTTCTTACCGTGTACCAGTTACAATATATATATATATATATATATATATATATATACGTTTTATTTTAATGCAAATAGCTTACTTGCATGGCATTTACGCGTCATTTTCTTTCTGGTTTATCATGCTCACATACACAATTTTTTTCTAAAATGCATTTTTTTGTTCAGTGGATCTAAAAATATGAATTTTCGGTGAAATCTCGATATAGAAGTTTTGGGTGGAATACAATAGGTACTTCCTTTGCGTACTATAGGCAAGTGGGAGGGAAAGTAAAAAAGTTAATCTTCCTTTTATTTAGGATTACTAAACGACTCGAAAAACTTCTGAGATTTTTTGTAACTGGTATTTATAAAGTACTTTCCTATTTGGCTTTTACATTAAGCGCATAGTATGTAGACATTGAGGTTAAAACATTTAATTTTGTTATTATTATTATTATTACTTTATTTATTTTACGTCGTTTTAACTACATGGTCATATCGCGATGGATCTGTTAGTAGTTCTTAAATCGATTTGTGGTGGACAGTTAGCCTTCTAGGTCTTATCCTTGTAGCCACTCGCTTCGTGACGTGTCCACAGAGAACTTAGTGCATAGCAACCGGATCTTCTGCTTCGTGCCGCGCAGATGGCATTAGGGTGCCGTCCAGTCCAGCTGTTTTCATATAGAAAGGCAGTTGGCCTTCTAGGTCTCATACCTGTAACCATGCCATATGCTTCATCACGTGTCCACAGAGATCCCAGTGCATAGCAACCGGATCTTCTGTTTGGTGTCGTGCAGATGGCATTAGGGTGCCGTCCAGTCTATCTGCTTTCATTTTTCATTTTTACTATTGTTTTAGACTTACGGTGAACTTTGGGTCATGGTATTAAATATCAAATCCGGTATTTACCTTAGCGGCTGAGGGAAACTACGAAAAAACCTCAGTCAGAGTGGTCAGTCCACGGGATTTGAACCCGGGACCTCCCGAATGTGTTACCGCCTGAGCCATCCCGTCCGGTTCTTTTTTAATTGTTTCATTCAAACTGAAACAAATGTGTTCCGGATTAAGTTGCTTATTAAACATTGAGTATTTCGTTGAAAAGACAGCGCTGGCGAAGTTAATATCTTTCCTATAATGATTCGCAGTGGCACTGGAGACAGAGTCCGCTTTCTATTCTACGGCAGATAGACCTGACCTTACCCTTCAAGTATGATTTTCCCACCCAGCTGCAAGGGAAACGTGTTGTTTCCAAACATCTCTACGCGCCATTTTCAGATAGATCGCCCATTTCAGCTCCCAAAATAAAATAATAAAACATATTAAAATAGCAAACGGCCACTAAAAATAATTTTCTGTACTCCCCATAGAGGTTAGGGTCCAGGGGTCTCCGGAAGAGTTCACACACCTAATCAACAAATCTGTTGTCTATAGAGTTTTGAAATTTTAATTTCTTTTCACTGACTCTCACCTCCGTCCTCTGAGGGAGAGTTGAGAATCTCACAAATCAGCTGTACTGAAATACTTCAGCTAATTTTATGAATCATCCTGAAGATCAATTTGTAATTTGTTCAAACATACAGAGCACTGCCGATACATGCAAACCGATTTGTAACTTCACATCATCCATTTTCAATGAATTTTCTGATTTTGCCAAAATCCATTGTACCTAAAAGATGTTCTTTCTTGATAAGAAGCTCAAAATTTGCATGCATCAACATGTGTCTATCTTAGAGCGGTCCAGCTCATTTTAATTTCGTTCTTAAGAAGCTGCTGTAGGACAAATTGACGCCATCTGTTTACCTTAACAAGTTGTTATACAAGATCTTCCTTGAATCTGTGCCAAACCTTGTCTCATGAAATACTCTCGAGTTTTCCTTTTATTTTTATTTGGACAAGGAATCATTATAAAAAATATTCCTGAACACATCAGGATACCTCATACAATTGGTAAACTGGGTTCTCTTTCGAAGATGCTCTCCTCCGATTTTTTTAATTTTAGCTTTCTTTTTGCTGAAATACTCGGAGGGAAGACTTTTCTTTCTTTCTTGTATCTTTTAACAACGTTACCAAAAACCCTAAAGTCAAAATACTGCATTTTAAAGCTGTTTCTAATTTGGTGTGACCCAACTTCCAAGAATTCATTTCTTCCTCACTTCCCCTTGTCCAGTTCGTAGTGTTTTCTCAACTAATATTCTAGGAGGCGGTGAGCCAACACAGGTTTTGGGTGATGCTTTCATATGAGTACGACTTAGTTTTGCTTTTAATTGATTATTTTCAGAGGTTTTCTCGACTTATTTACTTTTTTGTTTTTTATACTTTCCTTAAGTGCCTTCCTCGATGATGATGATTATTATTATTATTATTATTATTATTATTATTCTCTCTTGTTTTCTTTGGTATGTCGTGGCTATTAACTGCTTGTGGATAGTAAAATCCCTTAAGAAGTTAAAATTAATTTTTTATTAGTGTCTTTTCTTATATTTTCAAATGAAATAACAAAGATTACGGATTTTGTTAAAGTAAATCATGAACACTGTCAGAAGATAACTATAACCTCCATCCCTATTAAAATGTGGACGGAGTGAGACGGAGGAGAGAGGGGACGGAGGTGAGAATTACAGAGAAGTTAATCTTTTTGCATTTTCCTTTGACAACACGGCTCAGCTTGGTTACGCCTTTGTTTTGCCGTCAAAAATTGATGTTAGGGAAAAAATATTTCAAATTCACATTATGTTTTCTTACCAAGAGGCAAATTAAGACGGAGATGATAATGTAGGATCAAACAGAACACCAAGTAATGTTAAAAGGTTGCAGAACATCGTAATTATTCATGAGTTAATAAAATCAAAGTCAACACACGAGATTAACCTTCCAGATAAGTCTTTGCCATTCATTCGCAGACTTCAAGCTGCACTCTACTGGCGGCAAGAGAAAGAGATATTTCTTGGGATGGAGGTGAGAAAAAAAGAAGCACCAAGGAAAAGCAAACATCCCTTCTCTGCTGCAAGGACAGAAAAAATTGCTAATATACACGATGATTTATGAAGAACTGACACATTTATTTCTTTAATTGTTTCAAAACGAGTTATGTTAGCGACAACTTATTATGCCTGAAATGCAGAGGAATTTTGGGAGATTATTTACCTCTATAACACACGTTGAAAATGTCCTCCATCCTGTATAAGACACAACTCAACACGTTGTTCCATGTTACTGGCCACTCGTTGGAGGACTCTGTTGTCAATAGCTTGAATCTCCTGTGTAATGTTGTGCTTCAGATTGTCCAATGTCTGGGGATGTGTGGCATAAACCCTGTTTTTTAAGTAACCCCATAGAAAGAAGTCCAGCGATGTCAAATCCGGAGATCTCGGTGACCGCAGGTTCGTGGAAATTATCCGGTCGTCAAAGAAACTTGCAATTAGTGCCATGGATTCATTTGATGTATGGCATGTAGCGTCGTCCTGCTGAAAATATCCTTGACTCAGCTCTACATCGTCTAGTTGCTCAGCAAACTCCATGAAAATCAGTCGGTACTCTGCAGTGTTCACATTGTTTAAAAAAAATTGGTCCCACTATTCTCTGTGTGGATATTGCGCACAAAACTTCGATTTTAACCGGGTGCATATGTGAGTTCACACAGCCGGATAAATAGAACCATGCTTCATCGTGAACCATGTGATGGACAATGTGGCAGGATTTTGCACAATGAACTCCTGAAACCAACGATAATAATTCAGTCGTCTATCCTTATCTGGTCCCTGTAACTGATAGACAACCGTAATCCTATACGGCTTTAGCCCTGCATCTTTCACAGCTCTCTGACACATTGAGTAGATGTACCCAGTCTCCTGCAACAAACGTCTTAATGATTTTTTGGGTGACTGATCCAGTCGTGCTCTTACGTCAACAACCGTGGAAAGCCTAGATGAACGAGTTTTGCCTTTTTCATTCACCTGAGATCCAGTTGTTTCCAAATTGTTTAAGTCCCAACATTGTGTTTCTTTGAGGAGGATTCCGAACACCAAATTCTCTCTGGTATGCCCTTTGACTAACTGTAATTGAATTCATAATCCAGTATTGCTTTACAAGGAATAGTCGTTCATTTAATGTGTATTCCATTTTCACGTTGACTAGAACAAAATATCAACAACAGTTGCCGACAATAAAACTAACAATTACGAATAAAACATGAACATCTGCGCATCTAATGCCAGGCAATCGAAATTCCAGAACATTCTGCTTAATTTGGTGCTAAAATTGGAGCATTGAGTGAATTTCGAACAGAATAATTAAAGAAAGAAATGTGCCAGTTCTTCATAAATCACCCTGTAGAATATAATACTCTATATACTTCTATTCATGATAGGCTTATACAAACACGAATAATTAAAACAAAATACCTGATCAAAGTGCTTAACCGTTTCATTCTGAGTGGAACTAAGGGACGGAGCCTGAGAATTACGCATATTTTGGGTGCATAAAAGTTAGAGTGATAAACAAAATTAAGTTCTCATTGATTGATAACGTAAAGAAGTGTTTATGTTTTACTTTAATTATTACACGTGTGCTGCTATAAGAAAAACAGGGAAGGAAAGCCCTGGAACAGGCCGAGGGTGTTCTATTTGAAAATGCCTCCTACATTTCAAAGTGTTTGTCTACAAATCTATGAAAGGTAGGACACAAGGGCTTATAAGCGTTTTCAAAGTACTCATCGAAGTCTATCTCCGGTTCTAACGATGACATCTACACCGTACCAAAAAGTACATTATTCAACTTTTTGGACTAAGATTATTAACACAGACTTTTGCATTTAATAAAGGATATTTCTATACAAAAGTTTTCACACAAACTACACATTTAGACCTCCAATAATATATATATATATATATATATATATATATATATATATATTGCCAACGCTTAAGCGGGTACGGATTTGTGAGTGTGTGAACGACATAACTCAAAAATGAATTTTTTTCGGAAAAATAGCAAATCTTATATCGATATATAGCATCTTTAAAGGATGCGACACGAAGATTTTTCACGAATCCCACTACAAATTAATCTTTACATTGAAATGTTATTTTTTGTTTTCTTAAAAATACCTATAACATTTTAATTAAAATGCCATATTTCTGCCAAAATCACGAACGCCCTTCATTTTAAATGAACTTAATATAATTTTACATAACTAAGAAACCATAAGAGATAGAGAAAAGTTTAATTCGGGAAAAATGCAGAGTTCATTAAAACATACAATTTGTGTCAAATGATGTTTTCGTAGTAGTATCCGTTTTCGAAACATTTAATACTATATGTTTCAAATTTAAGAGCGCCATTTGACGGAAGATGCTTGAAAGTATCCGAATTTTCGCTTTTATTTTCCTTTGCAAGAGATCGTTACTATGGACTCCTGAATTTCTCACTTCGCACTTCCGATAAATATTTGAATGTTGTATCCACATGTTGTTTGCAATTTTCATTTGCTTAATTTGAAATTATTTCTATACAAAAGTATATGTTAAGTAATACATGAATACTACTTAATATATACTGGATATAAAGGGTGCGGAGTGTAATAATGAGCAGAAAATTGTAGAGTAGAAAGGCAATACCAAACTAACCATTTTGAGGTTAGGAGCATGAGATCGCCAATGCAGGATAATAACAGTAACGCTGCATGAACACAATTGAAGTCTGACTTTATGAAACATCTTCATTTGATGGTCAAAATGAAATGTTGACAAGTGTGTACGTAACCGCCTCAACTAATGAAGTACTATACTGAACAAGATGATATTACCGTCCCATCCAGTAGGCTTCACATCAGACACACCTAGCGACTGTGACTAGTACTGTACAAGAGTGCGTTTTGTTTACACAATCGTAGACTCTAACATAAAGGATTTAATGTTGACGCATGCAGCGTAGTAAAAGAGTTTCTGTGACCCTTGTTGCTATCTCCAAAATCCTTATTTTGGGACCGCATTTGTACCCTGAAATTTTCTGCACACTGTTTTTCGGCACCTGTATATGAAAACTTGTCACTGGTAAGAAATAAATACCAAACTTGATGTTTAAGTTCAGGGTCTTCCAAGGATGCAACATGAAGATTTTCAAGAAAATCCCACCACATCAAATTAACATTTACATGCACAAATTTCCGTAATTTTTGGATTTTTCAAAAAATGAACTAACGATTTTGATTAAAATACTATATGTTTAAGATATTTGCATGACAAATAAAATGCATATCTTGAATTTTCTTGCAATAGACTGTGAAGCCCTCTTCATTCTGAATGCCTTTTGTATAATCGGTAAACCGCGAGAGATTGACAAACTTCTACTACACAAAAAAATGTAGGTCCCGTTAAATCTAGGATGCATTGTGTTGAAAATACACATGAATGCATATGCAGGGCCTGCGAGGCCCTGTCCTTAAGTTAAATTGTTCTCTTTTCATACTCATTTTTTTGGAGTTGAATTTATTTGTTTCAAATTTATTAACATATTGAAATGTTCCTAGGTTATACTAAAAGAATCTGGTGGGCCTGAGTATATTTTATTATTTTTTAAAGAGCTCTAACAGTTTATTTTTATCAGTTAAATCACTAACATACAATGTATGCAAATAATTATGTTAATGTGCTTGTAAGTTGCAGTTCTACATGTTATAAGAGTTATTAAGTTCAATTCCTTGAATTACAGCATCCTTATTGTTCACAGTAATAAGAATGAGCTATATTTTGACAACAATTATTATACATTTTATATAAAATCTTGCATTTTTTAGTTTACAACATTTGACAAATAAGACGCTCAAAGAATGACACTGTGTTCTTTACAGATGTTGATTTTACACTTCATACATATCATGGTGCTTTTCTTATGTTTGTTATATGGACAATATTTGCACCTTTTTCTCTTTCCTGATACAGCTAATTGGTTAATCGACGAGTCAACTTCTTGCATACCACATCGGTGCATGGCATCAGTTGTTTTCCTTGGGAGATTAGGGATCTGAATTCGAAGCTCTATTGGTGGTCTTACCATTTTCTTTCCTAAATCTCTTAGGAACAAACGCCTTCTATCGGTTCTTCCACTATAGTATGTCGGATGTTGGGCAGAAAATAAAATTTCACTGTTCATTGCTGCGACGTCCATAATGCAAATGACCATCTCGTTTGTCTCTTACAGATGTGATATCGAACCTTCTGGTCCATTTGATCTACTCTGGTTTACATCTGGTTTCTTTTTTGCGTGAGTTTGATCGACGTCTTTGGCGTGAGGCATTGTGCTAATGAGAACTACTGATTTTTTTTCTTCTTTTGGGAACATAAATCATCATTGTGATAGGTATTACGTCTAAAGGCAAATAACGAGGCATGCACTGCTCTTGAGGCGGACGGTTTCATCTCATTGGGGATTTCTGGTTTATTGTTTGATTGTCCCCACCACTGTAATTTGCTTCTGAAGCATCTCTTCTGCCAGCTGGATATTGGCGAAGAAGTTGTCAACAATCATATTTCTGGATGTTCCTTCTATGCTTTTAGCAAGATCTTTCACCAAATTCAATCCCAGATTTTTCTGAGTAGTTCATGCGGCTTCCTTCCCGAGTACACAATTCCGTCCAAAGCATATGCAGATGTAGCATCACATAACCAAAATATATTTATGCAATAGTTGGCGGGCTTAGAGGGCATATAGTGGATAAAGCTGTATCTTCCACGGAATGGGAGTAACTGTATCGTCAACCGTGAGCCAATCATTAGGTGTTTCTACACTTGCCAAGAAACAGTTTCCATACATACCGAACAGTTGCAAGTTTGTCGTCTACTGATCGAGCTTCACGGTTGTGGTTATCATCGATTCGTATTATTCTCCTTATACCCTCGAATCTACTTAGTGACATTGTGGCTTTATATGCAGGATTTGCCTTTTCATCCAAGAATAATTCTCTTACAGGGACATCCTAACTCCTCTCAACACCAGCAAGCAGTAAAAGACCAAGAAAAGCCCCCATTTCAGTAAGTGAAAGGGTTTTCCATGTTTTACCATGTGAAGCAGCCACTCTTCTGCCTTCTATATTTGCGCAGTTGATGACTTCATCCAGTACTTCCTTGGAGATAAAATAGTCTCAGGCATCCTTAGCTTTACAGATTTGCAATCCATGAGCTGGACCGAGTGCCTTCTTTATGATATTGTGATTAGGCGCACGAGGAGTTGCAGGAGGATCTAAATTCCAAATGGTTCCATTACGACTAATGTATGTGCTGATATCTCTGAGTTGCTGATGAACTTCATTTTCAGGCTCTGATGAAGTAGTGTAATCTTACAGAACATTCGTATCAGCAGGTTCAAAGTTTGATTCTTCACTACTTCTATCTACAAAAATACTTCGCATGAATCATACTTCAAACCAGTGAGTGACAACACTTTCAAAATTAGCTGCAGTTGCACGTACTGACTCTTGTTTTCCTTGATGAAGCCATAACAACATACCTGTCACTCGAACAACAGCAGAAGCAAAACCAAAAAGTCATGATGGTAACAATACCGGCATTGCAGCAACACACTAACTAAACTAACCATGACAGCGACAATAGCAGCGCAGAACAACAATACTTTGCAATAATAAAACACGTGATTGCAAAAAGCTCAATAAATAATGGTAATTTCTACTATTTTTTGCTCCACCATCACCAATCCCACTACTAATATCACCACTGCCTCTACTACAGTTGTTAAATTAATAATTGCTCCTAAACAAATGTAGAAGTTAATATGGAATAGAGGGCATGTATAACCTAAGGGGGCTTCTGAAGCCCTGCATATGCAATAATGGTGTTTCGGCAAATATTTTGAATTATGCAAAAAACCTGAAAAATAATTTAGCTCAGACTTCATAAGAGGGATGCCAAAGGGTAAGCGGAAGAATGCTGTCAAGGAGTTTGAAATCAAATCAAGAATTACATGAAAATTTAAAAAGTAAGGCCTTCAAGCGCCTCCGAGGTCCTGTATATGCATTCTAGGGTTAAAACACACAATTTATGAGAAATAATGTTTTGTAGCGTTAACGATTTCCGAGATATTCGTTATTATTGGTTTGAATTTTCACATACTTATACCTTTTTTCAAATGGTAAATCGCTATTTGTTTTTTTTCTCGCGGTCATGCAAAGGACAAGGAATTTCAAAGCCATCACACAGTGATCTGCTTTTTAAAAATCTGACTATCGCTTTAACCT
Source organism: Deroplatys truncata (assembly GCA_030765065.1). Taxonomy (NCBI): domain Eukaryota; kingdom Metazoa; phylum Arthropoda; class Insecta; order Mantodea; family Mantidae; genus Deroplatys; species Deroplatys truncata. Next base: position 168,843,360 of record CM060987.1, on the reverse strand, counting down.
ATTGTATCCTTCTTACACTTACAACGAAATGCCTAAATGTCTTGAAATTTTATCTCGATTAACAAGAAGAAGACATGAGAATAAGATTTGGTAAGAGTAGTTTGTAGAAGAGTGAGCAGAAAAGTCATATGATACACCACATACAATTTTTGTAACTAATCAATGACTAACTGGTCTAACATAAAAGGTTACGTGAGGGTAGCTATTGTTATTAAATTGCCTTAATCTGCAACATATGTCAGAGGCGTTCTCTGCCTGTCATCCCTTTATGCCATTTCAGCAAATCCACCACCCCTAGAGAAGCCATTTCTGCAATCTCGTATAGGATAGGTGGAGTCTTTTGCATTTTAGTGACTCAGCACAGCGAATTTTTACAATTATTTTGTTCCCCACACGCCTCTAGCTACACCGCTGACTCGGCAATGAAGATAGGGTAATGCAATTTACTCAACAGCGCTGCCAACCCCTTTCTTATTGTGCCCACGAATTATTCTCGAAATATCACAAAACCCAGCAAAGAAAACTCGGCTACCGCAACAAATTTGTGTATTACCTCTCAGCAAATGGAACATGCGATACGTTTTCCAGTCGAATAGATTTAGAGATCTGATGTATTGCATTCACATAAATCCGTTACCTACTTTTCTACAAAAGCTAATTCTTATGTCAACTTCATTTTAATCGAGATATATGTTTCCAGAAATGGTTTCATTACACATTTCGTTGTAGGTACAAGAAGGTTACAAGCTGAAGCGGCAGTCAGATCCTTGCAAATGGGGTTGCTATATGCTGCCTTTGAAACTACATGCTCTTTTGAATGGCTACGAGAAACAAATGAATGGTGGCAGGAGTTCTAAAAGTCCAAAGTATTTGAAAATTCAAATCAGTAACAAATAACTCGTATTCAATTAATTTTTACTTTCTCTACTATGTAAAGTAAGTAGGGGAAGTCTTGCATTCCACCCAAAAATTCCATACCGAGATTTCACCGGAAACGTATGTTTTGAGGGCCCTGAACCAAATAAAACATTTTTGGAAACATGTCCGTGTGTGTGTCGGATAAATACCAAACTTGGTATTTAAATTTAGTATCTTCCAAGGATGCGACACGTAGATTTTCAAGAAAATCCCCCCTCCCCAGACTACTCTTTACATGAAACATTTTTTTCGAAAATTTGAATTTTCTCAAAATGGGTTTAACGATTTTGATTAAAATATCACATGTTTAAGACATTTTCATGGCAAATGAAATTGTATAACTGGTAAACCGTAAGTGGTAGACAACATTTTACTACACACAAACTGTAGATCACGTTAAAACATACACGTTATGCCGTATACCTACATTTTATTTTTGTCCAGTGAACCATTTCCGAGATATTCCTTATGATTTGCTTGAATTTTCCAATACTTATACTTTTTCTCAAATAGGAATTCGTTATTCGTTTTTTTATGTCCTGGACACCTACAAAGAGAATGGAATGCTCCACATAGCAACCAGCTCTTACAAGAGTTGACTATCGCTTAAAGCCTACCATATTATAGGCTTAATATGAATTAGATGGAGAATAAGCGTTTGTAAGAATAGTTTGTACAAGAGTAGAGAAAGTTATGTGAGTGCAACACATCGGATTTTTAAAGATAAATTGGACTATAGCTTCAGCCTGCCGTATCCCTCTTATACATAAAACGAAAATTTGTAATGAAACCATTTCTGCAAACATTTATCTCGATGAATATAGTAAATATAAAAATAAACTTTTGCAACAATAGTTTGTAGAAGAGCGGGCAGAGAAAAGTATTTCAATGTAAGCATAAGATTTTTCTATGTACTTCTATGATATCTGAAAATATTTTTATTTATACACGAGCGCCTTTCAGCCAATGTGCTGTCTCACCCATGTCTCATTCACCAATCAGAATTGAACTGAATCGATAGTTTTAAACTATCGTGCGCAAAAACTAATATCTCTGCTTCGATACGATGAGGAATCTAGGAAGCCTACTACCGTGCATTTTCCTGTTCACTATTGGCGATTGGTACAAACTGCAAAAGCGGCGAGATTTGGTGATCAGCAAATAGTATATTATGCAACGAGACTATAATGGTAGTAATTAAAACACGAGTATTATTATTATTATTATTATTATTATTATTATTATTATTAACCGATTGAGCGAAGCGAAGACAAGACTTTTAATCACCATTATAGTCAAGTTTCATACGACTGTTTATGCTCGACCTTGTATTTAAATTAAAGGTTTCATAAGTATTCGTTTCTGGTTTGAGTGATGTGTTACAATCGTTATTCCTTTATCTATGGTTACAATACAATGAATGACCTTGTAGCACCTGTATCAAACAAAGTTGCTAGCGTTGTGAGACGTACTATGCAGAATAATCGATACTTGCGGTTTCACAATGGTACGTGGCCACTTCTGATTGGTCCAATACCAATACTTTAATGAACAGGTGTACTTTAATGAGGCCCATTAAAGTACTGCTACCAGTCGTATAAATACTACATTTTGGCATGGTCGAGCATAAAATATAAAAGAGCCGGTACAAGATATAACTCCGCATAATACAAAAAGAAACAAAAAGATGGTACATAATCAATTTTCAGTATAGCGCGTTGTGATTATAAAGCATAACAAAAAAAATGGCTTCGTTCTCGCACTGTTATTATCCTTTTGGTCAATTGCACTGTAATATGCTGGTTATACACGTGCGTAAATGAACTGTTATGGCATCGATAATACTTCAGCGACTCATTATGATCTTACTTGGCGGCACGCGCAGCCCATACCTTTTAACACCTTCAAAGTAGCAGTCCATTGGGGGTCCATTCCGCAGATAAACAATGAAATATGTGTGCTTAAAATAAATTCTTTTAATATTCTAATAAGCTGAGTTCATTCAAGGTGTGTTGCTTTTACGTTACCTGCAAAGATTCAATAAATATGACGTGGAATCAACAGTGCTGCCATCTGTTGCACTATTCGCAAACAAGCTCAAGGTTCTGCCATCATTGCTACCATCCATCAGCATTTAATAACACACAGTTAACAAGGTAAGACATTTTTGTAAAAACTGAAAGTTTTGAAATTATAGTGTGATCGACCAAAAACAATCGTATGCAACTTGACTGTAATGGTAGCGATTAAGATGCAAGCATGTTTATGAAACGAGTGGTAGCGAGCTTCGTAATTTTCAATGGTAATTAAGACGCTCGTATGAAAATTACGAAATCACCACCACTCGTTTCATAAACATACTCGCATCTTAATCGCTACCATTATAGTCTTGTTGTATAGTATGCTGTACTGAATTCCCCTCTTGCTTATTCGGTAATTTAAATGAGCTCTCAAACTCACGCTGGTTGTCATTAAATAATTATTCCTTGACCTTCGATCCCGAAATAGCAATGACAGGAAACATTTGATAACCTGGATTTAAATCACCTAAAAACTGGCAGCACTCTTGGTATTACTGAAGAGAAAGTACTTCCATTCGAATGAAATGATGTTAGGAACATTAAAATCTCTCATTACTGCAATAAAATGTGAAGGTAGACTTGTCTCGAATGTTTGCATGAAACTGCAATAAAGAAGTTGAGATGGCCCAGAGCAGACAGCTACAAAGGACTCTACAAGTTTACTCTGCACACATCCTTGTGCTGTTGGGAGACAGTACTAGTTCTCGTGGTTTTGGGTTGTTTGTTTGTTTGGTTGGTGCCCCTGGAGGCGTCAGGGAGTACACGCGAGTGATAACCTTACAATCGATGCAGTGAATTTGTTACATTCAAACAGAGCAGCGACAATATTTCCTTAAACTTCATGTAGCGGAAATAACACGTTGGTGCTAACATCCGTCAACATACGTGTGCATTCACTTATTTCCTGTATCAAGGAGAAATGTGTATCGCGGATTCACTCCTTCGTGAGGCTATTACACATTTTCGTAATAAACATTCCCTTTCCTAACCTCTGAAGTAGAGATATGATTACCTCTACTAAAATATTCGACATTTATATGAGGCAAAGGTAGTATTATATTCAACCCAAAAATTCGGCATCAAAATTGAACGAAAATACATACTTTAAAGACTCCTCAACCTTCCCCCCCCCAAAAAAAAATTTACAACCCCGTGTGCCTGTGAACAGCCTAATTCATAAACGAAAGGTCAGAAGACCGACACGGTTAGTCGAGGTCGTTAAGGCCAAGGTCATGAACGGCAGGTGTGCGGCTCAAATCCCGCCAGAACCGTCCTCCCTGACTGAGCTTTTTCCAGATTTGCTCAATCCTCATAACTAGAACGTTCCCTTCCCAAATTACCTTTCCCAATTATCATTTCAGTTCACACCTACTTCATTTTAATCGAGATAAACCTTTGCAGAAATACCCACATTACACATTTCATTAGCATATAAAGAGAACAGCGATAGTCAAATGTTTAAGAACTGGACACTATACGCTGTCCTTAGAATTCTCTACCGTTTGCGAGAAACAACTGCATGCTGACAGGAGTATAAAAGAATGACCAAGTAATGAAGAATTCGAACCAATATCTCAGAAATGGCTTATGCCACAAAAAAGGTTATTTTAAATAAATTGTGTGTTTTAAAGACATCTACATTTGTAGTGCAACAATTTTTGTCTATCGCTTAACGTTTACCAGTTATACAAGATTACACAAAATTCCTTACGAATGAAGAGGAATTCACAGGCTATTCCTAGAAAATTCAGGATATATATTTTATTTGTCACCTAAATATCTTTATTATATGGTATTTTAACCAAAATCGTTAACAGCCATTTTTTAGAAAATCAAAAATTTCAAAAAAATGCTCCATGTAAAGGGTAGTTTGTGGCGGGAGAATTTGCTTGAAAACCTTCGTGTCGCATCTTTGGAAGGTGCTGAACCAACTTTGGTATTTGTCCAAGATTCCGTTTTCGAGTTATGCTATTGAATACACACACGGATTTCTTTTTTTCTAAAAATGTTTTTCTTAGACTTAGGGGCCTCAAAACATGTATTTCTAGTGAAATCCCAGTATCGAATTTTTAGGGGTGGAAAGTAATACCTTCTATACTTAATAGCTACTACGTGGTATAGAAAATAATAAAGCTCAGCTGAATACCCAACTCTGTATTCAAATCCAGACGTTTTTCAAGGACACAAGAACATTTTCATAAAATTCTCTCCCACCCAAACAACCTTTTACATGGAAAAGTGTTCTTTATATCTTATTTTCGCCAAAACAACCACAATAATTTTCGTTAAAATATCATATATTTGAAATGCCGACATGAGCACTAAAATGTATATCTGGAACTTTTTGTGAATAGCTTGTGAACTTTTATTATTTTGGCTGAATGTTGTATAACTGGGAAGCCGGAAGAGTTAAAGAAAAACTACTATATACGGAAAATGCACATGTGGTTAAATGACGCAATTTATGTCAAACGAAATGGTTTGGGACATTAACCATTTCCGAGGTATGCATTGTTGTTAATTTAAATATTACAATAATTTTAAGTGCTTAGTCGCATTCTTTTGATTCTCATGATGTCATGGAAAGAACAGGGAATTTCAAAGTCAGCATATAGTGAAGCGCATTTTACTTTCTCTACTATGCATAACTCAAAAACGAAACTTGGGATAGATCCAAATGTATTTCTAACCACCCTCCAAGATGTGACACGAGGATTTTAAAGACATTCGCCCCACCTAAACCACCCTTTATATGGAAAAAAAATCTTTATTTATTTTTCATTCTTTTAACGAGCGAGATGGCTCAGGCGGTAACTCTGTGACCCGCATTCGGGAGTCGTAGGTTCGATTCCCGCGGTCGACCTCCCTGACCCATGGACCCTTTCGGTGGCTTTCACGGGTCGCTAGGCGAATGCTGGGAAAGTTCATTACATCCCTCGAATTTCCTGTCCCTCCATCTCACCTCCTTTCTCATTTCTCTTCACCTTTCATCTGTTTGATCTGTTTCAGGGCTGAAAGTGTCGGCGAGAGTCTCGGCGTTGCAGGGCAGAGGAAAAGGATACCCTTTGTTGCCGAAATGGGGGCGGTCTACGAGTCCTGGACCCCCAGTGGGATGTACAAGCCTGAAGTGGGGGAGGGAACCGATTGCACAAGCTGCCATTCGGGGAGTTTCAATCTGTAAAAAATAGGAACCCTGCCCTCTGCCCTGTTGTGCCTCCTGGTCCGACTGCCCAGTCTCCTTTCACCTCACCCAACCCTCCCCTCAGGGGCTTCAGGTGCAAAAATCTGTTAGGTAGAGGTGCTAAGTCCCCCTTCGCAATTAGTCCTAGTCCTATTTCTTTCTTTCTTTCTCAAAACTACTTTCAATGACTTTGATTAAAATAACATGTTTTGATATGAAACATTACAATGAAAGAGCAAAACGCATTAAAACAATATGCCAAGTAGTTTGTTCGTAGCGTTAGCAGTTTTCGAAGTATCCCATGTATCAAGTGTGAGTGCATCCTTTAACGGACATGTTTGAAAGTTTAAGTTTGCGATACTTTTTCATTTTTTCTTTTCTTTTATTTCCACAGTATGAACTTGTTACCACATGCTAACATATGAATGCTGTTTCCTCATGTTGTAATTAAGAACTTCTTGTTTAATTTGAAATTATTCCTGAGCAAGAATGTATTATAACGTAACAGGTAGAAAAATCAAATTTTATATGAACGCTATAATATATAGCGGTATATGCGAACCTGTCATTGGTAGAAAAAGTCTAAATATATCACAACAGATATTTTTATATAGTTCCTGACAATAATACTAAAATACATTTTAAAGAAATAAATTTGTGAAGTCGTAAGAACTGAGTTGTTAATGAGTAAGTTCACTAAAAATGTCAATAATTAATGATGCTGGTAATTACTGTCATCAAAACTCATTTTCACCACATTTTCAGGTATTATTGCTATAGTAAATGCTGAAAAATAATTATGTAAACATTACGCATGAAAAAGTTAAAAAGTCAATGCATTTTTTAAACAATTATAAAACTAATTAAATCACAAGTGTTGCAAAACGCAAAAACACGTTATCTGTAATATGTTTTATCTTTGTGCACATTAAAATGAGAATTTTCTGTTCGTTAATTTGGCTCGTAGAATTGTTTTAAATTGAAGACAAGTATTTTCCGCGAGTGCTGTAATTCTGTGAAAAATACGGTGGGGTATGTGCCATATTTACGTCACTTGTTTTCAGCGTGCAGAAAGACGCTGAGAAGTTTTAACAAGTTTTTAATCGCAGGCCTCTGTTATGGACCCTCATCTAGAACTCGAGGCAACAGAAGAAGAGTGAAAGAGGAGCTGTGACACGCCTCTTGGGACAGAAGAAGAATCGGAAGACCGTGGCACCCTTCTCTTCACCGCCGCCATACTTATTGATCTGGTCCGGAATTCGGCTGCTGTGTGGGAAGCCAAGACTGGCTTATCCCAAGCAAGTTCATACATTCACTTGTCTCAGGTGTATTCTACATTCACAGCTGCTACTTCATTGGGGGACTAACGTCTGCCTTAATTTCCCGTTAAATCTCATCACAACTGGGGAAAGTGTTTCCAGCGCCACGTGCTTAATGTTTGCTATGAACTGGTAGTGTCATACAAATGGGAAGCTATTTGTAGAATTTAACGTGATATAACTATTTATCTTTAGTAGCGGGTTTCTTCTCAAAATTATGTTTAATAGGTAGTTCCACGAGAGGTTACCAGCTTACCTACATTCGCCAGTACGAAGCACGGGCCAATTTATCTGATGAATTACACGCGAGCGCCTTTAAACGGTCTCATTGATTCCTAATTCACCAATCAAAATCGAACTTAATCGATATTTTTAATTAACGGTGCTCATAAACTAATAACTCTTAGTTTCTTCCCCCTATATTAATTTTTTTATTCCTGTAATTTATGCTTCGATTCGATTAGGACCCTAAGAAACCTATTCTCATGCACCTTCCTGTTAACTAATGGCGGTTTGTGCAAACTACAAAAATGTGCGAGATTTGGTGATCTGCGAATTGAAAACATACAAGAAGCGGTACAAGATATAACGCCCATATATGAGATAAAACATTAAGCCACTTCAGTGGTTATATTAAAAGTACAAAAAATGGCGTCATTTTCGTACTGTAATCATCTTAGAATCTCCCTCTTGCTTAGATATAATTATTACTTTCTCTACCACTTACATAGTAATTAGAGAAGGTATTGCATTCCACCCAAAAACTCAATTTCTAGATTTCACTCGAAATACATGTTTTGGGGCCCCTTAAATCCAAGAAAAAACATTTCACATCTGTGTGTGAACCGCATAACTTAAAAACGAGAAGTCGGATAAATACCAAACTTGGTATTTAAGTTAAGTATCTTCTAAAAATGCGACACGATAGTTTTCAAGAAAATCGCCCCAAGCCAAACCACCCTTTACATGTAAGATTTTTCAACATTTTTCATTTTCTGAAAAATGACTCAAGCGACTTTGATTAATATGTCATGTATTAAAGATATTTGCATGATTATTAAAACGTATATCTTGAATTTTCTGGGAAGTTGAAGTCCTCTTCACTCCGAAGGAATTTTATTTAATCTTGTATAAGTAGTAAACGTTGAGCAATAGATGAAAACGTACTACACAAAAAAATCTGATGTGTTACACTCACATGACTTCCTCTACTCTTGTACAAACTATTTTTACAAACGCTTATTCTCCGTATGCTTCATCTTAATCGAGATATCGAGATGTTAATCTTATTGCTAATTTTATTGTAGGTGCAAGGGGAATTGGTAGGCTTTAGGCGATAGTCAAATATTTTAAGAGCTGGTTGCTATGTGGAGTCTTCCATTCTCTTTGTATGTCCAGGACATAAAAATGAATAACGAATTCCCATTTGAGAAAAAGTATTGGAAACTTTAAGGGAATAACAAGCAATATCTCAAAAATAGTTCACTCAACAAAAATGTAGGTATATGACATAAATTGTGTATTTTAACGCGATCTACATTTTTTGTGCAGTAAAATTTTGTCTATCTCTTATGGTTTAGCAGTTATGCAAAATCGTTCACAATGAAGAATACTTTTGGAGACATTCCCAGAAAATTCGAAAATATCTTAAACCTATGATATTTTAATCAAAATCGTTAGAGGCATTTTTGAGAAAATTAAAAATTTCGAAAAATGTTCCATGTAATGGGTAATCTGGATTAGGGGGATTTTCTTGAAAACCTTCGTGTCGCATCTCTGGAAGATACTGAACCTAAATACCAAGTTTGGTGTTTATCCGACTGTTCGTTTCTGAGACATGCTGTTCACAGACAGACACACACACACACACACACACACACACACACACGGACATGTTTACAAAAATGCTTTTTTGGATTCAGGGGGTCTCCAAACATATTTCCGGTGAAATCTCGTTATCGAATTTTTGGGTGGAATACAATACTACCCTTACGTAGTAGAGAAAGTAAAAATGCAGCTCTTTAAAAACCAATTTATTTCAAATAACCTTTTTGGCCATAATCTATTTTCGAGATACACGTTATTAATGGTTCAAATTGTTCAATACTTTAGAGTTATTTTTAAAATTCTGTCGACATTCAGTTTCAGGATTGCATGGAAAGGGTATGGAATTTTAAGACCAGCATTAGAGTCCACTTCTTCAACATTCTGACTCGTTTATTCGTTTGTATGTATAACGAAATATGTAATGCAGTTATTTCTGCAAAGGTTTATCTATATTAAGTGGACAGGAAATAAGCTTTCGTAAGAATAATTTGTATACCTACTAATAAACAACAGAGGGTAGTGAATGGAAAACTGTTCGTTATTTTTATTTTCTCAAAAATGTCTGAAATGATTTTGATAAAACTACCATATGTGTAAGATTTGTAGATATATAGCAATTAAAAAGTACATCTTAAATTTTCTACGAATAGCCTTAGCCGGCCCTCGTAGCCGTGGTCGCTGGAGTGGTCACTCCGCCAAGCTGAGGGTCGCGGGTTCGAGTCCCGCCACGGGCATGGGTGTTTGTGTTTGTGTGTGTGTGTGTGTGCGTGTGCGTGTGTGTGTGTTGCGGAAATAAGCGGTATGACAACAGTAAAACACAGTAGCATAAACTTGGTACAACAAGGGAACTTTAAAAAAAAAAGCCTGTAAAGTCCTCTTCATTCGACTGAATTTTGTAAACTTTGCATAAATAGTTAGCCATGAGAGATGGACATAAACTTACTACATCCAATATATGTCAAAAATTGTTGTACTAACCATTTCTTAAAAATTTGTTTTAACCAATAGTGGATGCCTTTTTTGAAGTGCTTAGTTTGCTTCTTTGTCTCTCGAGATGTCATGGAAATAGTATGGAATTTCAAAGTCAGCATAATTAAGTCTACTGTATTCCTTTTGTATGTACTTACAATAAATTCCTATTGTTATTAAACCTAATTTTCTGATACGTTTATTCCACAAATGTCAAGAATGTTACTTACAAAACCAGCGGGCACGTGTTGCTATCGACGAATGATCTCCTCGTCACTGAAACACTATCTTAGTGTCTTTGCTACACCTTCCATCAGCTATTTATCTTCTCCGACGCAGAACGGAAAACAAATCTTTGAAAGGCGATGGTCACAGAGTATCCTTTTTTCGATACACTTCCCTGCCTTTTTGTCTACAGATATACTGGTAATGTACACCAGACAACAATTATTCTCGCTTCGCCATGTTCACAATCAATATCAGGGAGTGTTATATCCAACAGACAGCTTGGCTCGAGGCAAGAAGCTGCTTCGTGCTGCAAGTCTTGCAAAATTATTGCTATCTGTAACGACCATCCATCAAGTTACCTATATTTTGGACGTTGCTCGAGTAAAATTAGATTTTGTCACGAATGTGAAGCCGATCTTATGTGTTACATGCACATGACTTTCCCAAGTCAACATAATTTAATATTTCATCTATTTCAAGTTAATCGAGATAAATGTTTGTACAAGTTGTTTGATTACACAATTTTTGTAAGTACAAAGAAGATAGTACGAGGGCTGATCAACAAAGACTGAGACTGATTTTTTTTCACAGATGTTTATTACTCCAATTCAATGTTTACATGATCTTTTTCAAAGTAGTCCCCTCCTACTTCAATGCACTTTTTATAGCGTCCCTGCCAGCCCTTGAACACGTGCTGCAGACCATTCTTTGTCAGGTCTTTGAGAATCGCCTCACTTTTCTTGAGCACTGCTTCAGAGTTCTCAAATCGAATACCCCTAAGCTTTGCCTTTAGTGATGGGAATAAAAAAAGTCACAGGGTGCAAGATCGGGCTATAAGGTGGATGTGGTACACAGCTAATGTTGAATCGAGCCAGAAACTGCATGACTTGATTTGCGACGTGAGGCCGTGCATTGTCATGATGAAGTCGCCACCCAGTCCGAGAAATCTCCGGTCGTTTCTTTGCAATGTGCTTCCTCAGTGTAGCCAATACTGACGTGTAGTATGCTGCTGTAACAGTAGTGTGAGGGGGAACTGCATGCTGGTAAATCATTCCATTACAGTAAAAAAATGTGATCACCATCAATTTCCCTGCAGATGGAACAACTTTTGCCTTTTTGGTGTTGGAGAACCTGGCGATTTCCACACTGTGCTGGCTTGTTTTCCTTCAGGATCATAATGATGCAGCCATGACTCATCACCGGTGATAATCGATTTAAAAAATGCATCACCTCCATTGTCTGGTATGCGAAATGCACGTAGGGTCTACAAAATAGAGCATTACTACCAACCTACCAATACGAGAGTGCTGCCGCTTACCAACATTATACATAAAAACCCGCTCTTTTCAAATATTTATGTTACAGATACGAAACTATCACGGAAGCTACAGGAAAAATCAGTCTGTCTTTGTTGATCAGTCCTCGTAATAGTAAAATGTTTAAAAAGAAATCGATCGCCATGCGTTGGATTTTCATATCCCACACTCCTTCCATGTCATCACGAGAAATAAAAGAATAGTGATAGGATCTTAAAAAATGACCAAGTATTGAAACATGCATAAATGTCGGTTGTGACATATGATCAATTAAGCCATCCCAAAGTCAGTTCTGTGATTCTTCATTCTACTCTGCTTCGCTTCTGCGTCTGTAAACACACGTACTCCGGCAGGGACCTACCTGACGGGCACCGCTCGTTGTAGAGTGCTACGTATTCTGCCTTCTTAGTAAACTTATTATTCTAATTATTAAAACTTCGTGGTTTACACTCTGTACCCAGGTGTTGCTCATTTTCCCGCCATTATTATGCCCTTTAAATTTTGAGCTAAGCCCCCAAGCATGTACAATCCTAATAATTAGAAACCTATGCTTCATCCTCACGTTCAGAATCCTAACGTACTTGGTGGTGGCGCTGGTCCTGCGCTCATATTTACGTCAGGGATGTAGATTCGATCCCTTGCATTCTCACTGTTTTGCTTCATCTTTGCTACCGTTTCATAACAATATGAATGCACATATAAGCGAAAATATTTTAAGAGCGTTACTCATATAATTTGAGACAAGGAATTTAGGATAACAAACCTAAAAGTCTTACACGAGTTTCTCTACCCTCCGCAAACTGTTTTTATTAAAGCTTATTTTCCCATCTAACTCATGTTAATAGAGATTAAATTTGCAGAAATTTCGTTGTAGGCACAAAAGGGATACAAGAGATTAATCCACAGTACAAACTTTAAAATGTCGGCCATTATGTGCTGGTTTTCAAATTTCATATTTTTCATGACCATGAGAAACAAACGAATGGCGACTTAGCACGTCAAAAAACGTATAAAACATTTTAAAATCTAGATCAATAATAACGAATATCTCGGAAATTGAATTACATAAATAAGGTTGTTTTCGTCCAGAAAGGTTTCCTCTGTCTCTTATGGCTTACTAGTTACACGAAATTAATTCAGAATGAAGAAAACTACACAGGTTATTCACAGAAAATTTAAAGTATGCATTTTATTAGTCATGCAAAACAAACAAACAAAACAAATGACCAAAAATGACCCTGTTTGAAGATGTTGAAATTTATTGAGTTTGGTGCTCATTCGAAATTTCAGTTTTGAGTTATGCTGTTCAAAGCTACACAAAGAAGTCTTTTTTCTAAAAAAATATTTTATTCTTATTCAAGAGTTCTCAAAAGACGTATTTGCGGTGAGATTTCGTTGTCCAATTTTCCGATGGAATGCAATACTTCCCGTACCTATTATAAGTAGGTGCTAGAGAAAGCAAAAACAGATGTGATTTTGCTTTCCTACTCTGAGAATACTCTGGATCAACAGAGGTTTTGAGTTCAAAGCATGAACATAACGGCGCCCTGACAATCTCCAGGCGTCTGGTTCAGTACTTGAGGACGCCTCAAGAGCTTTTAATTTAGCCTTTCTAAACGCCCTTCAAACTGAGTCACATTCGATTACAACATTCCTTATGTATCTTTAACATGTCCTGAACTGGGCTTCCAGCTTCCCACGTGCAATTTCACTTGCTTTGCAATCCAACAGAGCCTTCCATCACAAGCAAATCAACTTCGAGAAAACGCGCAGGCAACATCGATTCTGCCAGGTGTAATTTCAGATCATTGTGACACAAAATACTCAATGGTATAGTACAAGAAATGTACTAGAGACTGCCTCTGTGGTCGAATGGTCCGCGTTCGCTTCCCGGCTAGGGAGTGGTGTAATTTTTCTTTCACTAGAATTATTCCCTATCCTCGTCAGAGTTTGAAAGTGTGAATGTGAGCTTATTCCACATAAAAAGTTAATTAAACCAACATTTAAGAAATTCAGTTGAGTTATGACACCATCAATAATTGTTTCTCAAGTCTAAACCACGATATGACATACAAATTAAAGCAGGCTATATAAATGAAACAATTAAAAAGAAGAAATTAGTCAACAGTCGCGTGTGTGTGCGTCTGTGAACAGCATAACTCAAAGACGAAAAGTCGGATAGACACTCAAATTATTATTTAAGTTCAGTACCTTCCAAAGATGCGACATGAAGATTTTAAATAAAATCCTCCCACCCAAAATTACCTTTACATGGAAACATTTTTTTAATTTTTAATTTTCTAAAAAAGGCTAACGATTTTGGTTAAAATGCTTTATTAAAGATATTTACATGAAAGATAAAGCATATGTCTTGAATTTTCTGGGAATAGCCTATGAAGTCCTCTTTATTTGGAAGAATTTTTTTATAATCTTGTAAAACTGCTAAACGTCAAGCGATAGACAAAATGTACTACACTGAAGTTGTAGGTATCTTAAAAACGCACAATTTATGTAAAATAACTTTTTTGTGGCATAAGCCATTTCTGAGATATCCGTTATTAATGGTTAGAACTGTTCATTTCTTGGTCATTCTCTTAAAATCCCGTCAATATTCAGTTGTCGTGATTGCATGGAAACAGTATGGAATATTAAAGCCAGTGTTTAGCGTCCAGTTCTTAAACATTTTACCTTCCTATTCTCTTTGTATCTATAACGAAATGTGTTATGTAACTATTTCTGCAAAGGTTTATTTGGATTAAAATGAAATAGATAGAAAAATAAGCCTTAGTAAGTTTAGTTTGAATGCCCACTAATAAACGATGGAGGGTAGAGAAAATCATGCGAGCGTGTCACATCAGATTTTTAAGTTTTCTTTGCATGTGAATATTTCAAATATTGCGCTCATTTTGGCGTAACTTTTATAGCGCTACGCTAATTGTAAATAATTTTAAAATATTTCTGAAAAGAATGCTGTATAGCATTCCTTTGAAATCGTTAAATAGCATATACACATTAGTGCTGGGGAGAATTTTGTTTTTAATCAGGAAGTTTCGTTGCATTGTAGTTATTGGCAGAGCCAAGCAGATGAAACAGAAGACTATGAGCCTGAAAGATCCTGAGACCATGTGTACAGTATAACTGAGTTTTCTTTACATTTTACATTTAACAGCAATTTCTAAAGAACTACAATTTTCTATACAGATGTCCCATTATCTTAGAAACCTAATTCTTACAAAGTGTTGAAATGTTTACCACCCATTTGTAGTTAAATTCCCTTAAGGGTACTTGGTACTAAAATGCCTAACTTATACAAATTAAAAGTAATTTAGTTGATATTTTTGTCACAGATTTGGTCAACCGAATTATAATACATAATTAATTTATGTGGTCATGTGTACCTAACTTTCCAAGGAAATAAATCGATAATGTAACATGCCCTACACGAAACAACATTTAGAAGGTTTACACTCTTAAATTTTCATATTTTTTTGAGTATAGTATTTAAAATCCAACCTTAAATTTCGCTTAACATTGAATTGTTTTGGGAAAAACTAAATGAAGTGTGTACCACCTTTAATTTTATAAAAATCCAGCATAGAGTAAATGATTTACTACCTCAGCAAAACTGTACTTGATATAAAGAAAAGGCTTTTTTAGATCTCTTCCCTCAACTTCAAGCCTTAAAATTCGAAAAAAAATGAGCAAAAATTGCGTCTTGAAGAACATTTTAAACCAGCAAAAAAAAAAAAAAAAAAAAAAAGTAAGAAAAGCAGATTACGAGATAAATTTAATTTCATGTACTATTTTAATACCCTGAGTACATCAATTAAAACATTGTGTAGGAACATTTAAATTGAAGTAGGTTTATTTTAGGTGTTGTATTGTAGTTCTTATGTTGGGGAGCTGAACTTGAAGTAGATGTAACCGCACGTATGGTAAAAAGTTTCCGGTAGCCTTCGCCCTAAATGTACTTTCCGGTGGCCTTTACCCCACATGTTTAACAAATATTCACTTTGTGATTTTGACTGTTTCTTTAAATATTATATATTTATGTTTGCCTCGGCTGCGTCAGTATTATTTTTAGACATGAATGTCTTAGCAGGGAATGGTGCGACTGAAGAATGTAGGCTTACATAGACTATAATTTTACTTCCCTCCTTTTATTAATGCTTGATGCGATTTAAATAATACTTCACTGATATAGAGAGAGAGCTGTGAGATTTTTTTTATTTATTAAATACGTGCACTTTTTAACACGTAAACCATTTTTCTTCTCACACTGAATACGTATTAAATTTCTCGAGGACGCATCTCGCGTCCAGTTAAGAACACCGTCTACAACCAACGCGTCCAGTTATGAGCCCTTGTACAAGCAATGACTTGATTTCTACCGCCTAAATTTGTAAACTTCTGTATTTCAATTTCTGATTGGCTAATCCTAGTCCAATAGAATGCTTTCTTTTAACTAAAGCTTTTTTCTGGTTGTTTACATTATTGTTGCTCCAATAATGACTAGTAGCATTATTAAACCTTCTAATTCATTATTGCCTCAAGGCTACCTCATTGTTAGCAACTTTTAACCTATTATTCTCACAGCTCCTACATTATTAAATTATGTAATACATTCACATAACATTATTACACATGTATACAATAATACAAACATATACAATGACTGTAATATACAGTTTTTATATATTGTTACATACACATGTTGCTTTAAGGTGGGCTGTTATTATATTTTATATTATATAATTAGACTGAAATCATTTAAGTGTTAAAAATACTGCCTCAAAATGACCAAAACCGCTCGTAGTTCTACAACCAGATGATTCTCCCTCTCGAATTTTGTTCCATACTGAACACCTACGCTCGCTCGCGCCACCCCACAATAACGAAATTGGGGAAGACCGTTCGGGGACCTCAGAATATGCATTTACGACGGATCTCAATATGTAATACTTCCATTATCTAACAGAGATATGCGGTAGAAGAAGTAAAAACAAAGAAAGAGAAACACTTTCAGTGAATCTTGAGATCAGCGACTTGTATTAACTACGTATGCAATTTACGCGCCACGTATTTGATATTGACCAGTAAGGTATGGCAGCGCTTCGGACATCAACCAATCACGGACGTTTATCTTATACCTGCAAGGATCCGATCTTATGAAGTAAAAAGTCAGCTTGTTATTGAACCGTAATAGTATGAGTATACAGTGATTAATAGGCTATGTCATCCATCTCTACAGCAGTCAACCTGATTCAGATTGGAATACAGGAACACGAATTAATAATAAAAAAACACCAACACACTTTCACTGAAGCCATATCTATAGATAAATCAACAGCAGCATTCATCAATTCTGGAAAAATCACAAAATCCTACTACCTCTACATTCGCTTGTGTTTCCATTATCGAAAAGCAGTAGATGCCTTCAAATTTGAAAATAATGCACATTCAAAAGTGTAATTTCCAAAT
Source organism: Deroplatys truncata (assembly GCA_030765065.1). Taxonomy (NCBI): domain Eukaryota; kingdom Metazoa; phylum Arthropoda; class Insecta; order Mantodea; family Mantidae; genus Deroplatys; species Deroplatys truncata. Next base: position 168,826,040 of record CM060987.1, on the reverse strand, counting down.
AAACAATGCTATTGAAAAACAGATGTGGCTTTTAAGTGCTCTAGTTTTAGTTGATGTTAATTTTGAGGTTATTTGTTTTATAATTCCCACTGTTGGTGGTATTGGCAAGTATTCCGTAACTCATTCCGTGATCTGACAGCTGACACAACGGTGATTTGATTTTAAGCAACCCAAGTAAGTATTGATATAATTTGTTACATTTTATTCATGGAATGGTCTTAATAAATCCCATTCGAGGTTACGAGTTTCATCAGACAAATTCGTAGGATCGCCTATGATAAAATTCGCATTTTTAGATGAGTCAATGACTTTGTTCGCATAAGCCTTCCACCTCAACAGTAACTATGTTAATTCCCCTTTACTCTCACTTGCAGATACGCCAAGAGAAATAAATCCACTGAAAGGAACGGCCTCATCAACAGTGGGGAGAAAAAATGTTCAGTCTTCCAAATTCAGAGAGTACAATCTTTCCAATCACTGATGCCCCAAAATTACCTCCCAAAGTGAAAGAGCAGTCACAAAAGCAGGCAGGAGATACTGTGGAAAAAGATATGCAAATCACCAAGAAGGCGAGTGGATCTCTATTTGGCTTAATTCACTGTAGCAAACACGCTACAAAGAAAGATCAAAGAGTTTAGAGGCGGCTGCACGTTAACGTGCCCTTCTGCCTTTCAACAGTAGCACTGGGATTGCTTCTCTGCTACGCCTTGCTCACTCCTTGCCTCAGGTAGAAGAAACATTGCACGAAAAAAAAAGAATCTGGTGTTATATTCACGTGATTTTCTCTACCCAGTGCCATTATCTTTATAACTCATCTACAAACTATTGTCACAAAAGCTTATTTTCTATCCACTCCATGCTAAAAGAGAGAAACATTTGCAGAAATAGTTCCATTATACATTTCGTTGCAGGTAAATAGGGTATAGAGGAGACTGAATAATTGCCAAATCTTTAAAAGGCGGTCGCTAGACGCTGGCTTTGGAATTCCATACTCTTTCCATGACGCCTCGAAAAATAACTTAGTGGTGACTTAGCACTTCAAAAAAATGTAAAAGAATCGGAAAATGCATACCAACAGCAACAATATCTCAAAATGATTAATCCCACAGCGAGATTTACATGTTTCGTGTGGTAAGCTTTTGTATACTTATGGCTTATCAATTAAACAAAATTACACAAAACTAATTCTGAATGAAGAGGACTTAACAAGCTATTCATAGATAATTCAATATATACATATGTTTAGTCATGGAAATATCATAAATGTATGGTATTTTAACCAAAGTCGTTAAGAACCTATCACAAAATAAAGTAAATAAATACATTGCACAAAAATTAAAAAAAACATTAAAAACAAATAAATAAAATAACATAAAAAAAATACAGACGACCTAACAGTACGAGTCTACTGGTTGTTTTACGAAACGCACAATTTTGCATTTTGCGATTATAAACCTTTAATATTTACATACACTACTGGAAAATATGAAAGTTCGGTAAATGTAAAATCCATATTTCGGGAATATGTTGTTTTGGAAGTTACAGGAAATAAGTTGTCATTATAACCTGTAAAGCAAATGTGATACAGAAGAAATGATCCAGATATTACAGCATTTGTTTTGTCATTTTCGCATACTTATCTAGGGTCCAAAAATGCCTTTTTTTATCTTTTTAAACTCATGATATTTTTCATTGCTGTTATTGGTCGATGCAATTTTAGAGTTATATATATAACTTAGCATTTTGTATTTAATTTGCCTTGCTGTGAAGTTATTCAAAGCACTGAGTCTATAAGTAAATAAATACGAAACTCCAGGAATCTTTCATTTTCTTTCCCTTCCTTTCATCGCGATCCATACTTTGTATTCCGGAGAGTAGAACATGCAACAGTTTACCGCCTGAATTCTTATCTTAGAGGACATTAAACTATAATCTAAAAAAAAGACCATTTTTTGAGATTTTTTTTTCTGTGTAAAGGTTAATCCGGAAATGTTTTCTTTTTAAATCGTCGTGCGTAATCTTGGAGGATGGGAGGATGCTGGACTCAAATACCAAATTTTGTATTTATTCGACTTTTCATTTTTGAGTTATGCTGTTTACACATACAGGGATCTTTTTCAATTTTTTTTAATTCAGCGAACCTCGAAACATTATTTTCGGTGAAATATCGATATCGAATTTTGGAGTGAGATATAATACTACTCTTAACAGGTGCTAGAGAAACTAAACCTTAATATCCACATTTCTATGCAAATGCATATTTTGAGGATCCCTGAAGCGGTGATTTCACAATCATATGTTTGAGACAAACCGATATCTGGAATTTTCTCTATACAGCTGGAGAAGTCCTCTTGATTCTCGTAGTATTTTACAATACTGAGAAAACCTAAAAGATATAAACTTGTTGCCGGGCATGGGGACTCTTAAAATATGTAATTTTGCTGTATTAATCGTTCTTGAATCATGTCGTATGTTGAAGTGCTCCGAGTTGGAAGTTTAGTTTGGTTATCTATGAATATAAATGTGATTTTTTTCTTCTTTTTTTCGCTCGAGTTCGTTACTCTCACAAATCGACTCCACATCCGTCATACACTACCATTCCTAAGCCAAAAGGGCGTATCTCATTACTTTATATTGCTTACTTTGGAGTGATTGCGTATCTCTGAGCATGTGCATGTTTCTAAGAATGTGCGCGCGCACACATACACATTCGCGCGGATGTTTTTCTGAAATTGCTATTTTAGGATTCAGGGAACCTCAAAAGGCGTATCTCCGGTGCAATTTCGGTATCCAATTTTTGGGTATAATGCAATAATTCCTCTACCTACTATAGGTGCTAAAGAAAGTCAACATCTGATATGCATTCACCCGACTTTCTCTACCTTGACAAGTTCCCTTACATGCATTATACATACACAGGTGCAACAAAAGTTTCTGGCACAGTAAGAATTTCGACTGTTTAGAACATTTATTATTAGGTATCTTACATAAATAACATTAAATGTTTAGTTTTATTGTAATTAGGATCTTCATCATCAATAATCTGTACGTAGTCGATCGCTTATCATATCAGCAAGACACACTCTCCAAAACTAATGAAGATTTCAACCTAAATTAAGGAGTCGCAATCTTTCACTGGAACTATCAGCCAATCACGATTTGGAGGTCTTGAAGTTCGAAACACACTATCTTGTAATATGCTTAACAAATGCTCTGTTGCGTCTGGTAAATTCCTTGACCAGTCATTCCATATCTAACGCCGTCTTCCTCATTGGATCAAACCAGCGAAGAATTGGTTTGGGGATTTGGTTTTGTCCTGTAATATTTTGACAATATGCCGGAAGAAGGTGTGTGCAATAATGTTCACTATTCACGATTTGCTTCTCATCAACAATCTCCAGATCTGACTTTCCATAACAGGAGATATCTCCAGCTATAATTTTTCTTTAGGGACATGAACAGGAGATATGGTTAATGGATCCCCAGTCTGAATTCCGGCATTCTGACGATTCGGAGTGGTGTGAAGTTGCACAGTTGACTCCTTTGTGAACAGGATATGAGCCCTGTAACGGGAGACGCCTCCACTATAGTAATCTTTGTGTCGAACATTAGGACCCAAACAGGAGATATTGTAGCGTATGTGTGTGCATTGTCACATCGGACACATTATTGCTGTGTATAATGATATTGTTGAACTAATGATTTCGTTAGTGAGTTGAATTCTTGTCCGGCGCGGCATATTTCCCTCCAATTCCTAGTCAAGGGGGTGAAGGCAAGTTGAGGGAAGAGCCTCTTTGTCTGATAGCGTGTTCAGTCTGGAAGCGTGGCGTCAGTCTAGTGTATCTGCTCAGTGTGTGGTTGTATGTAGCGTGCGTGGTCCGTGTGAGTGTGGGGCATCTCCCCCAGTGTTTGTCTGTAATCTTTTGGAAATTATGTAGCAGCACCAAATTAACTTTATGATAAACCAGAGTTAAATGTAAATTTATATGTATTATTTATAAATATCCCACGCCCGCTTTAGCTTTGTGCAGCAAGTTCCTGGTATCCCCTGTTTGGCTCTGTAGCTACGACCCCCCAATGTTTATGCCGGGGTATCTAAATTTAATATTTCAGCTGCAAACCTTTTGGCCTCACCCCGGTGTATAACAATATGGATGATAGATCCACAGCCCGAAATCTGGCATTCTGACGATTCGGAATGGTGTGAAGTTGTGCGGGTGATTCATTTGTGAACAGGATATGAACCCTGTAACAGGAGACACCTCCGCTCCAATAATCTTCATGTTGAACATAAAGACTTGAACAGGAGAAGTGGATGATGGATTCGCAGTCCGAATTCTGGCATTCTGACTGTTAGGAGTGAGGTGAAGTTGTACAGTTGACTTGTATGTGAACAGGATATGAACCCTATAACGAGAGACACCTCCGCTACAATAATCTTCATGTTGAACATAAAGACTTGAACAGGAGAAGTGGATGATGGATCTGCAGCCCGAAATCTGGCATTCTGACTGTTAGGAGTGAGGTGAAGTTGTACAGGTACTCATTTGTGAACAGGATATGAACCCTTAGAAGTCTGCCTTGTGGCGTATCTTCCGTGCATCCTTCCCCTAACATTCTCTCGCAAAATTTAATCCGATCAGACACATTCTTTTGACTTAATGTAGGCTTCACTCTCTCTGTATAAGCTCTCCGTCCCCCTGACTGCAGCAATGCCTACTGAAAGTCGTGTAAAAATGATTTTGTTTGCGGAACGATAACATACACCCATTTTGCCGTTCACCCATTCCCTTATTTTTCTTTTTGGGGTAACAATTTACTTGGTCTGAACGTCCAGCATTGTTAACTGAACCATTTACGTGAGTCTTCCATCTTAAAACTGTTACTGGCGACATTTTTAGGAGCTTAACAATCTCACGCACAGATTTTCCATTCTTGACTAAAACTTAGATTTGAGGACTTACATGCCCACGTTTTGTCGGCGCCAAGGGGACCTAAAGGAACCAAAATGTCTCTTAAAATATTGCATTGCAAATTCGTTCCAAAACATGTTTAGGTTTCCTTTGAATCGGAAAACATCGCAGAATTTGCTATTCGTAAGCATTCGACAAAAGTTTATGTTGTGTCAGAAACTTTGTTACACTTTCATGTTATGGATAATCGTACTAAGAAACCCTACATTTTAGTTTCTAATAACCTGCATGAAAGTTAGATTATATATGTATAACTTAAATGTTACTTATCAGTATAAGACAAAAATGCAATATCATTTCACTGATTTCGCAATTTGAGTACGCATTAAGTGAGTCTCTGTACTGGACAATAATGCCTTTCCGCAGAATTCCTGCCGGTAGCTTATACAAGAATATGATTAAAAACAATAACTCTTGATTCCAAAAATCGGAGCATATATTTTCAGAATGTACAAATAGAATAATTTAAAAATCACAAGTGTATAAGAAACCCTGTAATATTCATATAGATAACTCGTCTATCCTAGCAATCTTACTCACGATATATTTTTACAGGAGGCTGGAGAGCAAGTCAAATCTTTAAAAAGCGGGTAGTTGTATGCTGGCCTTGAAATTCCATACTCTTTTCATCACCACGAGAAATAATGAATGCCATATGTTTTGTGTAGTAAGCTTTCGTCTATCACTTATGGTTTACCAATTTATATAAAAGTATACAGAATTCATTGCGAATGAAAAGGACTTCACAGGCTATTTGCAGAAAATTCAACATATGCATTGTATTAGTGATACAAATCAAAAGGGTTGAGCCGTTTTTGACTATATAAAAAAACAGAAAATTGTTCCGTGTAAACAGTGTTTTAGGGTGGGTAGGGGAATTTCTTAAAAATCACTGTGTCGCATCTTTGGTATTTATCCGACTTTAGGTTTCTAAGTTATACTGTGAAATCTCAAAATAGAATTTTTGGATACAATACTTTCTAAACCCAAGCTGAACCTGATTCTGAAATCAGTTCTTATTTTGTAAAGGACGAAGCAGTGTTTCCAGCTTCAACACTGTCGCAAGATACAAACGTTGGGAATCACAGCAATAAATAACCAACCAAAAATCTTCAAACTGCATTCGTTGCCAAGAATGGACTATCTTTGGAATGTGCAACGGTGCCAAACTTCTTGCAGTTGTTGCTTGATAACATTCTGCACCTTTTATCTCTGGTGTATACACCAGAACGTTTTTGTGAAAATGTGAGATTTATCCAGCTTTAATATACACAGAGCCTGCAGCTGTTCATAAACGTGACGCGGAAAGGAAACAACATTTATGTCAGGAAGTTTGTTGAGCGTTATTGCACTGTCGAGTTCACCGTAATGCTCAAGCTTTGTGAGAAGGGTGAGAAAAGGTTTATTGTCTCAATGCTTAGCATTTCTAGGGGTGCGGAAACATTACACGCTTTACATCAGGGGGTGTCATTTTAGATATCAACTTCATGTGTTAATTCAGGGTTCATCTTGAATGAGGGGACTGGTGACAATCGGACGAGACTGTTAGAAGGTATCAGGTTGAATGACCTCGCTCTGCGGTAGCCTAGCTCACGTTGTTTGGCATTAATGTTATTGTATTCTGCAGAATAGTGTATGTTTATTGTGTTAAGTTTTGCTGAAACGGAAGCCATGTGTGGACTGTCAGCTTGAATTTACACAGAGATTCCCTGGCGTTATCCTCCTAAAAAATCCGCAATTTATACGTTAGAGAAATTTAAACAGACTGGGTTTAAGTTAGGCAAAATTAAGCATAGGAGTTCTAACCTAGGAAAAACTAAACGAGATAATGGTTGTCGTGGAAAGAAGTACAAGAAACTCACCACCTTGTATTAAAACACGTTTTGATGAAGAATAATTGGTTCGTTCTCAGATATAAATCCATTTAATAGTTTATGAAACAAATCCCCATACGCTTGACGAATTAGAATAGAGTATCCGTCGTGCGTTTTCAATATTTCAACTGGACGAGCGGTCAATACTGTGTTCAACAGGTGCCAGGCAGCAGTACATCATTTTGAACACCTTCTATAATGAAAGGTAAGCGTAATATATTCACATAGTCTGAATATGTTGTTTCCTACGGGAGAAACAACGGGCCGGTCTGCCACTACTGCTTGAACGTATTTGTATAGCAGTGCCTTGGGAGCTCGTGCGGGGGGCTGCTAATCGCGTCATTCAAGAGAAACCCGATACATTACAGTGCTTGTAGGAGGAATGGGCACCTATGTAAAGAATATATATAGACATGACTAAAGTAGCAACGCAGAAACGAGTGCAGATTTAAGGTAACCTTTCTATCATACTTTTCTAGTCTGATTCTTTTAAATGGAAGAGCTCCTTTGAGTTGCGAATTGTAAACAATTAATTTGAAATTCTCAACAGAACAATTAATCTATACAAATAACTACAACCGAAAGTTTCGGATAACTTTCGATTTTATATGAATTGAAAATGTGTCTCTGCGCGCGCGTGTGTGTGTGTGTGTGTGTGTGTGTGTGCGCGCGCGCGCAAAAATATTAAATTTGGAATATGCATAATAGACTTAGGTGACATAAAACAGTCTATATGACATACTGTAAGCTACAAACCCGAAAAGGGAGAGTTGTAAAGAGAGGCCGCACTCTGTCTCTCTCTCTCTCTCTCTCTCTCTCTCTCTCTCACACACACACACAAATTAATTCTCTTTAAAATAAGTAATACAGAGATTATGCTAATTCAGCCGTTGCAACTGTAAACACCATAAAACATGTCACGTAGACAATAATTCTAATTAGGAAAATTTTTCCAACAAGAGGTTTTCTGGGTCGAAAAACAAAACGTACCATAGTCTAGAAAGAGTGTATTCCATCCATTGGATATTTCAGGAATCGCAGGTTTTGAGATCCTTAGAAACACTCCCAAGAAAAGCGTTTTTAGAAAAAGTTATGTAGATGAATATTCAAACTTCATATTTAAGCCCAGCATCTTTCGAGGATGCAAACGGAAGATTTTCACGAAATTCATCCACCTCTTACATGGAGAATCCGCTCAAACAATTATTAATTATTATTATTATTATTATTATTATTACTATAAAATGTCATGCGAGATATTCACAAGAATAACTAGCATCTCTTAAATTTTCCGCAAAAGAATTTTGTATAACTGAGAAATCATAAGAGATAAGACACACACTAACTACAGGAAAACTGTGGAATTCATTAACATACGTATTTTGAGTTAATATAGTTTTCGTTCCGAAATGCCATACCGTATGTTTATATTTTCCCAAACACGCAGTCTGACGTAACACGATTACAAGTTTGCGAGACTTCTGTTTTCTTTGTTTTCCTTTGCATGAGCTCGTTTCTGCGACTTATGATATAAGTATTTGAATGTTGCTTCCACAGGTTGTATTTACTCTTAAAAATCTCCATACTGCTGTTTTTGTGAATTTTTCCTCCTTTTTCTTTCTTTTATATTGTGCAAATTTATTTCTCTGCGGTTTTACACAACAAAACATTTTGTCGTATGCACTTTGTATTCATTGGCACGTTCATCTGCGTCTCCAAAGGGAACACCAACTTAATACCTTTACCGACTAACTGAACACAGGCACTGATCTTAAATATGATTTGAATGTCTCGCACAAGAACTTAAAACAAGCAAATAAGACAAAGAAAATTATTCCATTTTTCAGAAGCGTGTTTCTGCATTATTTAGAAAACACTCGAACGCAGGGTCTTAAATGTTCGGAGAAACTAGTCCATCCTTGAAACAAGAACTCAGGGTTCTCGTTTCTAAAACAAAAGAATGAAAAACAAAAACTGAATGCCGTTCCTTAAACTCGAGTTCAATAACACGCCTGTTTTTTCCACCAAATATCGTAAAATCTCGTTAACATACGGTTAAGCGAAATCGCACATATTCTGTTTGGTCTTGTAAGTTACCTATTATAAAGGCACTCGATATTGGATTCTCGATAAAATTTCGTAAAAATTCCTTTTATTTTCATAGAACAATTCTCCAACATTATAAACTCAGAATACAATTGCGATTTTGACTTGCCATTTAAATGATCAATCCGATGTGTAAACGTACCACCCCAACTTTGTCCAAATAGCGCTTGATATTTTAAAACCTGATTTTTGCACATCGTTTTCTTATATTTCTGCCTCTTTAAAACGTGCCTCATGATGTAAGTTTTCTTCAGTTTCTTTCGGATTCTCAATTTACTTTCTTTGAAGGTGGAAGAAGGGATCCAAAGAGCCTTTTCTTGGTATCAAGTATAATTTTGGACTTAAGGTTTTAATAATTTAATACCTACATGATTGATTTTTACAAAATTAAACGTTTGTTTTTTGGGGGAGGGGAAAGTTTCAATGTTCCATAAAATTTAACCGTTGATTGTAAATAACTACTCGAAAAATAAAACAAACTTTAAAAGCTTAAAATATTTAAATGTTCATCACCTAGAGCACTTAACGTATGCCTTGATTTCTATTTTTTAAAAATTAAGTATTAAGGACCAGGAAAAATGATTTTGTGTTACAATAATGTTGAAAAGTATGTAATAAAAAGTTCAACTAAATTGTTTGAAATTTGTAGAAATAGCAATTCCAATATAGAAAACCCTTAAAGCAATTTAATGTGTTTATGTTTTAATATTCTCGATGACTGTGTTTATTAGTTTGTTGATTTCTTCAGTTTTTAAATCATAAAAGACGAACAAGCAAGAGGAATACAGTCATGGAGAACATAGAACCTGAGGCAATTTATTTTCCGATACCAACTAATAGACACGAATAGCAATTATCACATGCGTAATATGTACACTACGCACGCCCGCGGGTTGGGCAGGGCTTCTGATCAAAATCACTGACCTCAGTCATCGCGTTACTGAAATAAACATCGTAATTTGCTTGTCGGCGAGGTTCAGCCTATCACGTGCAGCCCGGTACTCAACAATTAAATAACTAATATAATTACGTAAAGGGGTGTGAATTATTATTTTACCTCGAGGTAGCAAAGAATAAACGTCATGCTAAATAAGATTCATTCATTATTTGCCGAAGAAAAATACGGAAGGGCAGAAAAAGTAATATTGTATGCTAGAAAATGTGTGTAACAATTGAACATCAAGGCCGCGTAACAAACTTACCTGATTTTTTTCACAACTCCGTCAGCGTGCATTCTGGGGACTCCTCACTATTCACGCTACGAAATGTAGTAAAAACCATGCTCCCACATTGAGCGGACAGAGAAAACGTAAAGCGAAATAATCAATATACTTCCTAGTTCTTAACTTGACCAACAGGGAGCAGTAACTCACGATCTCGAGCTCGAGAAAGTCGAGAGGCTGCCGGAAATTGCCACAGACGCACACATACACGTCAACTACTGCTTCACGTGCAAACTGTAATTAAAACGGATTATCCGAGGAAGATAAAGAAGAGGTTAATTTGGGATCGGAGTCTCTTAGTCGCCGCAAATTGGGGTGTGGCGTGGCTGGTTCGCTACAAATGGTTCGCCTGACTGCCGCGCCATGGCAGTAGCGTCAGCGATCTCACTGCTATCTACCAGTCATACCCTAAAGTTACGTCACCACCCTCTACTATTTGCGTACACATACTCGCGGGAAAATTCACATACGGACTAGCGCGCAGCAAATCCGAGTTTACTTTCGCCAGATTGAGTTCCGCTCATCACAGCTTCGCTCCAAACGGGGCGTGATTCAATTACTGGAGAGAAACAGACAGCTTATTCTGAAGAAAAAACCAACGTGTGGCCCCATAAATAATAAATCTCTTTAATAATAGAGAGAAGAAAGGCTCCGGCGGTAGCGTTTGAGGCACCCATTCGAGAGGTCCCGGGTTCAATTCCAGTTGAACCTACCACCCACACCTTCGGTTTACTATAGTTTTCCCAGGTCGGTAGGCGAATGCTGGAGTGGATTATACCCCACCACGAATTTTCCTATTCCTTTCATTTCCATCTTCATCTTTCAGGTTTGCAGCCCCAAGTAGCTCAGACGAGGAGAGAAATGTTTCTTCTATGGTACGTAACCTTCTCACGAATCTGTACGCGACGATGTGGGGTGCATAGAAGCGGCAACCGGGGATGTTCAACCTGAAAACATTAGGGACTCCGCTGCGCCGCACCTGTCGCATGAGATCTGGCTGCTCTTCGTACTCTCTCGCATCATCCCTTCCTCCCGGAGGTTAAGTAGACACAATAGACCTAGCCTTGGACGTAATTGTGAAATCCTCCTCCATTTCTAATCAATAATAATAATAATACTAATAATAATAATAATAATAGCTTAGATGTAAATGTTTTAAAATTCTCAATGTATAAACTACTTCAATAGTTATGTAGCAAGAGGGTTATATTAGTGATTGCGTCCAGCGGGCAACGGACATAATCATTAATAATTCCAGTGGGGTATACACTACTTTCTAGTTTGTAATGAATAAATAATCTAGAGAAAAGTTGTAAATTCAAAATTCGTTTTTCCTAGGAAACAGTATTTATGGACTCAGTGTTTGATAAAGAAAGCTCACTTCATTTCGAAGAAAACGGAATAGCAGAAATCGTTTCTCCCCTAGATAACGCTTACGATGCAAAAAATACGGATTATGTTACACTTAATTTGCGTTATAAAAGGTATTCGAAATGATGTCCCTCTGTGTCTATACAAGCCTGACACCTGTTGAACGCATTACTGAACACTCTTGCACTCAAAATATTGGAAAACGCAGACCGGATACTGTTTTCTAACCTGTCGAGTGTATGGGGATTTGTTACATAATTATAACCTGTAGCATTCGCCTCAGATAATTAATTATCGCATGGATTTAGATCTGCAGAGCAACACGCTGTAATATAACGCAGCGATTTTCTTGAAACTATTTTCACGACAGCCTTATCTGGTCTATTTTTTCTCGAGGTTAGAACTGTTGGCTATCTCCGTTTCATTTTGCCTAACAAAGGCCCAGTCTGCTTACGTTATTCTAACAATCTACATATTGTGCATTTATTAGGAATATTATCACAAGAGAATTTCTGTACAAATCTAAGTTGACAGTCACATGTAACTCCGTTCGAACTTAACACAATAAACACACGCTGCTCTGCAGTATACACCATGATAACTATACATAGCTTCATGTAACGTTACTCACCACGCCAAACAATGTTAAGCTGAACTCAAATGCCGTGAGCTAGGCCCTCGCACAGCGAGTCTTCCAACCCGATATCTGTTACGCGTTAGACCCGGCAGTCCTCAGTCGCATCATTCAAGATAAGCCCGGTAATATTCATTTAAAAGTTATTTTTCTATGTAACTAAGCTAATATATCAACAGTTACTTAAATACGTAACATCACAAGGCGATTGTGCATTTCTAGAGTATCGAATTTACTGCAGCTAGTAAATCCCTAGAAAAACATCTCTACGATCCCAGAGATCCAACTTCTGACTACATAAACGCTGACGAGGTCAGTACCACGGCAACGTGGTGGCTTTCGAAGCAGAGAACAAGCTACTCACGAATATAACAGGTAGAGGGAACAAATGACACTCCAACTTTGAAACAAACACTACGTAGTAGTACGACCTTCCAACAGAGGGAATGAGTGTCTTGTAGCATGCGACCATGGCGCTGCCTGTGCTAGTGCCACCAGTATGCAGCCTTGACTATTTGCACTACAGTAATAGCGATTAAACAGATGGCACGAGAAGGCAAATAGGCAACTAAGGCAAGCTATTTAAAGTTACCTACTCCAGATGCGATTAAGCGAGGTGGTTGCAAAACTAAGGACTTCTGTTTGAGGCACAAAACGAACCTAGGCATTAAACAAGGCACAATATTAAATTATAGCAAGCAATCTGGTGTCTCTACCCATTGCAACTTCAAAGAATCCCTTGCATATTATTTTACATTTCGTTACTCATGATGACTGTTTTACTAGAAACAATCTGAAATTAAGCAACATGAACTTGACTGCATACGCGATAGGGAAACAACACACAACTATAAGGTTGTCTCATAAGTTCGTTCGCTTTTCGTTACGTTTCAATCACTAAGAACGCCTGGGAACACACCTCACCCACAGCATAGCTACGACAGTATAGTTGTCGAGCTTTCCGCTTACAAACTTTAAACACAAGGTAGTTCAAAAGATAAATAACTATGGCAGCTATGTTTTGTAAACAAACTATTTATTTCCTGCACTATACACCATTATTGTCGACAATATATTGCCAAGTTCCTGGCTACAGTAGCACGAGCTAAATTGAGCTCCAATGCTAACACCCGAGTTGTAATTCTTGGATTGTTGATTATCGTTTCATGAATTCTTTCCAGTCCGTAACCATTGGCCGTCCAGACTGAGGTTTGTCTTTTAGGGAGAAATTCCCAGTTCGAAATCGACTAAATCACTTTTGACATGCTCGCTTCGTTACTGCATCTTCCCCGTAGACATCACACATTTTCTGCCGGCATTGTGAGGCGGTTTTACTCTTACGATAGTAAAACAGTATAAGATGCCGGAAATGTTCCTTTTTGCTTTCCATAGTTTGTAAACACAAGTTCACGCTGTTCTATCCAACGTCAGTCGCAAATACACCCTGGCATATCCAATAGTGAGTCTGGTTGTTGTTCTCTAAGTCGTAGGGATGGTTACGCAACTAGGATAACTTGAGTGTACAGGAGGTTGAGGGTTTTCAGGGGCTATAGATGGAACTTGCGAGCAAAACGAACGAACTTATGAAACAACCCAATACTTTCATATCGTAGGTCAGTGTTTGTTACAAATTAACCCACTTGGGGAAAAAAGCAAATCCCGTAAGATGCTTTATACGAGATGCCGCATGACCCCACCTGGGAAACAAAGATATAACAAGGAATATTTCAAAACGGCTAATGTTTCAGGAAAATGTTTCTGGTATATTTCGATGACATCTACACATTTCGTGAAAAAGGTTTTTGGTATGTCTCTTATGGTTTACCAGTTACACAAAATTATACGGAATTAAATCGGAATGAACAGGACTACACAGCCTATTCATGGGATACTCAAAATGTGCATTTTATTTCTTATATCACTATGACCAACATAGGATGTTTTAAACAATATTGTTAGCGGTTTAGAGAGAGGGGGAAAAAAGGAAATATTTTCCATGCAAAGCAAATTGTCGTGGTGTGAGATTTTCTTGAAAGTCTTCGGGTCGTACCATTGAAAGATGTTGAACGAAAATGATAAGGTTGATATTTATTCGACTTTTGAGTTGTGCTGCTTTTCTCTCTCTCTCTCGCTCGCATGCGCGCGCGCACACACACCACGTACATACAGACCACGAAACTTTTTCCAAATTTTCTTTTTGGGGGGTTCGTGTATTTCCGATGAAATTTCGATGTCACATTGTAGGTGGATTACTTAAATAAGATTTAAGGCTATGCTTAGATTTACAATCTTGTTTGGCTTTACAGTGTATGACAACAGTTACTATAACTACAGAAATAAGACTGTTCACCTGAACCCACCGTGCTTGCAATATATTACTGCACTCTCGTATACAAAATTCTTAACCACTTTTTCCACCAAGAGGCCCAACACTGGTCAAGAAAATCTTATGTACTACATTCAAAGGACTTTCTATACCCATAATCGTTTATTTTGTATATCTTCTACAAATTGTTCTTACAAAAGCCTTTAGCTTTCTCTACCACGTACCTAGGTAGATATTGCATTCCAACCATAAATTCGATGTCAAGATTTCGTCGGAATTAAACGTTTTGAGTGCCCCTGAATAAAGAAATGCATCTTTACGAAAAGGTTCATGTGTATTTTTGTATCCTGTGCGTGTCTCTGAACAGCATAACTCTAAAACGAAAGGTTCGATAATGAGGGTGTTGTTGCCCCACGTATGGGAGCCAAACTTGCGATAGATTGTTTCTAGGAGTGTTCGCCCCACGTACGTTACAAACTTTCCGGTAGTCTTCGCCCCACGTTCACTTTTCCGGTGGCCTTCGCCCCTCGTTCACTTTTCCGGTGGCCTTCGCCCCTCGTTTAAAAATCAACTTTGTAATTTTAATGTTTATTTATATATTATATATGTATGCCTAGGCTATGTCAGTAGTAATTTTCAGAACACGTATCTCTTTGCAGGGTTGGTGTGGCTTAAGAATGAAGGCTTATATAAATTATAATTGTATTGTACTTTGTTTATTACTCCTTCACACGTTTAAATAACACTTCACTGATGTATCCTCTGTAGAGCTGTGAGATTATTGTTAATTGCACTTTTTAACACGTAAACTTTATATTATTCTTACGCAATGAATTTTCATGTCTCACACTGAACACGTACCAAATCTAACTGCTCGGCTACGCAATCTTGTAGCGTCTCCTCCTGAATTTGCACATTTCCTCTATTTCAAGTCTCTGATTGGCTAAGCCTACTCCAATAGAATACTTTTATTTAACTTAAGCTTTTTCTAGTTGTTGATGACTATTTATAAACTGTTTTAAATATTACATTATTGTTCCAAGAATTATTAGTAACCTTTATTAAACTTTCTAATTTATTGTTGTTTCAATGTTACCTCATTGTTAGAACTTTCGGCTTCTACTTTGTAATTATGTTTGCTACGAAAGGCAGCTTACTTCTATTCTCGCAGCTCCTACATTGTTAAATTACGTAATACATTCACATAACATTCTTTATATGTATATATACATAATAATATAAACATAATACAATGGCTATTACACTTTATATATTATTATACACATATTGCTTTAAGGCGGGCTGTTTCTTATTTTATATTATATAATTAGATGATATTATTTAGGTGTTAAAAATACTGCCTCAATAAATACCAAAATTGATACTTATGTTCAGTGTAACAGGTACAAATTACACTTTACATGGAACATTTTCTATATTTTTATTTTCCCAAAAATGGCAATGACAATTTTGATTAAATACGATATGTTTAAGACATTTACATGAAAGTATTTTTGCAACGGTTTATCTTGATTAGCTTGAAAGACATAGAAAAATGAGCTTTCGTAAGAATAGTTTGAGAAGCTATATACAAACAAACGAGCGGGCAGAGAAATATATGTGAATGTAACACATCAGATTCATTTTCTACTCCATGGTAATCGAGATAAACGTTTGCAGAAATAGTTTCACTACACATTTTCTTGTAGGTAAAAAAAGGATACGGGAGGTTGAAATGATAATCGAATGTTTAAAAAGCGGGTGGATGTGTTGGTTTTTGAACTCCACACAATTTGCACGACATCACGAGAAGCAAAGAATACTGAATTTAACATTTCAAAGAATACAAAGTATTGAAAAATTCAAAATGAGAGGAAGAAATATTTCATGTATTCTGGTGAAATCTCGATGTCTAATTTTGGAGTGAAATACAATATGTACTTTTCCTATCTGCCATAAATATGTAGTAGAGAAAGTAAAAAAGGGAAATAATAAATCCCTCAGGTTGCAACCAGCTGTCTCTTGATACTCACCGAAATCAAATTATCTGGTCTCCATGGCAACCAGAGCACAGAGTAGCTTCCTGTGCAGCTGATGAATGTCGTCTATGACGCTGTTTCTGTATAGCAACATGTCACCTCAACTATACCAACTTTCGCTTCAAAATTACTCCTTCATTTGTGCTACGCAAGAAAAGCTAATTTATTTCCAAAATAAAATAAACGCTCTTAACGGGCTCTTTTCATTTTTGAGTTGGAGAAAACAATTTTGAGATTCTTCACAAGAAGAACATTTTTGCTTTCTCTACTACGTATGGTAAATAGGGGAAGTATTGTATTCCACCCAAAAATTCGATACCGAGATTTCACCGGAAATACATGTTTTGAGACCCCTTGAATCCAAAAATTTTTGGAAACATGTCTGTGTGTGTCTGTGAACATCATAACTCAGAAACGAACAGTCAGATAAACACCAAACTTGGTATTTAGGTTCAGTATCTTCCAGAGATGCGAGACGAAGGTTTTCAAGAAAATCCCCCCATCCCAGATTACCCTTTACATGGAATATTTTAGATAATTTTAATTTTAGAAAATTTTAATTTTCTCAAAAATCACTAACGATTTTGATTAAAATATCATATATTTAAGATATTTTCATGATTAATGAAATGTATATCTCGAATTTCCTGGGAATGTCTCCAAAAGTATTCTTCATTATGAACGACTTTTGCATATCTGGTAAACCATAATAGACAAAATTTTACTGCACAGAAAATGTAGATCGCGTTAAAAGACACAATTTATGTCATATACATTTTTACTTTCTCTACTACGTATAGTAAGTAGGGGAAGTATTGTATTCCACCCAAAATTTCGATACCGAGATTTCACCGGAAATACATGTTTTGAGACCCCCTGAATCCAAAAAAAGCATTTTTGGAAACATGTCCGTGTGTGTGTGTGTCTGTCTGTCTGTGAACAGCATAACTCAGAATCGAACAGTCGGATAAACACCAAACTTGGTATTTAGGTTCAATATCTTCCAAGGATGCGACACGAAGGTTTTCAAGAAAATCCCCACCCCCCACCCTTTACATGGAAGATTTTTCGAAAATTTTAATTTTCTCAAAAATGGTTCTAACGATTTTAATTAAAATATCATATGTTTAAGATATTTTCATGACAAATAAAATATATATCTTGAATTTTCTGGGAATGTCTCCAAAAGTATTCATTGTGAACGGCTTTTGGTAAACTGGTAAACCATAAGAGATAGACAAAATATTACTACACAAAAGATGTAGATCGCGTTAAAATACACAATTTTTTTCATATACATTTTTGTTGTTGAGTGAACCATTTTCGAGATATTGCTTGTTATTCCCTTAAATGTTTCAATACTTATTTTCTCAAATGGGAATTCGTTATTCATTTTTTTGTTTTGGATATGCAAAGAGTGTTAATCTGTGGTAAAGGGAATGGTGCTGCACCTAGCAACCAGCTATTAAGAGATATGTATGTGCTTAAAGGCTACTGTATTTCTATATTGCCCTTGTAAATATATATTCCCCTTGCATCTACAAGAAAATTAGCAATAAGGTAGAGTCTGCAAATGTTTATCTCGATTAACATGAAGTAGATGGAGAATAAGCGTTTGTAAAATAGTTTGTACACGAGTAGAGAAAGTCATGTGAGTGTAACACATCAGATTTTTTGTCTTGGATATGCAAAGAGTATTAATCTGTGGCAAAGGGAGTGGTGGTGCACCTAGCAACCAGCTATTAAGAGATATGTATATGCTTAAAGGCTACTGTATTTCTATATTGCCCTTGTAAATATATATTCCCCTTACATCTACAAGAAACTTAGCAAAAGATAGACTCTGCAAATGTTTATCTCGATTAACATGAAGTAAATGGAGAATAAGCGTTTGTAAAAATAGTTTGTTCAAGAGTAGAGAAAGTCATGTGAGTGTAACACATCAGATTTTTTTATGTCCTGGACATGCAAAGAGAATGGAATGCACCACATATCAACCAGCTCTTAAAATATTTGACAATTCCCCTTGCATCTACAAGAAAATTAGCAATAAGGTTAACTTCTCGATATCTGGATTAACATGAAGCATATGGAGAATAAGCGTTTGTAAAAATAGTTTGTACAAGAGTAGAGAAAGTCATGTGAGTGTAACTTATCAGAAACTTTTTTTTCATTCAACAGCTACATTACAAAATGAAAGCATGAATTAATTTCGATGTTCTTAGGGATATAACACTTATTGTATACAAGTTTTACAACTAAATGAATGTAAGAAGACAAATCTACGTTGTCTTTTACATTCTCTACCACTATAGTGAGCAAAGGAAATACTGTATTAAAAATAAAAGATTACAATCCACCTCAGAGATTCGAACTCGAGCTGCTTGCGGAGAAGTTAAGTAGCTAAGGGGACAAGATACTCTGAAATGGTAAAAAATCACATTTTTTGTTTTAGGCACTAATAAACTCTATTATATCCAGTTTCAGAAAATATATACTTTTGTGGGCTAACAGATTTTTAAGACATTTAAATACCATTTAAATGCTATTCTGCATTCCTTTAAAGCTGTCATGCAATGCCCCATTTTAGAACATTTTTGTACCTTTCAACAAGGAACAACTATATCATGCCCAGCGAGCACTTCAGCAATTAACAAAAGAGACCAGGACCAAGAGAAGGCAATCAGAAAAGCTGAAGCAATCCAGGAATGATTATGACGCTGGAATATACTGAAGTGTGTCAGAATTTTAATGTTCAAACTTTGAGTTCAGTTTTTCCAAAACAACAATTTTGGATACTTATGTACCTTTTTCTCAGAAAGTATAAGAGGTAGAGAGCTGAAATTTTCAGTACGTGTATACAACACAGTCACACTTTCCGCACCACAATCAGAATTTTATAGTGCATACTAGTGGTATTAAGAAAGCAACAACATTGCAAGTTTTCCACATTTTTACCTTTTTGACTTTGCATATAATTTTTTTTTAATTTCTAGTGAACTGATATACATAACTAAATAATAGAGGTTCAAAAGATAGCTGATTATGCTAGGAACAAACGTGTGATTCCCTATTGCAAGTAGTATCAGAGAAAAAGGTACGTGAATTCACATGTTTTAAGAGTAAATTTTATTATTTTTCTGCTGAATGAAATATTTTTTACGGACTCAGCTACATGAGCTATAAATGCAAACCAACACTTTAAATAATTGCCATGATTTATAGAATAATTCATAAAAATTTCAGGAAAAACCAATGAAAACATTAAGAGCAGTGGTAATTTAACACACTTAAGGTGTAAGTTCCATGTGTTCAGACTACGTTGTCCCCTTAATCACGGCTCCACGCCAAGCACAGAGTGAAGGTAGTCTAAACTAGTGTCTTGTTTTTGTATTACAGAAAGAGTCAAAGCGGTGCACGGAAGTTGACGGTTGTGAACCGGGCGTGCGCTCGAAGAGACTGAAAAATATTAACTGTTCAAGAGGCCCGCCACTTATAAACGATACCAGAGATTTAATACTGTTTCAGTAGACACAAGTACAGCATTTCATAAATGCAAAATAAAGGAAATGAATAACACATATACGGGTACATATACCACATATGGTCTGTTTTCCTGGGCTTGTGTTTTATTAGCTCATGGAGAAATAAATTACATAGTATTTATGAACCTCTTAGACGTTGATAATGGTCATTTATGTATATTTCTAGGAATATAATGTTATAACAAACTTTTGGTTTACATTCTTTGTATTGCATTCCCTGAGCACTAACAACGTGAAAAGTCAAAACCAATGTATTTGTATTCTAAAATTCTAGCCATGTGTATTAGAAGATTGAAACTGCAACGTTTCTGTAGCCTGTGTCCGTCAGAAAGAACCAGGATTTTCAATGGTGAAAAAAACGCGTTTTTTCTTTATAATACAGGGGAGGACAAAAGCAGATATACAGTCATACATGTAATATTATGGGTGGGCAACTCAGTGATGAAGAGCTCTATTTTCAGCAAGGTAGGGCTCCTGCTCACTAAACATGAATTGTACGAGGCTTTTTAGACGAAGACTTTCCGAATAAGTGAATAGGACGAAGGGAATCAACAGAATGACCACCAAGATCTCTAGATCTTACCGCTTTGGATTTCTTACTTAGGAATGTTCTTAATGACGAGCTTTTCGCAAGAGACAAAGGTGCTGGCATGATTCAGTACATTAGGGAGGCATCGATACAAATAAACACTTGAGTAGTGAAATGTGCTAAGTGTCAAATCTAAATTACAACAGTGTGTAACCGAGCGCATTGTTTCAGGCGACAACGTCTGTGGCCCGCGTTCGGGAGGTCCCAGGTTCGATTCCCGGTTTTTTTCGTGGTTTTACCTTAGTGGCCAAGGCTGAGGACGTATTTTCAACATTTAAATGATTTCAGTCTAAATATATAATATAAAATATAATAACAGACCGCCTTAAAGCAATATGTGCAAAATATAATATATAAGATGTATGTAACAGTCATTGTATTAATGTTTATATTATTGTGTACATGAATAATAATGCTATGTGAATGTATTAAGTAATTTAATAATGTAGGAGCTGTGAGAATATAGGTCAAAATTTGCTAACAATGAGGTAACCTTGAGGCAATAATGAATTGGAAAGCTTAATAATGCTACTAGTAATTCTTGGAACAATAATGTAATTTTTAAAACAGTTAAATAAAAGTATACCATTCTAGAAAAATTAGCCAATCAGAGACTTGAAATACAGAAATTTACAAATTCAGGCGGTAGAAGCCAGTTGCTAGTAGACAGCGTTCCTAACTGGTCGCGTCCTCTGAAGTTTAATACGTATTCAGCGTGAGACACATAAAATTCATTACGGCGAGTTTACGTGTTTAAAAAGTGCACGTAATTAATAAAAGAATCTCACAGCTCTCTATATCAGTGAAGTATTATTTAATCGTGTGAAGGAATAATAAAAGGAGTGAAGTAAACATTATAATCTGTGTAAGCCTACATTCTTTAGCCGCATCACGCCCTGCTAAGAGACACATGTTTCTACAAATTAATACTGACGCAGCCGAGGCAAACCTAATTATATTATATTTAAAGAAAATATAAAAATACACAGTTAATTCTTAAACAGTGGGGCAATAGCCACCGGAAAGTAAACTTGGGGCGAAGACCACTGGAAAGTGAACATTGGGGCGAAGGCCACCGGAACTTTGTACCATACGTGAGGCATTCAACCTTCTCAAATTGTACCATACGTGGGGCAGCAACTACTCAAGTTTTGCTCCACAACAGTAGAACTACAATACAACCCCTCCTCCAAAAATCAACCTACTTCAAGGCGAATGCCGGGGTGGTGATATTCTACCACAATCTCTCCTTTCCCCCAATTTCCTCTCATTTCATCTCCATTTCAAGTTTGAGATATGATTCAGATCCTGCGGTGCCAGGTAGATGGCGTTGATGCATGCGCTTTGGAAAGATGAGGATGAGTTGTCCCGCAGCTAGGGTCACTGCGTCGCCCTCTTATATTCTGTTATGCGTTACTATAGAAATCTATATCATATACTATAATAAAGCTTTGCATACTTTCATTACCGTCTACCTACTTTAGGTCTACCTACTTTCCTACCCCTGTATTAGTGTATCTAAACCGCAAAATCCTCCACTCTGAGTTTTAAAGGGGCATTTTAAACACTCTTAGTTACATACAGTGTTCCACTGAAATATTCGACAAGTATTTTACTTATTTTGAAAGTACTGTTTTAGAAGAACCAAGAAACCTTTAACATATAAATTATTGACTCCTAAACCTAGAAAGGCTTTAGAAGATCTGGATATTAGGATATCAACATGTTGGAGTATTAATAGAACATATATAATAATCATGTGTATAATGATAATTATTAGCATTCTTACGGTTTATGTTCCTTGCTATTATTTATTTGCCACTATATGCTATTTTCTACTATCACGTTTACCATTCCTTTTGCAGCTTTTAGTTTTCTTTTCTTCTTTTTTTATTCTATTTTATTTTACGTCGCTTTAACTCCTTGGTCATATCGCGACGGATCTGTTGGTGGATATCTCTTAGAGCGATATGTAATGGACAGTTCCTTCTAGGTCTCATCCCTGTAACCCCTGCTTCATGTCGTGCGGATGGCATTAGGGTGCCGTCCAGTCTAACCGCCGTCCTCACACAGAAAGGCGGACAGTTAGCCTTCTAGGTCTCAACCCTGGAAATGCCATCTTGCTTCCTCACGTGCCCACAGAGACCCCAGCGCCTGGCAGCCGGATATTCTGCTTCGTGTCGTGCAGATGGCATTAGGGTGCCGTCCAGTCTAACTGCTTACATTGTTTGTAGATAGATGGCACAGCATTTGCTATTACCACTTATTTTTCATTTTACTATTGTTTTAGACTTAAGATGGAACTTTGGGTCGTGCTATTAAATATCCAATCCGGTATTTACCTTGGCGACTGAGGAAAACCACGAAAAAACCTCAGACAGATCGGTCGGCCCACGGGATTTGAACCTGGGACCTCCCGAATATGGGCCACAGACTTCGTGTTTAATAAGCACTGCGAAATTTTGCGCTGCCTTAAAGGACGGAAGTATCTGTCGATTTACATTGTTGCGTTTCTGCCAGGAATTCGTGGATTTGTCCGCTGTGCGTTGGGAGAAAGATCCAGTGTAATGTCGGGAAGAAACAGGATCCTCCAGAGAAAAACAGAAATAAGAAAACTGCCACTGCTACCGTAGCACACGTATGCCCCAAAGGAGTCTACACGTGGCAACATTGCTGATGCGGTAACAAGGGTAAACTTACTCAGAAACGGGTTCATATCAACAGTACAAACATTTCAGCAACATGACATTTTAGTCTTCCCAGGGACTACTCAGGTATACATTTACAAACGGTGTGTACTTTGTGAAGCGTTTCGCAATGGGACTGCGCCACGACCTGGCCCTCTCTAACCTTTATGTCGACTGTTTCATTTTACACACTTAAACTCGGCCTGTAAATATTACTTTCTCTACCGTAGGAGGGGGGGGGCTTTCCATACATCCTTTATTCTAATAACTAGATTATAAGCACAGCTCAGGCGGTAACTCTGTGGTCCGTATTCGGGTTCAAATCCCGTGGGCCAACCAATCTGACTGAGGTTTTCTTCGTGGTTTCCCTTAGTTACTAAGTTAAATACCGGATTGGATATTTAATACCACGACCAAAAGTTCCACCTTAAGTCTAAAAATTAGTAAAAATGAAAGCGAATGCTATTCCATCTATCCACAGACAATGCAAGCAAGTAGACTGGACGGCACGGCACGAAGCAGAAGATCCAGTTGCTATGCGCTAGGGTCTCTGTGGACACGTGACGAAGCAAGATGGCATGGTTACAGGAATGAGACCTAGAAGGTTAACTGTCCGTCTTTCTATGTGAAAGCAGCAGTTAGACTGGACGGCACCCTAATGCCATCTGCACGACACGAAGCAGAAGATCCAGTTGCTATGCGCTAGGGTCTCTGTGGATACGACGAAGCAGATGGTTACAGGGATGAGACCTAGAAGGCCAACTGTCCGCCACACATCGATCTAAGAGTTATGCACTAACAGATCCGTCGCGATGTGACCAAGCAGTTAAAGCGACGTAAATAAATAGAGTAATGATGATAATAATAGATTATAAGCATTCTTCTTGTTTGCTCTTTGAGGAAAAAATACTTCTAACCCCTTCGAACCTTTTTGAAAAACTGTCATGGATTGATAACAATTGAAATAATCAGCATTTTTTTTCACATTCTGTTGATAACCTATTTCTCTCATCTGGCCAGTGAACATTTAACAAGGAAATAATTGATAATAATTGCATATTTTAAGTTCTCCCCAGCACATAACGCAAAAGTACGGAAAGCGGGTTATTTATACGTTTTCTTTTTTCCAACTTTTAAAAGGGGGTAGAAAGTGTATATTAAAACCCGGACGAAATACGGACTCTGGTGGTTACAAGATAACCCTGTCTATCGCTAACCTACGGTAGGTAGAGGAAGTACTGCATTCCACCACAAAATTTTATGTCAAGTATTCACGGAAAATTCACGCTTTGAGATAAAAAATATATAATTTAACTCTAGTATCTTTCATGTATGCATCATGAAAATTTACATGAAATTCTCTCCACTCCAAATAACATTTTAAGAAAGAAAGGGGTAAAAATTTCTTCATATTTTGTCTTAAAAACGCCACTCTCGATTTTGGATAAAATATCATATTATTTGTGAGATACAGACATACTGTAAACAAAACATGAAAATGGGAGCTCATTACAACGCCCATGTTCGAAATCAAACAACAGACGATAATGGTGACGACAATGGTGAACTACCCTCAAAGAAAGTGGCAAAATATTAAAATGTTAAGACATTTTTCCGATTTTATTGACATAAAGGTTTTCATGAGTACATTTGGACAGGAAGAGCAACAAAATTGAGTTTTATTTATGGACGCTCTTTAACTGCTATGGTTCTTAGCATCCCATTCTATATTGGACGTGAAAGACCGGAATTTTCTTCAGAGGTCTCTTTATAAGTTTGAGGTTAAAAAAAAAAGCCGCGTGTAGGACAAAGTTGGAAAGCTAGAATAGTTGGCTAGTGTAACCGAACGGAAACCAAAGATCCGTGGTTCAAATCCCGGTTATGGCATTCAACTTTTTCGTCTGATTATACCTTTCCAACCTTGTACTACATAGGCTTGTGGCAAAGGAATAATTAACTACCGTTGATTGCCCTAATATTGGTTAAACTATGAAGCCCTGGACTTACAGTGCTTACGATATTGTAAGTTGCCATTGGGGTATGTCAACTCAAAATGAATTTGAGATCTCCTTGTGGTTTACCGGGAAAAAATGTGAGTCAGTTGGAGAGTCTAATGTCGTATCGGCATGTTGCCATGGTAGCTCAGT
Source organism: Deroplatys truncata (assembly GCA_030765065.1). Taxonomy (NCBI): domain Eukaryota; kingdom Metazoa; phylum Arthropoda; class Insecta; order Mantodea; family Mantidae; genus Deroplatys; species Deroplatys truncata. The sequence goes on along the minus strand of CM060987.1, from coordinate 168,800,526 downwards.
TGGCTAGAGCAACCGGACGGAAATCGGAAGATCTGTGGTTCAAATCCCGGCTATGACATTGAATTTTTCAGTCTGATTCTATTCTTCCAAAATCAATAACAAATTACATTGTCATTAATAAAGATGCTATTCTCATACGTGAAAGATACACGCGTATATAGAGACTAAGCTATTAGCTCCCATCATTTGATGGTGCTTACCACAAATTAGAGAACAGAAAAGCATAAATAGAGGGAGAGACGGATGGATGGATATTGCTGAAGATATATATATATATATATATATATATATATATATATATAGAAACGTCAATGTTCAGATGTATTGCATAAATTCAGTACTGTAATAGAATGTTCCTGGACCCTATGGAGGGGATTTCTCCATATTATTAGAATCTCTTCTAAATTTACAATATGTACGTTTCTTAACTACTGTAAGGTAAGCTACTGTATAAATTAGTGTATACAAAGAAGTGTATATTTAGGAAAGAAAGAAATACCCCAGAAGTTAAAACAAATTATAAAGTAAATGAAGAATGATAAGATTTTAAGCAACTAATTTCATAAGAACAGGAGAAGTTCTAGGGAAGAGAGTGATAAAAAGGAGAAAAAGAATGCAATTTTGGAAGGAAGAAATTGAACATATATTATAATAAAGAATAAGAAAATGCATATCTAAAACACCTCCAAACGTAATTTCAATTCTTATATGACTAAACGACGAAAAATGTTTTAAAAGGTCTGTGCATTAGAACACGAATAATTGCAATCATAAAAAAACTGCTTGCAAGGAAACCTTTGACTTTTCGTTGAGAATGCTAGGGAGCAGAAAAATAGTTATTTTTACATGAATTTTCTGTGAAGTAAGAAGTCCAACGACGCGGATATTTCTCCCAAGCAATACAATACACACCTATATATGATATCGATTTAGCAATTCAGAGTACAGAAAGTCACAAAAAGGAAAAAAAGACAGTAGGGTCTGTTAATACGATAAAATTTGTATGCGATACTTATACCGAATGTTTTAATCACGCTTATGCAATAAATTTATTGATTTTCTCCAAATGCTGTATTCGAGTTCATTACCAGTGTACGCTAAATCTATACTAATATTATAAAGAGAGAAAATGTGTGTGTGTGTGTGAATGCGTGTGTATGTGTAAGGTAATCTCAAAACCTACTACACCGATTTTGATAATTCTTTCACCATTGAAAAGCCCCTATACTTCCATATGGTCACAACACACACACACACACACATATATATATATAATATATATATATATACATAACTTGTTTTAACTAGGGGATTAGGGGTCATGTGACCAAATTTCAATCTCGTTTCGTTGAATGTGGATATCAAAGCTACTTTTGGTACTTTATTGCAAATATGAAAGATTTTTAATTACTTCGATCCAAAGGGGTAAATGAGAAATATCTTAAAATTGAATTACTTTAGGGAATTGTACTCGTATGAGATTCATATCTTCATATTTCCTTCATATTTCACTGAAGTTTTGTTAAGTAATATTTTTTGTATGATTTTGACAAAACCCGTTACATTTGGATTCTAGAAACTGCTAAAAATAGTGAGCTACCCTTACATTGAATCCCTATTTTTAACCTCTAATATGCCCATCAACATTCTTTGGTCTATCTGATTTGTATTTTTATGCTATAGGACCCAACGCAAATTATAGACTGCCTTAAACATTTAAAAAACCACCCGTACAATATTTTTATCCCCTTATGCAGAAATCTGCACTGTTTAAACCATGTGGTCAAAATATATTACAATTACAAAATAGGAGTAGACAAAAATCATAGGTTAAGTTACAAATTCCAAACACTGTCTAATCCTTATTTTGAACTATTGTATAGTACTCGAAATGTTTAAAAGTTACCCTTAATTTATTACCAACCCCTTATAGATAGAACTATACTGCTTGGTCAACGAGGGCACAAATTTGTGCATTTGGGCTATAGGATTTGACGAAAAGTTGATACCATTAACTTCATATCTACAACCCCTTATGAACAAATTGTCACTATTTGACCAATATGGACAAAACTTTGGATACTTACGCTTCAGGTACAAGCACAATTTACAGAACCGAGCGGGATGGCTCGGGCGGTAACGTCTGTGGCTCGATTCGGGAGGTCCCAGGTTCGAACCACGGTAACCCATCTGACTTCGTGCCAGGCATCACCGACCTACATCGATACCTCTCCTCAGTTCCGCACTTCGTGAAGAATGGGCTGCCATTCCCCAAGAAACCTTCCAGCACCTGATTGAAAGTATGCATGCGAGAGCGAACGCTGCCATCAAGGCTAAGGGTGGGCCAACACCATATTGACTTCCAGCATTACTGATGGAGGGCGCCGCGAACTTTTACGTCATTTTCAGCCAGGTGCCCGGATACTTTTGATCACGTAGTGTATTTTTGAGAGAAAAAAAGAACATTTTCTATGTAAAGGGTAGTTTGGAGTTAGGAGATTTCCTTGAAAACTTTCGTATCGCATTCTTGCTTGATGCTGAAATTAAATACCAAGTTTTGTATTTAACCAATTTTTCGTTTATGAGGTAGGTACTGATCACACACAAACGCACCTGCGCGCACGCATTTTTCTGAAAGTGCCTTATATTTATTTTTATTCAGGGGTCTCAGAACGTGCATTTCCGGTTAAATCCTTGTATCGAATTTTTGGGCGAAATGCAATACTTCCACCATTTGCTATAAACCAGTAATGGAGAAAATATAAACATATCTAATTGAAGTACTATTTTATTTGAGATATCATTATTGCTCAAACCATCCTTCTACACGTCTTCAGAGAACAAATGCCGCACAACTAAAATAATATAGGTACTATTTACTTACAGCACAGTAAGTTCAAATAAAAATATTCAATGAAAATATAAATGAAAGCTACATTTAATTTCAAAATCACTTAAATCCAAGTCATATGATCCCAGTTCCACCATCCATGAGTATGTAATTTTTTTCACTGTCATCTATAAATCTGCAATAAATAACGGAAGTCATCTTAAATTTACAATGCATATTATAATTGCTGCACCGTGAACATTGTGATTTCGTAGAGAAAGTCACTTTGGAAACACATCTTTCAATTTCAAGAAGTATTTCATTAGCCCCACGTATGGACGCCAATTTGAAGAGGATTGTTTTCTTTACGTTGTTTGCACCACGCTTTGGGCGTCAATTTGAAGTAGTTTGTATTGAAGGACTTGTATTATAGTTCAACTGTCGGGGAGCCGAACTTGAAGTAGTTGCAACCACACGTATGGTAAACAGTTTGCAGGGCCCTTCGTCCCAAATTTAAAAATATAAACTTTGTAATTTGACTGTTTCTTTAAGTATTAAATATTTATGTTTGCCTCGGCTGCGTCAGTATTATTGTTAGAGACATGTTTCTCTTAGTAGGGTTATGGTGCGACAAGAGTGTAGGCTTACACAGATTATAAGTTTACTTCACTCCTTTTTTAATGCGTGATACGATTTAAATAACACTTCACTGATGTAGAGAGCTGTGAGATTCTTTTTATTAATTAATTACACCTTTTAACACGTAAACTTATTTTTCGTTTCACACGAATAAGTTGTTTGCAACCAAATGAATTGATTTCAACCGCCTAAACTTGTAAATTTCTGTATTTCAAGTCTCTGATTGGCTAGTCCTAATCCAATAGAATACCTTCATTTAAATAAAGCTTTTTCTGGTTGTTGATTAGCTATTTTATAAACTGTCACTAAAATTACATTATTGCTTCCAAGAATCAGAAGTAGTATTGTTAAACTCTCCAACTCATTATTGCCTCAAGGTTACCTCATTGTTACCTCATTGTTAGCAACTTTTAACCTATTATTCTCACAGCTCCTACATTATTAAATTACGTAATACATTCACATAATATTATTAAACATGGATACAACAATATAAACATTTACAATGACTGTAATATACACTTTATATATATATATTGTTACATACACATATTGCTTTAAGGCGGGCTGTTATTCAATTATATATTATATAATTTGATTGAAATCATTTAAGTGTTAAAAATACTGCCTCAAATTGTGTTCCCACCAAAAGATACAGGCTATACATCATTTCCAGGACAGTTGGGGGATATTAAATAAATCAGAAGTACAATATCTGCAGATATTCCTTATCCATTTCCCTGAATCAGGGAGGATTTTTCACCCATTATTAGTTAATCGTGGGACTGTAAGCGATTACAATTATATGAAGTAAAGGGATATTTCTCTTAAAGCTTTCTACATCATTGTATAATTTCTTACCGAGCGGGATGCCTCAGATGGTAACTGTGGCGCGCATTCGCGAGGTTTCGGGTTCAAATCACATGAACCAACTAATCTGACTGGTTTTTTTTTTTCGTGGTTTCCCTCTGTCACCAAGGTTTGGACATTTAATACTATGACAAAAAGTTCCACCTTAAGTGTAAAACAATAGCAAAAATCTAATGTGTTGCACTCACATGAGTTTCTCTAGTCTTGTACAAACTATTTTTACAAAGGCTTATTCTCAATCTACTTCATGTTAATAGAGATAAACATTTTCAGAAATTATCTTATTGCTAATTTTCTTGTAGATGCAAGGGGAATTGGTAGGCTTTAAGCGATAGTCAACTATTTTAAAAACGGGTTGCTATGTGGAGTATTCCATTCTCTTTGTATGTCCAGGACATAAAAAAACAAATAACGAATTACCGTTTGAGAAAAAATATAAGTAGTATTGAAAAATTCAAACAAACAACAAGGAATACCTCAGAAATGGTTCACTGGACAAAAAAAATGTATATGAACATAAAGTGTGTATTTTAACGAGATATACATTTTTTGTAAAGTAAAATTTTGTCTATCTCTTACGGTTTAGCAGTTATTCAGAGTGAAGAGGACTTTTGGGGACAATCCCAGGAAATTCAAGATATACCATGCATATTTGCCATGAAAATATCTTAAAGATATAGTATTTTAATAAAAATCGTCAGCTATTTTTGAGAACATTTTCTAAAAAGTCCCATGGAAAGGGTAGTCTTCGTGTCGCATCCTCGGAAGATAATAAACTAAAATACCAAGTTTGGTATTTATCCGACTTTTGGTTTTTGAGTTATGCTCACACACAGACACACACGGGCGCGCGCGCGCGCGGACAGGTTTCCAAAAATGCTTTATTTGGATTCAGAGCACCTCAAAAAGTAAAAATGAAGAGAAAGTAAAAATGAAAATAGAAGATAATAGCAAATTCTCTGCCATCTATCCCCACATAATGAAAGCAAATAGACTGGACGGCACTCTAAGTTATCTACCCGGCACGTGTAAAAGCAGGTACAGTTATTATGCACCAACGTCTCTGTGAACAGGTGTCGAAGCTGCCATTCGCCCGTCACAAAAGCAGAGGTGCAGTTGCCTAGCACTAAGGCCCCTGTGGATATGTGACGAAGCTAGATGGTATGGTACAGGTATGAGACCTAGAGAGCTGTCTACCACACACCGACCCACGAGGTATCACCTAATAGATCCACCACGATGTGACCACGAACTTATAGCGACGTAAAATAGAGAAAATAATGTCTTAAACAATAGGGGGGTGTTCATGAAATAAGTTAAATTGTAGGTGTAAAAACCAACCCATGCAATGTCAGGAAAGCCAGCTAGTTTCATAATGCACGAGGAATATTTGTGAGATGTTAACGCGTAGAGAAAGTAGTACGATTGTACATCAGAATTTTCCTCTTTGAGAAAAGAATTAGGAGTGTCATTCCTCTTAAGTTTCTACAAACTCTCTGAACTAAATTTTGTGAAAATACAGCAGCCAACATCTGCGAGGCCTTGACACTTGACAGTCAAAGCATCCCAGAAATAATTAATTCTCTGCCCAAAACTTATATCTACACCGTAGACAAAATATATGGAACTTAATTAATTAAAAGAGGCAAGCTCTTCGACAAAATGGAAGAGTTGAAATCTTCTTTCTCCTTTTAGGAGGTGTAAACAGTAGTTATATTATCACTAATTTAAAATGACAACAGTGAATATTTCATAATTATTAATGTCACAAATGTCTATCTTATCAATTGTTTCCACATTCTTTGTGGTGTCCAGCTAAACAGGAAGTAACAAAAAAGAATGAGCTTTAGGCAACCTTCCTCATATGCACACGATGAAAATATGTTACACGGTGTTAATTCATATCAGTTTGAATGTTAAAATAGGTTTATTGTTTATATACAAATCTTACGTCTTAAAGGGGGAAAAAAGTAAAAGGTACGGAAGAACAAAGGGGAGCCCCGGAAGGGAGGGATGAGGTGAGAGATCCAAAGGACGACCAAAAGCAGATGACGAGCGCAAGCACAGACGGGATCCCTAATGTTTCCAGATTGAACGCCTCCAACGCCGCTCAAGCCCACTACTGGGCCCCGAGCCTCCGAAGGAGCTCTTTCCCGAAAGCACCCAGAGGCGGGTTCTAGCCGAGCAGTCCCTAATCTTACGTGTTACATTCACATGGATCTCTCCGCCCACTTTTCTGCAAAATATTATTTAAAAGCTTATTTTTCTATATATTTCTTGTTAATCGAGACAAACCGAGCGAGTTGGAGTAACGTGTGAGGCTCTAATTCGGGAGGTCCCGGATTCGATTTCCGTTGACCGCCCACTATGACATTGAGTGTTTCGTGATTTCTCCTGGTCGGTAGGTGAATGCTGGGGTGGTTTCTCATCTACTACGATTTCCTTTCTCTCATTTCAATTTCATTCCGTTTCCTTATCTTGTTTCAGGTAGGCTTCTAAGTTTTGTGGCGTTAGACGATGTCAGATAGACAACGTGGATGCTTGCTCCAAGAAAAGAATATTCCCTGTGGACACTAGAGGGGTGCCTGGTTGGATGGGTCGTTCATCGTCCTCTCTGGACAGTTGCAGCAGTGGGCGGGTCTTCGACCCAGGAACTGTTAGGGACTTCCGCGCGTCTCGGTGGCCTGTCTGCGAACTGTAGCTTCTTTTGGTTCCTTCGCTGCATTTCCTTCCACCTGAGGGGCTGATAACCGCAATAAATCTCACATAGGTTGCATTCCGTGAGATGTCCCCCTCCACTGTATATTCTATGCCCTATAATCGAGATAAAATGCTTACAGAAATTGTTTCATTACGCATTTCGTTGTACGTACAGGAGAGGCTGAAGCGAAGTCGAATGTTAAAAACCGGGTCTCTATACTGAATCAATCAATTTAACACATCAAAGATGCATACAGCATTGGGTAATTCAAACTACATATAAGAATGAATATATCGGAAATGGCTGGCACACAAAAATTTATTTGACAAAAAGTGTGCATTTTAAGGAGATCCGTATTTCTCTGCAATAAGCTTTTGTCTATCCCCGATGGTTTACAAGTTACGCATGTACCAGTTTGTACGTTACCCTCACAGTTTGGTACGAGATTTTTCATCTACGGCGGCCGTTTTCGTGATCATAACAAAGTGGTCACGTCTCCAGAACCTTCTGCCGCAACGAACTCATCAATGGACACATCTTCCAATCCCGTGGCCGCAGGCTGGTGGTGTTTTTTTGGAACATACTTACTGTGAGCAGGTCCAGAAGCACGTCGGTGAAGAGAGTCTTTTGTAGACAGAGAGGACGACAAGCTGGAATCTAGTAGTGGCGCAGTCAAGAGAATGCGCTCGTAATACTGTGCATTATTTCGGCCTATCCTAAATTTCTGAAATACATCCTTTCGGAGAGTAAATTGAGGCAGTATTTTTAACACATAATGATTTCAATCTAATTATATAATATAAAATATAATAACAGACCACCTTAAAGCAATATGTGTATAAATAACATATAAAATGTATGTAACAGTCATTGTATTAACGCTTATATTATTGTTTACATGTTTAATAATGTTATGCGAATGTATTATGTAATTTAATAATGTAGGAGCTGTGAGAATATAGGTCAAAAGTTGCTCACAATGAGGTTACCTTGAGGCAATAATGAATTTGAAAGTTTAATAATTCTACTAGTAATTCTTGGAGCAACAATAATGTAATTTTTGAGACAGTTTATAAATAGCCAATCAACAACCAGAAAAAGCTTAAGTTAAATGAAAGTATTCTATTTGAGTAGGATTAGCCAATCAGAAACTGAAATAGAGCAAATTGTACAAATTCAGATGTCAGTTGCTAGTAGACAGCGTTCCTAAATGGACGCGAGACGCATCCTCGAGAAGTTTAATACGTATTCACTGTGAGACAAAAATTAATTATGGCGACGATATTATAAAGTTTGCGTGTTTAAAAAATGCAAGTAATTAATAATCTCGCAGCTCTCTATATCAGTGAAGTGTTATTTAATCGTGTGAAAGATTAATAAATGGAGTGAAGTAAAAATTATAATCTGTGTAAGTCTACATTCATCAGCCGCACCACACCCTGTTAAGAGAAACATGTTTCTACAAATTAATACTGACGCAGCCGAGGCATAATATTTAAAGAAAACATTACAATACAAAGTTGGTTCCTAAAAGGGGAAGGCCACCGGAAAGTAAACTTGGGGCGAAGACCACCGGAAAGTGAACATTGGGCGAAGGCCACCGGAAACTTTGTATCATACGTAAGGCAGTTACAGTCATTCAAATTGGTTTACCATACGTGAGGCATTCAACTACTATTTCAAAATTAATACAAATTATTCTTTATCTTCACCCTTGGTACATTGAACTGTTGTACAGACCAAAGGAGTGATTCGCACAGAATGAAGGAGAGCAATGTGATTGTAAATTATTTTATTCAGGTATGTGAGGAAATAGTTGAATTTAATATCAGAGCTAATTAATGGTTAAATATGGATATATTTATTGATTGTTAAAATTTTCTAAATACTTAAAAAAATGTTCATACATCTTGCAACAAAGATACTGTGCTTCATACAATAATAATTCTTCGCTAATCGACGTAATTATGTCTGTATTAGTAAAACACAATAAGTTTACATACAGTATATATTTAGTGTTCAAATGTAATCCTGTGAATCCCAGATATATTGCCGAGATAGGGTCCGATTCATGTTACCTAACTATTCATTTCCAAGATGACAGTCTTCCACTTTAGTAACTACCAGTATAAGTAATACTTGCAAATTAATGTGGTATATTGAACATCTTACCAAGAGTATATTTGGAGAACAGCTTGGTTAATTTAGCATTGAACTGGGAACGTTGCAAATCTTATCTTATAATGTCACTAGCAAAAACAAAAACAAAACAAAAAGCGCAGTGCACGCAAAAAGTTAAAAAATTCATCCAGAAGCAAGAGAACTTAGGAAACTCGCGGAAAATTCAAGATATGCATCTTACTAGTCATGCCAGTCTCTTAAACATGTGATATTTTAATTAAAATTGTTGGAGCCAGTTTTAGAAAATCAGAAATAACCACAGTTTTTCATGTTAAGTTAGTTTTTGATGAAAATCTTTGAGTCACATCCTTAGAGGATTTGAACTTAAATGGCAAATTTTAATTTCTCTGTGTATATCCTGAATTTTCTTCATTCGGAAGGAATTTTGTAGAATCTTGTATAACTGGCGAACGTTAAGCGACAGACGAAAACATACTACACAAAAAATGTACATCCCTTTAAAGCAAACAATTTACTTCAAATAACTTTTTTGAGGCATCCGCCATTTTCGAGACATGCGTTATTAATGACTGAAATTTTTTTTAGTGCCATTTATACCATAGTTCCCTCAAACCACATTGGTCTTATCGGTGGTCTTTCCTTTGGAACGTGTTAGTTAACTCATGTAACTTTTAATTTTTTTTTAATCATTAGATCATACACACATACACACTCTCATTCATACTTCCAGACTCTGGGGAGTATTCTTTGGCTAGAGAAAAATTCCAACCTCCACCAGCCGGGAATCGAAACCAGGACCCCTCGCACAGTAGGAAGTTGCTCTACTGGCTGAGCTACGGGGCCAACTCGGTTGAATTTTTTTTTCTTTTTCTTTTTAGTTCCATTTATATCCCCCGCCTTTAAATACATTGGTCTTATCGGCGGCCTTTCCTTTAGAACTTATTGCCCATTGGCAATGGTGTTAACTCGTGTAACTCTGGGGAGGATAGGGATAGAGAAAAATTCCCACCCCACAGCCGGGAATCGAACCCGGGAGTTGCTCTAACGACTGAGCTACGGAGCCATCCTTTTAATCCTGTCGATTTTCAGCTGTTTCTCGCGATGTCATGGAAACAGTGGAATTTTAAGGCCAGCGTATAGCCTCCAGTTCTTAAACATTTGACTATCTCTGTTTTCTTTGTATCCATAACGAAATGTGTAATGTAGCTATTAAGAATGATTTGTATGGCTACTAATAAGCGAGAGAGGGCAGAGAAGGTCATTTGAATGTAACAATTTTTTTTAGATATGTTGTTCACATATCCCAAAAATTTAAAAAAAAATGCTATTTTGGCTTCAGGTTAGCATACCATGTACGTCAGCATTTATTCATAGAAATCGAAAATTAGCAGTAAAATGTTGGTTACAGTTTGTTACATGTAGAGAATTTACCTCCATGTTCAACAAATATGTAGTTATATGTGGAATGTAGAGTAAATTCTTCAAGTTGCCAAACAGGCATATTCAAATGGCATCGTTACAACAAAAATGCAGCTCATTAAAAAGAAAGAAGTGTAGATCTCAGTCCATAAAAAGACCGTGAACTTGTGCTCATTAACTTGGCATAAGCGGCAAAAGGACTTGACATCTCAAGTTGGTGCGAGAGGACTCCGCTACACCATGGTAGGACGTTTTCTCATCATCGCCGGGGTCTCAGTTCAGCCAGGGATACTGACAAGTGCGCTTAACTAAACACTATCAGCAGCTGTCCGCGTTACCACTTAAAGGGGACTGCTCAAGTGCTCGCAATATACACATCTTAAAGCCTCAGTAGTTTTCAAACTACTACAAATAACTAAATCAAATTTTGCCACAATATAAAGCTAACTAAAATGATTTTAATTCATACAGTAGGAAACAATTACTTTACGTGTTGATTTTTACTTTCTCTACTGCGTATAGTAAGTAGGGGAAGTATTCCATTCCACCAAAAATTTGATACCGAGATTTCACCGGAATATATTTTTAAGGCCCTCTGAATGCAAATAAAGCATTTTTGGAAACATGTCCGTTTGTATGTCTGTGAAGCGATAACTCAAAAACGAAAAGTCGGATAAATAACAAACATGATACATATTTACACTCAATATCTTCCAGAGTTGCGAGACGAAGATTTTCAACTAAGTTCCCCACCCCAACTACCCTTTACGTGGAAATGTTTTCAAAAAATGTTATTCTTTAAAAATGGCTCTGAAGATTTTGATTTAAGTACCATAGATGAACGGTATTTAAATGACAAATAAAAAGGTATATCTGAATTTTCAGGGAATGGCCTATGAAGTCCTCTTCATTCGGAAGGAATTTTGTATAATCTTCTATAACTGGTAAACGTTAAGCGATACATGAAAACAAACTACACAAAAATGTAGATCTCTTTAAAACACACAATTTATTTCAAGTAAGCTTTTTGTGGCATAAGCCGTTTCTGAGTTATCCGCTATTAAAGGTTCGAATTGTTCATTTCTTGGTCATTCTTTTAAAGTCCTTTCAACATTCAATTGTTTCTCGCGATTGCATGGAAACAGTGTGGAATTTTAAGGCTAGCATATACCGTTCAGTTCTTAAACATTTGACTATCACTGCTCTCTTTGTATATATAATGAAATGTGTAATTCAGCTATTTCTGCAAAGGTTTATATGGATTAAAATGTAGTAGATGGAAAAATAAGCTTTAGTAAGAATACTTTGAACACCCACTAATAAAGAGAGAGGGTAGAAAAAGTCATGCGTATGTATTACATCAGTTATTTTAAAAGATTTTTCTTTTCATTGGCTGAGGAATACGTTCAGGAAATTAAATGACAAATTATTACTTTAAGAGCATAAAAAAGCATGAAGTATGTACTTTTGAATTTGTTTTCTGAAGTTGATTCGAGGTTTATCTGTAAATCGTGTGATAAGTTCGTATATTTTTAACACAAAACTGGAGTTTGGTTCCAAAATTTTGAAAACTGAACCGCAAGATGATTTTCCTACAGATTAAAAACTCAATATATTTCTTCAGAAAATATTCAAAGAATGGATGTGAAAATTTGAACGTTTCATAAAGAATATTCACGTGGTAGAATAAAAATCTAATTAATTGTACAAGAAATGCTGAATTTCCAAATTTCGCAGAGGGAACGTACGTAAGAATGGCATGTTTACAAACAATTAGCTGTAACTGATGAATATTCCAAGATAATGTAATAAATGTACATGAAATACAATTGCTCAATGATGAAAATTTGAAACTTTTCCTAGCATGTTAAGATCACAACTGCCAATGCATAAGTAAAAATCAAAACTTTCTTATTGTACCTTTTCTGGGAATTCAACCTGTAAATTGCAATAAAACTTTGTGGTCAATCTCCTTATGTATGCAGTGATGGTAAGTCGTATGCGACAACATTTTGATTAAGCTACTAGGTTTTTAAATAAAAAAAAATCTGATGTCATGCACACTATCTTTATTATGGAGTATACAAACTATTCTTAGTAAAGCTTATCTTTCTATCTGCTACATTTTAATCCAAATAAACATTTCGTTATAGATACAAAGAGAACAGCGATAGTCAAACTTTTAAGATCTGGATGCTATATGCTGACCTTAAAATTTCATACTGTTTCCATAAATCGCGAGAAACAACTGAATGTTGAAAGGACATTGAATCATGACCAAGAAATGAACACTTCGAACCATTAATAACGGATATCTCGGAAATGGCTTATGCCACAAAAAATTATTTGAAATAAATTCTGTGCTTTAAAGAGATGTACATTTTTCCGTAGTTCGTTTCCGTGTATCGTTTATCATTTACCAGTTATGCAAGATTACACAAAATTTCTTCCGAATGAAGAGGACTTTAAAGGCTATTCCCAGAAAATTCAAGATATACATTTTATTTGTTATGTGAATATCTAATATATTGTATTTTAATAAAAATCGTTAAAGCATTTTTTAGAAAATTAAAATGATCGAAAATGTTCCATGTAAAGGGTAGTTAGTGGTGGGGAGATTTTCTTGGAAATACTCGTGTCACATCTTTGGAAGATACTGAATCTAAATACCAAGTTTGGTATTTGAGGCAGTATTTTTAACACTTAAATGATTTCAATCAAATTATCTAATGTATAAATTCAATAACAGCCCGCCTTAAAGCAATATGTGCATAATTAATACAAAATAATTTATGTAACAGTCATTTTATTAATGTTTATATTATTATGTACATGTTGAATAATGTTATGTGAATGTATTACGCAATTTAATAATGTAGGAGGTGTGAGAATAATAGGTTAAAAGTTGCTAACAATGAGGTAACCTTGAGGCAATAATGAATTAGAAAGTTTAATAATGCTACTGGTAATTCTTGGAGCAACAATAATGTAATTTTAGAGCCAATCAACAACCAGAAAAAAGCTTAAGTTAAATAAAAGTATACTGTTGGAGTAGGAATAGCCAATCAGAAATTAAAATAGGGCAAATTGTACAAATTCAGTTGCTTGCAGACAGCGTCCCTAAACGGACGCGAGACGCGTCCTCGAGAAGTTTAATACGTATTCAGTGTGAGACGAAAATAGTTTACGTGTTTAAAAAGTGCAAGTAATTAACAAATAATCTCACAGCTCTCTATATAAGTGAAGTGTTATTTAAATCGTGTGAAGGATTAATAAATGTAGTGAAGTAAAAATTATAATCTGTGTAAGCCTACATTCTTCAGCCGCACCACACTCTATTAAGAAATTCATGTCTCTACAAATTAATACTGACGCAGCCGAAGCAAACATAAATATATAATATTTAAAGAAACAGTAAAAATACAAAGTTAATATTTTTAAACTTGGGGCGAAGACTACCGGGTACCATATGTGCGGTTGCAACTACTTCAAGTTCGGCTCCTCCTAAAATCACCCTTCCTCATATTCATCCAATTTTCGTTTTGAGTTATGCTGTTCACAGACACATTGACACGGACAGATACAAACACACACATACACGGACCTTTTTCTAAAATGCAATTTTTGGATTCAGAGGGCCTCAAAACATGCATTTTCCGGTAAATTTTTGGGTGGAATGCAATATTTCCTCTACTTACTGTACGTAGTAGAGAAAGTAAAACTTGGCTTGAAGGAAATCCCTCAAATTCATTGTTATGCATAATCACAAATACCATTATTTTCAAAAGTCAAAAAACCTGCTTCATAGGATTGTTTATTGTACACTTTCAGAAGACACTAACAAGTTTCGCTGCTCTGAATTAAGCAGCTTAAGACAAAGGTGCACTATTTATAGAAAGACGTAATTCTCTAGAAAGCGATGCAACAGATTTACTTTTTCTAACTTTCCTTCTTTTGGTAATTGATGTAAATTTATGTGAAGTGGCATTCACTAATAGAAAGCAAAAACTGCTGGATAAATTACTGCCTTTAACTTTAGCCTCCAAGTATTTTCACCAAGAAATGTCACAGTTCATGCCGTGACATTCCAGTTGGCGGGTTCAATCACTGTTTTTATTTCGCTCTCCACCGGTTTTATTCTATGAAAAAAGAAACACGCCAGAGTTACGCCTTCAGTTTTGTGTGTTTTGTTCGGTATCACAATTCTCATCAAGTTGAAGCAAAACTTAGGTATGATTTAAAAAAACAAAGACAAGATATGGGGGAAACAAAAATACGGAAGGAAGATTATAGTGGTCGATCTGCAAAAGTATATACCCACACCTCTACTACAAATGCTCAAGCTTTCTACCTATGCAAACTATGGGCATACAACTATACAACTTATAATACACAGAAAGAAAAACTCCCTGTTGTTTATGGGAAGAAATAAAAGGAGATAGACGAGGAAATGAGTTGGCTTATGAAAACACACAGAGAAGTTGACAATTTGATCAGATATAGTATGTGATCAAAAGTATCCGGACACCCCCGCAAACATAGGTTTTTCATCCTAGGTGCATTGTGCTGCCTGGTACTCATCCGCGACCTCAGTAGTCATTAGACATCGTGAAACAGCAGAATGGGACGCTCCGTGGATCTCACGGACTTCGAACGTGGTCAGGTGATTGGGTGTCACTTGTGTCAGAAATCTGTACGCGAGTATTCACACTCCTAAACATCCTTAGGTCCACTGTTTCTGATGTGATAGTGAAGTGGAAACGTGAAGGGGTGTGTACAGCACAAAAGTGTACAGGCCGACCTCGTCTGTTGACTGACAGAGACCGCCGACATTTGAAGAGGGTCGTAGAGTAGTAGGCAGACATCTATCCAGACCATCACACAGGAATTCCAAACTGCATCAGGATCCACTCCAAGTACTATGACAGTTAGGCGTAAGGTGAGAAACCTTGGATTCCATGGTCGAGCTGCTGCTCATTGGGCACACATTACGCAGGAAAATGCCAAACGACGCCTCGCTTGGTGTAAGTAGCGTCAACATCACACGATTGAACAGTGGCAAAACGTTGTGTGGAGTGACGAATCACGGTACACAATGTGGTGATCCGATGGCAGGGTGTGGGTATGGCGAATGCCCGGTGAACATCATCTGCCAGCGTGTGTAGTTCCAACAGTGAAATTCGGAGGTGGTGGTGTTATGGTGTAGTCGTGTTTTCCCTGGAGGGGGCTTGCATCCCTTGTTGTTTTGCGTGGCACGATCACAGCGCAGACCTACATTGATATTTTAAGCACCTTCTTGCTTCCCACTGTTCGGGGATGGCGATTGTATCTTTCAACACGATCGAGCACCTGTTCATACTGCATGGGCTGTGGCGGAGTGGTTATACGACAATAACATCCCTGTAATGGACTGTCCTGCACAGAGTCCTGGCTTGAATCCTATAGAACACCTTTGGGATGTTTGGGAACGCCGACTTCTTGCCATGCCTCACCGACTTACATGGATACCTCTCCTCAGTTCGCCACTCCGTAAAGAATGGGCTGCCATTCCCCAAGAAACCTTCCAGCACCTGATTGAAGGTATGGCTGCGAGAGTGAACGCCGTCATCAAGGCTAAGGGTGGGCCAACACCATATTGACTTCCAGCATTACAGATGGAGGGCGCCACGAACTTGTACGTCATTTTCAGCCAGGTGTCCGGATACGTTTGATCACGTAGTGTAACTGTCCTCGCCAAAACAGAAACTTCGTCATGGTCATCTTATTTGGCTGATTTCCACTAACTAATATTTAAAATTATAAACCACAAGTTACTCTAAAAGGACGTACACACATGGAGGTGAGAGTAGCAGATTACATTATAGACAAAAACAACTGCTTACCTCAGTTCAAAACCTTATTCCACATGAATGGAAACAATTTCTTCACGCTTGCAAGAGCAAGAATCTATTCCAGGTTTATGATATGAAGATAAGTGACTTAAAACCGAGCGGGATGGCTCAGGCGGTAAAGTCTGTGGCCCGCATTTGGGAGGTCCCGGGTTCAAATCCAAACTGTATGAGGTTTTTTCGTGGTTTCCCTCAGTCACCAAGGTAAATACCGGATTGGACATTTAATACCACGACCCAAAGTTCCACCTTAAGTCTAAAACCAATAGTAAAATGAAAAATAGGTGGTAATAGCGAATGCTATGCCATCTATCTGCAGACAATGAAAACAGTTAGACTGGACGGCACAAAGCAGAAGATTCGGTAGCTATGCGCCAGGGTCTCTGTGACACATGACGGAGCGGATGGTTACAGGGATGAGACCTAGAAGGCTAACTGCCCGTCACAAATCGTTCTAAGGGTTATCCACCGCGATATGACCAAGGAGTTAAAGCGACGCAAAATAAAATAGAGTAAAAGAAAAAAAGTGACTTAAAAATTTTAGCAATATTTACAAAATAAAAACAAAGTCCCCTTTTGAACGATAATAATCAAAAGGTGACGTGTTTCTTTATCTTCATGTGTTTGGCTTCAAATAAGAACTGATTCTGGTAAATTGTTTTACAAAACAAAATTTGACGATTTTGAGTTAAAGAAATGTAGATTTATAAAGGAACATCAGAAAAGAATGTGTCTTTCCTCCTGATATTCCTCTGGTAAGATCTTTGAATGAGAAGCATTTCTACACTGAAGAAGGGAGATATGATGGCACTAAAGCAGTGTTGCCATACATTTAAAGACACCTTTCCTCATACAGAAGGTGAAAATGCATTTTTGTGTTAATGGAACTGATGACAGATTTCATTTAAAGACTCCATTTCAGTTCATGTTTTCTTATTCCAACTCACATGCAAAAATTCAGTTCTATGTAAAATACTTTTCATGTTAATTTTGAAGTTGATGTTATACCATTCTTGATTTTATTATTGTAATAGCTCTTCCTTTACTTCAGAATTTCAAAAGTATATTTGTCTGAAGAATTCGTAAAAATATAAATAAATAATATTATTTTACTAAATTATGATCCAGTTCTGATAGGTTTCAAGAGTTTCAGTTGGAGATATAAGGTTGGAAATCCATTAATATTCGAGCTTTACATAATATAGATTACATTATCTTACGCGAACAAGTGTTTGAACCTTTCACACCAGAATTCGGAACTGGTTTCCCATAAAAAAATTGTTTTGTCGTGTGCTGTAAATGTTCATAAATGTGACATCCGACCTTATACCTCTGAGGTACAGAAATATGGCGAAAACGAGCTAACTGCAAAATCATTTGGTACGAGTCGAACCGCTCTCTGCCATGAGACAGTCTCTATTTCACGGCCGGAAATATGCTTTTGATGGAACATGGCTAGACCTGCTTTTATAAATTTTAGAATTAACTATTACTGTCTCCTAAACAGCGGTGTTTTCTTTTTGGCTTCACTTGCAATCTACAAATTGTATTTAAAATAATTTACAACTTTAATCGAATAAATAACAATACAAGCACACACAAACAAAAGCACAACGGATGCCTGCTGTTAATAGGGGCGTGGCACGGTTACAGTGCCAAGGTATTTAAATTTTTAAATGAACGTAAGAAGTGGAAAACAAACAAAATACCCTGGGAACATGTTCTCAAATATATAATCTATCAAACAAAATGTTTAAAAAATAATAAGTTTTTTGCGTAAGCAAACCTTATCTATTGACGTTAAATGCACGGATAATTTAACTCTCCTAGAACTAAGCAATATGAATCTAATACCCTGCAGGAGTAGCAATTGTATCATGTGCAACTCCGAGAAGATAGGGGCTGTGTGCGCGCGCACAAAGCTACACAAGATGAAGCCAATACGTCAGCTGTCAGGAGAGCACAGCTATTATCATCCATCTTCTGGCATAACGGTACATTAACTCCGATGTTGCGCATTCCAGTTCCTTGTACCACATTAAGTTTATATAAACTCTTAGCCACAATGGCGCTACTCCCTGCACCTTTATCCAGGCAGTAACACCTAACAGAGGTTACTTGTTTTCGACTTGAGGGTGGGGGAGTGACAATTCATCTTGTCCCATGTGATTCTGGATTACATCTTCCTCTTACAGTTTCAGACCCCGAAAGTGAGGATTCGATTCACCTCACTGTTTCGCCGTTCCTTACGGTTAGGATCCCACCAGGACTGAGTGTTACTTACACTTGATATTCCCTACCCAAAACAGTTTACTCTTATATCTGTTCTAAAAACTGTTCTTACACAAGTTTATTACTTTCTCTGTCGCTTACTTATAGTGAGTAGAGGAAGTAGCGTATTCTATCCAAAAATTCAATATCGAGATTTCACCGGAGGTACATGTTTTAAGGTCCCCTGAATAGAATTTCTTTTTTTTAGAAAAACGCCCGTGTGTCTGTTTGAACAGCATTACTCAAAGATGTAAAGTCGGTTAAATACCAGGTTTGTTTAATGAGAATGGTGCACACGCCCATTAGTGTTAAAGTTAAGCATCTTCCAAACATCCATCACGAAGATTTGCAGAAAAATCCTCCACACCAAGCAACTTTTAAGCTGGAAAATGTTCCCTTATTTTTTTATTTCGACTTTCTAATTCAAATGTCACGGCATACAAAATGTATATGCTGAATTTATCAAAATAGCCTGTGAAGTCCACTTTATTGAATTTTGTATAATTTTGAACTACAAGGAAACCTTAAAGGATGAACAAAAGGTTACCATAGAAAAAGTATAGAGAACACTAAAATATAATTGTGTCAAACTTTTTCGTGGTGTTAGCCGTTTTCAAAATAAGTTGAAATATTCCATGCTAAGCGTCATTTGACATACATGCTTAAAAGTTTGCGATTCCTGCTCTTCTCATCCCTTCTTTTCTTTCCATCGCAAGAGCTTGTTACCTCGAATAAACATTTGAATGTTGTTTCAGTATGTTGTAACTAAGCACGCCTTGCTTAATTTGAAATTATTATACACAAAAATATGTCGTAAACTACGTGAGTAGAAGAATCACTTTTTTTTTTGAAAGTTTATAGACGCTTTAACATATTAGCCATATCGCGATTTTACAACTTGTTATAAAATAAATATTTAACAATAAAACAATGAGGTTATTTAACATACTGGAAGTTTTAAACCATTACAATGAACTAGTATATAAAATTCTGACATTATAACTAATCAAATTGATTGAACCAGTTAATATGTAACGGATATATGAGTATTTCTTATTGGTAGGGAAACTGGTGTGAATGTAACACATCAGATTGTATTTTTTTGTGTATATTTAATTACCGCTGCAGCGTACTAGGGTAGAGATTTTTAATGGCATTATTTCTGCAAACGTTTAACTCGAGTTCAAGAAGTGGCTAGAAAAACATGCTTTTGTAAGAATAGTTTTTAAAAGAGTGGGTATAGTTATGTGAATGTAACAGATTTTTAAGAAAGCAAGAATTAGGTGTCTGCTTCAGAATGCACAATTTTGTTACAATGGACGACTCATGGCGCCACAACCGGCCGCAGGTGAAGTTCTGCCAACCGCACAATGTGGCGCCAAAACGTCCCAGAAACAAAACACAATCGAATGCGGTGTCGGAGCACAATAGTGGGTAAATGTCGGGATTTCTAGGTCAACCATCCAGTGTTGCCAACCATCTCTCCCTCTTTCTCAATTCAATATCATTCCATATTCTGTTTATTTCCAAATTTCGCTTTGTCTGCGATTGTTCCATTGTCTATCTATTCTGTGCGTTTTACTTCCAACCGAAATTTTCAAACCCCATTGTTTCAACAATAAGCCACTCGTTTAATGAACGCAATTTTAAGCGCTATTTTGATAAGGGACTCTTTTAAACGCCACTACAAACGATTCATGAAAAGTTAGATTTTATCTGTGTATAAAATGAATTGCATTAATTATTATTAATCCGTACTCTTCCATATCAATGGCCATAGTTTATATTATTTATTTTCATTTCTGAATACAAAAGCTAATGAAAAGTACTTTATTTTACAGTATTCCCGGTAATCTGAAGCTAAAAAATCAAATGAGTTTTATTTAAACGCTCTTTAACTGCTGCGTTCCTTAGTGTTCCATTCTATATTGGGCATGAAAGACCGGTAATTTTGCTCAGAGGCCTCTTTATCAGGCTTGAGGTTCTTTTACGTGCCGTAAATCTACCACACGGGACCAGCGGCTTTACTTCCCTTCCGAAGGAAGCCATGCTAAGGATTTTTACGCCCGAAAAAATCCATCGCCCTCCTCTGGGTTTGAACCCGCGACCTTGGGAACTAAATGGTAACTATTATACCATGGAGGACGACAAATCTGAAGCTGGTGTTATAGAAGAATCGACAATAATGCTCTCTAAAATATAAATTACACAAAATTAAATAGAAATTATGCTTCGTTTTCTTTTTTCAGTCTATCGACTTTTTTTATTCCCTTAAATTTTCCAATACTTATACTTTTTCCCAAATGGGAATTCGTTATTTTTTATTTTTATTCTTATTTTTTTTTTGTCCTGGTAATGCAAAGAGAATGGAATACTCACATAGCAACCAGCTCTTAAAATATTTGACTATCGTTTAAAGCCTAACAATTCCCCTTGCATCTACAAGAAAATTAGCAATAAGATTAACATCTCGATTAACATGAAGCATATGGAGAATAAGCGTTTGTAAAAATAGTTTGCAAAAGAGTAGAGAAAGTCATGTGCGTGTAACACATAAGATTTTTCAGTCTGGTGTCTATCGACTTAACGATGCTTGCCACGGTTTTATCATATGGAAATCTAAGTTTTTGTACCACTTATCTAAGTTATACAAAGTATTCCATTCTTGAAAAATTCACTCTCGAATTTCCCCGGAAATTTACATTTAATCCCCTGAAACCCCCTTTCAACAAAACAGGTGTGAGTGTGTGTGTATGTCTATGTGTGTACAAAACTAGAAAATTCAAACCAATAATTAACACCGAATATCTCAGGATCGGCTTATGCCACGAACAGTTTATTTCATTTACAGGGGTCAAAATGTTTTATATGTTAAGTTTTTGTCCCTTTTATGGTTTAAAAGTTATAAAAAAATAATTTAGAATGAACAGCACTCCACAGGCTATTCGTAAAAATTCCAAGTATACATGTTATTGTTCAAGCAAACATCTTAAACATACGATGTTTTAATATACTACAAATTATTCTTACAAACGCTTATTTATTTATATGTTTAATGTTAATAGACATAAACGTTTGCAGAAATGTTTTCATTACCATTAAGTTATAGGGGTACAAGGGGGATACGAAAGGCTGAAACGACAGTCGAATGTTTAAAAAGCGCGTTGCTATATGCTGGCTTTGAAATTCCACAATCCTTGTATGGCATCACAAGAAACAAATGAATGGGAACATGGTTCCAATGAAATATAAAGTATAGGAAGATTCACATCCTAAGCAACGAATATCTCGGAAATGGTCAATGAATTAAGAGGACTTCACAGACTATTCAAAGAAAATTAACATGGACATCTTATTGTTCATGTGAATATCACAAGCATATGTTGTTTTAATAACAATCGTTAGAGAGCCGTTTTTGAGAAAATAATGTTTTTGCCTTTCTTTTCTTCTTCATGGAAAGCGTACTTTGGGCTAGAACGGAATTTCGTGAAAATCTTCTCATCTCTTCCTTGGATTTTTTGTATTTATTCTACAGTTTCTTTTTGAGTTATCTTCTTCAAAGACATACCCATGCACAAACCTAAACAAATTTGGGGGAGTTTCGTGAACTTCATAACATGTATTTCCTTGTGATAACTCCACATTGAAATGTTGGACGGAATACAATACTTTCTCCACCTACCATAGGTAAGGGGTAGATAAAATAAAAAGTCATTTATAATAAGTATTAAATCTGCTCAGTTCATGAACTGAATATTATTGTGCCTAATGCAATATGCTAATGATCGATGGCAATACCGGAGCTACGTGTGGCAAGTACCATTCAATCAATCCACTTTACCACTCAGTGGCGGGAACTCGGCTGGAAATGTTGCTCCAGTCACACCCAAACAAGTTTATGAACCCATAAACACTTATCTGCTGTCATCTTAATGTACTGCTCTGGCAGAAGATACCGAAACGCTGTCGACATAGCCAAGTACATCTGCCTCCAAAAGTGCACACATCGTCTCTTTGCTTAGGGTGTTAAATAAAACTTCATTCTTTCAAAGCATTATCATCCAATATTACTTTTTACAACTTTGCCAAAAATATTATAAAAAATCTGATGTGTTGCATTCACACCTTCTCTATCCACTATTACCGAGCATATGGCTTCGGAGTAACGTAAGAGGCTCGCATTCGGCAGGTCCAGGGTTCGATTTCCCGGACATCTAACCTTTGTTTTTTGTCGTTTTCCGAGGTCGGTAGGCGAATGCTGGGGCAGCTGCTCTTCTACCGAGAATTTCTAGTCTATCGTTTCCTTTCATCTGTTTCATCTTCATATGTACAGAGTTGTGGACCAGGAGACGGCGACCAGTGCGTGGCGGCGGGACGGTGGAGCTGGCGCCGTATGGTGCCGGCGTCATCATTGGTGTATTCCGGAATTATTAGGGAACCCGTCCTTACTAGCACACGTAGTCGTTCGGATCTGGTCGCCCGGGGCCACGTAAGCCACAAAGGACCTACAATGACCTAAGTGGGTGCTCAGCTCCAGTGGCTGAGGGAGTCCCTCCGTCTGACCAATCCTAGTCACTACTCCACAAAGTTATTTTTCTACCTACTTTGATGCATCACAAATTACTTAAATGTAAATAATGATTGTAATATGAATATGCATTTTTATGTGACATTGATTTGAGATGTTTCTTGACTGTAATTATTGTTGATAAGTAAGTTTATACGGCCTTACTGAAACTGTCAATAATAGCGCGCAATAATGCAGAGAGGGGGGTGAGCTGTTTATCATTATTGGAAACGAGGAAGTTACGTAATGTTGGCGCGTTTTTTCCGTTGAGAACCTTCTGGAATATTTTCTCCCTAAAGCATATGTATTCATAATTTTCATTGGATATTAAAATAGACGCTAATGTTGGCGCGTTTTATTAGCCAATAGTAACTCAGGTATAATCTTTAGGCATATCAGGGAGTGGGTGTATAAAAAGCCAAGTCAGAGGTAGATCGCGGGCAGTTCATCGAAAATCTCAATACATTACACGTCGCCTTCAGTTGCTCAGTTCATCAAAATTCTTTGTGCACTACACGTCGTCTTCAGTTCGTCAGTTCGTCAAAATATTTGTATGAGATACGTCGGCTATAGATTCACAAGTTACGAAAATCTAAAGTATTATAAAGTTAATTATACACAAAGTTGAAGTATGCGAATTAAGAGTGATTAGTAATGAAGTTATTAAAAGTTTCAGTTTGGCGAGTGTTAAGATCAATGTATAAATGTGATAGTTAACGTGTTCGACAATAAATGTGTAAAACAAATTTCTTCATCAGTGTTATATTTGGATAAAAGATTCCTTTCCGTTTACACAACCCTGATTAAGACACATGTTCGACCCAAGATAAGATAATAGCTAGCCGGAGGACAGTAAACAAAACTTAAAATTCTTTCAAACACTAATACTACCACAAATTGCTAACACTAGATGGAGCTACAAATCAATGACGTCACAAGATGGCTTCAACACTAACATACACAAACATTTGTAAGAAATAATCACAAGTAATAAAATTTGTAAGTAACACCGCATCAAATTGGCTACCACAACGTGGGGCTACAATAAAGTTACCTCAAATTGGCACCCAGAACGTGGGGCAGAGTAACCAGGAAAGGAACACGATGACCAGGAAAGGATCAGAATAACCAGGAAGGGGCAGAATTAACCAGGAAGAAGTGAGATGAACAGGAAGGGGCGAATGGACAAGTGAACTGAACTACAAGACGCAGATTCCAGAAACAACAAAAGGAACGACAGACAACGCGGATGATTGGACATCGTAATTCCGAGATTACAAGGCAACAGGGAAATTCAAACTACAGGACAACAAAACTACGCAGATTCATCGAAGCGACATAAAAATCTAGGAGAGAGGGGCAGGAAGCTGGACATCAATGTAACAGCAACAGACAGCATCACAAAGGTCAGAGTATTGTAATTGTTTTTAGAAAACAAAATTGTAACCTTCAAATGTACTTAAGGAGTGGTAGGATAAAGAAAACAATGGCTACTAATAATACAGAAGAAATAGTTATGGAGGGAGATAATGTAACAGTTAGCTGTAATTCAATACAGGTTACAGAAAATAGCTCAAACTTTTTAGGATTTGAGGGTGGAAATGTTAGTGCAGAAAGTCAGAATAGAATAGCAGGAAATGTTAATCTTGATACTAGTATGATTATGGAAATGCTGAAAAATTTGAATGAGAATATAGAAAAGAAAATAGATCAAAACAGGGAAGATATGCAAAAGATTAAGAGGGAATTAAGAGAAGATATTGATAGGAGTTTAGATCAGAATAAGAAAGAATTGAGGGAAGATATTGGTAAGAGTATTATAGATCAATTAAGGGAAGAAATTTGTAAGAATAATGAGAAATTAGAAAAGAAAATAGATCAAAACAGGGAAGATATGCAAAAGAGTCATAGGGAATTAAGGGAAGATATTGGTAAGAGCTTAGAACAAAACAGGGAAGAAATTGTAAAGAAATTCATGGAGCTAGATGGTAGTATGATGAGAATGAGAAATGAAAATGAGGAAGTAATAGCAAGTGAGATAGGAGAAGTTTCAAAGAAAATGTTAGACATGAGCAGGGAAATAGGTAACAAAGAAAGTGAGGTTAATACTAAAAATGAACATGTTGATGTAGAATGTACAGAGTCAGGTAGTAGAATGAGTAATAATTCAAGTGAGATAAGAGAGATGAAAGAGGTTATGAATGTAGATGTGAATCAGGCGCAAGTTAATTTCAGAGGGGAGATATCAGAAATACAGGAGTCAGTAATGCAAAGAAATAAATTGTACCAAGATGTTCAAATTGAAAACTCCAATCCAGTACAGTTTAGTACAGATTTGTCAGAGTACTCTCAAATTAAAGAGATAGTAGAAGAATTAAAAATGACAGTTTTTAAAAGATGTGTAGTTCAAGAAACTTTAGATTGTTTTCAAATGTTATCATTGGACGAAATGTCATATGAATACAAGAGGTTATTCATGAACAAAAATTTGAAGGTTAGGATACGGCTACGAGTAATGTTTAGCCACACACAATTTGATCCAGGAGGGTAAATAGCAATGAGATGTAAAGTAAATGCTGGATAGTTAAAGATGACTTGCAGAGAAATGTATTGGATTGTAAGAGGGTTAATTATTTATATATGTCATTTGAAAAGAGAAATGTTTTTAAAAAAAAATTAAATTTTTAGTAACTATAACAACATTTGAAAATTAAGAATGCAAAGATTGAAACTTAATATGATATTAAATTAAAAGTACGTAAATACAATTCCAAGAGTATTGTTAAAATAAAGTACAAAATAATAAAAATGGGTAAAAATAATTAAAAACAAATACTTATGTAGCAAACAGAAAAGGTGAAACATTGTCTAGATTTAAGAGATATCAATATATTTGTGTAGAGGGTAAATATTTTTGGTAAAAATGTATAGTAATTACAAAAATTCTTAAATGCACAAATTGTTGTCAACAATATAAGAAAGTAAAAAAGTTTTTTGTAACAGTAATTTAATAATTCAGGGTACAGTATTTGCTATAAAAAAATTGTAATGTCAGATTAATGTCTAAACAAATTAAACCAGAGCCAGTAAGTAGTGGCAAGATAGAGGAAAAACATGTCGTGTGTTAAATACGTGTGAAGTGTTAAGTGGAAGTGATAGCGTGTGTTCCAAGATTTAGGAGACTAAAAACCCAATTATAAAATTTCCAAACAAGTTGTAAATATTTATAATTATGTTTCTAGTGGGGCATATGATGCAGTAATTTGTATCACAAATTACTTAAATGTAAATAATGATTGTAATATGAATATGCATTTTTATGTGACATTGATTTGAGATGTTTCTTGACTGTAATTATTGTTGATAAGTAAGTTTATACGGCCTTACTGAAACTGTCAATAATAGCGCGCAATAATGCAGAGGGGGGTGAGCTGTTTATCATTATTGGAAACGAGGAAGTTACGTAATGTTGGCGCGTTTTTTCCGTTGAGAACCTTCTGGAATATTTTCTCCCTAAAGCATATGTATTCATAATTTTCATTGGATATTAAAATAGACGCTAATGTTGGCGCGTTTTATTAGCCAATAGTAACTCAGGTATAATCTTTAGGCATATCAGGGAGTGGGTGTATAAAAAGCCAAGTCAGAGGTAGATCGCGGGCAGTTCATCGAAAATCTCAATACATTACACGTCGCCTTCAGTTGCTCAGTTCATCAAAATTCTTTGTGCACTACACGTCGTCTTCAGTTCGTCAGTTCGTCAAAATATTTGTATGAGATACGTCGGCTATAGATTCACAAGTTACGAAAATCTAAAGTATTATAAAGTTAATTATACACAAAGTTGAAGTATGCGAATTAAGAGTGATTAGTAATGAAGTTATTAAAAGTTTCAGTTTGGCGAGTGTTAAGATCAATGTATAAATGTGATAGTTAACGTGTTCGACAATAAATGTGTAAAACAAATTTCTTCATCAGTGTTATATTTGGATAAAAGATTCCTTTCCGTTTACACAACCCTGATCAAGACACATGTTCGACCCAAGATAAGATAATAGCTAGCCGGAGGACAGTAAACAAAACTTAAAATTCTTTCAAACACTAATACTACCACAAATTGCTAACACTAGATGGAGCTACAAACCGAACAAATCAATGACGTCACAAGATGGCTTCAACACTAACATACACAAACATTTGCAAGAAATAATCACAAGTAATAAAATTTGTAAGTAACACCGCATCAAATTGGCTACCACAACGTGGGGCTACAATAAAGTTACCTCAACTTCATGCTAATTGAGATAAACGTTTGCAGAAATGTTTTCATTACACATTTCTGGTGTGTACGAGGGGGATACCGAAAGCTGAAACGATAGTGAAAACTTTAAAAATCTTATCGCTAAATGTAGGATCTGAAAACCCATACTCTTTGAATAAACATACGAATGGTATACGACCACTTCTAAAAACATATAAAAGTATTCGAAATTTAAATTACTTGCAACGAATACCTCGAAAATCACTAATGCTTCAAAAACATATGACATGTGTTGTTTTTTTTAACAAGCTTTATCGGTTTCGTTTTGTTTATTTCTTTTGCTTTACCAGTAATACAAAATTATATAAACTTTTATACGCTATTCACAGAAAATTCAAGATTTACAGTTTGTTAGTCATGCAAAATTTTAAATTTGGTATTTTAATCAAAATCATTATGGCAGTTCTTGAGTAAATAAAAAATAAGGAACCATTTTTCAAGTACAGGACATATTGGGGTGGGAGTATTTTCTAGAAAAATTTCCTGTCTCATCCTTGTAAGATAGTGAAGTTTGGTATTAAATTCACCAATTACTCACATGTTTTTCTAATAACCCCGCCTTTTAGGTTCAGTGAATCTCAAAATTTTATTTTTTATCAAATCTCGATTCGAATTTTTGGGTGCTAGAGAAAGTAAAAATAGGATTTGATTAAAAACTTCCAGAGAAAGGGTGTTTCTTTATATTCTTAGTATCAGAATTTGATTTCATAACAAAATGTGAAAATAACAGGATTTTTCTAGCCAGCAAGGGTTTGCTTATTTATGTCCCTTCTGATGTTGTCCACAAAAAAAAAATATATTTTTTTCTATACACATTACCTCATTCACCACAAATCTTCGTTCAATTAAAAAATTATTCGGAAACTGCGTTTATGCATGTATATATACTGGATGTTAAAAAAAGTATTCCATAATTTGAGAGATGGTAGTATGAACCAAAACAAGAAAAAATTGTCCAGTAAACATGGACTCCAAAGTGCATACCATAAGTGCTACTACGAAACATCTCTTCTACAGTAAGCTATTTACTATTACGTATGACCTACAGAATGCAGTAAACAAATGAGACACATTACTCTGTTACTGTGAAACAACATAGCTTCTAATGTAATCTGCTTGCAATTGCATACGACCTGTATTTGTGAACCATCGCTAAAGGAGGTGCTCAATATGATGCCCATTCATAGTAAGGCATGCTTCTATCCGACGTCTTAGGGAATCACGCACTCTCTAAAAGACTACAGGTTGGTCACGGGTGCTCTGGCAGGCATTGATGACGGTATTTGTACATCATTAATGGATGCTGCATACACCAAATATTTCAAGATAACGCTACAATGTTAAAGCATTTCACAAACTGATTACTTTAGAACAAATAAGAACATGAATTGCACTTACCCAGAACTGTGAATACAGTAACTGATGTTTGCAGCATGCTGTATCCCCGGACAAAACAGAGTAATGTTTCCTC
Source organism: Deroplatys truncata (assembly GCA_030765065.1). Lineage (NCBI taxonomy): Eukaryota > Metazoa > Arthropoda > Insecta > Mantodea > Mantidae > Deroplatys > Deroplatys truncata. The sequence goes on along the minus strand of CM060987.1, from coordinate 168,771,407 downwards.
ATTTGTTTACTGCCTGTTGTAAGTCATATGTAAAATAGCAAAGAGCTTACAGTGAAAGAGATGTTATTTCACAGTAGCAAAGATCAACAAGTGCTCATAGCTCTTAAGGTATGCATTTTAGACCCCATGTTTACTGGACATTTTTTTCTTGTTTTGGTCCATACTACCTTCTCTCAAAATATAGCATTTTTTTAACATCCGGTATATATCATTAGGTTAGTTTGGGATGAAAGGAATTCCACATAAATCCATAATTACATGAATTATTGTATTTGCCTGTGTTTTCGTTACTGAGTAATGATGCTCTGTCTTAAACATATTTTTCTAAAATTATTTTTCTTTGGGTTCAAGGGACCTCAAAACGTGTACTGGCGGGAATTCTCAATGTCAAACTTTTGAATCCAAAATAATTTATCTACCTTAGGTAAGCAAAGAGAAAGAAAAAAAACACGGGGAATCGGAAAGTTTCAAAGTCATATGACTACCTAGGTACAGCGGGAAAAAATGTAATATACACAATGGAATATTTCGAGAACTCCAGGTAAGTGGTATGTAAAGTAAAAATAATCTGTTGTGTTATCTACTATCCCTTATTTTTATATCTCCTTCTATTAACTTCTTCTTTCTCTGTTTAACCTCCTCTTATGTAGGACTTACACCCCCCCCCCCCAGGACTTACAGGCGGGATCACAGGACCGTCGAGGAGCAGACATTCATGGATCACCCAGGATGGGTGATCCATGAATATCCAGGATGGGTGATCACCCCAATGCCTGGTATGGGAGGAAGGAAGTAGATGAAACGAAATGATGGTGAAATGGATGAAAGGAAAGGTGATGATGGAGCAGTTGGTGGAATGAATGGTGGGGGAAACCCGCTTTGTCCACCACAAATCCCACATGCTGGTCCCTGGGATTGAACCCGGGCCGCCTCGGTGAGAGGCGAGCGGTCTAACCACTCGGCCACGGCGCCATGTCAATCATGATAAACTGCAGAAACATTTTAATTACACACCTCGTTGTAGGTACAAGAATGCTGAATTGATTGTGAAATATTTAAAAAGTGGGTCGCTATATACTGGCTTTGAAATTTCATACCCTTTTTACATCACTAGAAACAAAAGAATGGCGACTTAATACTCCAAAACATTTTGGTAAAGTACTGGAAAATTCAAACCAATAGCAAGGAATACTTAATGGCTCAAAAATATTCGAAATAAACGGTTTGCTTTAAAGAGATTTGCTTTTTTTTTTAAGTTATCCTGTTCTTTCTTCCTCTCTTTTTCTTTCTCTCTCTCTCTCTCTCTCTCTCTCTCTCCCTTTCTTCCACGACCTTTTAATAAAAATGTTTTAGGATACCTAAAATGTTTCAGAATACCTAAAAACATGCATTTTCGCTGCAATATCGACATGGAATTTTTAGGGAATACAAAACTTCCCTTAGCTACCTTACGTAATGGAGGAAATCAAATTTTGTTGAATTTAAATTTGCTCTGTAAAGTGTGTGGGAGAAGAAATGGGAAAATATGGATAGAAAAATAGTAGCAATAAAGATGTTAACAGGGAAAGAAGAAAAGAAAATCAAAGGCATGGGAGAATTTGTAAGGAAGGTAAAGGAAAAATGGTCTAGAAAAGTAAGAGAGGCAAGACCCCTCAGTGAGCGAAAAGGCCTGGGAGCCAGCAATCTGAGTGGCTCAATAAGAAAACAAGCACCAATGATATATTAATACACATTGTATATATTGGAAACCAAATTGTAGAACAAATTGTACAATAAATTCAATTCAGTTCAATGCTGGGATGATGAATAAAAACAATGTTAAGTGCCACTAAAGAAATAATAAAAAGGAACATTAACGTCAGTTTTCCCCATTCAAATAAGGAACCCCTGTTTAAAAACATTTTTTCGCAAACGCCTTGTTTCCAATTTAAACGGTTGGACTGCGATTCAAACTTTAAGCGTGCAGTTTTGCAGACCCTTTTCCCTTCTGATATGTTTGGGAAACATGACAGAAGAGTCACCGGTGCACACAAAATTGTGCATCATTTAATTTTATGCCATCAGCACGATCGGCTCTGAGCTCTAAAGCATCATTAGTAACAACGCTTTATTACCTGAATACATCATTAATAATTAAAAGGTAATCGCCGCCATAATGCACATATAGCTAAAGCAATATTTTCATGGAGCACTGTGCGTGTTTTGCACTTGGATGGTGGGAATTTTAGCTCCACCATGTGATTGAAACGTTACTTTGTATTACACATCCACTGAAAGCAAAATAATGGGAAACATTCTAGTTCAGTTGTCGATTATATTCACCATTTCACTCTTACTACGTCGTGCTACTTTTGACCAATAAAACATTACGGAACGGCGTGCTTCAACCAAACATAGCTGCTTACCTCAGCAATGTTTTTATTTATTTATTTTAAAGTTCCATTTATACCCCGCTTTTAACTGCAATGCTCTTATCAGCGGCATTTCCTTTGCCTAAACATTGATGTTAGCTCATATTCGCTTGTCATTGGGTTACTGGTAAACTTTGGGTTTTTTCATGAGAACACACACACACACACACACACACACACACACACACACATTCACACCCTCATTCTACTTCCAGACTCCGGGGAAGATACGGAATAATCTTTATTATATAATAATAAAATTCCCATCCTCCAGCCGGGAATCGAAACCAGCACCCCTAGCACAGCAGGCAGGTGCTCTACCGACTGAGCTACGGGGCCAACCTCCACAGTGTTTATCACCTCCCTAGCATTTGTTTCTGTGTCTGCCATACAGTACCATAAAACGCACTATAGCGCCTGTGGTATGGGGGTAGGGTGTCTCCTCATATTCAAGAGGTCCCGAGTTCGAATCTCGGTTACGGTGAGTTATCCCCTTTCACCCATTTCATTCATTAGGTTAAAGGACGCTGAAAAAAGAACCACACTCCACGATCGTCATTTATTTCATGCATAGATAGTCCCCTGAGAATGCTCTTAAGTATTTTTGTAAGTCATTACCTTATGTTTTTCAATTAATACTTCATTTTTATATATCGTATTCTAGCCGTCATTAACTCTCACGCAAATTTTAATTTTCTCTAGATAAACACACTCGTGATCGACTCGCAGATTTATTTATAAAATCAAACAGCTCTACTATCGAAATTTCACCGGCATAAATGTTTTAAAGTCTTCTGAATCCAATATAAACATTTTAAGAAAAAGATAAAACGATTTGCGCGCGTATAACTCCATAACACACGACTTTCTCTATCCACTATCGTTTATTTTTATATAGGTTCTACAAACTGCTGTTACACAAGCTTATTTTTCTATCTGCTTCATGTTAATCGATATTAACATTTGTTGAAATGGTTTAATTACACATTTCGTTGTAGCTACAAGAGGAATACAGGAGGTTGAAACGGTAGTCAAATCTTTAAACAGCTAATCCTTACATGCTTGCTTTAAAATTCTGTACTCTTTCATAACATCACAAAAACCGAATGGAGAGTTCAAAAAGCATTGGAAAACTCAAACTACGAGTAGTAGCTACATATATCTCGAAAATGGTTAATGCCACGAAACCTTTATTTGAAATGAATGTTTAACGAGATATACATGTTTCGTGCTTTGTTTTTTTAATGGTTTACAGGTAACAAAAAAAATTATTCAAAATGAGTACAGAATGAGGTGGATTCATTCACAGAAAATCCAACATAAACATTTTATTAATCATGCAAGTATCTTATAACACATGGCATTTAAATGAAAATTGTTAGCGCTATTCTTGCGTAAAACGAAAATAACGAAAAATTCTCCCTACAAAAGCTGGCTTATGTTGGAGAGATTTATTTGAAAATCCTTGAAGAATACCGCGCTTTGTATTTATTCCATTGTTACTTTCTCTTCCGCGTACCTAGCAGATAGAGGAAGTATTGTATTCCGTCCAAAAATTCGATACATTTATTTTACTGAAATTCTCAAAATGGCTGTAATTATTTTATTAAAATGCCATATATTTCAGATATTTACATTACAATAAAACGTATATCCCGAATTTACTGGGAATAGCCTAGTAAGTTCTCTTCATTCGTAAGTTATTGGGTATAATTTTGTATAACAGATATATGAGAGTCAAAATCTCACTATGTATGCAAAACACGTGTTTCAGTTTAAAACACACAGATTATTTCAAATAAATTTTTTGTAGATCAGGAATTTGCAAGATATCCGTTATTTGATTCGAAGTTTTCAATGTTTTGTAGTTTTTTTCGCAAAGCTTCGCTATTCAGTTGCCTCTTGCGATGTCATGGAAAGAGAATGGCATTTCAAGGCAAGCTGTAAGCCTCTGGCTTCCTCTCTCTCTCTCTCTCTCTCTCTCTCTCTCTCTCTCTCTCTCTCTCTCTCTCGTACCTATAGCAAAATGTGTAATGAAACCACTTTTGCAAATGTTAATCTCGAATAACATGAAGTGGATAAAAAAATAAGCTTGCGTAAGAACAGTTTGTAGAGGCTAAATAAAAATAAACGATAATAGGTAGAGAAAGTAATGTGAATGTAAGATTTTTTCGTTATATCATTATGAGCGCGCAGATCTTTTCCTTAAAATGCTTGTATTGGATTCAGGAGACCTCAAAACATTTATTGCGGGTGAAATTTCGATATTGAGTTTTTGGGAAAATATAATACTTCCTCTACCATAAGTACGAGATCAAGAAAATACAAAAAGGATCAAATTTGCTGGTGCACTGGGTTTGAACACCTGACCTCCCAAATGCTAGCTGAAGTCGTTACCACCTAAGCTACGAGTACTTCGTTCGGTAAAATTCCCTTTTCCGTAAGACTCGCACTTGGGGCGGGAAACTAGAGTGCGATTCTGATTCAGTAAAAGTTGTTTTTCTCCATGGCAACGAAGGCGAGTGGAGAAATCTCCCTTTTCCTTTCATTCAAAGTTTCCTAAAAGTCGCAACATTTTTTGTCTTCTCTCCAATTCTTGTTTCTTGGTTATCAATGTCTCTAGACTCTCGCTTGATATAGCAGGAAAGTTTGTAGTTGCCGGCAAAGTTAGGAACTCACATGGGATATAACACTGTCAAGAGACCTACACGATACGTTTCATATACACAAACCAGAATTGAAGTCGGAACAAATGACTACAGAAGATGGCAGCGTAAAAACAAAAACAACCACACAACTTTCTCTATCCAGTGGTATTTCATGCGTATTCATGTTTTCTATCCACTTTCGGTTATCATAATAAACATATTGTAGTGTATAGAACACAGGACTAAATATTGTGCTGTATTTTAACTAGCACACCCTCAGCTCTGCTCATGTGATAGCTTAAATGCAGAGATTACTTTCTCTCTCTCTCTCTTCCTTACTCTTACTTTCCCCTCCAACATAATCTCACTCTCCCTCTCACACTATCCCCCATGTCCCTCTATTTTAGATTACTTCACTATTCCTCCCTTTCCTTTTTTACTCTCTCTCCCACTCGCACTCTCCCTGAGTAAACTAGATTTAATGTATTATGATGTGATGTTTTGAAAACCAGTAATAACAATTGTACGGTGATAATATTTAATATATAAAAGTCAGTATATGTATGAGTGTATGTTCCTATAGGCTTCTACACCGTTGCACCGATTTCGACCAAACTTGATACAAGACGAAAACTGCCTAGCTTAGAGTTCGAAATTTCGCCCCATTTCACACGATGAATTATTTCATTTTATATTATGCCTACTAAAGCTCGCAGGATCATCTATATCCTTCTAAACGATAATTGAATTCGATACATTGGCAACATAAGAATAATTATTATTTAGTCTTTCGCGGCATCACAAAATAACAAAGGAACAGCGAGTTCACATATTCTTTATCTCCTCTCTGACATCGATCGTGGAGTAATAATACAGTCAAATACATAATTACAACAACTATGTCACGTACGGCTATGCTTGCGCAAATGTAAAGGCGCTACAATCGCTTGGTTGAAAAAACTAACAAAATGTCCAATTGCGTTAAGTGTCAGACTGTGATAACAGCAAGAGCATCAAATCAGATTAAATACCACTTCTTTTTATTTATCTTGGTATGATTATGTATTGCATAATGACATAAAATAACACAAAAAGGATTCGATATAATTGAATTGACTGTAAAAGTCTCGATGGTAATCAAACATTGCTAACGTAAAAGAAATAAATAAGTCGATCTGTAAATAAGTCAGATTCTGCGATAGTACTCTGATGTTCAGATATTCACTTATTACAGTTAGCAGTTTATTCTCCTCCACCTCTGAATATTAATTATGTCTTCTTTTGCTTTGTCTTTCTAGTGTTTTCTTAGTAGTTTTGTCTGTTGGTTTCTGAGAATAAACAAGGTTACATTGCCGTTACTTAAACTGCCAATATCTCTTCCCAACCGAGATTTTCACTATAAATAGGCAACACGAATGTGACAACGTGGAATTCACTCAGCTTCATTCACAAGAAATCATTACAAGCTTTGGTATTTGTGATAGTTCAACAGTGCCTGTGAATGGTGTTTTCTCAGTATTACATCCTCTGCTACGTATATAAATAGGGGAAGCATTGCATTCCACCCAAAAATTCGATATCGAGACTTCACCGAAAATACATTGTTTTAACACCCCTCTGAATAAAAAAAATCTGATGTGTTACACTCACATGACTTTCTCTGCTCTTGTATAAACTATTTTTACAAACGCTTATTCTCCATATGCTTCATGTTAATCGAGATGTTAACCTTATTCCTAATTTTCTTGTAGGTGCAAGGGGAACTGCTAGGCTTTAAGCGATAGTCAAATATTTTAAGAGCTGGTTGCTATGTGGAGTATTCCATTCTTTTTGCATCACCAGGACCAACAAAAAAAATGAATAACGAGTTTCCATTTGCGAAAAAGTATAAGTATTGAAAAATTTAAGGGAATAACAAGCAATATCTCGAAAATGGTTCACTCAACAAAAAAAAGTATATGACATAAGTTGTGTATTTTAACGCGATCTACATTTTTTGTGTAGTAAACGTTTGTCTATCTCTTATGGTTTACCAGTTATGCAAAAGTCGTTAACAATGAAGAGTACTTTTGGAAACATTCCCAGAAAATTCGAGATATTCATTTTATTTGTCATGAAAATATCTTAATCATATGATATTTTAATTAAAATCGTTAGAGCCATTTTTGAGAAAATTAAAATCTTCGAAAAATGTTCCATGTAAAGGGCAATCTGTGGTGGGGGGATTTTCTTGAAAACCTTCGTGTCACATCTCTGGAAGATACTGAACATAAATACCAAGTTTGGTGTTTATCCGACTGTTCGTTTCTGAGTTATGCTGTTCACAGACAGACACACACACGGACATGTTTCCAAAAATGCTTTTTTTGGATTCAGGGGGTATCAAAATGTGTATTTCCGGTGGAATCTCGGTATCGAATTTTTGGGTGGAATACAATACTTCCCCTACTTACTACTCGTATTGTCTTTTGGGCCAAAGAGACTCCTCATTACACAGTCGAGTTAGAAAGGAACTTACCTCACGTGTGACATGATGACGTCAAACATATGCTTGAACCGTACTTTTTTGAAGGGACTGTGAATGCCGTAAATTATTTACACATGTTACAAACCTTGTTAATACCTCAGCTTGAGGAAAGGGGCCTCATAGAAGGCATATGATTGCAGCAAGATGGAGCACCTCCTCACTACGCTCTTGCAGTGCGCGAGTTCCTAAATGAACACTCTCTGGGTCGGTGGAGAGTTCGTGGTTCATCAGCAACACCATCTCCCTTGAAATGGTTACCAAGAAGTCCTGACCTTACCACACCTGACAACTGGTTATGGGGAGTCATTAAGGCGCATGTATCTGCACGTGGCTATGCTACAAACGAAGAACCGCGCAATGCTGTTGATGCATTTCGTACTATAACACTGGAAATGCTCAAGAATATGTCAAGAAGAACATGGAGGCGTATGGAACTGTGTTTGCAGCATGATGGGGAACATACAGATATATTGGACACTTAATATGTAACTATTTGTGCTAAAATAAATCAATTAGCATTCCATACTAGGGCGTACGGGGAGTTGTCGCCCATTCTGTATATATTCCTATGTGAGAACAAATTCTTGAAGAGGTGTGAAACGGCAATTTACAGTCTGATTCCCTGTTGTTCGTAATCTTGTTAATATATTTAGGGAAACGGAATTTATTCGTAATAAGAAACCGAAAGTAAATCCTGTTTTCTTGCAGAAGAGAAACACGACGACATCGGAGAAAAGTTAGAGCGAAGTACAAAGGAATTTCAGATGAAGCTTCCACAGAAATCAGAAATTTCGCAAACCTTGGCTTGAAACGACACTATACCTTTAAAATCAAATTCCTATAAGATAAATTGTGGTTCAAGAATTGCAACGACGCGATAATATAGGTAGAAATAATATTTGCAATTGTGTTTTGGATAATGTTATTGATCGCTCTATTTTTACTTTCTCTACTACGTATAGTAAGTAGGGGAAGTATTGTATTCCACCCAAAAATTCGATACCGAGATTTCACCGGAAATACATGTTTTGATATCCCCTGAATCCATAAAAAGCATTTTGGGAAACATGTCCGTGTGTGTGTCTGTGTGTCTGTGAACAGCATAACTCAGAAACGAACAGTCGGATAAACACCAAACTTGGTATTTAGGTTCAGTATCTTCCAGAGATGCGACACGAAGGTTTTCAAGAAAATCCCCCCACTCCAGACTAACCTTTACATGGAACATTTTTCGAAAATTTTAATTTTCTCAAAAATGGCTGTAACGATTTTGATTAAAATATCAGATGTTTAAGACATTTTCATAACAAATGAAATGTGAATCTCGAATTTTCTGGGAATGTCTCCAAAAGTATTCTTCATTGTGAACGACTTTTGCATAACTGGTAAACTATAAGAGATAGACAAAATTTTACTACACAAAAAATGTAGATCGCGTTAAAATACAAATTTATGTTATATACATTTTTTTGAGTGAAGCATTTTCGCGATATTGCTTGTTATTCCCCAAAATTTTCCAATGCTTATACTTTTTCTCAAATTTGTTATTCATTTTTTTTGTCCTGGTAATGCAAAGAGAAATAATGCTCCTCATAGAAACCAGCTCTTAAAATATTTGAGTATAGCTTTAAGCCTACCAATTCCCCTTGCATCTACAAGAAAATTAGCGATAAGATTAACATCTCGATTAACATGAAGCATATGGAGAATAAGCGTTTGTAAAAATTGTTTGTACAAGAGTAGAGAAAGTCATGTGAGTGTAACACATCAGGGATTTTTGTTATGGCCGAAGCATGATTTTATTTGAGAGATGTGTGGCGGCAACAGGACATTATTTCCAACACCTTTTATAACAAACGTATGTGATTATTATATTTACAATTTATATGAGAAATCTATGCGCTTGAATATCTAGCTCCTATGAATATCCGACTCCGCCGGCAAACAGCGTGCTACTCGGTGCCAAGAAAATTTCCGTTAGACCGGCCATGCGAGCAAACGAAGGCTCTGTAGTTTGACGCTGCGAATTTAAGGAAAACGCCATAAATTCAAACCATTTTAATTAGAGGACAATGATATTATGAGATTTCATATATGAGCTTGTATACTTCTTTTATTTAACATTTTCAGAACCAGGTTTCCTTGTGTTTTGGTCAATATTAAAGATTAATAAGACCTACCCTAAGGTGAACAAGACCTCACGCGCTGGTTAAATAGGGAAGAAACTTTTCTGAAATGCTACAATAATACAGAGGATTTTGACCAAGCAATGGAATCCGAGATTAATCTATGTTTAACATAGGAACATACCTGATTGGTCGGTGCCGGGGGGTCCCCGACCCTTCCCATCCGCGCCCCATTCCTCCTCTGAAAAGAAAAAAAATAAGGTAAATGTTAAGACTATCAGCGAAAATGTTTATTTTTTCCCACATTACCTTGGCCACAAATGTACTTCTATTCCTATATATCTGTGGTTAAACTTTTAAAAAACGTATAAATTAAATCTGCGAAAATAATTTGTACCATACGTTTAAGATGATAAACAGAGATTAATAAAAGAAACTAAAATTTATGTTTTTCTGTAAAGTTTATACTTTAGAGAAAATAAATATTTAATTTCGAAGTACTGCATTAATGAAGAGGAAAGAAATGATTGAGGAGTAAGAGGAGCGATCGTTAGGCAAACTATCTTAGCCAATGAGTGAAAAGGAAATTACGTCACTGTCTCACTTACCTAAACCAAAACCTTGCGCTACCTGTGACAATTTTATGATTGTGTAATACAAGTTAACACAGAATAAAGCTCATTTGCTGCTGAGGTGGTGCAGAAACAAAATCTAAGAAATAAAAACGACAGGAAACCCATTAACTTCTCACGCCTGAATACAAAATGAACCGCGGTCGCGGTTTCAAACCCGACGGAGGGCGTAAAATTCCTTAGCATGGCTTCCTTCGGAAGAAAAGTAAAGCCGTTCGGTACCGTGTGATGTTTATTTACACCTAAAACAACCTCAAACCTTGAAAGAGAAAGTCCCTGAGCAAAAAGTCGGCTATTTCATGCTCACAGCGTCCTGCTTCTCTCTCGTGGCGTTATTTATGGACGGTGGACTAATCACATGTCGCCATTTAGCAGTATCAGTGACTGCAGACATTCACCTAATTAAGAAAGCACCACTAGGGTGCTCAGAGTTGCATGTAACTGTCATTGCAATTGGAAGCAAGGAACTCGTCCCCTTTACCTGGTACGAGTGCAGAGCCAGGCTTCGCATCTCTCAGGTGAAACCCATTTTATCATACCACTAACATTATACTGGATCCATTGTAAGAAACACACTCTTTGTATTACTTCGCGCCCACGAGCACAAGCATATGTGACAGACGACAGTGTCACCTTCGCCCATCCGTTACGCCATGTTACATTCAAATCAAATTGCCTGCACAAAAGAGGCTTACCGGTAGATTTTGTTTCAAGTTAACTTTTCCTATTAAAACATATACTGAGAAATGCATCAAGAACATAATATCAAAGTGAATGCACTTAAACGAACACAAGATTTTAACGCACTTTGGTACTTACATTAGTCAGATTCACAGCCGCCATCGCTGGCAGGTAATGCTGCAACTCCGAGGTCGGGTTCTGAGGGTGACCCTGAACTGTCACAATAATATTAACATTATTTCGTTTCACAAACGAAAACCTCATTTATAATAGAAGCTCGTTCGCTTAAATTAAATCAGGGTCACTCGACAGCACTTAACACTTCGTTTATTGTTGGTGGCTCATCGTCAAAAAAAAGTATGCACTTTTGAACGAATTACAAACTGAATAAAGTATTCTACTCACCCCAAAACTGCTTTAGATCTCTTCCTCTTTTTGCACGGTGTTTTAACACCACCAGTTTAGATTCTTGCCGAACTGGCTTCTGACACGCCGGCGTACCTTGCCGTTATTTTAACCAATTCATCACTAGAATATCCTGAATATGCTCCTTTAGCTTAAGGAACTCACTTAAAACAACCTGTTTCTAGCCACCTTTTAATAGTTTACCTTTAGGGAGCTTTTTATAACCGTGAACGCTAATTTTTGCTACTACCGAATTTACACCACCGCAAGCTTGCGTCATATTCCTCACTGGCATTCCGTTTGTTTTTCTCCCGCAACAGTAACGGCTTATCTGTTATGAACGGACATATTTGTATTTCCAAACAGCTGTAAAAATACAGCGCATTGTACTACTACAACTAAAGTATCGATTATCACAGTTTACAAGCAATAATATTAAGAAAAGATGGATCTACTTTCTCTCCTTAAAGTTGAGTGCTTTGTTTCCAAACCAATGCGGGCATTCATGCGGCCACGTGCGTGGAGCTGTTTCTAGGTATTGCTTATACAAGTCTGTTTCTTACGACGGAAGGAGTAAGAAGCGCCAAGTAAGTTGTATACCTACCTAAAAGTGCCCTTGGGGTCATTTTGAACCGAATACAGTAGCCAATTCCGTGAAATTTATTTATGACAAAACGTAATAACTAGCAATATGATTTATGAAGAACTGACACATTTCTTTCTTTAATTATTCTGTTCGAAATTCACTCGATGCCCCAATTTTAGCACCAAATTAAGCAGAATGTTCTGGAGTTTCGACTGCCTGTCACTAGATGCGCAGATGTTCATGTTTTATTCTAATTGTTAGTTTTATTGTCGGCAACTGTTTTTGATATTTTGTTCTAGTTAACGTGAAAATGGAGTGCACATTAAATGAACGACTCTTCTTTGTAAAGCAATACTGGATTACGAATTCAATTACAGCTACTAAAAGGGCATACCAGCAAGAATTCGGTGTTCGGAATCCTCCCCAAAAAAAACACAATACTGTGACTGGTAAACAAATTAGAAACAACTGGATCTCTGGTGAGTGAAAAAGGCAAAAGTCGTTCATCTAGGCTTCCCACGGTTATTGTTGACGTAAGAGCATGACTGGATCAGTAAACCAAAAAAGCATTAAGACGTTTGTCGCAGGAGACAGGGTACAGCTACTCAATGTGTCAGAGAGCTGTGAAAGGTGCAGGCCTAAAGCCGTATAGTATTACGGTTGTCCATCAGTTACAGGAACCAGATAAGGATAGACGACTGAATTATTGTCGTTGGTTTCAGACGTTCATTGTGCAAAATCCTGCCACATTGTCCATCACATGTTTCACAGATGAAGCATGGTTCATTTATCCAGCTGTGTGAACTCAAATAACTCAGCTATTGGGCCAGCGAAAATTCACATGTTATTCATGAAGCACCTATGCACCCGGTTAAAATCGGAGCTTGGTGCAATATCCGCACAGAGAATAGTGGGATCAATGTTTTTTTAAACAATGTGAACACTGCAGAGTACCGACGGATTTTCATGGAGTTTGCTGAGCAACTAGACGATGTAGAGCTGAGTCAAGGATATTTTCAGCAGGACGGCGCTACATGCCATACATCAAATGAATCCATGGCACTAATTGTAAGTTTCTTTGATGACTGGATAATTTCCAAGAACCTGTGGCCACCGAGATCTCCGGATTTGACATTGCCAGACTTCTTTCTATGGGGTTACTTAAAAGACAGGGTTTATGCCACACATCCCCAGACATTGGCCGATCTGAAGCACAACATTACACAGAAGATTCAAGCCATTGACAACAGAGTCCTCCAACGAGTGGCAAGTAACATGGAATGACGTGTTGAGTTGTGTCTTATGCAGGATGGAGGACATTTTCAACATTTGCTATAGAGGCAAATAATCTCCCAAAATTCCTCTGCATTTCAGTTGTCGCTAACATAACTCGTTTTGAAACAATTAAAGAAATAAATGTGTCAGTTCTTCATAAATCATCCTGTAGCTTCTGCTGTGTTATTATCTTCTTTTAGTAATTGAAAATAGCATTAATCCTGTAAAGAAATAAAGAGCATGTATATATATATATATATATATAAATGCAGAAGTCGTGATGCATGTATTTCAATTACAGAATATCCCAAGGGGTTGCTATCATAATGCAACATTTTAATGTAAAAACTAACACCTTTTTGTTTACTTTTCTGAGGAATTTGAACATTCCACACAAATGTAACATTTCATTGCATTACCAGCGCATTCTCTACACCCAACTTCTCATCCTAATAACACTTCACATCGGCTGTATTAAAATTATACTTCATTATTTCACAGTGGCATCTCTTTATTTGTTGTAGAAGTAGCTAAACTCTCACCAGTAATTAAATTCGAAATCTGTATACGTTTTTCTCCAAGCCATCTTGCACAACCCACGCGTGCTACATTTCTGTTGTGTACAATACATTTCAAACAAAGCGTGCAAAATGCAACAATGTAAGTACAAAACAACTCTAGACATGTGTGCAATGGAACAAGAGACTCCCCTCCCCCTCAGCCCCATAGTATTCAACATATTGACCCATGATGTAGTCAAAGCAATTGCGTCAGAGCAAATGGTTATACTTCTCCACGCGGACATGATTCTTCTCTCGAAAAACGGATCGGTCTGTAGAAGGGACTGAACAGGTTTTATAAGTGGCCGCAAAGAAATTAATTACACAAAAACACCAACTAAACAAAACTCCCGAAATTCAGGAGAGGAGGCAACATATCCGAGATACACAACTTCCAGCGGAAATGACAAGCTAAGTGCTTCTAAATTCTTACAATACTGGGATAAACGCTTCAAGCCATGGGGAAAACTTTCACGAAAGATGCCCAGCAGCCAAAAAGGACATTTTTGACATACGAACATCGAAAAAGCATCCCTTGACACAGCCTTGAGACTATTCCACATTAAAATTGCCCCGATAGCATGCTATGCAGTCACCAAAATTTGGACCCAGCTTATACCCGCAAATCTAAGCAGACTGGAGGCAGTTAAAGCAACCTACCTATGTAGAGCCCTTTGACTATCCCGAACGACAATGACTAGACCTGTATATCTCTTGGCCGCCACAGACTTCATCAGGGACGTAGCAGTTAAGAACAATCTATTGCATACACCAGAATACGAAGCCTGAAGTCGTATTGTAGCCCCACTGTTGGTAGCCTAACTTGAAGTTGTTTTAGACCACGCACGTAATGGATGTCAATTTTGCGGGAGGTTGTTTCTTGGAGTGTTCGCCCCACGTACGGCACAAACTTTCCGGTGGCCTTCGCCCCACGTTTAGAAATCAACTTTGTATTTTAATGTTTATTTAAATATTGTATATGTATGTCTCGCCTTCGTCAGTAGTAATTTATAGAGCACCTATCTCTTAGCAGAACTGGTGCGGCTAAAGAATGAAGGCTTACACAAATTATAATTGTATTGTATTTTGTTTATTAATCCTTCACACGATTAAATAGCACTTCACTGATATATCCTACTATAGAGCTGTGAGATTGTTAATTGCACCTTTAACACGTAAAATTTATATTATTCTCACCGCAATAAATGTTTTATGTCGCACACTGAGCCTATACCGTACCGAATCTAAATTGAACTCCTTGGTTACGCAATCTTGTGCCGTCTCCCACCTGAATCTGTACATTTCCTTTATTTCAAGTCTGTGATTGGCTAAGCCTACTCCAATAGAATACTCTTATTTAGCTTAAGCTTTTTCTAGTTTTTGATTGGCTATCTATAAACTGTTTTAAATATTACATTATTATTGTTCCAAGAATTATAAGTAGCCTTATTAAACTTTCTAATTTATTGTTGTCTCAAAGTTACCTCATTATTAGCAACTTTCGGCTTCTACATTGTAATTCTGTTTGCTACGGAAAGCAGCTTACTTCTATTCTCACAGCTCCTACATTGTTAAACTACGTAATACATTCGCATAACATTATTATACAATTACATAATAATATAAACATAATATAATGACTGTTACATACACTTTATATATTATTATTACATACACATATTGCTTTAAGGCGCGCTGTTATTATTTTTAATATTATATAATTAGGCTGATATCATTTAAGTGTTAAAAATACTGCCACATTAAAACAAGAGAAGGAAAGGCATTGGCAGTAGATTAAAGCTTTCATCATACGCCAGCCATGAATTCAGAAAACTGGAAAGAACCAAATTTTCAGCTCCGAACGGCTTTCACTTCAGAATCTGCAACCAAAGAGGATTTCACTAGAGGTCATTTCAATGTTCCTGCATCCTATGTATGTGCACACAGTGTGAACAGTATCATCTACTGGATTGCGAAGCAAGGACAAACTAATCTATTATACACAGTGTGTTTAATAAATCTTATTGAAACTGCAACACTATACTTCACCAAATACGTGCATCAATAATGCAAAATGTCGCAAGAATATTCTTGGTGAAAATCTAGGACTGCTAATTAAATGGGTCCCAAAGTTACCCGTGCTGCCGTTCTAGTTGAAGCGAAATAGCTTTAAAAACTAGAGGTAAATGTTTCTTTCTTTCTAATTTGAGGTAAGTACGTAAACACTTCTGAGAAACATAGTCAAGTGTCCAGTTCTTAGTTTTTTTTTGTAAAGGGAGCAGCAGTAAGCATTCAAATTGTAAATGACTCAAAATGGTTCCATTGGCGCTTCTAGTGCTCAGGACATGGAGAGAAATGTCACTCATTACAGCTAGTCAGGCAAAATATGAACAAAAATTTGCAAAAAAAAAAAAAATACTTTTATGTCAAAACATAAAAGTGTGACGAAGATGATACCAAAATATAATGAACAAAATCTGATGTGTTACACTCACACGACTTTCTCTACTCTTGTACAAACTATTTTTTACAAACGCTTATTCCCCATCCGCTTCATGTTAATCGATATGTCAATCATATTGCTAATTTTCTTGTACGTGCAAGGGGAATGTGGTAGGCTTTAAGCGATAGTCAAATATTTTAAGAGCTGGTTGCTATGTCGAGTATTCCATTCTCTTGTATGTCCAGTACGTAAAAACAAATGAATATCGAATTCCCATTTGAGAAAAAGTATAAGTATTGGAAATTTTAAGGGAATAACAAGCAATATCTCGAAAACGGTTCACTCAACAAAAATATATGACATAAATTGTGTATTTTAACGCGATCTACATTTTTTGTGTAGTAAAATTTTGTCTATCTCTTATGATTTACCAGTTATGCAAAAGTCCTTCACAATGAAGAATCCTTTTGGAGACATTCCCAGAAAATTCGAGATATACATTTCATTTGTCATGAAAATATCTTAATCATATGATATTTTAATCAAAATCGTTATAGCCATTTTTGAGAAAATTGAAATTTTCGAAAAATGTTCCATGTAAAGGGTAATCTGGGGTGGGAAGATTTTCTTGAAAACCTTCGTGTCGCATCTGTGGAAGATACTGAACCTAAATACCAAGTTTGGTGTTTATCCGACTGTTCGTTTCTGAGTCATGCTGTTCACAGACACACGCACGAACATGTTTCCAAAAATGCTCTTTTTGGATTCAGAGGGTCTCAAAACATATATTTCCGGTGAAATCTCGGTATCGAATTTTTGGGTGGAATACAATACTTCCCCTATTTACTATACGTAGTAGGGAAAGTAATATATATATATATATATATATATATACATTAAAGCCAAGACATCTTATAATTTAATGATTTGGAGCAGATTCACTTCATTGATTTAAAAACATTGGCTTTGTGATTATGTCCATATTTAATAACAAACTATCATGTACTTACTTCAGCAAGTTCAATAAAATACATGTAGTTCATATACTTTAATCATTGTAAAATCCTTCAGCTTAGAGACAAGGAAATAGTACATACACCTGCGGTGACTGCATCTTTGCAGAACTCGGAGAAGTCTGAACATACGAGACAAGGCAGTTCCCAGGCTTGTCTCAGTGTGTTACGATAAACAAGAACAATGTAAACAGACTGAAAAGATCTTATAATGTTTTCCATTAAAGTTACAGAGGCTTTATTCAATTTTTAGATTGACCAATAATTAAAATGTGTTTATTTGACCTACCTGTATTGGCCCATAGTTTTCTTTTATCTTTACGTTTTTGTCTAACATTACGGACTATAGTGTAGAGTTAATCACAACATTAAAGCGTCGTATCGAAAACCATGCAAACATGAGGAAACGTAATGCTCACTGACACTTTTTCGCTTGCTATTTATATTATTATTATTATTATTATTATTATTATTATTGGTGGTGGTAGTAGTAGTAGTAGTAGTAGTAGTAGTAGTAGTAGTAGTAGTAGTAGTAGTAGTAGTAGTAGTAGTAGTAGTAGTAGAAGTAGTAGTATCGCTGCATAATCACGATTAAAATAGCTATGGGCGTCTAGTGATTGGTCAAACAAAGATATTTTAATTATTTGTCAATATAAATGGTGAGTTTATTCTCTCAAAAATAAATTCTCTATAACTGAAGCGGAAAACTTTTTCGGTGTATTTACACTGTTCTTGTTTATTATCATGGACTGGGACAAGCCTGGGAACTGCCTCTGAATGACTACGATCCGCTCATCTTCTTCATAAGCAACAGGTGTAGAACGAAGGTCACTCCGTTAATGCGCCAGTTCCCCATTGATCTGTATTTACTTGGAATTGCCCCGTTGAGTTATGCAATTCTTTTAACGCTCGAAGGGATATCTGCACACATGAAATACGGCGTGGTTGGGTCACCTGGTATATTTGCTTGTTTACTCCAATACATATAAGAAAAGTACAGATCATTAGTCGTGTTTTATTTGGTGGACGTTATGACGGCCATTTTAGGGTCAATTTAATTTTTTTAAATGGGAAACTACAATTAGGGTAAATTTAAAATTTACTTTCCCCCATAATATCAAGTAACTTTTATTCGAGACTTTTCTTTCTACAACGCCTGGTTTTGGAGATATTGTACGGTCTTAACTTAAATTGTCCACCTTTTATATATATAGGGTTATTCAAAAAGAAGGAACAGGCTTTAAGTATTTGTTTCTAATGAGCCGACAATAGATGGCGACACATGCGATACATCACTGAATAGAAAACAGTTCAAATTTTTATTTTATGTGTTCAAAATGAGCACCATTTGTTATGCGAGGACGGCCAATGCTTTTCCGTTTGTATACGCAACAATCTACAACGAGTTTATTGCATCAATTGTAAATATTTTATGACGAGGCGGCTCGTTGTTGAACTTACAACGAAATGCACTTTGCAATGAAACAGTGGATTCATTCCTTGCATAATGCAGCCACAAAACGACTTTACCTGTGGCGTCGCCATTTTCTCGTAAACAAACACAGCGCCGCTGTAAGCACTGAATGGAACTAATAGCTGGGGCAACATTAATATTCTCTGGATACATAAATTCGCAATTTTACTTGGCACTTGTTTTCAAATATATCGATTTTAATATTTCTATGGCATTTTCACTTATGGAATACTGTCATAATGCTTGCCACAGCAACTTTCTAGTAACACTATCGTATGCTTTTTCGGAGTCAGTCCATCTTTAAATTTTTCTCTGCATCTTTCAAGGAGGATAAACTACAAATTTGGTCAACAGTATATATTTGAAATGCTGCAAGTAAGTGGTAACAACTAAAGGGAAGTAAAGACGGTAAGATTTAAATGGTAAAATTCAAATATCAAATATGATTATATTGCATGTCTGCCACAATAAATATAATCGGAGGATTAAATATATTTTATGAATGTCTGCAGAAAAAGTGAAAAACCCATGGAGTGCAGGAATTTCACTTCCCACGTATGATAGCAAGGATACTTAACTACACTACTGTAGGCAAATGGTAGAGACGTAACAAACACAAGCCCGAAGATTGTCTAAGGCTTGTTTATCGGTACGCCACTGTAAAAGAACTGAAATACACCAAATGTTTATATCCGCTATATTTTTACGTCCTCTATTAATTCCCCGGAGGTACGCCGCATGTTTTAAGCAATATTCTGTGTGTGCATGCAAATTCACCAACTAATTTCAAAATGTTTTAATTTTAATAATTAATTACCATTGCTGAAACAGTGGTGAATTTTCCACGCCGTATGCCTCATTATAAACCTTTTTCCATTCCCTCTAATACAATTTTGTGCTGAAGCTTGTGTTATTACAGACAAATTCCCATCGCGTTATGATTCCTAAAACCACTCCATATTTCATATTACAGAATACAAGGAAAGAAACGACCTGATGAGGCTAAAGGACAGTACTTGAAACGCAGTCCCATGAAACACTTTAATTATCTAAAAACCTTTCAATGATTAATCACATGCAATGGCATCGGTGATGTGAAATCACGGGTTACATTTATTGACTGTTATATAGCAACTAGAGTTTAATGGATGGGTTTATTAAAGCCTGGAATTACACTTTAATTAATTTCATTCCTTCTACTCCATTGGTATTCTATGAAATGGTTATAATTATTAAAACACATTTCATTCTTTTTTATCCTTTGGAATTGTAATTTGATAATGCTCTGTGATATTCGTAGTAAGAAACCAAACATCCTCTGATATTCTCGGAAATGGAAGGAAATATCGCCGGAAGTTTAATCTCCCCACTGAAATATTCCAAACTGGAGAAATTTTGTAGAGCCTGCAACTTTCAACAGTGAAGTTGGTCAAGTATTTAGGAAGGATGACCTGTTACCTCAAAAGTTGTTTAAGATATCAGTCTGAAACTTTACCGGATGCAGATGTATGGCTTCGAAACTCAGTGATCTTTTATCCAATAAGATTGTTTCTTACTAAAGATAGGGCCCTTTTTAGTCAGTTGCACAATCCTTTGATTAAAATTTATCAGCAAGTATCTTTTTTAAAAAAAATAACCAAACATTTAACACAAAACTAGATCCGCAACTGTACTTGGAAGTTGTTTTCATCATTATAAAATTTTATTTAGCCATCTTCAATGGTTTTTAAGAAAACGGGTCATTTGTACCAGAAAAGTCATTCACACACAAAAAACAAACAAACGCATATATTTGCAATGAAAGAAACAACTTGACTTGAGCACACAGAAGTTTCCATAGTTAACAGCAGCACTAATTTGCAAAGCAAAACTTCCCCTAAAAGATGGTCTAAAGTTTATCTCTATACTGCAAACTGTGTAGAAGTTATTATCCTTTTTTTGTGGAGTGGTGCAGAATTCACAGTATAAAATGGCAGATGCAGTACACTTATTTCAAATATAAGAATTGTTTCTACAATTTACAATTGATATATATACACAGGGTGAACCAAAATACTCCGAACCGCCTACGCGGTGGTTTTCCTGTCCCCGTCCTCGGCGCTCGTTGCCGTCTGCCGCTATCACAGAAAGAAGCTGATGAAACTATACAACATTTTTAAAACTACTTTTAAAGGCTTTACTTACCAACTTTACGAAAGGAGATGCTGAAACTGGCCACCGTATTTGTCCATAAATTTTGGCACCTCTTTAGGAAATTATCCATCCTGGAATTTTTGGGGGGGAATTTTCCAAACGATGAACGATGTCGTCTAATGTTTCTTCGGTAAGAACCGAATGCCGTCTTTTAGATTTCGTAGCCTGAACACTTCCTGTGGCCTGAAGTTTAATGTAAAGTTCATGGATTGTTGTACGGCCTGGAACTTTTACACCTGGAAATCTTTCTGCAAATCGTACTTTCACTTGGCGAGCTGACCGAGTTAACACATACGAATCATAAATAAATATTCGCTGTGCAGTAGACAACATATACTGAACCATAATATACTTTGTGACTAAGTACAGGACAAAGTAATAAATAACCCGCAATAACTGAACTACATCACATCACCGTCAAGTCAATACTGCACTTCACACTGCACAGCAAAACTACGACAGCGGGACTTTGTTTATAGCAGCAGTGCGTTATCATGTTTTTATCATATTTCCACACGCCCAGTGGAAAAACACCGGCATCCGGTAATATTGTTCATAAAATACCCCTCCGGGGTAACTTAAAACATAAAGTGTAAAGACAAACCCGCACACCCTGGAAGAATTAAAAAAAAATATCCGCCAGGAAATTTCTCAACGTGAACTACGGCGAGTGATGGATAGTTTCCTAAAGAAGTGCCAAAAATGTATGGACAACGACGGTGGCCAGTTTCAGCATCTCCTTTCGTAAAGTTGGTAAGTAAAGTCTTTAAAGTAGTTTTAAAAATGTTGTATGGTTTCATCCGCGTCTTTCTATGATAGCGGCAGACGGCAACGAGCGCAGAGGACGCGGAGAGGAAAAACACCGCGCAGGCGGTTCGGAGTATTTGGCTCACCCTGTATATATACATATATCAAATTAAAAAGCAAATTCCAGTCACGGTCATTTTTGGGGGGAAATGTTCGCCATTTAGTCTCCCCTTAAGGGAAGTATCGCGGGGTAGATTATATACGACCATGAATTTTCCGGTCCCTGATTTCCTTTCCTTCTATTTTTCAGGGATGCAGGGCCAGGCGCAGTTAAATTAAATTGAGTTTTATTTATAGACGCTCTTTAATTACTATGGTACTTAGTGTCCCATTGTATATCGGACGTGAAAGACCGATAATTTTGCTCAGAGGCCTGTTTATCAGGCTTGATGTTCTTTTACGTGCCGTGAATCTACGACACGGGACCACCGGCTTTACTTCCCTTCCGAAGGAAGCCATGCTAAGGATTTTTACGCCCGAAAAAAAATCCATCGCCCTCCGCCAGGTTTGAACCCGCTACCTTGAGAACTAGGGGCTAGCACGGTACCACTATTCCACGGAGGACGACCCAGGTACGATGACGTACAGTGTATGTATGGATGTGCGTTTAGGAGACAACGGGTTCTTCCTTAGCACTAAACCATCTACCAGAGCCTATGCGTGAAGATAAGGAGGGCACCGAAGGAGACCCGGGGATGGTAAATCTGGAAATGTTAGAAACTCCGCTGTGATTAGACCTATCGCCGCATCCTTTCCTCCTAGTGGTCTAGTAGTCGCAATAGGTCCAGCCTTAGCCAGTGATAAAATCCTCCTGTTTCTATTCCATATCCCTAAATGAAATAGTATCTCTTACCGATTAAGTACCGTAATCGAAGATTAAAAACACATGAAGCTCATGTATCGTTCGCTCACTAGACCGGAAAACGTGTTTCACGTGAGACACCGGCTGTGATCGCATAAGTTTTAGATAAGCACAACAGAGGAAATTTTAAGCTGCTACACCTTCTGTGCATTCTTATATTTACTTAATAACTCCACAATTTTCACAACAGGGAAGCACATAACACTGAATATCGAATGAAACAGCTGGGAAACGGGCAGATGTGACATTGTTACGCCCCACAGAAGAAACTGAAATATTTTGTACTCTGTACGTAATCTATCACCCTCGAGAAAAATAATAATCTCGGTTGTTAATTATAAAATAAATCATTTTGAGTAATTTCAGATGTTAAGATGGCAAATTTTATGCCTTTGTGCAATAAGTACACGTAAGTTGATTACAACATAAAGAGGAAATATAGCAAAACTTACTTGACCGTTATTAAAAGATTTTGGCACCCAAAGCTTCACCGATTATATTTGAAGATGTAGAATAAGGGTTATCCGGAGGTTTCAATACTTAATTCGCTATACATCTGCAGTATTTGAGAAAATGCCAACTAAAGAAATGAGAATACAACACATACGTGTGTACTGCTATAAGCAGAATTCGATATTGTTTTGTTTCGCTGTGTTTTCTAATTGCTTACTAATTCTTTAAGGCTTGGCTGTTACATCATGGCCATCTTTGTGTAACGTTTGAAATAAAATGTAATAGACGAAAACTCAAAGACATCTTCGTAGCATCTATTACGTTCGTATTCTGGTACCAATGGTTTTGTCTTCACTTATTTAGGAGTTTAAATCAAAAATCTTAATAGCCTAAGTTCGTCGGGAAGTTTTCATGGTGAAATTACCCCCACAAACTAACTTTCTCTGTTTAAAGTATTACTAAATTATAAAGATTATCAATTAAAACTTAACAAATTTCGGACAAATGACTATTACTTTCTCTAATACGTATAGTAAGTAGGGGAAGTATTGTATTCCACCCAAAAATTCGATACCGAGATTTCACCGGAAATATATGTTTTGAGACCCCCTGAATCCAAAAAAAGCATTTTTGGAAACATGTCCGTGTGTGTGTGTGTGTCTGTGAACAACATAACTCAGAAACGAACAGTCGGATAAACACCAAACTTGGTATTTAGGTTCAGTATCTTCCAGAGAGGCACGAAGGTTTTCAAGAAAATCCCCCGATTCCAGATTACCCTTTACATGAAACATTTTTCGAAAATTTTAATTTTCTCAAAAATGGCTCTAACGATTTTAATTAAAATATCACAGATATTTTCATGACAAATGCAATGTACATCTCGAATTTTCTGGGAATGTCTCCAAAAGTATTCTTCATTGTGAGCGACTTTTGCATAACTGGTAAACCATAAGAGATTGACAAAATTTTACTACATAAAAATGTAGATCGCGTTAAAATACACAATTTATGTCATATACATTCTTTTTGTTGAGTGAACCATTTTCGATATATTGCCTGTTATTCCCTTAAATTTTCCAATACTTTTTCTCAAATGGGAATTCGTTATTCATTTTTTTATGTCCTGGACATACAAAGAGAATGGAATGCTCCACATAGTAACCAACTCTTAAAATATTTGACTATTGCTTAAAGCCTACCATATTCCCCTTGCACCTACAAGAAAATTGGCAATAAGATTAATATCTCGGTTAACATGAAGCATATGGAGAATAAGCGTTTGTAACAATAGTTTGTACAAGAGTAGAGAAAGTCATGTGAGTGTAACACATCAGATTTTTGGTATATAATTGATTTCAGCACCTCCATAGATGCGTAACGAAAATGTTCAAGAAAATCCACCCCTCCCAAACTGCCTTTTACATGGAACGTTTCTACTTTTGATTTTCTCAAAAATACCTCTAACCGCTTTGATAGAAATAACGTGTTTAAGATGTTTGCTCGTCGAAATCTTTCTTTCATTTTCTGCGGATAGCCTATGAAGTCCTCTTCATTCGGGATACATTTTATATAATTTTGTATAACTAGTAAACTGTAAGACTTAGCTCACAAAAATTATATCTAGTTAAAACATAGAGTACATGTAAAATGAAACTTCTTGTGACATAAACCATTTCCGAAATATTCGTTATTATTGCTTTAAATTTTCAATAATTTACGCCTTTTTGATGTGCTAAGTCGCCATTTGGTTGCTTCTCGTGGCCACGCAGAGAGTATTGAATTTCAAAGCCAGAATACAGCAACCCCCTTTTTATACATCTTTTATCGCTTCAGCCTCCTGTACTCCGCCCCCTCTGGGAAGTGTATAATGAAACTATTTCTGCAAAGGCTTATCTCGATTAACATGAAGTAGATTTTGTAATATTCGTCTTAGAAACACTTAAACCATCTTTGTTGCTTACATCAATACTTTACCAACAGGTGCAGCTGGTCGCTGCTGTTACACCAAATTTAATTCTCCTCCCTTTGCTGTTATTATGGCGCAACCATATATGACGTGCGCGACACGCAGGAAATATTGGAAATGAGAGGCCTGATGAATTACACAAATCTGCTGCATCCTCTGCCATAATATACGAGTACAAAAACCATTCCATCTCATTTGTCAAAAGGAAGTCACAAAGGATATGATAAACAACTCTCCACACACACTACATGTGATCCATCGTTAATACTAAAGCGAATTATGTGTAGTGCTAACATTTCTGGGAAATTAAGATAAATAAAATCCGATGTGTTACATCCAAATAACTTTCTCATCCCTCCATTGTTTATTAAAGGGTATACAAATTATTAATACTACGAAAGTTTATTTTTCTAACTGCTTCATTTAATCCAGATAAACCTCTGTAGAAATAGCTACATTACACATTCCGTTAGGATACAAAGAGATCAGTGATAGTCAAATGTTTAAGAACTGGACCTTATACGCTGGCCTTAGAGTACCATATGGTTTCCATGCAATCCCGTGAAACAACTGAAAATCGACGAGACTTAAAAAGAGTCACAAAGTATTGAACAAATCGAACTATTAATAACGGACATCTCGGAAATGGCTGATGGCACAAATAAATCAATTTTGTGTTTTAAAGAGATCTACATTTTTGTGTAGTATGTTTTCGCCTATCGTTTAACGTTTACAGTTATACAAGATTATAAAAAATTCCTTCCGAATAAAGAGGACTTCACAGGTTATTCCTAGAAAATTCAAAATATACATTGTATTTATCAAGTAAATGTCTTCCAAATATGGTATTTTAATCAAAATCGTTACAGCCAGTTTTAGAAAATAACACATCTCGAAACATGTTCCATTAAAGCGTAATTTGAAGAGACTGAACCTAAATACCAAGTTTGGTATTCATCGGACATATCGTTTTTGAGTTATGTTCTTCACAGACACACACACACACACACACACACACACACACACGGACCTTTTTCTAAAAATATTTTTTTTTATTCAGAAGTCCTCCAAATATGTATTTCGGGCGAGATCTCGGTATCGAATTTTTGGATGGAATTTCAGTACCCATTATGTACGCGGTAGAGAAAATAAAAATCTGATGTGACAACATTCACACGCCTTTCTCTGCCCTCTATCGTTTATTGTTGTAATCTCTTCTGCAAGCTATCCTTACAAAAATTTTCACAGACAGGTGTATTCCCTGTCTCCCTGTCTCTCTCTCTCTCTCTCTCTCTCTCTCTCATGCATGCCTTCTCCCTCCTCTCTCTCTCTCTAGTCGACCTCCGGTGTAGTCGTTATCATACTAGCCTCTAGTTGCCGAGGTCGCGGGTTAAAATCTGGCCGAGGGCGATGGATTTATTCGGGCGTAAAAAAACCTTAAAGCTGGTGGTCCCGTGTCATAGATTTACCGCACGTAAAAGAACCTCAAGCCTGATAAAGAGACCTCTGAGCAAAATTTCCTGTCTTTCACGCTCAAAATAAAATGTGACGCTAAGGACCACAATAGTTAAAGGGCGTCCATAAATAAAACTCATTTTCTCTCCTCTCTCTCTCTCTCTCTCTCTCTCTCTCTCTCTCTCTCTCTCTTTCGCGCGCGCGTTTCACTAAACGCGATTTTTTTTCTTTTTTTTACTTTCTCTACCACGTACCTAGTAGGTACCTCAAAAATTCGATGTCGATATTTCACCAGAAAAACATATTTTGGGGCTATTTAATCCAAAGTACCAAACTTGTTATTTAAATTCAGTAACTTCCAAAGATACGAAGAAAATACCCCACTGCAAACTTCCCTTTTCATGAAAACGTTTTCGATATTTTTTTTATTTCCTCAAAAATATTCTAGCGATTTTTATTAAAATACTATATATTTAAAATAATTCCTTAGTCAGCATGGCTAAAAGTAGAACTTCTAACACTGAGCAAACCAGGTAAAATTGAAATTGAGTTTTATTTATGGACGCTCTTTAACTGCTGTGGTTCTTAGCGTCCCATTCTATACTGGGTGTGAAAGGCCGGAAATTTTGCTCAGACACCTCTTTATCAGGCTTGAGGTTCTGTTACGTGCCATAAATCTACGACACGGAACCAACGGCTTTACTTCCCTTTCGAAGGAAGCCATACTAAGAATGTTACCCGAAAAAATCCATCGCCCTCCGCCGGGTTTGAACCCGCGACCTCGGGAACTAGAGGCTAGCATGTTAACCACTACACCACGGAGGACAACATCTCTTAAGTGTACCAGTTTGGTTTCAAGTCCAATCTTATGGCAATTACCATTTGCACATGTTTAATAACTCGACTTGGTTTGATTAGGTTTTACTTTTCATTATCTCTTTTTAGATTATTAATTTCTCATTGTGTTCTCATCTGTTGACAATACAAATTGTCATACTTCAATTTATCACAATTCGTTGTAGAGCTAACCTGTATGTTATATTGGCAGCTTTCTTTGATCTAAAACGTTGCTCTAACGTTTTATCCAACCTACATAGAGATTAAATGGAGGAAATTGTGGATTCAGAAGAAACTGAAATGGAAGTGAAATTACAGAAACAGCAGAAAGAATAACACTAGAAGTACTTACCAAAAATCCAGAAAGAATATGATGCAGCATTTAATCGCTTCATTACCTGGTGTGCGACAAAACATGGTGAAAGCAATTGCTAGCGAATCATCAAAACATCTGATATCTCACTTTTTTACTTTCTCTACTACGTATAGTAAGTAGGGAAAGTATTCCATTCCACCCAAAAATTCGATACCGAGATTTCACCAGAAATACATGCTTTGAGACCTCCTGAATCGAAAAAAAGCATTTTTGGGGACATGTCTGTGTGTGTGTGTGTGTGTGTGTGTGTGTGTGTGTGTGTGCGTGTCTGTGTGTCTGTGAACAGCATAACTCAGAAACGAACAGTCGGTTAAACACCAAATTTGGTATTTAGGTTCAGTATCTTCCAGAGATGCGACACGAAGGTTTTCAAGAAAATTCCCCCACCCCAGACTACCCTTTACATGGAACATTTTTCGAAAATTTTAATTTTCTCAAAAATGGCTCTAACGATTTTGATGAAAATATCATATGTTTAAGATAATGTCATGAGAAATGAAATGTATATCTCGAATTTTCTTGGAATGTCTCCAAAAGTATTCTTCATTGTGAACGACTTTTGCATAACTGGTAAACCGTAAGAGATAGACAGAATTTTACTACACAAAAAATGTAGATCGCGTTAAAATACACAACTTATGTCATATACATTTCTTTTGTTGAGTGAACCGTTTTCGAGATATTGCTTGTTATTTCCTTAAATTTTCCAATACTTATACTTTTTCTCAAATTCGTTACTCATTTTATTTTATGTCCGGGACATGCAAAGAGAATGGAATGCGCCACATAGAAACCAGCGCTTAAAATATTTGACTATCGCTTAAAAGCTACCATATTCCCCTTGCATCTACAAGAAAATTAGCAATAACATTAACATCTCGATATCTCGATTAACATGAAGCATATGGAGAATAAGCCTTTGTAAAAATAGTTTGTACAAGAGTAGAGAAAGTCATGTGAGTGTAACACATCAGATTTTTTAACGTCATTTCCCTTGTTTCAGGAACGCATTATAAACGTGATCCCTGTTAGTTGCAGAAATCTATATATATTACTGATATTTTACAAATTCGAGCGCTGTCTAAAAAATAGTATATGCCAGACGTTTTAGTAGTAGCTTTATTTTGCTTGTAGGATTGCGAAACTCGGCCTACGTTCTTCGTTTCGCAAACATTTCTACTGGTAAAACTAAATCCCACTTTTATCTCTTGTACCATAATCTACTAATACGACAAATAAAATTTATATCTTGAATTTTCTGGAAATAACGTGTGAAGTCCTCTCCATTCGAAAGGAATTTTGTATAACGGATAAACCGTAAGCGATAGAAAATCTTACCACAAAAAAAAATGCAGATCTCTTTAAAACCCACACTCTACACCAAATAACTTTTTATAGCATCAGCCATTTACGAGATATCCGTTATTATTGGTTTGAATGTTTCAATATGTTTGACATTTTTAAAGCACTATTGATTTTCAGGTGTTACTCGGGATGTCATGGAACGAGTATGGAATTTCAAGGCCAGCATTTAGGGACCAGCTTTCAAAGATCTGACTATCGATGCGATTTCCTGTGCGCCCCCTTGTACCTACAATGAATGTGTAATGAAACTATTTCTACGAAGGTTTATTTCGATTAACATGAAGTAGAAAGAAAGATAAGCTTTCGTAAGAATAGTTTGCAGAAGGTGCATAAAAAGAAACATTCCTTTTTTGTATTCAAGGTACTTCAAAACTTGTATTTTCGTAATAAAATGATATCAAATGTTAAGTCAAGTGCAACACTTCATCTCCCTTACGTAAGCGATATCAAAAGCGGAAATATTCCCGAACTGAGCTTTATAATGGAAGCGTACAATTCGCCTGCAACCCGAGGTAAGAAAACGCAGTAACACCATATTCCTTCGGAGATGAAATTCCAAGAACAGTGGGTGGAAAAGCTTTAATTTATAAAGCGTCAAGGAATGAGAAGATTAGTCCTCAAGAAAATGAATATTTAAACTCGTAAATCCCATGCGGAGCTTCGAGGAAAACTTGCTCCATTTATAAGGGCGTCTTTCGAGATCTACAAGAATATCTAACGCGGTGAAATGGAATTATCTTAACCCTCTTTCGCATCTTCTTTCATTCTTTAACAAACAAGGAGTCCGCCGAGCGAGATGGGTAGCATCTCGCATGCGGGAGGTCATGGGTTTTAATACCGTGTACCAGCCGAACTGACTGGGGTTTTATCGTGGTTTCCCTCGGTTGTCAGCTAAAATCAGATAGGATACTCATTACCACCGCAAAGTTACACCTACAGAACAAAAGAAACGTATACAAAACAGATGACATGCGAAGGCGATTACGCAACTAAGGTCAACTGTCCATCATCACAATTACTACGTGTACACTCAAATAACAACCAGCAGATACACGATCATAAAGTCCACAATTCGCAAAATCTTAATACCAACAAAATAGATGGTTCAGGAAGGCGATTAAACTACTAAGACAACCTTTGTTTCATACACTGACTCACGTGAAGCAACGAGCCTATAGTAACCGTCGCGATATGACCAATAAGTTAAAACTATAAACTACTAACATTAAAAAAATAAGGAAGATAAAAAAACACTTAGTCTCGGCTTGCTGAGAAGCGATTTATGACGTGGGAAACGAGAACAGCCGAAACTTAATTACTTTCTCTACTACGTATAGTAAGCAGGCGAAGTATTGTATTCCACCCAAAAATTCGATACCGAGATTTCACCGGAAATACACGTTTTGAGACCCCCTGAATCCAAAAAAAAGCCTTTTAGGAAACATGTCTGTGTGTATGTGTGTTTGCCTGTGAACAGCATAACTCAGAAATGAACAGTCAGATAAACACTAAACTTGGTATTTAGGTTCAGTATCTTCTAGAGATGCGACACGAAGGTTTCCAAGAAAATCCCCCCACTCCAGATTACCCTTTACATAGAACATTTTTCGAAAATTTTAATTTTCTCAAAAATGGCTCTAACGATTTTGATTAAAATGTCATATGTTTAAGATATTTTCATGACAAATGAAATGTATATCTCGAATTTTCTGGCAATGTCTCCAAAAGTATTTTACATTGTGAACGACTTTTGCATAACTGGTAAACCATAAGAGATAGACAAAATTTTACTACACAAAAAATGTAGATAGGGTTAAAATACACAATTTATGTCATATGCATTTTTTGTTGTTGAGTGAACCATTTTCGAGATATTGCTAGTTATTCCCTGAAATTTTCCAATACTTATACTTTTTCTCAAATGGGAATTCGTTATTCATTTTTTTATGTACTGGACATGCAAAGAAAATGGAATACTGCACATAGCAACCAGCTCTTAAAATATTTGACTATCACTTAAAACCTACCATATTCCCCTTGCATCTACAAGAAAATTAGCAATAAGATTAATATCTCGATTAACCTGAAGCATATGGAGAATAAGCGTTTGTAAAAATAGTTTGTACAAGAGTAGAGAAAGTCATGTGAGTGTAACACATCATATTTTTTTTTATCAGAACCCGCAGCTCTGCTCGCGTTAACTGCGGAATTTCTACCGTCTCTCCCTCTTTCTCGGATGTCCCCCCATTACTCTCAACCCTCTGTTTCCGCTGTGTAACGTGCACATCGTATGATACTTTGAAAAACGGTATTAAACGTGTTTTTTCTGAAATGTTAAAAATTAAAACATCGGTAAAAGGTTTAACTACACAAATTTGTGCCTCTTCCTTGTGATTGTTATGTGATGGGAACTATATGGTTTCTCATGGTAACTGTTTACGTACACGAGTATCGATCTTCATCACATCGAAAATAACTTGTTAGAAACACTATTCCTACAAATGTTTGGTATGTATCATTTAAAAGAAACTAACAAGAGATATTTCCTTTCTTTTTCTTTGTGCATCATTAGAATCCCTACCATTTGGGCAAAGTAGTCAAATACCCCATTTTCTAACAAATAGGACCTAAGGTATGTTGAACCCCAAGTTTCATAGCAATGGCTTCGACTATCCTTACTTGAAAGGATAATACACACTTATTTTTAATTTACACATTTCTGGCCCACTGTATAAATTATTCATCCCAAATCGAAAAATACTACATGTTTTTTTTTGAAAAATCATCACCTTCTTTTCTTCGAGTTGACGCATAGTTTTAAGCGCATTAATTTTTAACTGTCTGTTATCTTCATACACCTTCGTTTATGAACTTTCATATTTGAGAGTTAAACTGTTGTAAAAGCACTTTAAATGTATTTCCTTCCGGTATTTAGTGGGTATTTTGGGAAACTATTCTAAAAATTATACGTTATACAGGCTATCCATGATCAATGGATAGAAAATGGTTTTCAAATTCTTGAATGCAAGGTTTCAATTCTTTTATTTGTGGGTATATGCGCATTTTTTTAAGTTCCCTTGTTTACTCAGTTTATCACGACTGTATTTTACTGTTTTTACGTCACCGCTTATTACAGCAATTACTTACAGACACACAAACACCCATGCCCATGACGAGACTCGAACCCGCCACCCTCAACTTGGTGGAGCGCCGAAACCATTTGTTCCAGCGACCACGGCTACGAGAGCCGTCCACATTTACAGCTATGAAAACAGAAAATGCTCAGACTGATTTCCTATTTACTGCATTTTGGACAAAAAATGGAGTATTGTCGAATGAGTTAAAAGGCACTTTCTGGAAGGATATTATGCCAGGAAACTTGCAAACTACTTGGTCATTGCCCAAAATTGGCCATAAATGTATTCGAGTTGTGTAAATGACTCTGCCAATTAGGAAGGTAGATTGGCGTGAGTAACTTCGTACGTCCGACAGTTTTCCTAAAAGGTTCTCCACTGATCAAGCCACCCTTTAATTTTTACCCATTTCTACCAAATTTGAAACGTTTCGACAGATTTTCTTCAAGCCCCTGTGTACGACATTTCAACTATCTATGTGCAGGGGGTGGCTGAAATCAGAACCTTCTCCATTTAAACTACCTACCCTTAATTCTGTTTACTCGTAGACAACAGACAAGCTGCTATTTGCAGAGGTTCATAGGATGGCATGCGTACAGACGGAGGAACAGACCGAAAGCTGAGCCGCGTGTTCGTGCATAACACCATATCCTTACTTAAGAAGTGGGGAGGGCTATGACACCCACTGTATTTGGTTTTCAATTTATCTATACGTCGTTCTAGGCAACTACACATATCCTGATGAGTCTGCAAACCCGCACCACAGCTGTGGTGAAGAAGTTGCCTATCCTCACGGCGATAATTGGATTGGAGGTGCCTCTGAAAATGTGATTGAGCACAAACATAACCGGGAAAATATATTATCATTTGATAATATTATAGTGTTTAATTTAATAATACACTCACTCCAGCAAGTATTCGTCTCCACTTTAAATAATTCTAGCAGACAAATTATGAAATGAAAATTCACACTTTTATTATGCAGAAAGAACAAAATATGCCATTACAGTTTATGTTTTCTGGCGTTCTTCCAGGTTTTCCAATGTTTTATAATTTTTTCGCACATTTCACTAACTTTTCAGTCATTTTATGTGTGGCGTTTACGGAAATTTTACATAAATTAAATGCGATAATATTAAAATAATGGTAATGGGGAATATCAGACAAAAGGTAGATAATAATTAATTCCTAACTGATACTTTTGACTTCTTCAGATCAAAACCCATTTTAAGTGCAATTTCAGGTATCACCCGAAACATTTGCTCCGTAAATGCATGTAAAATAATTTTATAAACACAACACAAGGAACAATAAAATAATCTTGAAAAAGAGAGCCGTAAGCAATAGTATAGTTTGTTCATGCTGGATATTAAACAAAGAATTTTCTCTCCGTGAAATTGGATCCTAATATTTTTACTTTCTCTACCATGCATCTAGTAGGTAGACGTATTCCATCCAAATTTAGACATTTTCAGACTTCATCGGAAACAGATGTTTTGAGGATCATGAATCCATAAAAAGAAAAGAAAGTCCAGTGTATATGCATGCGTTTGTGCGAACGAATAATTCAATCACGTCAGATAAATACTAGTATTTAAGCCCAGTATCTTCCAAAGATGCGACATGAAGATTTTTAAGGAATCCCCCATTCCAAAGTATCCTTTACATGGAAACTTTTCCCTTATTTTTATTTTCTACAAAACGCCGTAAACGATTTTGATTTAAAAAAATATGTGTTACACTCACATGACTTTCTCTACTCTTGTACAAAGTATTTTTACAAACGCTTATTCTCCATATGCTTCATGTTAATCGAGATATTGTCATGTCAATCTTATTGGTAATTTTCATGTAGATGCAAGGGGAATATGGTAGCTTTTAAGCGATAGTCAAATATTTTAACGCTGGTTGCTATGTGGCGCATTCCATTCTCTTTGCTTGTCCAGGACATAAAAAAAATGAATAACGAATTTGAGAAAAAGTATAAGTATTGGAAAATTTAAGGGAATAACAAGCAATATCTCGAAAACGGTTCACTCAACAAAAGAAATATATATGACATAAATTGTGTATTTTAACGCGATATACATTTTTTGTGTAGTAAAATTTTGTCTATCTCTTATGGTTTACCAGTTATGCAAAAGTCGTTCACAATGAAGAATACTTTTGGAGACATTCCCAGAAAATTCGAGATATACATTTCATTTCTCATGACAATATCTTAAACATATGATATTTTAATCAAAATCGTTAGAGCCATTTTTGAAAAAATTAAAATTTTCGAAAAATGTTCCATGTAAAGCGTAGACTGGGGTGGGGGGATTTTCTTGAAAACCTTCGTGTCGCATCTCTGGAAGATACTGGACCTAAATACCAAGTTTGGTGTTTATCCGACTGTTCGTTTTTGAGTTATGCTGTTCACAGACACACACACACACACACACACGGACATGTTTCCAAAAATGCTTTTTTTGGATTCAGGAGGTCTCAAAACATGTATTTCCGGTGAAATCTCGGTATCGAATTTTTGGGTGGAATGCAATACTTCCTCTACTTACTATACGTAGTAGAGAAAGTAAAAAACGATACATTTAAGGCATTTACATGACAAAAGATAGACAATAAACTAATCTCACAGAAACTGCACATTTCTTTAAAGCACACAATCTCTTCCAAATAACGTTTTTGTGGTTTCAGCCACTTCCGAGTTATCCGTTGTTATTGGTTGAAAGTTTCAATATATTGTCACTTTTTAAGTGCTGTCACTACTCAGTTGTTTCTCGCGGGCATACAAACTGTATGGAATTTCAATGCCATCATATAGTGACCCGCTTTTTATACATTTGGCTATCTCTTCAGCCTTTTGTATCTTCCTTGTATCTTTAACGAAATGTGTAATGAAAATATTTTGCAAGCGTTTATCTTAATTAACATGAAGTAGATAGAAAAATAAGCTTTTGTGAGAAATGGTTATTTTTAAATATTGTATAATTCTCGCTGTCACTTCACACGGTACCACAGGCCGTGGCACTGGTGGTACATAGAATTATTATTGGGAAAGCAAATTTGGGAAGGAAACGTTCCAGGCCTAAGATTAGGGTACCTCTCCGGTATTTGCCAGTTATGAGGACTGAGCTAAACCTGGAAAAAACGTCAGTCAGGGAGGAGAATCCTGGCGGGATTTCAACCGCGCACACCTCTCATTCACGAGTCCGTACATTAACGACCTTGGCTACCCGTGTCGGTAAGAACTAGTGGGAAATGCTTCCTGCAGTCACTGTAGAATTTTGTTATAAGTTTTTCCCTACGTTTTGCATAGGTAGTTTTTTACACTCCTCTTGGTCTACAAGAGCTATTGCTTCATCATCGTTAATAATACAAAAGAAAACCTACACATTTCAGTCAATAAATAATCAACTTTGTTATTGAATGTGTTTTATTTTCTCTACCACGTACATAATATATAGAGAACGTATTGGATTCTACCTAAAAATTCTACACCGAGATTTCACCGAAAGTATATGTTTTGAGGCCCCCTTTTAGATGAAGGTCCGAGTATGTGTCTGTGAACATCATAACTCAAAAACGAAAAGACCGATAAACACCAAACTTGACATTTAGGTTCACTACCGTCTAAAGATGCGACACGAAGATTTTTCAAGAAAATCCCCCATCCCAAACTATGATTTATATGGAAGAATTTTTCAATTTTTTTTATTTTTTAAAAAATGGCTCTAACGATTTTGATTAAAATACCATACATTACAAATATATATTTAGGTGAAAAATAAAATGTACATCTTGAATTTTCTGTGAATAGCCTATGAAGTCCTCTTCATTCGGAAAAGTTTTGTATAATTTCGTCAAGCATAGACGAAAACGTACTACACAAAAACTGTAGATCTCTTTAAAACACACAATTTATGTCAATTAACGTTTTGTGGCGTAAGCCATTTCCGAGATATTCGTTATTAATTGTTCTAATTGTTCATTACTTGGTGATTGTTTCAAAGTTCTGTCAACATTCAGCTGTTTCTCGCCATTGCATGGAAACAGTATGCAATTATAAGGCGAGCGTATAGCGTCTAGTTCTTAAACATTTGACTGTTGCTGTTCTCTTTGTATCCATAACGAAGTGTGTATAATGTAGCTATTTCTTCAAAAGGTTTATTTGGATTAAAATGAAGTGGATTAGTTAGATTAGCTTGTATAGCACTAATAAACGATAGACGGTAGAGAAAGTCATGTGAGTGCTTTTTAAGAATGTTTTTTCAATGTTTGGCGTTACGGTTTGAGCTAAATGTATTCGTAGAAGACGTTTAAGGTTCAGATCTGATAGTCTACTTCTGTTGCCGGACTTGTGTATCAGAATCATCGAGAACAGCTGTTCGAATAAGTGTGTCGATCCAAACATACTCAATGCGATGAAGACATGGAAATCTAACAAAGGAAATTGTGAGGTAACTCTGCTAGATTTTTCTTATGTAATGAATTTGTCCTTCAATTCCCTACTTACTAATGCAGCTTACAGTTATGCCGTTCGGTAAGAGCACCTATGCTGCACGCCTAACCGTTCGCTGCCAGTTTCGCAACGCTATACATACTTGTTGCAAGTGATGCGTGCGCAGCGAATAAACTCGCTGGCACGGTGTTTGCTTTGTGCTACTTCAGAGATGTTAATGATGTGCTGTTAATTTCACTTTTACAAACCACGCCACCTGAACACATAAAGGTCTCTGCTGAGTAACAGTTCATTATAACAAAATTAATGGTATAAAAACAAGGGTAAGGAAAATCGTCACTGTTAAAATACCAGGATATCACTCTCATTAGAGAAGTGAGGAGATCCGGTTCTCATGACTCAACACCTACGTTTAATGTTTAACTACGGAGCCAATTCATCGCTTTCTCCACCGCGTATCAATGAAGAATGTGGTTGCTTCATGTATGGAAAGCCACTTTGAAGAAGTTATTTTGTTGTAGGAGTTTGCACCACGCTTTGGGCGTCAATTTGATATATTTTGTATTGAAGGAGTTGTATTATATTTCAACTGTTGGGGAGCCGAACTTGAAGTTTGTTTGCAACCGCACGTATGGTACCCGGTTTCCGGTAGCCTTTGCCATAAGTGTATTTTCAGGTGGCATTTGCCCCAAATTTAAAAAAAAGTATTATCCTTGTAATTTGACTGTTTCTTTAAATATTATACATTTACGTTTGCCTCGGTTGCGTCAGTATTATTGTTAGAGACACGTTTCTCTTAGCAGGGTTGTGATGCGACAAGAATGTAGGCTTACACAGATTATAATTTTACTTCACTCCTTTTATTAATACTTGATACGATTTAAATAACACTTCACTGATATAGAGAGCTGTGAGATTCTTTTTATTAATTAATTGCACTTTTTTAACACGTAAACTTATTTTTCGTCTCACACGAATACGTATTAAATCTCTCGAGGACACTTTTTGCGTCTGGCTAGTAACGCTGTCTGCAACCAACTGACTTCTGAATTTGTAAATGTTTCTCCTTTTCAGTTTTTGATTGGCTAATCCTACTCCAATGGAATACCTTCATTTAACTAGAGCTTTTTCTGGTTGTTGATTGGCTAGTTTATAAACTGTCACTAAAATGTACATTATTGTTGCTCCAATAATGAGTGGTAGAATTTAAACTTTCAAATGCATTATTGCCTCAAGGCTACCTGATTGTTACCTCATTGTTAGCAACTTTTGACCTATTATTCTCACAGCTCCTACATTACAAAATAACGTAATACATTCATATAACATTATTGAACATGTATACATTAGTATACAATAATATAAATATATATAATGACTGTAATACACACTTTTTATATATTGTTACATACACATATTGCTTTAAGGCGGGCTATTGTTGAATTTATATTTTATATAATTAGACTGAAAATCACTTAAGTGTTAAAAAACACTGCCTCACAAATCATTGCCAGACTCAAAATTACGATATCAAAATATTTCTGTCACATGACTTTCTCCACTCTTATAAATCAGATTTTCCATTTTTACTTATGTAATCGAGATAAACACTTACAAAAACAGTTTTATTACTTACAGTTGCACAAATTCAATATACCTGAAAACGTCAATAAAAGAACACTTTTAAAAATCCTGATGTGATACATCCAAATAACTTTCTCCATCCTTTAATGTTTATTAGTGGGTATACAAAGGATTCTTACTAAAACCTATTTTTCTATCTCCTTCATTTTAATCCAAATAAATCTTTGCAGAAATAACTACATTACACATTTCGTTTTAGGTACAAAGAGAACAGCGATAGTAAAATGTTTAAGAACTGGACGCTATATGCTGGCCTTAAAATTTCATACTGTTTCCATTACATCACGAGAAACAACTGAAAATCGATGGGAATTAAAAAGAATTACAAAAGAATTGAAATCGAACCATTAATAACGGATATTAATTTTTCTCGGAGGCCCCTTTATCAGGCTTGATCTACGACACGGGACCACCGGCCTTCTGAAGGAAGCCATGCTACGGATTTTTACACCCGAAAAAACCATCGCCCTCCGCCGGGTTTGAGGAGAAGGTGGATCTAATAATAGTGTAATTGAAGACAACGTCAGTACCAGGCATATTACAACTAGTGGAAGGATTTTCACATCTAAGCCTTCTCGGCCTATAAAACGTGTACCACAAAACATTGTAAAAGAATGGAAAGGATTAAAAAATATAGGTAAAGCCAAAACTGTTAGAGAATCCTTTGAAAAATTTACTTCAGAGCTTATAAACATCATTATAAAGCATACCAACGAACACGTAGTAAGAATAAATGTACCAGAGACAAATATCTGTGAGTTTATGGCCTATATAGGACTTCTTATATACCACGTGAGTCTTCTCATCCTGCGGATTAGTAACCCTACATTTTCAGACGATACGAAATGCAGGTGCTGGCACCGCATTCACCAGCCCGCTGATTAGGGCTATGGTGGTGCTTGTTATCGTGCTCTAGTAGTGTAATGGTTAACATGCTGGAAAGTCATGTCTCCGAATAGATTTTTTTATTATTAATTTCTGTTTACGTTTCGAGAACATTCTAGCAAATCATGATTTCTTTCCGAATGCACTAGAAAGTGGATTTGCTTATTCTAACAATTGTGTTTTAATGAAATTCACTAATCAAACTAATTAAGTGAAACGACACTTCCATAACAAGTCACCAGTTCTCGTTAAATTTACTAAACATAAAAAGTACCTTCAAGTGACAGTATTTGAATCTGGGACCTTCACCACTGAAGGTCAAGGCGCACACTGCTGCGAGTCACTGAACGCACAGCGGTGCAAAGCAGTCATTTCGGCCGAAATTGATACGACGCGATGCAGTGGACAGTGTTTACGGCAAAACCTGTACAACATCAGGACTGTATAGCTTCTCAATCCGCAGGCTGAGAAGACTCACCCGGTAAAGGGGAGTGGAAGGTGACAGTCGCACCTGTATTTCAGATCTCTGATCTAATATTTCTGGCAGATTCATATAATATACTGAAACTGTGAGCAGAACCACGTTTCTGCAACTAAAATAATTAGATTTGATGACAGAGAGATCCCAAATGATACAATGTAGCTATAAGACAAGTATTTAAAAAAAGTGAACGAAATATTGCCAAGATGTTTTTTTTTTTGCTGGTATCCACACAGCAGTTGATGAAATGCTAACATTATCCCGTGGAAGGTGTCCATTCAAAGTGTTTATGAAAGATAAGCCAGGGAAATACGAGATACTGCTATGCATGCACAGTGATTAAAAAACAAAGTACATTCTTAGTATGGAACCGTAAGAAGAATGATGGAATTCAACAAGGATATTCAGCCACATCTGTTGAAAACGCTTGGTGCAACCTATAAATAATTCTGGACGCAGTGTAACAAGAGACAGATTTGGCTGTAGAACTATGGAAGAACCACACTATATTTCAACAGGAAGCACATTCCTGAAGAGCTCAGACACACTTCTGGAAGAGAGCTGTATTCAAGCAAATTTGCTTTCAGTAATCTTACCACAGCCAAGACTCCAATCACAATTGTTTCACACATCTGCCGTGAAAGACCTCAAAGGAATCTTCTTATGCCAATCATCTGCATAATGATGATGCAGTAAGTTAGATCTCAACCTAAGAAAAAAAACTGTTATCAATCTCCATTATAATGAAACTAAAGGTGGCGTAGACATCGTCGATCAAATGGTAAGGAAATATTCTGCAAAAAGAGATACCAGAAAATGGCCACTATCCGTTTTCTCCATCCTCATGGATATAACCGCTGTAAATGATTATACATTTCTTTTGAATTTTCCTGGCTGAAATATGAAGAAGACAAATCAGAGACGTCTATACCTGCGAGAACTAGGATTGCAGCTGATAAAACCAGCTGTTGAAGAGCGATCCAGAGATATCACAGGACCACAGAAGAATCTAATCATAGCCATGGAAGGAGTTCTTGAGGGGAAAATTAGACAGACTTTTGATGCGAAGAAAGTGAGTGGTGATAAGGGGCATTACTATTTGTGTACTGCTGAGTCCGGTCTAAGAAAGAAAAATACAACAAAGCTAGTAAAACATCAATAATTTGTTGCAATTGTCATACCTAGGTACATTTGCGGTAAGCACATCAAGAAAACAGTGGTTTGTTGAAAATGTGGATAAAGTTCTGAAGAGAGTGATGAGTAATAACATGTTCAGTAATTGGACCATCAAAGGTTAAATTTGGATGTTAATCTGAAACTATTTAATTGTTGGTTTAAGTATAAATCATTTATCTGCACACATTTTGTGCGTACAAAGAGCGACAAAGAAAATCTCACTGCACCTCACGTTTATGTCACATTATTTATCGTTGTACTGGCCTTGCGAAGCCATGGTCATCTCATTGGTTGCTTTAGGCCACGGTGCAAGGTTGCACCGCTCCTTCTGCTAAATAGTTACACCAACAACCACAGCAAAGGTTACAAAATGGCGTAAAAACGAAATATATGTTTACGTTTTCGATCGTATTGGCTAAAAGAGAAAGAGGTAGAGTGAGTGCATTCAGTTTGTCATACAGACCTCTTATCGTGATTGGTAACCCATACCTTATCGGCTAGTGCAGGACACGCCTGTGAAAGGGCTAAATGCTAGGGGAAATCTTGATGAGCGTCCACGTTAGGAAATGTAGAATGTGTAGTGTGAGAAGATTTTTAGGGGGTGCAAATTAAAGCTTGAACGGTGTTCATTAAAAATACATAGCAAGGCAGCACTTTGTAACAAAAAGTAAACAGAACTGTATTCTCACAGTGATATCAATGCTTGTTTCTGCATAGAAGAAAACATAAATAAAGCAGCGTGTTTTTCCTCTAATTCAAACTGCAATTGGTTAATATACCTTTACTAACATATTGTTAATCATAGGAATACAACAGGATTCTAGACAAAAATATAAACTAATTTTATTGTCATAATATGTATGTCATATTCGGTAAACAATATACATATTTATCTCTAGTTTCTAAACATGTTCAGTCAATTATAACAAAAGAGTAATTTGTATTTAGTAAACGAATACCATCATCTGCGGATGTTTTACGGGGAGTACCCACTTTCTGATGAGTATGTAAACCGTCTTTCCCACTTTCCTGGAATATTTTTATCCAGTAATTTACTATAAAAACACTTTAATGCACTGCCGTTGCAATTGCTGTAACAGTGCGCCCAGCCTCCCACATACCCATGATACGTCCACGAGTAAATTCCCTAATATACGGCAAGACCGCTTCTGAGACAATAAATATGCTTTGGTTTCAATAATACCAGAAAAGACAGAGGCATCAACCTCCCCTATCCCCCCTTATTGCTATGTTATCAAGCCACCACGCTCTGCGATAGGTAAGGTGAAAGACACGCCCTAAAAGACACCAGAAAACGATACAAAATCCACCAAAGATTTTCTTTGGCGCTCTATGTACAAATATGTAGCCGTATTAGGACAAATTTTACTGTTTCAGTCTAAATATCTAATGCGATTAAGGAAAAGAAGTTGAAAAATGTTAAACAAAGTTAAATAAACTTGGCAAAGTATCATATTCAATTTTAAAATACACTTGTTTTAAAATTTCTCGGACACTTTGTTTCCTGTGGTGGTCCATATCAGTAGTATAAATAAGGGTTGGTATTGCTAGAGTTAATGCTTGGAAATTCCTGTATCTGCTTATTATCTACACCCTTTCCAATACTATAAAATAAACAACAATGTGAAAGAACACATCTAAACGTAATAAGTAGACATCTTGTAGCGTCTAAAGTGTCTAAAGTAATTAAATAACTATTCGTTTGTATACACTAAACCGTTGTATTCATTGCCACCGGATGAAATGGTGTACACACTCTGACAAGGTGCAAGA
The DNA here is from genome assembly GCA_030765065.1 of Deroplatys truncata. Taxonomy (NCBI): domain Eukaryota; kingdom Metazoa; phylum Arthropoda; class Insecta; order Mantodea; family Mantidae; genus Deroplatys; species Deroplatys truncata. The sequence goes on along the minus strand of CM060987.1, from coordinate 168,728,733 downwards.
ACAAGGACAAAAGAAATAATGCTATGTACACAAACATTTTATTCTTTGAAACTGCGAGATACAAAGAGCACATAAGCCTATTTTGATGAAAGCTAAGTAAGTCCAGGACAAAAACACTTCTCTCCTTGTTGTTGACAAAGCTCACACAGGATTTGCTCATCTGCAGAACATGATTCTCGGTGCTTTTTCTCGCCTAGCTCGCTCTGTGTCAGGGAAGATCGTGTACATAACAGCAAATAATACAGGGGAAAAATTGAATCACGAAATTTACACACACATATCCGACATGCCCACTGAACATGTATTTTCCCCTTTTACATCAGGGTTTAATTGAATGTTTCATAGGTCCAAAAAATGTGTAGCTTTTCTGGTGCATACGCTACTGCGGAGTATGAAACTGTTACTAACTGCTGCAAGTACGGAGTTTTGATTTTATACAGCGAAACCCAAAAATAGATATGCAAAAGATATCGCATCTAATTTTCTTCACAGATATTGGGAATGTTACTTTTATTTTATAAATCTTCCACAATTATGGTTGCGCTTAATACAAAGGGTACAACTGGATCAAAGAGAACAATTTAAGGTAACATTATATATATATATATATATATATATATATACCGGGTGAGTCTTCTCAGCCTGCGGATTGAGAAGTTATGCAGTCCCAGCGTTGTACAGGATATGCTGTAAACACTGTCCACAGCATTGCATCGTAACAATTTCGGCCGAAATGACTGCTTTGAACTGCTGTCCGTGCAGTGAGTTTCACTCGTAGCACAACAGAGTGCGCGTTGGCGTGAAGGTTCTAGGTACAAATGCTGCCACTTGAAGGTACTTTTAATGTTTAGTAAATTTAAAGAGAACTGATAGTTTGACATGGTAGTGTCCTTTCACTTTATTATTAATTTAATTATGTGAATTTCATTAAAACATAAATTGATGCTTGTTAGAATATCTAAATCGACTTTCTAGTGCATTCAGAAAGAAATCATGATTTGCTAGAACGTTCTCGAAACATAAGCAGAAATGAATAAAAAACTCACTTATTCTCAAGCGTGATTTGAACTTCCGACCTTTACGATGACTTTCCAGCACGTTAACCTTTGCACTACTACAGCACGTTAACACCGAGCACCACTGTAGCCCTAATCAGCGAGCTTGTGAATGCAGTGTCAGTACCTACATTTTGTATCGATTGTAAAATGAAGGGTTGCCTAGTTACCAATCCGCAGGATGAAAAGACTCGCGGGATATATATATATATATATATATATATATATATATAACTTTATCAATTTGAAATAGAATTTTTAAAAAGTATGTAAAATTCAAGCATTAAATATTCATACATAAATATGTAAATTTATGCTTTATATAAATGGTTTCTTAAAATAGCTACTGATTCCCTGAGAGTGGCTAAGGTCACGTCAGTAATAGCTGATGGAGAGAGATGAATCTTTTTCATGAACATTAGGCAGCCCCTTTAGCTCCGACCATAAGTCAGTCACTTCCAGTTTATTAAGGTGGTATTTCTCACAGTAATAGGGGATGGTAGGGCTATAAATGTCCTGGTTTTCGGTATTCACTTCTCGGGTTGTAACTCGCGGTATCGAAACGCACAGTACCCAATTATAAAACCAGATCTTGTGGTTTTGTGAAAAGTGATTATGGCAATACGGCTTGTACTTCCGGTGGTGTACTGGGAATAAATGCGCGTCAGTTGGGGAATTTAATGTCGTGCCCGCATGTTGCCATGGTAGCTCAGTTGGTTAGAGCAATCGGACGGCCAGGAGATCTGTGGTTCAAATCCCGGCTAAGACATTGAATTTTTCAGTCTGATTTTACCTTTTCAAACTATTTTTACAAACGTTTATTCTTCTATCTACTTCCTATTAATACAGATAAGCCTTTATTACACATTTCGTTGTGGGCATTCAGCTAAGTCAAATATTTTCAAAGCCGGTGGCCATATGGTGACTGATGGATGTGAAATTACGTTGCATGAACGAGGAAAAGAAGAAGAAACGAATTCCGATTTGCAGTTGAGAAATGTATAAGGTATCTATTTGAAAATTCAAACCACTGAAAAGGAATAGTTCCGAAATGGTGGAAGGCCCGCCCCCAAAAAAAGAATTAACACTATCTACTATTTTGTATAGTAATTCTGTCTGTCTGTCTCTTACGGTTTACCAGGTATAGAAAAGTCATTCAGAATGAAGAGGACTACATAGGCTATTCCCAGAAAATTCAGGATATACACTTTTATTTGTCGTGCAACTATCTTAAACATATGGTATTCTAATCAAAATCCTTGGAACCTGTAACTTCTGCGGTCATATCGGGGACTCTGACTTTAGAGATAACTAACTCGTTGATTGTAGGTTTTTGCTGTTGGTTTTTACGGATGTTCGTTTAGAAAGATACTCGCATCCACACTCACCTTATGCTTCCAGACTTTGTGGAGGGTAGGAAATGATTCTAATTAAAGCAAAATTCCACCGTCCCAGCCGGGAATCAAATCCGGGATATCTGGTTTGAGAAACGCAGGTTCAAACCCGACGGAGGGCGATGAATTTTTTTCGGATGTAAAAATCCTTAGTATGGTTTCCTTAGGAAGGGAGGTACAGCCGGTAGTCGTGTGTCGTAGATTTACGGTACGTAAAAGAGCTTCTAGCCGGATAAAGAGTGTGCCATTTTCGACTCCCCCATGGTCATGGCTCATGCAACCAGCACGTCACAATGCTTCAGAGTGATGACGACATTCATAACCAGAGATAGCAACATCCAAAGCTTCGAACAACATATCGCATGAGTGACGTAGGACATCACCTCACTACGTAATGTATCATGGACATTCATCATTGGCTGGTTTGCGACACGCCACTGACCCTAGCGCCCTCACGCTCTCCGACGGTTTCAGCAACTCCTGGGCAGGCAGAGACAAGCAGTCGCTTTTTCGCCAGGGACCAGGCGGAACAACTAGCCATCGTGACAGCGAGGTTTTCGCCATAATTCAACAAGAGTTGTTTTGGCTTTTTCTAAATTATCTTTTACACTTTATTCGGTAAGCTTTGAAATTTAGCATTTAACTCTTGGTGCCTTTCTAATTTCTGTTACGGGAGAAGTATTGAAATTTGCATTTCATGTAACTTTATTGTGTTCGTCACTTTGTTACAAAAGCTTTAAACTCATATGGCAACTTTAAGTGTACAAAGCGAAAGAAAATATCACATTGTATTTGAGCATAGTAATTTGTTAAACGAATGTTAAAGCAAGCTGATTTAATCATTGTGAACGGATATATTCACTTTACAATAAACTGTTAACCTGTGTGTTGGTGAATATTTCGCATTTTCTAGCTCCTAAGCAATAGTCCCTTTTCACGGTAACTTTTTCCTCTGGGTATGGTACACAAAGCTGTAAGCAAACAGCGCCCAGTGGTGCAAGAGGCCTCTGAGCAAACCTTCCGGTCTTTCACGCTCAATATACAATAGGACGCTAAGTACTATAGTAGTTAAAGAGCGTTCCATAAATAAAAAAATCAGGTTATTTACTTTAGAACGCAGACCATTCGACTACAGAGGCAGTCTACTCAAGATCTTCATTTTGAACTCAGATGACTTGCATTTCTAGTGAAATTTCGATATCCAATATAATACATGCTATAACTTAGGTAACTAGAGACAGAGAAAGAAGAAGTATATATAATAAATAAGCTTACATTATTCCAATTATATTTAGTTAATTCAATAAGATAAATATATTCTATTAAATATATTATTATATACTAAAATATCATTCTCTTACAAATAGGCAAAATAAATTACTTGTCACCATTTTCTAGTGGATGCAAACCTTGCAGAGCACCAGTTGCCTCGAGCAACTTTGGAACGTTCCAATGTGACACCAATCACCCTCAAGCATTTAACGATATGTTCTCACGGTGCAATCGTCCTTTGTTCTACAGGACAATCATTGCTGGCCATTACTGAAAAAATACTGCCTGGTGCTCTTTATAATTTAGTGTTTTAAAGAATGAAATGAGTCGGCCGACTCTTGGAGGCCCATTACCTTAATTCAGTGTTCATAATTGGCGAGGGACAGGACGGAATCTATCCGCAGTGTCGTTATTAAACATAATGTTGATGCAGAGGACGTTTAAACATTCAGACACACTCTCAAATCGATTTGGGCGGGTTGCGGCGCCGCAGTTCTTCCCAGCCCTACGCTAGATAGGCGTTTTCTCTCACACTGCTCGAAGTCTTCAATCGTTTCACTAGGCTATCTTTACAAAAGCGGAAGCGAAATTCTGACCTAGTCCTACTTGTATATTCCCTTTAACTTCTGTCGCCATATCGAGGGCATTGACTTGAGAAACAACTGAACAACGATACTACTTTTAAAAAAATGTGTGTGTTACATTCGTATGGATTTCTTTAACCCATATCGTTTATTAGTGTGTATGCAAACATTCTTATTTTTCTATCTACACCATTTTAACCGAAATTAATCTTTGCAGAAATAGGTACATTTCGTTATAGACACAAAGAGAGTAGCAATAGTCAAATGTTTATGAACTGTGTGCTATACGCTGGCCTTTAAATTCCATACTATATCCACGACATCGCCAGAAACAACAGAATGTCGACTGAACTTGAAAAGAATGACAAAGCATTGAACAATATGAACCATTAATAACGGACATCTCGGATATGCCTGATGGCGAAAAAAAAATAGTTGAAACAAAAAAAGCGTGTTTTTAAGAGATCTATACTTTTTGTGCAGTGCGTTTTCGTCTCGCTTAACATTTACCAATTAGCTAGGATTATATAAAATTCCTTCCAAATAAAGAGAACTTTGCAGAATATTTTGAGGAAATTCATGATATACATTTTATTTGTTCTGCAAATATTCTTAATATATGGCATTTTAATCAAAATCATTAGAACAATTTTTTAGAAAATCAAAATTTTAGAAAATTTTTCCATGTAAAGGAAAATTTGGATGGGAGATTTTCTTGAAAATTTTCGTGTAGCGTCCTTGGAAGATGCAGAAGTTAAAGATCGTGTTTGATGTTTCACCGAATTTTCGTTTTTGAGTTACCTGTCCATAGACACATACACAGGCATTTTTCTACGGTTTTTTTTTAGTTCAGGGGAACTCAGCACAAATATTCTGATGAAATCTCCATATCGAATTTTTAGGTTGAATACAATACTTCCCCAATTTACTATATGTAGTACAGAAAGTAAAAATGACAAAGTAGTGAAAAATAAATACCAAAATAACGAATATCTCGAAAATAGTTGATGCCACAACAAATTTATTTTAAATAAATTAGGTGTTTTAAAGAAGTCCTCAAGTGTAGCACTTCTGGGGGGATCTCTTAATGTTTACCAGTTATTAGAAATTATACAAATTACTTCTGTATGAGGATGATTTCACAAGCTATTCCCAGAAAATTCAAAATATGAATTATATATGTCATGCAAATATCTAAATATTTAACCAAAACTTTTGGCCATTTTTACTTTCTCTATACGTATATTAAGTAGGGGAAGTATTGTATTCCACCCAAAAATTCGATACCGAGATTTCACCGGAAATATATGTTTTGAGACAGCTGAATCCAAAAAAAGCATTTTTGGAAACATATCCGTGTGTGTGTGTGTGTGTGTGTGTGTGTGTGTGTGTGTGTGTGTACAGTATAACGCAGAAACGAACAGTCGGATAAACACCAAACTTGGTATTTAGGTTCAATATCTTCCACAGATGCGACACGAAGGTTTTCAAGAAAATACCCCCACCCCAGATTACCCTTTACATGGAACAGTTTTCGAAAATTTTAATTTTCTCAAAAATGGCTCTAACGATTTTGATTAAAATATCATATGTTTAAGATATTTCCATGACAAATGAAATGTATATCTCGAATTTTCTAGACTGTCTCCAAAAGGGTTCTTCATTGTAAACGACTTTTGCATAACTGGTAAACCATAAGAGAGAGACAGAAAACTTTTACTACACAAAAAATGTACATCGCGTTAAAATACACAATTTATGTCATATACATTTTTTTTGTTGAGTGAACCATTTTCGAGATATTGCTTGTTATTCCCTTAAATTTTCCAATACTTATACTTTTTCTCAAATGGTAATTCGTTATTCATTTCTTTTATGTCCTGGACATACAAAGAGAATAGATTGCGCCACATAGCAACCAGCTCTTAAAAGATTTGACTATCACTTAAAGCCTACCAATTCCCCTTGCACCTACAAGAAAATTAGCAATAAGATTAACACCTCGATATCTCGATTATCATGAAGCATATGGAGAACAAGCGTTTGTAAAAATAGTTTGTACAAGAGTAGAGAAAGTCATGTGAGTGTAACACGTCAGATTTTTTAAAAAAAATCTATATTTCGAAAACTTTTGCATTCAAAGGGTTGTTTTCCATGTGGGGGATTTTCTTCAAAATCGTCTTGTTGCATCTTTGGGTGTTACTGAATTAAATACCAAGTTAAATTTCGTTTTTGAGTTATGCTGTCGATAGGCACACACCGAACTTTTTTTTATTCTCAGGGCAGCTCAAATCTTTGCGGTTGGAAATTTTGATATCGAAAGCGTGGGTGGAATACAATATTACCTCCCCCAACTATGTAGATGCTAGAGAAAGCAGAACCACCTCTGTAGGGAAACGGTTAGAGAAAGCAATAAGCTTCTCTGTGAATGTGTGCATGGTCAACTCGAAGCTTCGTGTCGCCATGAAAAGTCTCAACTGCATGTCCTGCTGGCTATTTAGAGATGGCTAGCATATAAAAGTCGGAGTGTTCAAACCTTGCTTACATAGGAATTTGGTCGCTCTTTGCTGCAGTCGGTCGATAATATAGTTACCACAACTACCGCTAGGGAGCGCTTTGTGGTAAAGAGCGCCTGCGAACTCTCTATATTTACTTACGCTGTTGCTATGAGGCACACAGACATTAAAACTGAACAGAGCGCAAAGTAGGTTTGGGGCTACGAATGCGTACCTATATCAGTACCAAGCTATGTTATTGAGAGTCTTTGTGATTCTGTCTGACTTACATAATTACCCCTCAATTTGGTTTTTATACACTGAATAACTAATTACGGTAGATGTTCTCTATTCAATTTTAAATCCAGAGAAAATCAGATGCCTTTGATGTGACGTTGGTTGATTGTTCTGATATGACCACGTATCGCATTCATCCGAAATCAGCGCATTTTACGTTCTCTACTAGTTACCAGTAGAGGAAGTACAGGGAGAGTCAAACGACTACGAACCGGCTGCGCGGTGTTTTTCCTGTCCGCGTCCTGGCGCTTGCCGTTTGCCGCTATCATAGAAAGGCGCGGATGAAACCATACAACATTTTTAAAACTACTTTTAAAGACTTTACTTAAACAACTTTGACCAAACCCCCTGCGATTTCTATCTCTGGGGTAACTTAAAACAAAGTGTACAAGACAAACCCACACACCCTGCAAGAATTAAAACAAAATATCCGCCAGGAAATTGCCAGCATTTCTCAACGTGAACTACGGCAAGTGATGGATAGTTTCCTAAAGAGGTGCCAAAAATGTATGGGCAACGACGGTGGCTAGTTTTTGCATCTCCTTTCATAAAGTTGGTAAGTAAAGCCTTTAAAAGCAGTTTTAAAAATGTTGTATGGTTTCATCTGCGCCTTTCTATGATGTCGGCAGACGGCAACGAATACCGAGGACGCGGATAGGAAAAACACGCGCAGCTGGTTCGTAGTTTTTTGGCTCTCTGTATTATACTCCACCCAAAAATTCGATATCCAAGTTTCACCGGCATTAGATGTTTTGAGGTACCTTATATAAAAAAATTATTTTTAGAAAAGGGTCTGCGCGCGTGTGCCTGTATGACTATGAAGAGCATAGCTCGTTAACGTGTTACCCTTCTCTTTGGAGGACTTAAACCTTCAAGGGATTATAAGCCCATTCAGTCCATAGCCTATCGGGGAGCAAGCAAACTCTGAATAATAGCATATCAAGGATGGTAATGGCGATGAAGAAGATCACTATCGTCCAAAGATGCGATAGCAAGATTTTCATGAAACTCCCAACCCCAAACTACCTTTTACATGGAAAATTTTCCATTATTTTGATTTTCTAAGAAATGGGTCTAAGATTTTTATTAAAATATCGTATGCTTAAGATATTTTCATTAAGTATGCAGAATTGCTACACTTGAACATCTACATAATCAATTCCCCGAAACAGTGACTTAGAATTTATACAGATGGTTCTGCAGATAAATTAAGAAATAATGTGGGAGGTGGTATATACTGTAAGTACTTTTCAAATTATTTTACATTCCCTACAATCCACAAATTTTGATGGTGAAGTTGTTGCAATACAACGAGCATTAGAACAGATATACTACAGGACTGATATAAAAGAAAATAAAGTAGTTGTTTTCACAGCCTCAGTTTCTGCCATGCAAGCAATAGAACGATATGATAGTCCAGATGAATCGTATAATATTAAGGATGTGAGATCTTATTATAGACTACTCCAAACAAAATTTCAACAGATAATATTACTGTGGATAGCAGCACATGTGGGAGTGAATGGTATTGAGACAGCAGACTTTCTGGCCAAAAAGGGTGCAGTGTTATACTCAAAACCTATAAAGTCTTGTGCACTAGGTATGAAACTTAAAAATGTCAAAATTAATATAGAACAAAAATGTCAATATAATATTCAAAAGAAAATTACTACAACATAAAAGAAATAGTACAAAAAGTAAAAAATGTCCCAAGGAAAGAAGCCGTTGCTCACTTCAGCTTAGCCACTAGACATGACTGTCTGGCGGAACATCTACATAGATTTGGTTTTATGAATGACAAAGCATGTAAAATTTGCAATGCTGACAAGATTTTACATGGAGAACATCTACTAGAATGCCCAGAATTGAGGAAGTCCGTACCAGATGGGAAGATACACAATTTATATTGGCTAGCAAGGGAAAAATTGGTAGATGAAAATCCTGCACATTAGATCAACAACAACGAATATTTGCATAAAAAACAAAATTTATATCTTGAATTTGTGGGAAATTAGCCTGTGAAGTCCTCTTCATTCTCAATTATTTTTGAACCTGTAAATGAAAAAACCAGAAGTATTGTATATATATTTTCGCCACGTGAACTAATTGGTGCCTAACAACAGAGCTCGCCGCAATCGGTGCTGTGCCATGGAGGAAATTGTGAAAATGTTCCTTCATGGCTGTGCGGCGAGGATCAGCGGTTTTTATTTTGTTTGTACTGGGGTTATCCGTATAAATCGTTCGTGAATATGCAAAGGGAACAAAATCTGGCAGAAATACAGAATTAATTCGTAGTGTAAAAAAGTGCGTAGAAAGGAAATTCTGCAGGAGTAATCATCGTTGGTTATGGACGCATCTTCAGATACCGAAGGGTGAAGATGAAGCACAACATTCTGATCCTCCAAACTATGTAGGAACAGGCTGGGACAGAACTAATTCACAAAAGTGTAGCCGACGAGCATACAGAATTGCACTCTGGTCAAATCTATCGTAAAGAATTGCAGAAAATTTGAGAAGCCACTTCGAAGGGAGAGAGGTCTTGTACTGTCAAGTCTCAGATCCCTAGAAGAGCTTCTTGAGATTATCGAGAGGTAAAGAAAAACTCTGCAAGGTAAAAAGTTTTTATTAACTTAAACAATACTCCCGTATATAAGGATAACTCGAACTCACTATACATATAAAAATTCACATATTCATAATTATTTTATTATATATTACAAACATATACACTATGTGATCAGAAGTATCCGGACACCCTCACAAACATAGGTTTTTCATCTTAGGTGCAATGTGCTGCCTGGTACTCATTATCCGCGACCTCAGTAGTCATTAGACATCCTGAAACAGTAGAATGGGACGCTCCGTGGAACTCACGGACTTCGAACGTGGTCAGATGATTGGGTGTCACTCCTAAACATCCCTAGGTCCACTGTTTCTTATGTGATAGTGAAGTGACATGTACAGCACAAAAGTGTACAGGCCGACTCGTCTGTTGACTGACAGAGACCTCCGACATTTGAAGAGGGTCCTAAAGAATAACAGGCAGACATCTATCCAAACTGCAGGAATTCCTCACACAGGAATTCCAAACTGCATCAGGATCCACTCCAAGTACTATGACAGTTAGGCGTGAGGTGTGAAACCTTCGATTCCATGGTCGAGCGGCTGCTCATAAGCCACACATCACGCAGGAAAATGCCAAACGACGCCTCGCTTGGTATAAGGTGCGTCAACATTACACAATTGAACAGTGGCAAAACGTTGTGTGGAGTGACGAATCACGGTACACAATGAGGTGATCCGATGGCAGGGTGTGGGTATGGCGAATGCCTGGTGAGCGTCATCTCCCAGTGTGTGTAGTGCCAACAGTTATGGTGTGGTGGTGTTATGGTGTGGTCGTGTTTTTCCTGGAGGGGGCTTGCACCGCTTGTTGTTTTGCGTGGCACGATCACAGCGCAGACCTACATTGATATTTTAAGCACCTTCTTGCTTCGCACTGTTGAAGAGCAATTCGGGGATGGCGATTGTATCTTTCAACACGATCGAACACCTGTTCATACTGCACGGTCTGTGGCGGAGTGGTTACACGACAATAACATCCCTGTAATGGACTGGCCTGCACAGAATCCTATCTTGAATCCTATAGATTCCCTTTGGGATGTTTTGGAACGCCAACTTCGTGCCAGGCCTCACCGACCTACATCGATACCTCTCCTCAGTTCTGCACTCCGTAAATAATGGGCTGCCATTCCCCAAGAAACCCTCCAGCACCTGATTGAAAGTATGCCTGCAAGAGTGAGCGCTGTCATCAAGGCTAAGGTGGGCCAGCACCATATTGACTTCCAGCATTATCGATGGAGGGCACCACGAACTTGTACGTCATTTTCAGCCAGATGTCCGGATACTTTTGATCACGTAGTGTACATTTTAATATATTTTATAACAAAAACTAACATTGTAGATAACATAGCTAAAGCCTTTATCACAATTATTTATAACTCCGTTTATTATAACTAGACATCGAATTTTTATGTATTAAAAATACGTAAAATATGCATGCATTTTTGCTGTCAAAAATCTTAAAATATGCTCTATAATTTCGAAAATATGTACCAATTATGAACAAAAATTGTTAACCTTAAGCTTATAATTTATAGTACTTACAATATATCTACATTCTTCCTTAGATATAATTCCGGTTGCTGTGATTTCAAAATGCAATGATCGTTTTCTCCAAATGTCAGGTGTGAGTTTATGAAATTTATCGGCTAACAATATTTTGTATGCTGAGAACGTCTACAGAAGTTATTGGACAAAATTTGAAAGTACAACTCTGAGGAAACTCAGGTCGCTAAATTCCGGAAGCGCTAAATTTTCACCTTAAAGATAATACCCACAGAACACAAAACTTTAACGACAGGATTTCGCTTTAAAACACTGTATAATTTGCCACTTAATTTTTCTATATATCTACTTTAAAACAGCACCCTCAAGTTTACTCTAAACCTCGATATGGGTGTCTCCACAGTAAGGACTATTATTTTATCACTAACATGTGTAAATATTTATTTTAAAATTATAACTTTAAAAATGCATGTATTTTATGATCGATGCATGGAACGATTAAATATGCAGCAACATTGGAAGTATCAATTATATGCACTATAAAACTTTTACAAGCACAGAAGAACATAACACGTATTGCAAAACTTAATTCTATATCACAAGTAAAAGCAGACTAAATATGCTCTTGCATACAAACAATGTTTAATTATAACCAAAGTTACACACATGCATCCCAGCCGAGACATAATTGGGACATTGCCACCACTGCCAATATACCCGGGTTGAGGGTCCTAAGCCGCAAAGCGTAGTCGAGGGATGTTTTTAAAAGTGCAATGAAGCAGTTGCGGCCTGCGGAACAACGACAGAGCGATATGTGAAGCTAAACCACTATTTTACCTTCGCACGTTTTCAAATGTTGGCTACACTGATTTAGCGGCATTTTGCCGATTGTTTTACCGCCTTTTACTAGGTTCCATCTCCCAATGGCGACAGTTTCTCCTATTTAAGTGTCGTAGCTAAAAAGAGTGGGCGGGCGGGTTAGATGATTTCATTCGGGCATCTACTGCTCAACTCCTCCTATTTTACTTTCTCTACTACGTACGATATAGTAAGTAGGGGAAGTATTCTATTCCACCCAAAATTTGATACCGAGATTTCACCGGAAATACATGTTTTGAGACCCCCTGAATCCTAAAAAAAGCATTTTTGGAAACATGTCCGTGTGTCTTGTGTGTGTCTGTGAACAGCATAACTCAGAAACGAACAGTCGGATAAACGCCAAACTTGGTATTTACGTTCAGTATCTTCCAGAGATGCGACACGAAGGTTTTCAAGAAAATCCCCCCACACCAGATTACCCTTTACACGGAACGTTTTTCGAAAATTATAATTTTCTCAAAAATGGCTCTAACGATTTTGATTAAGATATATATTTAAGATACTTTCATGACAATAAAATGTATATCTTGAATTTTATGGGAATGTCTCCAAAAGTATTCTTCATTGTGAACGACTTTTGCATAACTGGTAAACCATAAGAGAGAGACAAAATTTTACTACACAAAAAATGTAGATCGCGTTAAAATACACAATTTGTGTCATATACATTTGTTTTGTTGAACCATTTTCGAGATATTGCTTGTTATTCCCTTAAATTTTCCAATACTTATACTTTTTCTCAAATGGGAATTCGTTATTCTGGTAATGCAAAGAGAATGGAATACTCTACATAGCAATCAGCTTTTAAAATATTTGACTATCGCTTAAAGCCTAGCAATTCCCCTTGTATCTACAAGAAGATTAGCAATAAGATTAACACTCATATCTCGATTAACATGAAGCATATGGAGAATAAGCGTTTATAAAAATAGTTAGTACAAGAGTAGAGAAAGTCATGTGAGTGTAGCACATCAGATCTTTTTATTTAGGGGGCCTCAAAACATGTATTTCCGGTGAAATCTCGGTATCGAATTTGTTGGTGCAACGCAATACTTCCCCTACTTACCATACGTAGTAGACAACGTAATTAATGAAAATTGCGTGATTATTTTCAGTATGAAAGAAACTATGCAATTGTTAATGAAAAGGCAAGAGTGATTTAAGGTTGCGGTGTTTTAGATAAGCCCTTCCATGTCCATGCAGTTAAGTACTCCACTGGGCATAATTAGAAGACCAGGCGGTCATTCTGACAATGACGAATGGAAATAACCTTGCCGTTAATAGTTTCTTTATTACGGCAACAAGCAAACACACTTCGTGGGTAAAGTTTTTCAGGAAATGTTTAATTGAGCGCATAACTTAGGTATCGACATTACTCAGCCAGCTCGAATTATGTGTGGTTTGGAAACGGGCATAATTAAGGAAACCTACCTGTGAAATTTAGGTAGATCTTCAATTTCAGGTAGATTCATTTGAAATGTTTTTTAGCTTGTTCCCTTTTTCCGTATCTTCTCCAATTTGCTTCACAACTCTTTTAACCATTTTAGCCTAATTTTTCCTAAATATTTTCCTGCTTTCTCCATATATTCATTTGATCTTGTATTAAAAATCTTCCTAACTTTTAGATCTATTGGTAATTTTACCATTTCTCTAGTATTAAATTCTCTCTTCCTTTATTCGTCTTCGCATTCCAGAATATAATGTCGTCATTTAATCCATTACATTTAGTACATCTCTCCCCCTTCTTCCCCCTGTTGACCACCTAAATTCATTACACCTGTCCTCGGCCAACATGGGATATGCAGACATAATCTATTAATGACCTTTTTTTCCTTGAAACTACTTATAATTTCTTGCTTTTCAATACCCTCCACTCTTGTTCTTATTTCTTTCCAGAAGCCCTTGCCTTTGTGGTTTCTTTCTACCCATATTTCCCCCATTCCTATTTCTTCCAATTCTGTCTGTATCCTGTGCATCCAAGTTTCTTATTTCCCCATTTTCTCCTGTACAACCAAACATTGCTTTAGTATCTCATTTTCCTCTAGTAGCTTTATTCTGAACCAGTACTTGATTGCCCTTTTTACCATTTTGTCTTTAGATCCCACCCTTCCTAGTTATGCTTGTGCTACTCCATTCGGTGAACTCCTTGGTAATCCCAGGCATATTTTGCAAAAATTCCTATGTATAACATCTACATTTTCCCAACCTTTTTCCAACCCCCATATCTCTGCTGCGTATAACATCCTTGCTTCCACCACTGTGCTATATATTTTTTCTAGCCACACAATTTGCATTTCTGTTATTTTGTTCATACATGTTCCGATTACCTGTATTGCTTGTTTCCCCTTTTCTAGTACTTTTTCCTTGTTTTCCCCAATCCCCTGCACTATTGAGCCTTACTCCTAGATAGCCAATTGTCCTCGCTACTACCAGCTCCGTCCTTTCCCAATACCAATTTTCGGTCTTTCTTAGTTTATATCCGTTCTTAAAGATCATGATTTTCGATTTAATTTTGTTTATTCCCAACCCCCAATCTTTAAAATATTTGACAATTGCTTCAATAGCTTTAGTTAGCCGCACAAGTGAGATGGAACCTGCCACTAGATCATTTGCAAACAGTAATCCTGGTATTTCCTTATTATTAATAACTGGCTTTCACAGTATAAATATTACTGTTTAATAACATCAAAAATAAACATGTTGCCAAAAATTCATCCCCACTATTTTTTTTGCGGTTATTAACAAGAAGCTGTACAACATTTAACTGATAGACCAAAAAGTACATCGAGTGGAACAATTTAAAAATAAGAATGTGCCTCAAATGGAAACCTAAGCAGAGAAAGTTTAAAAATTATAACATTAAAATAACAAAATAATACTGTTTTTGGCTTTATGCTGTTTAAAAAGTATATAGTGCCTACAAAGACCACCCATCATTTCCTTCTGCTCCTCTGCAACTAATTCAGTATTTGAAGATTCCTGAGGGCTCTCTTGAATGGTTTGTTGACCTTAATGTAGGTAAAAACTTATCGTTTTTACTAAAATGTTATAGAAAACTAGACAATTAAACCGATATATAACATAAAACGTAATGCTATATCCAGACGACTGAAAGGTCGAAATTATTCATCCGATTTATAAAAGAAAGGGAGCGATGGGGTCACCAGACAATTATAGGGGAGTAACTTTGCTTCCGATTATGGAGCAAACATATGGCAGAATACTTTACGAAAGGATAAAAACATGGGAGGGGCGGTTTAATATAATTTCAAAATTTCAAGCGGGATTTAGGGAGGGGTGTAGTACTGTAGATTATGTGTTTATTTTGGGTACACTAAGGGCAAAACAGATGGCTAAAAAGCGGGGAAGATTTCATTCTGCCTTTGTTGATTTTAAGAACGCTTTTGATTCTATAAATCGCAATGCATTGTGGTATAAATTAGAAGCTAAGGAATTATTATCCAAAGATGATTTGAGCATTGCAGGTATGTATCATAGAGTGGAATTCTGCATAATGTATACGGTCTTTCAACAAGAGTGTCCTATCTTTGAATTTAAATAAAACACGTTCTATAAATGATAGAGGTTTATTTCTTTTTTTATTTTGGTACATAATTAATGTCATTACGTATGAAAGAGAACATCAGTTAACTGACTGCCGCGACTTCGTTGGGTTGCGCGTATACGGTTAACCCAATTTTCAATTACAGAAGAAAGTAAATTAGGTCCAATTTCACGAATAACACGCGTGATGTTATTCATAAGATCATTTACTGTTTCTGGCTTGTTGACATAAACTTGATATTTAACATAACCCCACAAGAGGTAATCCAACGCCGTTAAATCACATGACCTCGGGGACCAGTTAACATCACCACCAAGGGAAATGATGAAACCTCTGAACTTCTCCTTCAAAAGATCGATTGTTTCGAGAGCAGTATGACATGTGGCACCAACTTGCTGGAAACAAATGTTTCTGAGATCCATACATCCAATTGAGGCCAAAAATAGTCCCTTATAAGAGCCCGGCATCTTTTTCCATTGACAGAGCTTCTCCATCTTCATCTTGGAAAAAATATGGACCAATGATTCCACCATACGAAAATCCACACCACACAGTAACCTTTTGGGGATGAAATGGTCGTTCTTGAATCTGCATTGGATTGTGATTGCTCCAATAGCGGCAATTTTGTTTGTTAACACAACCATCCATCCAAAAGTGGGCTTCGTTTCTGAAGATGATTTTTCGACAAAAATCCGGGTCAGCTACCAACGGCTCCATAGCCCAGTTAGCGAATACACTGCGCAACCTATGGTCGTTGGGCTTTACTTCTTGAGTTAACACCATTTTGTAAGCGTGAAACGTCAAGTCCAGATGCAGAATTCGCCAAGTTGTGGTCGGCGAAAGCCCCAATTCTTGAGCTCGACGAGCAATTGATTTGTTTCGTTCTCGCGTGCACTCTCAAGAACGGCGCCTATGTTTTCGTTGGAGCGCTTACGTCGATTACGTACAGGCGTTCTTTGATCGCTGACAGAACCACTTCTTTCAAATTTATCGATCAAACGCCGAATCGTTCTCTCGCAGGGACGATTATGCACACTGTAAACTTCACGCAATACACGGAAGGTTTGGCGAACAGGTGATCCATTTTGATAATACATTTTCACAATTTCTACGCGTTGTTGAATGCTGTAACGTTTCATGGCTATTTGTCAATAGCAACTGTAACCACATGAAAAAATGACTCCTGTAACTAAATAACAACGGCAGCTATCACATGTTAAAGATAGAACACTTGTTGAAAGACCTTTACAATGTGAAAAGCGTTTCAGAGAGCTTCGAATGCTATAAAGGTGTTAGACAAGGCTGAATTTTATCACCCCTTCTCTTTAATCTCTTTGTGGATGACGTAGTGGACATATTTTTAGGAGAAAATGTGGAGGAGCCTGAGATCGGTGACATTCGGACCCCAGTACTTTGGTATGCAGACGACATGGCACTGTTCTGTACTACTGTGGAAGGGTTGCAAAAGGGTCTAGATAGACTTCAGAGTTCGTGACGAATGACTATTGATCGTTAATGTAAATAAAACGAAAACAATTACGTTTAAAAACAGCTCGGTATACAGCCGAACAGAGGCCTGGACTTACGCAGGAGAGAAACCGGACAATGTAAAGTTTTGTATACTTAGGTGTGACTGTTACAATGAGCGGAAGATGGACTAAACACTCTGAGGTTACGAAACTCAAGGCAGGAGTGGGAGCTGCGGAAACTCTGCGCACTCGAAGCAGAATCCCAGATATACCGATAAAATTAGTAGAGACAATATATGGGGCAATTGTTAGATACACAATGACGTATGGGGCGGAGATCTGGGGGTGGGAGCCCACGGAAAGGCTAGACCAAGTAAGAATAGGTTTTCTAAAAGGCATCTTGGGTATGGGGATGCGCCATTTTTAGGGAATATTGTGCATACAGCGAAACAATTGAATGTAAGGTACGGGCAATCAAATATTGGATTGGAATTATGAGAGGGGATCAAGCACTTATGAGAACAGCATGCTATAAGGAACAGCTTAGAATCGGAGGGAACAAGACGTAGGCAGCGAAAATCAAGAGAGGGCTGGAGAGAATAGGGATGGGTAATATTTGGTTTGAAGGACCTGGAAATAGAGCTAATGTGTGGAGAAAAGTACAGCAGCGACTGAAAGATATAGATAGACAACAGACGCTATCACAACGTAACAAGAGAGTGGCATTAAGCTTACAGTCGAAACTAAAAACAGAATGGGATATAGAACAATATTATTTTGTCCAGAAATAGAGCCAGCAAGCAAGGGCCTACTTGACTCAGACTGTGATCATGGCGAGTGATCAAATTCATTAACAAAGAAGGCATGTAAAAATGCATGTAGGTGGGATTTTTTGTGACTTAGCAAAGGCATTTGACTGTGTTAATCATGATATTCTGATAGCAAAATTGAAATTCTATGGACTAAAAAATGAAACTCTAAGTTGGTTTGTATCATATCTAAATGAAAGAAAACAAAGTGTTGAAGTTGTCAATGATATTGAATTTGGAAAACAGACATCAAAATGGAAAACAGTAACACATGGAGTGCCCCAAGGTTCAGTCCTAGGACCTTTATTATTTTTGATCTATATAAATGACCTATCACTTTATATAAAGGATATTGCAAGTATAATTCTGTTTGCTGATGACACGAGTGTTCTGGTGACTAGTAAAAACTTGAATAAGTGTGTAATTAAATTGAATTATGTTTTGAACTGTATGTCACACTGGTTTAAAGCTAACAAATTATCTGTAAATTTAGACAAAACAAAAGTTGTTAAATTTATAACCCATCGATCACTACACACTCCAATAGAAATTGGGATTAATGACATGTCACTAGAACAAATAGACAACATTAAATTTCTGGGCCTCCAAGTAGACAGATATTTAGATTGGAAAGTTCACATTACGTATATCATACCCAAACTCAGTTCTGCATGTTATGCTATCCGAGCATTGGTAAATGTCAGTTCTATAGATACACTTAAATTAGTATACTATGCATATTTTAACTCTATCATTGAATATGGAATATTATTTTGGGGAAATTCGGTAGAAAGTCAACGAATATTCCTCATGCAAAAGAAGGTTATGAGAATCATTTCCAGCACTCATAGCAGACACTCTTGCAAACATCTTTTTAGAAGACTAAAGTTATTAACCCTACCTTGCATGTATATATTTTCAATCTTAAAATTCTATGTATGCAATCGAACCACATTTATTACAAACATGGAAATTCATGAGATAAACACTAGACAAAAGGGTAACATCCATCGTCCCAGTACAAAGCTTTCTTGCTTCCAGAAAGGTGTATATTATGAGACCATAAAAATATTTAATACTCTCCCTAATGATCTTAAGAGAAAAGTTGACAACTTCAATGTCTTTAAAACTGCTGTTAAAGAGTACCTATGCTCAAAAGCATATTATTCTGTACAAGATTATCTTAATGACAAATTATCCTACTGATAATACTTATATAGATAGCTCTGTAAGTAGTATTAGTAAATATTAATGACAATTGCCAGTCATATTTGAAATCTGCTCTAGAATTAATGAAGCTATTTAAATGTATGTATATTAAGAACTGACAGTAAATGCTATGCATTACACATCAAATAGAACAAAATGATCAGACTAACAAAGGTAAAATCCTAGTGAATGTTAAAATAACTGTTCTTGCCTATACGTATGTTAACCTTATAACAGTAAGGAGGTATACAACTCTGTAATAAATTACACTTGATTTGTTTCATTTTGTATATAATATGTCCTTATTTTATTTTAAATGTTCTGTATACTATGTAATATTTATGTATATATGTAACTTTATTGTACATTTCCTTAACACGCATATAGTATTTGTATTTTATTTCAAATGTTCCATATTCTATGTAATATTTATGTTTATATATAATTTTTGTACATTTCCTTGACTTGTTCTATGTTCACAAGTCTTTATGGCTGCTAGTGAACTCACAGAATACAATCTAATCTAATCTAATCTAATCATAACATCTGTCCCTGGTGTAGAGAGGAAGAAACTTGGATTCATATTCTGGTGCATTGCACTAAGATAGAACAGTTTAGGAGAAAGCATCTGCCAGATTCCTTTGTTAACATAAGAAGAGGATTACAAGCTGTTGGACCTTGCTGGAGGGGGAAGCAATTGGTACACTTTTACAAAAGGTTATGCAGCTCAGATCGGAGTGTAAGGAAGGGGGTCAAGAGTGGGAGGGGGAGGGTTAGTGGCGGGTATTTGTTTGTTTTGTAAACTACAGCAAGTGCTTGTGAACAAGGTTCTTTTCTCCTCTTCTCCCTTTGCTTTGTTTGCGTGATTTGTGTTGTTAGTTTGTTTTCTTTCTTTTCATTTCTTGTAAATATCATTAACTTTAAAGTTCAGTGTGATGGATATAGTCTGAAAAATATGAACCACAGAGTATTATATAAGAACGTAAGGTATATCTGACTCGTGCTATGTATAAGTTTGGACATGTAAAGTGTTTAAGACCAATGAATACCCACTCTACTCTATATGGAACTAAAGTAGATTTGTAGTGTTTAAAACATGTTCATGAATTTTTGCAATTTTTTTCACAGATGGATAAGGATAATTCTCCTGAATGCAACTGTGTGTTAATATTCATTCCACCTGAGACACACAATACGCAGACTGTTACAAAGTGAAGAGGTTGCAAGCACTATACAACCTTCAGATGAAGATACAAAATCATAAGATTTTAGTATTATCCTTGGAGCCACAGGAGAATGTATACGATTGCTTTTAGGAGTTAAACAATGACGGCTGTGAACATGTGTTGCACATATTTAATTGATTATTTCAACACACTTATATTTCAGGACTAGCTGTTCTCCCTCGCTACCCGATAACAAGGGGAACCATTATAATTCAACAATTAATAACCAGCACAGAACAAATAATCCGAGCGAATGGTTCACAACCGTTTGGTCCTCGGTAAGTCTCGTCCTAAGTTCTTTTATGCTCTTGAAGTGCTTAAAAATAGTACAAAAACGTATTAAAACCATTATTTCACAATACGAAAATTACAAACAGGACAAGCGGCTTTTGGATTACATTCGAGTTCTTAGCTATAATTACATCATATAAAAATTCACCTGCAAAGTAAAATTAAACTATATAAATGTATATTATGTATTTCATTTTTTGGAATTACTGAATTTCGGAAGCAATGCTCTCGGAAATTCCTATTCGGAATATCAGAAATAGGATAAATGCCTTTAGCAAAAATGGGCATTCGAAAAAACACGGGAGTGCAACCTTTTGTGACATTAATTACTTCCGAGATATTCTTTGCATTTGTTTGAGTTTTCAAATACTCACATACACAAACACCTTTACCTAAAAGTGCTGCTTTGGTGTTATGGGGACATCGAACTTATGGTGAAATATCGAAACAGATACTTTCTCTACCTACCTTAGGCAAGTAGCCAAAAAAAGTAAAAAAGTGTTACATTCACATACTGTCTCTAAACCTATTCCTGAAAGGCTTATTTTTATATGTACTTCATATTAATCGAGAAAAGTTTCCAAAAATAGTTTCACTACACAGTTCGTTGTAGTTACAAAATGGGTACAGGAGGCTGAAGCGATAACTTCTTCTTCTTCTCCTTCACGGTTTTAGGCCGTTTAGCCTGTTCCGGCTCCAAAATCTTGTTGTGTCCATCTCTTTTTTGGTCGTCCCGGGTTTCTGTCTCCTTGGGATCTGTAGTTATATGTTGCTCGGCGTATCCTATTTAATGACATTCTTTCTAAATGTTGTTTCCAGTTAGTTCTATATTCTATTATTACTTTATTTAACTCTTATATTTTTAACTTTTGTCTTATTGCGTTGTTTGGCCTTTTATCCAGTCTTGTGTATCCTGCTATAGGTCTGAGAAATTTCATTTCAGCTGTCTGTATTCTTCTTTTATTTTCTGCTCTCACTGTCCATGTTTCAGACCCATAAGTCACTGTGGGGACGGCCATTGCTTTATACAATTTTATGATTGAATCTTTTCTAATTTTATTTTTTAGTGTTCTCTTTATCGTTCCGTTATATAATTGAATTTATTTAGATTTTTTATTAATGTCCATTTCAGACCCATATGTTATTTCACATCGTAGAAAATTAAATATTGACATTTGTTCTATACTTTTATTTTCTATAATTATTTTAGACCGGACCGAATGAGTGCCTTTAAATGCCATAGCTTTAGTTTTCTCCGTTGAGATTTCCATACTGCATGTTTCTGATATTAAATTTCGTTTATATGTCATCCTTTGAAGTTCCTCGTCACTTTTCGCTATTAATATCTGGTCATCTGCGAAGACCATTGTCTTTACTGTTCTTGACCCCAAATTAACCCCTCCTACTGTCTGTTGCTTCCATGATCTAATCATGTCGCCATAATACAGATTAAAAAGAGTGGCTGACATTGGGTAATCTTGTCTAACACCTTTTAGAATTATTATGGGTTCTTGATTATCTATTACAATTTTAGTTTTCACACACAAATTTCTAATTACATTTATTAAGTGTATTGGTACTCCTTTATTTTCTAATATTTCCCATAACCGATAGCCAAATGTTTAAAAAGCGTCGCTATATGCCAGCTTTGAAATTCCATACTCTTTCCACAACAACACAAGAAATAAATGAATGGGGACAACGCTTTAGAAACGCTAAGTACTTGAAAATTCTCACCAATTACAACGACTGTCTCGGAAATGGTTAATATAAGAAAAATTGTATTTGAAAATTGTGTGTGTTTAAATGAGGTGTACATTCTTGTTTCTTTCTTTAGTGCCCAAGATTTTATCTATCTCATAAAATTTTACAAAATTTGTTCAAAATGAAGAGGGCCTCAGAGGTGTTTGCAGAAAATTCAAGATTTCAAACATCTAAAATATATGATATTTTGCTAAGTAATTTTTGAGGAAACGAAAAATAACCAGAAAATTTCCATATAAAGTGTAACTTAAGGGTTGGGTTTTTCTTAAAAACCTTCGCCTAGCATGCTTATAAACAAGTGTCTGACTAATATATGAAATTTAATTTTTATTCAACTTTTGATTTTTGAGTCATGCTGTATCGCTCCACACACATCTTTCTTAAAACCATTTGTAGGGGAGCTTCAATAGAGCTGCAAACATCTGTTTCTCGAAATCCTATTTTGGGGGAATAAATTACTTTCCCTACCTACTACAGCCTTTTGGTGAGAAAGAAGCAACTATAGATAGATATTTATTGCTAAAAACATTTACACCTTTATAGCAACGTCAAATGTTAAATATTGCAATAATTCAATCTTATAAAATTCCTGTACCTTATAGAGAGGATTTTTCTTCAATATCATTAAAATCCGCCTTTAAAAATATCGTATGTAAGTGTCTTGATTTTATCCGGTAAATTATTGAATAAATTAATGGATGATACTTCAAAGCTAGTTTGTGTTTTACTATACTTACATTTACCAAAATAAATATTGTTGTTACTTCTTATCGGATAATTATGAATAGTTTCACACAGATTATACTGTTCTAGATTCCTCTTAATGTACAATAGACAATTCAAAATATATATACAGGGAAGAGTGAGGATTCCAAGTTCAATAAAATGTGGTTTACAATGTGTTTTTGGCGGAACTCGAGATACTGTTCTTATCGCTCTCTTTTGTAAAATAAAAATATTGTTAGCATAGGTATGGTTGCCCCAAAGTAAAACACAATAATTTAAAATGGATATATATTACTGTAATACACTGACAGTAATGGCGTTTTATTTATTGTTTGGCTCAGCACACGTAGCATGAACAGCCCTTTACCCAGTTTCCCTGAGATGTAGTCTATGTGGGATTTTTACCCTAATTTAGATTCAAGATAAATGCCTAAGAATTTGACTGTTGAAGGATTAGAGTCACCAGAACTGAGATCCACAGTCTTATCTTGATTAAGTATTAATCTGTTAGTCACACCAGTGATTTACTCTTAAAGTTATATCTTTAAGTTTCCTTGTGGGAGTATCATTGTTATTACAACATATATTTAATGCTAAATCATCAGCAAATAAAAATGTTATTTGGCATTCATCTTGTATAGCTTCAGGAAGATCATTGATGTACACCAGAATGAAAACAGGTCCCAGTACTGAGCCCTGCGGGACACCATGCTTCATCATTTTAAAACTAGACTTTCTGTCACTAATATAAGTAGCCTGATATCTGTCACTTAGGTAAGAACGTAATAAATTTATACTAATATCATTAAAACCATAGTAAGCCAACTTTTTAAAAGTATTTCGTGTGAAATTGTATCAAAGGCCTTTGTTAGATCAAAAAACCGGCCACGGGATGGAAAACCACTTTCAAAAGCATCCATAGTTCGTTTAAAAAAACCTATTACAGCATCAGTAGTAGTGTGTCCTGTTCTAAAACTGTTCTAATTGACTGGGAGAAAACAGAAAGTTCTCTTCAAAGTACTGATTTATCTGTTTATTCATAAGACCTCAAAAACCTTAGACACAACCGGGATGATACATATAGGTCTATAATTAGCATAGTCATTTCTGCTACCTTTCTTATAGATGAGAATGACTAACAAGTTTAAAAGAATCCGAAAAATTACCATTGTCAATACACATATTGAAGATGTGTGGCAGAAGCTCATTTATAAAAGAGGCAGCATACTTTAAAATTTGTGAATTTAACTCAAATACATCTACCCTACAACTCCAGGGTTTGGAAAAATATTATTTCTGAATACCATATTTAATCGTTTCGCCTTTAATACGTTGACCTCGTAAATAATGTACATTCAAGGACATAAAAGATTTTATGACGTCTCTGAGAACTGATTGAATTTTAATGAAGCCTGGGCGCATGCGCATGGTTTACGTTAATGAGGGCAGTGCTATCCTCGGCAGTGCCGCAGGTTCCTTCAATATTAATAGCGGTCTTGCGGCGCTAACAAAACGATACCGCCGCGGTATTTGCTCGACCTTCTGCAGCAGCATACTTGTACAGCCCTGACATAAACGGGGCAACGCCCGCGGTAAACGGATCTGACGTAATGGTCTACGTAAAGAGCGTCCAATTAGCAGGTTTCGGCGATAACACGAAACGAGGTTCACTAACATTTACCTTCTTCAGCATGCAATGTTCAAAACCTTACAACTTCCTCTATGAGAAAATTATTCCCTAGAGCTTCGCCAGAAACATATGTTTTGAGACTCCCTGAATCCACAATTTTCTATCAATTAAATAGAAAAAAATGCTATGTATTACATTCACATGACCTTTTCTACCCTCTATCCCTTAATTGTAGATATACAAACCACTCTTACTAAAGAATGTCTTTCTTTCTACTACATTTTAATCCAAATAAACCTTTGCAGAAATAGCTTCATTACACATTTCGTTATAGATACAAAGAGAACAGCGATAGTCAGATGTTTAAGAAATGGATGCTATATACTGCCTTAAAATTATATACTGTTTCCATGCAATCTCGAGAAACAGCTGAAAGCTGCAAGGATTTTTAAAAAAATGAGCAAATAATAAACAATTTGAACCGTTAACAACGGATATCTCACAAATGGCTGATGCCACAAAAAATATTTGAAATAAATTGTATGTTTTAAAGAGATCTATATTTCTTAAACACTACGTTTTCATTCATCGTTTAACGTTTAATAGTTATACAAGATTATACAAAATTCCTTCCGAATAACGAGGACTTCAAAGGCTATTCCCAGAAAATTCAAAATATATATTTTATTTGGCATTTAAGTATCATTAATATACCTATGGTATTTTAATCAAAATCGTTATAGCCATTTTTTTTGAAAATCAAAAATCCCTAGAGGGTACTGAACCTAAAAACTAAGTTTGGTTTTTATCCGACTTTTCGTTTTCGAGTTATGCTGTACACAGCACACATACACACACACGAACATTTTCCCAAAAATGCATTTAGGGGACCTCAAAACATGCATTTACGGTGAAATCTCGGTATCCAATTTTTTGGTAGAATGCAATACCTTCTCCACCTACTATATACGTGGTATAGAAAGTAAAAATTGAAAGTATTATCATTACTACGGTTTCTATAAAACTCAGGCTTCTTATAAGCTTTTAAGGAAGCAGATTTTAGGGCAATTCTCCCATCCCAGGCAACCGAGCGAGATGATGGCGCCGCGGTAACGTGTGTAACATGCATTCGGGAGGTCCCGGATTCGATCCCCGGCGACAGCCCAATCTGACCTATAGCATTTACGTGGTTTCTCCGGGTTGGTAAACGAATGCTGGGGTGGTTTCTCTTCTACGAGGGCTGTCCCAGAACTTCCCGACCTGACGTATATATAGCAATTGCTGTTTCAAACAAATGACTATGGTCGAAAGTACCACCTTTATAGACCTTAAGTTTGAAGTTTGACGATGCTACGTTGTTTAATAATTGTTTGGCAGCCATTAATAGTGAACTCTCTCAGCAAATTTGTAAACATGGATAAAACTGGTCATGTTATGTGATACAATACTTTCATTTGAAAGATCTTAGTCCAACTAATATTAAAGCTGAGCTAGATTCTACTCTGGGGGAGTGTGCTCCTTCGTTTACAACAGTAAAATATTGGGTGGCAGAGTTTAAGCGAGGCCGTACGAGCTGCCAAGACGAACATCGCAATGGTCGACCAAATGAGGTGACCACGCCAGAAATTGTGTAGAAATCCACAAAATGGAATTGGATTGCCGTCGACTGAAAGTGCGCGAGTTAGCAGACATCGTTGGTATTTCGAAAAGTGCTGTACATCGCACACTAACTGAAAATTTAGACATGAGAGAGCTGTGCGCATGATGGGTGCCGCGTTTACCTACAATGGAAGAAAAGCAGCGTCGTGAGGATGTTTCAGTCGTGTTTGGCGATGTTTCACTGCAATAAAGCCGAGCTTTTGCCTCGATTCATAACCATGGATGAAACTTGGGTCCATCAATTCTCACCTGAGACGAAGGAACAGTCAAAACAGTGGATTGAAAGGGGAGAATCGGCTCCAAAGAAGGCGAAGATCGTGGCGTCAGTTTTTTGGGATGTGCGTGGGATAATTTTCATTGATTATCTTCAAAAAGGAAAAACAATCAATGCTGACTATTATGCAAACTTACTGCAGCGTCTGAATGATGAAATCAAGCAAAAACAGCCGCATTTAGCGAAAAAGAAAGTTCTGTTTCTCAAGACAATGCACCAGTTCACACATCCATTATCGCCATGGCCAAAATCAATGAGTTAAAGTTCGTATTGCTTCCTCATGCACCAAACTTAGCCCCCTCTGATTATTTTCTGTTTCTAAAGCTGAAGAAATGGCTTGGTGGTAAAAGATTTGCAAACAATGAAGAGGTGGAGTCTGCAGTTGATGGCTATTTTGCAGAACTCGACGGTTCTCACTATAAGCAGGGTATCGAAGCTATTGAACGTCGCCGGGAAAAGTGTATCGAGCTGAAAGGAGACTATGTAGAGAAATAAAGATTTTTTCCCAAAATTTTTGTGTTTTCTTTGTTAGGACGGGTACTCCTGGGGCCGCCCTCGTACCACGACTTTCGTGTCTCTCATTTCCTGTACCATCTTCTCCTTCGTCGTCATATGTTTCAGGGTTGTAGAACCAGGCGACGGGTTCGGCGGGTTGCGGCTGGGCGTTGGATGTGCGCTTTGTAGAGGTTTCTTCCCTGGTGTTGTTGCGGGACTGCTCAGTTAGGACCCGCCTCCGAGTTGGCCCCACCAGGGGTGATTGCTGATGTTCTGGAGCCTTGTGGGTGGGAGAATGCTTTCGATATGGAAACGTTAGGGGCCCCGTCTATGTTTGAGCCGTCCTTATTCGGATCTTGTCGCCCTTTGAGTCTCTCCCCTCATCCCTCCCAGGGATCGCCGCGACCTATTTACGGTGCTTTGCCCCAGTTGCGGGGGGCCCTCCCATTCGTTCGTAGCCAAGCAACGTTTTACTTGAAAGAAATTTTACAAACAACTAACGATCTTTTTTATTTAAATCTGTAATTTTTATCATTTTATTACAAATAAACATAAGTATATATAAACTTAACTACAGAGTTAAAGTAAGCAACTTATTCCAATAGGTTTTCCTCTCTCTGCTACTTACTCATAGTAAGTAAAGTATTGTATTCTTCCCAAAAATTCTATATCGAGATTTCGCCGGAAATGCATGTTTTGAGGTCCCTGAACACGTGAGCGGTGTTCTTGTGTGTCCGTGAACAGCATAAATCAAAAGCGAAATGTACAATAAATACCAATCTTGGTATCTTAGGTTTAGCACTACAAACTATTATTTAAATTAAACATTTTTATTTATTTTTATTCTCTCAAAAATACCTCAGGTTTAACATATATGCATGACATAATTAAAAATAATTGAATGATTTTTAAGCATTTTTTGTAACTAGAAAGCCTAAAAAAATAGACAAAAAAACTGCTGCAGGAAACATGTGGAGCTAATAAAATGCATAATTACTATCAAATATTTTTTGTTTCACTTATCTCAAATATGAATGCCATATCCAATGCATATGCTTGAAGGTTTGCATCTTCTTCTTCCCTCATTCCTTCTAATGCAAGAGCTCGATAATGCCATATATAAACATTGAATCCTGTTTCCGGATTTTGTAAGTAACGAACGACGCATGGATGGAGGAATCACTTTTAATATGAATACTATAATAATATATAATATATATATGTAAATAATTTGTCATTGGTAGAGACAGTCGTGTGATTTTTTTTCTTTGCTTTCCATTTCAAGAACGTGTTACCATGTTATAAACATCTAAATGCTGTTTCACATACTGTAACCTCGTTGTTTTGTAATCGATGCACATACCTAGTATTGTTCGCATGATTTGAAACCATTTTTAGATATAAACATATCGCGAGTAACGAATCATGGGTAAACTAATCATTTATACACACAGATATACAGTGCATAACGAATATAAGTGGACTTTTATCGGCAGAGAAAGGCGTTTGAATATGTCACATATGCTCAAAGGATTGTGATTAAAGTACCAAGTCTTTAAGATATTTGCATGAACATATAAAATGTATATCTTGAATTTTCTGGGAGTAGCCTGCGAAGTCCTCTACATTCTGAATGACTTTTGTATAACTGGTAAACCGTATGAGATAACCACATTAAAAAATGCAGGTCTCGTAAAAATATACAATTTATGTAACAACTTTTATGTATTATTTAAGATATTCGTTGCTAATGTTTTGAATTTTCCAACAATTTACATTTTTTAAAGTGATAAGTCAACGTTGCTTTGTTTTAGTAATGTCATGAAAAGATTCCAAAGCTAAGATGTTCATTAACTTGAAGTAGATAGAAAATGTGAAATGTAAGACGTCAGATTTACATGCTGACGACTATAAATGTCGCAGTATTGGGGGGAGTACATAAATACGACCGCTCTTGTGCACTGGCCTGAATTTGATTATAGTTAACACCTATAAATAATAACTCATTTTAACCACGGACTCGGTGAGTCTCTGAGAAACTTAAGGACCGTTTCGCACGACGCCACCAAATAACACCACTGGGTTTATTGTGTTTCCGCATCATAAACATATTTATGGCTTTCTTTCTTATTAAATCGAATCAAACCACGTATCGCAAGACTTTTTCCGGGTTTATGGGCCAAAGTTTTACAACGGAGTTGACCTCCCTCTGAAGATAAGCAGCCCCTCTGGTGGAAATGCTCTCGGTTGTAAATAGAAAGGAATGAAGTCATTGCTAGTTCATGGGCGGATGGAAAACATTTGACAGAGCCGATATTAAAGTTATGGGGGTGCTGTTATGACTGATTAGAACGGCTTAGAACTTTTGTTCGGCCTTGAAAAAAGGTTCACCAAGATATTTTAAAATTTATGGAACTATCTCAGAGTTTCCAGCAATAAAAAAGAATGTCTCCGAAATCGTTAACGCTACAAACAAATCTGACATAGGTTATGTACTTTAACGTGGTCTATTCTTAATGTATCAAGATTCTGTCTATCTCTTACAATTTAACAATTATACCAATTCAGAATGAAGAGGACTTCACAGGCTACTGTAGATCGCGTTAAAATACACAACTTATGTCATATACATTTCTTTTGTTGAGTGAACCGTTTTCGAGATATTGCTTGTTATTTCCTTAAATTTTCCAATACTTATACTTTTTCTCAAATGCGTTATTCATTTTTTTTTATGTCCTGGACATGCAAAGAGAATGGAATGCGTCACATAGCAACCAGCGTTAAAATATTTGACTATCGCTTAAAAGCTACCATATTTCCCTTGCATCTACAAGAAAATTACCGATAAGATTGACATCTCGATATCTCGATTAACATGAAGCATATGGAGAATAGGCGTTTGTAAAATTAGATTGTACAAGAGTAGAGAAAGTCATGTGAGTGTAACACATCAGATTTTTTTGTGTAGTAAAAGTTTGTCTATCTCCTATGATTTACCAGTTATGCAAAAGTCGTTCACAATGAAGAATACTTTTGGAGACATTCCCAGAAATTTCGAGATACACATTTCATTTGTCATGACAATATCTTAAAGATATGATATTTTAATTAAAATCGTTAGAGCCATTTTTGAGAAAATTAAAATTTTCGAAAAATGTTCAATGTAAAGGGTAGTCTGGGGTGGGGGGATTTTCTTGAAAACCTTTGTGTCGCATCTCTGGAAGATACTGAACCTAAATACCAAGTTTGGTGTTTATCCGACTGTTCGTTTCTGAGTTATGCTGTTCACAGACACACACACGGACATGTTTCCAAAAACGCTTTTTTGGGATTCAGGGGGTCTCAAAACATGTATTTCCGGTGAAATCTCGGTATCGAATTTTTGGGTGGAATGCAATACTTCCCCTACTTACTATACGTAATAGAGAAAGTAAAAACGTGAGAGCCATTTATGAGAAAAGAACAAAAAGAATTCCATGTAAAGGATCATTTTGGGTGGGGGAATTTTCTTGAAAATATTGGTGTCGCATCCTTGGAAGTTGATGAACTTAAATACCAATGTGGTATTTAACTGACTTCGTTTTTGAGGTATGTTATTCACACACACAAAGGGTACTGCATCAGCTGTTATGTGCTACATAGCAATCCATCATATTTACAATCAACGGTAGCGTTTACGGTATTATGTTTAATACTTTGAGGCAGTATTTTTAACACTTAAAGATTTTAATCAAATTATATAAATATAAATTTGAATAACAGCCCGCCTTAAAACAATATGTGTATGTAACAATATCTAAAAGGTGTATATTACAGTCATTGTATATGTTTATATTATTGTATCCATGTGTAATAATGTGATGTGAATGTATTACGTAATTTAATAATGTAGGAGCTGTGAGAATAATAAGTTAAACGTTGCTAACAATGGGGTAACCTCGAGGCAACAATGAGTAAGGAAGTTTAAATGCTGCTAGTCATTATTAGAGCAGCAATAATGTAAATTTTGAGACAGTTTAAAAATAGCCAATCAACAACCAGAAAAAGCTTTAGTTAAATGAAGGTATGCTATTGGAATAGGATTAGCCAATCAGAGACTTGAAATACAGAAATTTACAAGTTTAGATGGTTGAAATCAAATCAGTTGCCTCCAAACAGTGCTCATAACCAGACGTGTTGCCTGCAGACAGTGATTGTAACCGGATGCGTGATGCGTCCTCGAGAGATTTTATACGTATTTTGAGTGAGACGAAAATAGTATATGCGTTTAAAAAGTGCAACTATTAAATAAAAGAATCTCACAGCTCTCGATATCAGTGAAGTGCTATTTAATTTGTGTCAAGGATTAATAAAAAGGAGTAAATTAAAACTTAAAATCTGTGTAAGCCTACATTCTTGTCGTACCAAAACCCTGCCAAGAGAAACGTGTCTCTAACAAATACTGACGCAGCCGAGGCAAACATAAATATAACATCTAAAGAAACAGTCAAATTACAAAGCTAATATTTTTAAACTTGGGGCGAAGGCTACCGGAAACCGGTTACTATACGTGCGGTTGCATCTACTACAAGTTCGGCTCCCCAAAAGTCGAAATACGATACAACTCCTTCTAAAATACTCCTATCTCAAATTGGCGTCCATAAGTGGAGATAAACAACAAGTTAACTTTCTCAAGTTTCATACTTTACATTATTCATTTGTGGAATATGGGAATGAACAATGGCAACCTTGTACACAAATGTATAGTACATCGAGATGCTTCTCTTCTATGGAGAAATCCGAATTAATGCAATAGAGGCTTGCCAGTTGTAACAACAAGGTGACCCCAACAGGCATCATCCACCCACACCATGTTCCCAAGATTAGAGAGAAGTTTCAATGAAACAGGCATACAAACATCCCTGCGGACGTCCGTGGACATGCCGTACACAGGAGTTTGAACTCTTTCCAAGAGTTCGATATCACATAACCAGGCGGTGCACAAAATGCAACGAAGCTGGTGGCAGGCATTTTGAGCACTTGCAGTAGTTGATTAAAATACTATCTGTTTACTTACAGTATTTCGGTTTTCATTTTTGCTTCTTTCCTATATTTTGTAACCCGTGCTGCCTGCGCCCTCCTCCATATTTCAGAGACCTTAGCATGTAAACAAAGCGTTTCTGAACACATGTTTATCAACAAAATATGATCGCAAGGTACCCACCGAGAATTGTAACATATGTTGATTTAAACACTGCAGAACTTAAATGACAAACGGTTAGCGTATAGGTTAACCCACGCGGAGTACTGGGAGAGATATTTTGCTCACCGTTCCAACTACTTCTACCTGGTATTTTACGCAGTTAATTCAGTGGGTGATTTAGATACGTAAACCGTCACAGGCGGCGTGTTTCTAGTTAACCACATCATAGAAGTTAATTAATATCTGTAAACTGCTCTTTGTCTCTCCAATTACAGCTAAGAGGAGCACTTGCTCATTAGTACAGTAAGCCGGGGAATCGTGATTCGATCACTGGCGACTGCTTCACTCAATCTTGCCTGCTCCGTCGCTCAGCAAGGTGTCCGTTAGACCACTGCGGTGTACGGGTATCAGAGGGACACGGACCATCCTCCTTCCCAAAATTGTTAATGCGCATGTTACTATTATTAATTAAAATATGTTGTATCAAGTACTTTATTACTTCTATTGATCAAATATTCTAAATCCTGTATAATTGTTTCCGAATCACATACTTTTTATTGATGTGTTACATTCACATAACCTTCTGTATCCACGCTTCTACAATACATTCTTGCAAAAGCTTGCTTTTTCCATTTACTCCATGTCAATCGAGATAAAGGTTTGCTGAAATAGACTCATTACACACTTCGTTGTAGCCACAAGAGGAGTACCAGGGCTGAAGAAAACGTCAAATGTTAAAAAACGGATCCCTACATGCTGACTTTGAAATTCCATGCGTTTTCCATGACATCACGAGAAATAAATGAATGGTTACAGCACACTCAAGAAAATAAAAAACTTATTAAAAATTCAGATCTACAGCAACGAATATTCGGAAGTGGTTGATGCCACAATACAACTTATTTGAAATAAATTGCTGTTTTAAAGATATATCAATATTTTATAGTAAACCTTTCTTCGTCTCTTATGGTTTACAGATATAAAAAATTTAAAAAAAAATAGAACAATCCATCCCCAATGAACACAACTTCACAGGCTCTTCGCAGAAAATTCAAAATGTACATTTTATTTACTATGCAAATAGTATCTTCAATATATGGTATATTAATAAAACATCTTTAGAGCTATTTTTAAACAAATAAAAATAACATGTTTTCCATATAACGGGCACTTTGGGTTGGGGATATTTTCTTGAAAATGTACGTGTGGAAATCCTTAGAATATACTCAGGTTAAATGCCAGGTTTTTTTTCGTTTTTAATCTAAGGGGAGCTGAAAATATTTTTTCTCGTGAAATTTCGATGTACAGATTTTAGATGAGATACAATATTTCCCTAGTTGGCAGAGAAAGTCATGTGAACGAAACACATCAAATATATATTGCAGGTTTTACTGCAGAGAAATCTGTAGTATATCTATAAAACAACAAATGGAGATTCAAACACGTATCAGCGATGGTTTTATTAGCAGTGCTGATAGACGTTTAAAGGAATCAAAAATAATAACGTTGTATATGGCCAATGCTTTTATTGAACCGAGTTTTTTTCTCCCTAATTAACATGCGGATTACGCAGAGCAGTAGAGTGTATGTATTTATTTGCGTTAATAGAATGCTTTCATTTACATTGGTGATTTGTAAAACTGAGTTGATTTAATTGCATTAACAGGGTTCTTTCATTGAACTCAATACTTTTTCGTTTTATAAATACGCCGTGGATTTGAATATTTTGTGATGTGCAGTTTCAATAATAAACATTTCCAGATTTCTATCCTGAATATGGATCACTGGAGTAAATTGGTTACATTATTTCACATTATTAACCCATGATGACACTGCAATTTCCAATCTTTTGATTTTATGCTCGTGTATACTGAGCTGGGCAGAGTTGATTGCGAGATAATTTTATTCGATTCTGGAAAATTTAGAGCTGCAAAACTAAACGGTTTTAGTCAATAGTTGACAAACGAAGTAAACTGAAATTAAAAATCTTACTTTCAGTTACTTGAATGATATAAAGGATCTCGATTTTGACCGCCTGAGGTGAAACACTGAAGCTAAAACCTGACGTGAGTTAGAAACATAGAATAATACTATTACAGACACAGTTTTTGGATCAACTTTTTGTAGCAATTGGATTTCATGGTTTACATTTAATTATTGGAACCACATTCTTTATCTCAAATAATTTTTATACACTGCCGTTTGTGAAAATTACAACACCAAAAAGGAAACGCATGAATTCAATGAATTTAATGCCACAGCTTAGGTACATGACAAGTAACAAATGATAAACATTTCAAATCTATACATGACCTTTGAGCCCTAATATTCACTATTTGGTCGGTCTCCATGCCCTGCAATTAGAGCTGCTATATGCCGTGGCATTGGATCAAAAAGGTTCTGAATAAGTTCCTGAGGTATTTCCCTCCACGCAGTTTGTATTCGAGCCCACAAATCCGTGACACTGGTTACTGGAGGGCTGTGACGCACCAGGTGCCGACAAACCATATCCCAGACATGTACGATGGGCGACATGTCAGGCGAACGTGCAGGCCAGGGAAGCAATGGTACCCGTCGCTCTTTGAAGAAGGTTTGTACGTTCCTCGCAATATGTGGCCGGGCATTGTCCTCTTGAAATGTGGCCTGTGGAGATGCCTGAAGCAGGGGGAGTACCCCAAGCTCTACAACCACCGTTAGTTACCGGTTGCTGTTCAAAGTGCCCTCAATTCGTAGGAGACGAGATCGGTTTTTGTAACCAATGGCACCCCAAACCATCACACCTGGTATTAGTCCGCTATGCCTCTCAACAATGCAGCCCTCCAAGTTGTGCTCACCACGGTACCGCCGGACACGTATGCGGCATCACTGTAGGACACGTTGAAGAGGGACTCGTCCGAAAAGACCACATTTTGCCACTCAGCACCCCAGTGACGGTGTTCACGTGCCCATTGCAGTCGGAAGAGCTTGTGGTTTCTGGACAATGGAAGTCAACATAATGCCATGCATGCAACCAGCCCAAACTGCAGCAGACGGTGACGAACCGTTGATGTAAACAAGTTCACACCTGTTGCAGTGCTCCAGCGTCGAGCCAACACTGTGGATGAACCTGTACGGTACGTTATGGTCATGCAAACAAGATGACGGTCCTCCCGTGCTGTGGTCATGTTCCGTGGTCCAGTACCCGCTCTTCGCTGCGTATGACCTTCATCTATCCACTGCTTCCACACACGCATCACTGTCGTAGCAGCATGCCCTGTACGAGTCGAAATGTCACGGTATGACAAACCCGCTTTCCGGGGACCGATCATTCTGCCCCATTCGAACTCACTCGCATGCCGATATCACTCCCTTTAACGTCGACGAGGCATACTGGCATTCACTTTATTGTTTCCACCTTGTTTGACAGCTCTGCACTGGTTACACTGGGCGCAACACTGGCCTTGTCGGACCGACACGAAAGGGCTCTGCTCGGTCTACGTGTACCCCATCTCTCTGCAAACCTAATCACTTATTGCTTGACAACTCTTCTACACTTCCACCAAGTTTGGAGTTATTCGGGGAATTCTTTCTTGGTATTGCAGTTTTCACAAACGGCAGTGTATATTTTACATCTAATCATCATTTTGGTTTTGAAGCAGCTGCTTGGTTTTGACACGTGGTAGCTCTGCTGAATATATGGATGTTATAAAATGAGCACCGTTTTTTCCAAAACCAACATCTACCAATTTTCAGTATTGAGTTGTACATGGAACCGAGCGGGATGCCTCACACGGTAACGTCTGTGGCCAGCACTCGAGAGGTCCGGGGTTCAAACTCCTGGAACCGATAAACTTGACCGAGGTTTTTTTCGCGTTTTTTCTCGGTCGCTAGGTGAATGCTGGGTTGGATAATTTGATCTGCGAATTCTCCTATCTCCCTTTCATCACTACATTTCATTTCCTTCTTCTTCACCGCCTTGCCAGGCATTGGGTTGACCGCCCATCCTGGATGTCTGTGATCCAAAAGTTTCTTGCTCTTCGATGCCTACTGACCCTAGGTATTAGATTGTAAATCCTTGGTGGCGTAATCCTGCAAAGAGGAGGTAATCCACTGAAGAAGAAGAAGAAGAAAACATCTCACATTAGTTGTGTGTTTTAACTATATACATTTGTAATGTTTTTCAAATTTTTTGTAAGTTCAATCTCTTATGGTTTACCATTGAAGAAGAACTACGTGTGATATAATGCAGTTTGAAGTGAGAGGAATAAAAGGGTATAATCAGAAATGAGCTAAACCAAGCATTCGCTAGCCCAATTTCTTCTTCCTTCTTCATTGCGAAGGATTAGACTTGCAACCTGTTTCGCCTTCTCTCCAGCCGTCTTGGTGCAATTTCATAACAAATATTGAGAAAGTTTTTCAAAGCCAACAACCACTAAGAGA
Organism: Deroplatys truncata; assembly: GCA_030765065.1. Classification (NCBI taxonomy): domain Eukaryota; kingdom Metazoa; phylum Arthropoda; class Insecta; order Mantodea; family Mantidae; genus Deroplatys; species Deroplatys truncata. Next base: position 168,691,914 of record CM060987.1, on the reverse strand, counting down.
AAGTTTGTAAAACTTAACATTTACATAACTTTCTTTTCCTCTGTTGAATTCTGAAATACTTCACACATACTTTTCCTATAAGGTGCCATTTTTATTGTGATGTCATGAAAAGGGTTTGGAATTTCAAAGCCAGCATATAGCAACTACGTTTTAAAGATCTGACTATCGCATCAGCCTCCTGTATCCCTTTTGTACCTAAAACGAAATGTACAGTCTGATTTATGAAGAACTGACACATTTCTTTCTTTCATTATTCTGTTCGAAATTCACATAATGCCCCAATTTTAGCACCAAATTAAGTAAATTGTTCTGGAGTTTCGATTACCTGCCACTAGATGCGCAGATGTTCATGTTTTATTTGTAATTGTTAGTTTTATTGTCTTCAACTGTTTTTGAGATTTTGTTCTAGTCAACGTGAAAATGGAGTACACATTAAATGAATGACACTTCCTTGTAAAGCAATACAAGATTACGAATTCAATTACAGCTACTAAAAGGGCATACCAGAGAGAATTTGGTGTTCGGAATCCTCCCCAAACAAACACAATACTGTGACTGGTAAACAAATTGGAAACAACTGGATCTCTGGTGAGTGAAAAAGGCAAAACTCGTTCATCTAGGCTTCCCACGGTTGTTTTGCGTAAGAACACGATCATTAAGACGTTTGTCGCAGGAGACAGGGTATGGTTAGTCAATGTGTCAGAGAGCTGTGGAACGTGCAGGCCTAAAGCCGTATAGGATTACGGTTGTCCATCAGTTACAGGAACCAGATAAGGATAGACGACTGAATTATCGTCGTTGGTTTCAGGCGTTCGTTGTGCAAAATCCTGCCATATTGTCCATCACATGGTTCACAGATGAAGCATGGCTCCATTTATCCGGCTATGCATCTATGCACCCGGTTAAAATCGGAGTTTGGTGCGCAATATCCGCACAGAGAATAGTGGGAACATTTTTTTAAACAATATGAACACTGCAGAGTACCGATGGATTTTTATGGAGTTTGCTGAGCAACTATACGACGTAGATCTGAGTCAAGAATATTTTCAGCAGGACGGCGCTGCATGTCATTCATCAAATGCATCCATTGCACTAATTTGACGACGGATAATTTCCAAGAACATGTGGCCGCCGAGATCTCTGGATTTGACATCGCCGGACTTCTTTCTATGGGGTCACTTAAAACACAGGGTTTATGTCACACGTCCCCAGACACTGTACAATCTGAAGCACAACATTACACAGGAAATTCAAGCTATTGACAACAGAGGCCTCCAACGAGTGGCCAGTAACATGAGTTGTGCCTTATGCAGGATGGAGGACATTTTCAACATTTGCTATAGAAGTAAATAATCTCCCAAAATTCCTGTGGATTTCAGGTATAATAAGTTGTCGCGAGCATAACTCGTTTTAAAACAATTAAAGACATAAGTGTGTCAGTTCTTCATAAATCACCCTGTATAATGAAACCATTTATGTAAATGTCTATCTCGATTAACATGAAGTAGAAGAAAAATAAGCTTTTTAAGAGTACCCTGTAGAAGAGTAGTTAGAGAATATAATTTTAATGTAATACACCAAGCTTTCATTGAAGGACCTTGGGCCCTTTTCATATCAAATGTCTTAGCAGAGGTTGAAAATTCTGTTACGCTGTTTTCTTCTATAAAGCCTAAACGCTTGTAGTCTCTTTAAAAGAATTTGGTGTTTAAACAGCAGTTGTTCTTTAATGGCTTCCTTCTCATGGTCACCGGAGTTATTGCCAATATATCTGACGAAATGCGCTGCTAATTCGCCGACCTAGTACCTCTAGTAAATTGACTGTCCTTTGTTGGAAAAGTTGTGAATAGACGTCGGAATTGCAGTCCTCTGCATTATCTACCGCTTTTGTCCTATTGTTCTGTTCCCTGTGCTGAGAGCTAGGGGTGGGGTGGGGGTGGAATATCAATTATTTAACAAGTTGTTTCTACTTCAGCAACTCGACACCAATTTGTCAGTACTGGCTGCCGACCGAGCCAGCTTCTTCTCGAGGAGCAAGGGATTCTTACGCTAAAGTTGTAAATAACATCATTTCATTTGTTTACGCGCAGTAATAGTGAAAGCAAGTTCCAGAACTTGGCAATAAACACGTCCGTGAAACACGCCAAAATTCGAATGTCCCGAATATATCATTACGGGGAAATAATAATAATAATAATAATAATAATAATAATAATAATAACAATAATAATAATAATGTGAAATTTCGGATGACTTTTGTCATTAAAATTGTAGTATTCATATAAAAGGTATTCTTCTGTCCTCGTTAAGGAGAGATTAAAAGCCCTGTCTCGCCAATAATAAATTCACTAACCATTACCTCAGAAACAATTTAAGATTGGATACTGAAATTTTTACAGGATGTAGATGATGTCTTCCAAGTTCACTGATCTGCTTTTATATAATAAGTTTGTTTAGAAAATATGATAATCTCTTTCTCAAATATTCTGTCTTTTGATTAATAGGTTTCAGCAATTGTTTTTACTTTCTTAATCACGTAATAGCAGGTGGAGAAGGTATTGCATTTCACCTAAAAATTCGATACCGAGATTTCAACGGAAATACATGCTTTGAAGCTTCCTGAATATTAAAAAAATATTTAGAAAAAGGTCGCGCAGGTGCGTGTGTCTGTCTGTGAAAAGCATAACTCAGAAACGAAAAGTCGTATAAATACCCAACTATTTAGGTTCAGTACCTTCCAAAGATGCGACACAAATATCTTCAAGAAAATCCCTCCACCCCAAAACTACCCTTCATATGGAATTTTTTCGAAAAGTTTTATTATGGCTTATATGGCTCCAATGATTTTGACTTTGATTAATATACCATATCCTAAATGACAAATAAAATGTATATCTTGAATTTTCTGGTATAGCCTTTGAAGTGCTCTTCGTTCGGAAGGAATTTTGTATAATCTTGTATAACTGGTAAACGTTTAGCGATAGACGAAAACGTACTACATAAAAATGTAGATCTCTTTAAAACTCACAATTTATTTATAATAAGTTTCTTTTTTATGGAACAAGCCATTTCTGAGATATCCGTTATTAATGGTTCCAATTGTTCATTACTTGGTCACTCTCTTCAAGTCCTGTCAACATTCAGTTGTTTCTCGCGAATATATACAAACATTATGGAGTTTTAAGGCCAACATATAACGTCCAGTTTTTAAACATTTGATGGTCGTTGTTCTTTTGTATCTATAACGAAATGTGTAATGTAGTCAGTTCTGCAAATGTTTATCTGGATTACAATGTAGTAGATAGAAAAATAAGCTTTAGTAAGAATAGTTAGTATAACCGTTAATAAACGGTATAGGGTAGAGAAAGTCATGTGAATGTATCAGATATTTTTTTTGTTTAATTAACTAATCCTCTTATTAACACCAAGTATAACTCATAACAGTATTTTGAGGTTGTCAAATCAAAACAAACTCAAAGAAAGCACATAGCTTGAGGAAACAGAAGTTGCCATATTTAACGGCAATGCCAATTTGCAGAGCAAACTTCCCCTAAAGGATGGCTAAAATTTACCTCTCTAATCCAAAGTATGTAGCAGTTATGATTTTTTTTTCACCCGTGAGGTGCTACAGAATTCAGAGTAGAAAATGGCAGATTCACTGAAATGTTTTAAAAAATATTGTAAACGTAAGTATTGCGCCTAATATAAGATATATATAATTAAGGAGTAAATTGCACAAAAAACTAAAAGTGTCATTTTTGGGGAAATTTGCGCCATTAAAAGTTAAACTCAGTTTTATTATGGACACTCTTTAACTGCTACGGTTCTTAGCGTCCCATTCAGTATTGGGCGTGAAGGACCGGAAATTTTGCTAAGAGGCCTCTTTATCAGGCTTGAGGTTCTTTTACATGCCGAAAATCTACACACGGACTTACCTTCCGAAAGAAGCCAGCTAAGGATTTTTACGCCCGAAAATTCCATCGTCCTCCGCCAGGTTGAACTCGCGACCTCGGAAACTAGAGGCTAGCATGGTACCTCTAGACCACGGAGGACGAGTTTCGCCATTAAGTGTTCCTTTAACATAAGTTTTTTTCTATAAATTATTTAAAATTAAGAAAGATGTGCTTAGTTACACAAAAAGTCTGAATGAGATACATTCACTCGACTTTCTCTTTTAATGAAAAATGCACATATCAGATCATCTTCTGTCATTCTTCTGTCCTCGCTACATTACTCACGATATATGTTTACCTTCGAATTCTTTCAAGTAAAGGTTTCAACATGGGAAACAGTATTCAAATATTTATTCATGGTAACAAGCTCTTGCAATGGAAATAAAGCAGAGGGGAAGTAAGAATCGCAAACTTTAAAACATTTCCATTAGGTGATGCTTAGAAAAGGTTAACATATAAGATAGAATAGATAAAAAAACGGTTAACGCAAACAAAAACAATTATTTGACATAAATTGAATATTTTAACCAGCTATCCATTTCTTTTGTTTTATTTATCTTTTAGGATTTCCTTGTTATACCAATATTAATTACATAAAGAGAAGTTCACAGGATATTTACAGAAATATTTTACTTATCATCTCAATATATTAAACACATGACATTTTAATCAAAATCGTTAATGCCGTTTTTGAGAAAACAAAAACTAACGAAAACTGTTCAATGAAAAGGGTAGTATGCGCTGTAGGATTTTCTTGAAAATTTTTGCGTCGTACTCTTGAAAGATGCCGAACTTCAGTTTCAAATTATGTATTTACTTGGTTTTCATTTTTGGATAGAATACAGTATTTCCTCTAGTTTGCGTAAAAGATAGAGAAAGTAAAAATAGGGTTAAAATACTAAGGTGTTGTATGTGGATCAATTGGTCCACGAGGTGAATGTACGTTGCTCCAGAGCTCCCAGTAGGAGTAAACTGATACCGAATCCAATATTTTCTCTAACACAATAAAAGTAAAAATTGTACGCTTTAGTTTAGAAGAAATTAGAATCTGGAGACATTTAGGACTTCATCTTGCCGGGTAGTCAACCCTAAGTGTTAGATATTAACAGAAGGCCCAGTCTGATATTAGATTGGAGGTGAGTGGGAGGGATTTGGCACCGATCCAGGAATGAGAATATTGTACCTACACCCCATGAGGGGGGCGAAGGGAGGGATAAAATGAAGGGAGACACCGGGAGGCCGGAACCAGGAGTGACGGCATAGCAGTGACAGACTTCCTACAGTTTCCAGATATAGATGCCCCGGCAATCGGACAAGCAGACCGGGGACCTCGCCCCACACAGGGTCCAACACCCCCCCCCCCCAGTGGGCGGTCCTCATATGCTGGCAAACAGCCGAAGGCCGAGGGACGAAGAAAGTTCACAGAGAGCATGCTTTTCATTCCACATTGTACCGAAACAGCATCGCTGATACTTTCAACCCTGAAATAGACCAAACGGGGTGAAGGATAAAATGAAATGATTAATGGAAGAAATGGAGGGATATGAAATTCGAGGGATGAAAGAAACCACTCCAGCATTCACCTGACGACCAGGGAAAACCCCCGAAAAACCCCATAGGTCCGAGTGAACGGTTGCCGCGATGAAACCGGGACCAAAGACGTTATCGCCAGAGACATCCCGCTCGGTCGCAATCTGGCATACTGATGGTTCTAAAATGGCAACGGTACCATGGTTTAATTTGGCTTGGGTGAATATGCCAGGCATTTGAGACAGAGATATTTGCTATTTTAGCTAGTAAATGGCAGAGTGTAAGAAGATACTGTAGAAATAGATGCATTCTTACACTCTCCGTTAGTCAAGCAGACCTGGTAAAGTCCAAGTTGACTTTAGAACGCTGTGAGTCCCTCCCGGCTCTGGCTACCCATAATTCAGTTGAACTGAGGTGGGTGTCGGGGCATGTGGAGATTCTGGGCAATGAAAGAGCAAATGAAACTGCTAGGATGGGAATTGAGCAACCTTTATTTCACCTGAACCAGCAGTGTAGCTGTCATCAGGACCGGTTGAGATCAGTGAACGCGAGAAGTACTGGAACCCATCTGTAGATTTCAGGCACTCCAAAGCTCTCATGCAGTTGCGAGAACTGCTAAAATCAGGTAGGGAAAGTTCCCATGGGCAAAGAAGAGCCTGTTTACAGAACACTGTCCCCTCAGGGGATACCTGCACACTATGGGACAGTAAAGGAATCCTGCCTGTAGAAGATGTTAACAGACAGATGAGACAGTCACCCATCTATTGTGCGAGATGCACCAACAATTGCTCTTCAAAGAGCGCCCTCATTTTTGGTAGTAAATTTCCAATATTGGAGGAACTTTCAACCATCACGGTCCAGAGTCTGATTCATTCCATTATGAACGTCAGAGTTTTGGATCGTTATTAATAAGATTGGCTATGCGCAACAGATCTGCAAAGAACGTAGTGTTGTCCGCACCCTCATCAAAATAAACTAAACTTACTATATAAAGTGTTAACTTCAAAATCCAGATACCTACTCATAACTTTACAAGAAAACTGCTTCATAGTACACCTAAATAGTGTAAATATGCTGGGATTCCAAAAACAATCGGATGGCTTCATCCAGCACCTCATGAGTTATGACTTTCCAATCCACAATTATTTTTCTCTTTTTGCTTATAACCACTGTATTGTTGGATTTCTAACATTTCCATGAACATTCAAAGGTTTCAAAATCCTGTATTGTTTCTTGAAAACATAACCTAGAAGTATCATTGAAAGTCAGATTTATTAATTAAGCTTACTATGCAAAATCCTAACCCCAAAATTCAGTTGCTTAAGAATTTAGGTTACTTATAACAAAACTGCTTCCTAGAAAATAGTGAAAACATCCCAGGATTCCAGAAACAGTCTATTTGAATCTGCATCTGGCACATTATAATTATGACTTTAGAATCTGCGAATATTTTCTTTTTGACTGATTTATTGAGAATTTACTTTTGCCTAGTTCCTTTATTTATTGTTTTACTAATTTAATTTACAGCTATGCTTTTGTGTGTGTTGCTTCAATTAATTTTACATTTCTTGAAAGACTTCATATTTCTCTAACATTTCTGCTGAAACTTGATATGAACACAGGATAATTCCTGAGCAGTTCTGATGGGACAGAACCAAATGCAACAAAATCTACTCCTCTGATTCAGAATGCCAAACAACACAACACCACAACACACAATCAACGAAGCTAGTATATGTTCAAGGAGTGTAGATAAACATGAAAATATACTTACTTTAAGTGAACAAGATGGCTGTGAGGATTAGTATATACTCACATGAGGTAGTAGGCTTTTATTCTTATGAAAACCAGTACCTTCTCACTGAACTGAGTGTATAACCACAGAAAGTGTTCATACTCTTGAGCACTAACTTTAGAAAGCACTTGCTTTTTATTCATGACCCATTAACACAGTTCTCCTGAACGATAGACAACATTATAAAGTGAGTGCATGAAGAAGAGACGATAGGAGACAGCACTCCAAGAGAGTATAGGCGACATCTGGTGTATACTCAAGAAATCGCTGTCAGTAATCTATTTTACTCCGTCTTAGCATTTCAGTGATGTTTATGAGGGGCAGATATCCATTGAAATTAGAATGAGGTAAATAGGAACAGACAGCTGTGGCTATTTTAGCTCATGTGTTCTCTGGTGACCTTAATTATTTCTCCCTCACCTTTTCCCCAACGAAGTACAAAAGCATTACTGTGTTCCCGTCATTTTAAAAGTCAAAACGTGCAAGAGTGACAAAGTATTAACCTTCCAGCGTTAATATTTGCAGATACGTTTTAATAAAAGTGAGCATATACAGATATTCTTTTTATGTATTTAGAGTCGCTTGTTTACTTTCTCTACCGCTTACCCATGGTAAGTATTGTATTCCATCCAAAAATTCGATATCGACATTTCACCGGAAATATATATTTTGGGGTCATCTGAATCCCCCCCAAAAGGTCTGTTTGTCTGTCAGTGTCTACTCCGCATGTGTGTGTGTGTGTGTGTGTGAAAAGCTACACACTCTAAAGATGCACAAGGAAAAACATGTTATATTATAATTTTCTCAAAAATCACAATGACAATCTTCATTAAAATATCACATGCTTGTGAAACTGGCAAAAGAAATCAAATGTTTAGCTTGAAGTTTCTATAAATAGCCTGTATAGTCCCCTTTATTTGATTTAATTTAGTAAACTAGGAAGCCATTAAGGATAAGTAAAGTCTTATTACACGAAAAGAGTAGCGCTGCTTAGAATACATAATTTGTGTTTTTTTTGCAGCGTCAGCCGTTTTGGAAATACTCCATATTTCAAATTTAGACTTCTCCTAAGCTTCACATAAAGGGCATGCTTGAAGTTTTGCAATTCTTGCTCCACCGCCCCCTTTCTTTCCTTTCCGTCGTAATAGCTTGTTACCACCAACATACAGTTGACTGCTATTTCCGCATTTAGAGCCCTTCTTATTTAATTTGTAAAATGCCATATATGCACACGAGGCGTGTGTTTAAAGTACCCATAATTTTTTTTAAAATTACAGAACATTATTATTTTCCAAATACTTTATTATCATTCATTACCTTATAACTTACATTACTTCTCCACATAGTCACCACCGTAATTCAGGCACTTATCGTAACAAGAAACCAGTTTTTGCAAGCCTTCATCAAAGAATGATGCCGCCTGTGGTGAAAGCCAACTCTGTACCTCTAGCTTCACAACATCATCTTCGTTGAAATGTTTTCTACCAAGGAATTTCTTCAGATGAAGAAACAGATGAAAATCGCTTGGTGCCAAATCCGGACTGTAGGGAGGGTGGTCGAATTGTTCCCAACCAAATGATGCGATCAGATGTTGAGTTCTTCGGCTGTATGTGGCCGGGCATTGTCATTTATGATTGTTTCCCCATAAACCTCACACGGATGAATGTTTGTTGGCGTAACATTTCGCACATTCAAAAAATAAATCACTGATCTGACTTCACAGTCGGCGGGTCGTTCGATTGTTTTGAACATTTTGAAACGCTCTAACAACAGGAAAACACAAAGTGACGATCGCTCACAGCTGCATCTGGCTTCCTAATGAATGGAGGAAATTATTGCACATGCTCAAAATCAGGACTGCAGCGGCAAAATATTAAAACGGTACTTACTTTAAAAACCAGGTGGCCCACACAAGCCGTCGTTTGTTGAAGTTAGTTTATGACGGAAAGCGCGGATACCAAAAAGTTTGCCTAAGCAGAGCTGCAAAGCGGATTCCATACCAACAAAGAGGAGACCGCTAAATGTAAGATCAATGCTTGAAAACGAACACTTCAACTGCTCTTACGGTCCCAGAGCTCATACGATAGAGAAACTGCCTGCTATATGAGGAGTTCCGGCTGGTCTCCAGAAAGTTGTCTTTAAACAAAAACATTTCCGCTATGTCCAGGTCTGGTGTTTGTATGTTTGTGTTTGTTTGGGAGGATGTTATCGGTTATTTATTAAGCAATTCGCTCATTAACAGAAATTCGCTGGATACAAACCTGAGTAGACGTGTTAAGTCATTTAGTTCCATGACAGTTAATCTGCATAATGTACAACTATATGACACCAATTGACGCAAAGTTAAGAAGATTAAACAAAATTCTATTTTTATTATATGTATATAGTCTTAAAAGTGCTTAGAATTACATTATCTTCTATTAGTGCGTTATTCATAATACATATGCAAAATCATTCCCGACTTGGAGGACAAATCGATGTAAGGGCTGCTTCCACCTGGAATGATCCATCATTTCTTAATATTATTTCTGTACCCTCACCCCCAAAAAGTGCGCGGAAGGCACATACCGCTCTGAAAATGTTCAGAACACAGCCTTCGAGCCTAAGCTGCATTTTGGTGCGTTTTCGCCCAGATCGTAACCATATCGTGTGTTCGTTATAGGCGAAAGTTATCTTTCTGTCTGAATGACCTGCCTCGAACTGCATGCATGTTTATCAGCACGAAACTACCACGTAAACATCTGCAGACAGCAGCATTACCTCAGTGGCCTTTCGCTTTGTATCTACACTGCCCCTCTGAACAGCAGTGATGCGACAATTTCTTTTGCACCGCGGGAAACATTAAACTGCAAATGACGGAATGTTTGGGCCAGCTGGTGACTAACGCAGTGAGATTAGAAGAACCACTTTTTATATGAATAGCATAAGAGTAGTAAATTCAATGTATACATTTATTCGTCATTTATTCAAATACCCTAGATATGACAGTTTATTCAAAATCGTTAAGAGCCATTTTCGAGAAAATCAAAATTAACGAAATTTTTTCCAAGTAAAGGAAAATTTTTAATTTTCATGTTTCGAGTGCAGGAATTCTCATGAAAATCTTCGTCTATAAGTATAGCAAAAACATTCACACTAGATGCTCTTTGTACATGACGGAGCGCTCTTCAGAGCTCTGTTGAAGGTTCACAGTTTCATTTCCTGAGAGTGTTTCTCACAAGCCATGTGTATGAAGGATTTTCCAGATTTTTCCAGAATAATCATGTAGGCGAATCTAAACTGGTTATAAGGTTCTAAGGAACTCCTTAGATTGCTATTGATAGGCATTTACATACCAAATTGTAAATCTTGAGTCAACACGACTGCTATTACCCGATTAAATCATATTTTGCACCACTTCATAAGCATTTCTTGAAACTGGCTTGTGCATTTCCTCAGCTGGCTGTAAAATGTTATCAAAAAACACGCACTATTAGACATGACCAAGCATCAGTGTTCATTGCGAGATAAGGCAATTTAGCCTCGTCACGAACGATGGAGGTAAATGACAGTTGCCGTGCAGACAGTTGTAATGAGGGGAAAGAGGAGTAGTCGCAAGCATATGGCGATTTGATGCGCACAAGAGACACGTTATTTTTGCTGTTAAGGCTACTCGATACTAAATGAGAATCGGGATTCGATTGCAGTTTTGGCTTTGTAGCTATTTAAAAGAGCGTGCATAGGTGCAGCAAATGCTTTTTTGGTGGGGGGAGGGGAATTGAACTCCTTACATACTTTATTACATTTTTGTAGGAAAAAAACGTTAATGCTACATAAAATCAAACCTTTGGTTGCAATGAAGCACGTTCGAGTAAATAATATACAAAACTGAAAACTTCAAAATTTCCAAATGTTCATCACGTAGGGTATTTCACATGACTCTATTTTCAGTTTTTGAAAATTATTTTTGTGGAAAGTTAGGTTCTAATACATAGGACCATGAAAATGAATTTTGTCCTACAATTACGTTGAACAAAATTGTAATAAAAATGTCTGAAATTTGTAGAAATTAGAAATTTCAGTATAATTAGTAGTTGGTTACTTACCTCCAACCAAGAAGCTGTTTGCCATCAAAATTCCAAGCCAATATATACAAGAAAGTTTAAACCAATTTCTAACAGAAGTGCAGAAGGGCCAGTGCAACCTGACAACCGTCGAGGAGCAACATGCTACCTCCTGGCCATCATAACAAATAAACTCAAAACCGCCGTCCTAAAATATCCCTATTTTTGCAGTTAAACTCTGTAGAGGTTGGGCACGTAGAAAAAGCATTCGGGCTGAACCTCAGCCTGCTAGCAGACAAAACGAAGTGGATTTCGTCGCTGAATTCTCTTTCAGAGTTCCCATTGCCAAAGAAGTCCACAGAACGATATATGGTTTGGAATTATTGAATTTCAGTATTAAACAGCAGTTCACACCAACACATTTTGAAACAGACTAACGTTAAAGCGTTAGCAAGGAAGCACGTGATTATGACGTAGCAGAGTTTTGCTACTGCGCAACCGCCTTCGTTGCACCAAACTCGAACACACACTATTCAAACGGTTTTCCGTGTCTTTCGTTTGAGTGAGCGATAGTAACGTTATCTTGTGACAGCGGAAGGGCGTGTAACTAGGAACTGCTGCCTCCCCCTCCCCGTCCTAGAAAGTCGACGGGTTCTCACGGAGCCGTAAGCTTCCTGCCCTCTTCACAGAGTTTCGGAGTGGTACCTGCAGGTTGTCATTGCACGCAAGTATTCCTTCCTTACCTGGTTAAGATCAGGTATTGTTGTAATGTTTTATTTTCTGCTATGAACTATCTCAGCAAAACAGGTCTTACATTGGTAACAAAGGATTATTACTAGTCTTCATTTCATGATGAATTACTCACGCAGCTCTCCGACAATGAGCTAAGTTTGATTTCAGGAAGCTACGTGTTACTTTAATTTAATTTCGCATGGACTTAAAGGTTACATTTATATACAGGATGTTTTGTCATAAAATATGCATAACCAAGAGGTACGTTAGCCAAACTGGGTTGCTGCACTAGACTCAAGAGAGTAGTACAATAAAATTAATGCACGTAATTTATTAGCCGTTAATGTGATCTCTGGTAACACCGTTTTGTTTAAAGTGCATAGCACAGTTTTGTTACTGACTTAATTTAAAAACTGCTGCCGATTTTGACCTTATCATAGATTTTGACATTTTCGGATTGTTATAACCGTATTAAGAGTTACATCAAATCTTAAAACTATTAGTTTTACTCTACTTGAATGAACATCTAGAAAATGGATTTAAATTAACACAAGTAATGTTTTATGGTCTAAATGTCTTGCTAAAGTCTGCACCTACTTGTTGATTTAAGCATGCAAATACAATAATGTATGTTTTTTCTTATTATTCAAAGAATCAGAGAAAGCAGAATAATTAGAACAGAACAGAAAGAATGTTTAATAGTTTCTATCAAACAGTTGATTAAAGCAATGAGGCACTGATTGAGTTAGATGCTCACTGAGTATATTCTTTCTTTCACGGATGGAATTGTCAATGAGGTTGGTACTGTTTATTTACCAGGCACTCAACGTTTAGCTGCTTGTCTACATCATGAAATCCCTTTGGAGCGGCTGTAGCCTTCAAAGGCAATCTTTAAATTTGGTTGCGCTCCTTGCAGACTACACTCGCGGCACGTTACAGTTAAACATTCTCCCCGAACTGAGCATTGTTGTTCGACCTCGATCAGTAGTCGTTATCTGTGTATTTTATGGGTGATTCTCCTTGTTATTTCTCCTGGATTGAGCTCAGTTTACGGTTAGCCGCCTACAAGTTGGATTGTGTTGGTTAACACTAAGTACAATACTTACTATTGGGGATTTGTAAATGCATCTCTGTAGGTGGATACGTTTCTTTTGACACCAGCTCCCAATAAATTTCTGCTTATGTCTGAATATACCGTAATGCAAAAGTCCATCGGTGGCGAAAAACAGGCTGTTTTATAACCCAGTATTAACGGTGATTGCATATAAGATTGTTTAAATAGTTTTACTATTCACAAACAGCTCTCTCGATTGCCCGAGTTCTCATAGTCGGTACCAGTTTGTGACCTTCAGGTTGTCTGGTATTGTAGCAAAACTCGCCGCAATTGCTGCACATCCCAGCCCACCCTCTACTAACAGCGGCTACTGTACAACCGGATCACCTGGACAGTCCTTCTAAAAGTCCTCTTCACCGGAGCCTTCATAGTATTGTGATGAAAGCCGCCGCAGTTATACAACTCACCCTAATACTACCATAAACCGTGGCTGCTGTACCAACACGTTAACTGAACAGCTCCCCGGATCGTCCGAATTCTCTTTCTCGTCACTGTAGTGTTCATGCTTCTCGGAGCCCTTGGTACCACAGCAGGACCCGCTGCAATTACAGCACATCGCTATTAATCGTGCCTGCTGTACGAACTGTTACCTGAACAGAGCTTTCGAGGTCGCCCGAATCCTCCTCGTCGCCGCTGTGATGTTTACGTCTCTCGGAGAACCAGGTATTATAGCGACACTCACTGTAGTTACTGCACAATGCCATTAATCGTGCCTACTGTACAAAATGTTACCTGAACATTTCCTCAGGTCGTTCGTAGCCGCTTTAAATCTCTCGGAGAAGCTGGCTTTATGACAACACTCACTGGAGTTACTAGACATCGCTATTAATCGTGCCTACTGTACAAACGGATTGCCTGAATAGTTCTCCAGGTCGTCCGATTCGTCGTCGCCACCGCAGTCATATTTGCGCCTCTCGGAGCGCCTGGTATTATGGTAACACTGACAGTAATCACCACACATCGCTATTAACGGTGGCTACTGTACAAACAAGTAACCCTGAACATCTCTCAACGTCGTCCGAATACTCCTCGCCGCTGCTGTCGTGTTTGCATCTCTCGGAACGTCTGATAATATGGCAGCACTCACTGTAGCTACTGCACATCGCTATTAATAGTGCCTACTGTACAAACGGGTTACCTGAACAGCTCTCCAGGTCTTCCGAATCTTCCTCGCCGTTACAGTCGTGTTTGCGTCTATCGGGGCGCTGGTTTTATGGCCACACTCACTCCAGCTACTGCACATCGCTATTAATCGTGCTTACTGTACAAAGGTTTACCTGAACAGCTCTCCAGGTCGTCCGAATCCTCCTCGCCGCTGCTGTCGTGTTTGCGTCTCTCGGAGCGCCTTGCATTATGGCAACACTCACTGCAGTTACTGCACATCGCTTTTAATCGTGCCTACTGTACAAACGGGTTACCTGAACAGCTCTCCAGGTCGTCCGAGTCCTCCTCGCCGCCGTTGTCGTGTTTGCGTCTCTCGGAGCGCCTGGAATTATGGCAACACTCACTGCAGTTACTGCACATGCCACCCACACTACGCGAACACCAGCACGTGGTATAAGACCTGAGTTACACTACATTTCCTGAGAGATGATGCTATGAACACAGTGGCAGGTTCGCCGGCCAACTTGCGACTGGAGCAGAGGGCGCTGCGCGAGTAGGGCCGGGCTGCTGGGCGGGGCGGGGCGCAGGGGGTGCGACGCCGTGCAGGGGGGCGGGAGGGAACTGCCGCCTGGCGCTGACCTAGCGGCTACCAAATGGCCACACTCAACAAAACGGTTACACATTCTTTACAAACATTATCACCCTCTCATATCCACCTAAGGTATGCAACCTAGCCGAGCCACAAGCTGCCACTAGTTACATGCAATACATCGGAATTCGCTAAGTGAGGTCTTCTTATACACCCAGAAGCACAATCTCATGCTTATAAGATATTCTCCACTGACTACCGTGTGCGCGCGTGCTCCACTCAAATCGGTGATCTTGAAAGCTACTTCCAAGAATGCTACAGAAAGTTTTTCAAGAAAATACCTAGCACTAAACTTAAAAAATTAAGCTTTCTTTATTCTCTTAACGATTTTGATTGAAATTCCATATGTTTACGATATTTGCAAGGCTAATGAAATGAGAAAAGTCATCGTGGTAGAATTTCCGTATGTTGCGAGATATCGTGGTTTGGAAACTTGTATTATTCCAGTTACAATGCACTTTGCTCCTTTTATGAGGCTGCTCCGGTACTGTGTAGTGGAGGGGGTGAAAGGATATGTAGATTGTCATTGTTGGTGGGTACTTCCTGATTTTCTTTTTGCTTATTATGGAGGAACGGTACAACTTTTGAAGTTAAATACACTTTATTAAAATTCTTATTTCAGCACTTCACCACAACTCGCCACCTATAGCTAACCCCATAGTATGTCTCAAATGTAAGGAACGTGATGTCGACGGACACGATCTTCACCTTATGCGTTCATTACATAAAAATGCCATTACGAGTTACATGTTACAAGTCCAGCCCGTTGAAGAACACTCGTCAGCTTTTGCTGTCATTCGAAGAGCATGTGGTCACTTCTACCCCCACTAGTTTCTTATGTGTGTCTCCTCTTTGCTTTTCTTACAAAATCCCCTTTAGTTTCTCAATACTTTAAGAATAACACGCACATCTGCGTAAACCGATGGGTTCGACGGACATTTTCCACGTTTGAACAATACGTTACTCTAGTGGCCTCCTACGGTGCTGTGCCGACGCGCTACCTCCATTATTCTATACAGTTAATTATTTAGGCCTCTCTAAGCTTTCTGACAAAATGACCATTTCTTGCACGTGTGTATCACAGCTATGTCACAAACCCCATTTATATAACACAATACTCTGCCGGCCTTGGTTTTAACCTTAAGTCGCTTTGCGTTTCTTGCTTACTGCCCATTCAACAAATTACTGCACCGCTACCTTGCCTCCATTACTTTATTCTTCTATAAAATTTTAATTTATATATAACTGAAAGTTGATCGGTCATATGGACCGTCACATATTGGATTCTAGGAGTGGACAGACTGATAATGCCGCCTTTAATGACGAGAAAATAACACGGATGCTACATAATGAAAGAATTAAATCCGTGTTGCGAAACTCGCGATCGTGGAGGGGAAAAAAAAGCGGTCAACTTGAGCAGATACACGAAGAGGGACGTGGGGTGACGTGTCGCGAAAAAGGAAGTTGGTCCCCTCGCTCATCCTCAGCATTTCATCGTGGAGGATAATGTATTCACAGCTTCTAGGTTCTTTCGGTTTTCCAAGGAATTTACCTTTCTGATGATACATAATCCTTTTCATTGACAACTGGCTTGGCACTTCCGTAACGAAGTCGTATTTCTTCTCGTATAGCTGAGATATTGAAGAATTCTTCTCCTGATTTGTTCGCTTTTTCAGCTCTCAAGAGGCTTCATCGGGTGCTCCACACTGATGCTCCGATGCTCTCAAAATAGAATTGTTACTGTTAATCTACTATCACATTTCTTAGACCTTTCTTTCACACAGACCCATGTTATAACAACACCTAATATTTCTCTGTACTTTCGGTTCCATCACAACAACTCAATGACTATCAGTAAAACACAAACAGGCAATTCAAAACAGTAATAACATGTGATTTCAAACACGGCTACCTGTCACGCAGTATACCATACCTGACCGGTTTTTTCACTCTCTTGGATTTTCCTTTAATCCTACCCAATCACATTCCGGTACCAAACAATCTTCTGACCGCTTATTTCATAACTTTCCTTTTGACCGTTTATTTCGCTGACCACTTTTTTCAGACATTCATTAAGACTGAAATCATTTCTCCAAAAGCAACAAGATTCGCGCAATTCCTAGACGTATATTTTTTTAGACGTATAAACTTGTAATCCCAAGACTGGAAGAACTTTCAGGAAAACAATATTAACCATAGAAGCAACGCAAAAAACTCTTGATAGCGGTTTTATAATGAAATTTCGCTCAGTTCAGTTCCTTTAGAAAGATACGAGAGATTATATTTCATGTAATTATAATTACCCGCCCACCGCCAGGTTATCTTTCAAGATAACGCGTGTCGTAGATTTACGGCACGTAAAAGGACCTCTAGCCTGATAAAGAGGCCTCTGAGCAAAATTTCCGGGCTTTCACGCCCAGTATAGAATGGGACGCTAAGAACCACCGCAGTTAAAGAGCGGCCATAATTAAAACTCAATTTATGTTTTAAAGATATGCTGACATACCATGGCAAAAGTGTGGTTTAATTACTAAAAGCAGAGACGAACTTTTCGAAATGTTGTCTAAACAACGCTCTGTGTGTGTATGCGCGTATGTGTGTATGTTTATGTATGTATCTGTGCATGTTTATGTGTATGTGTGTAAGTTTGTGTGTCGTCCTCCGTGGACTAGTGGTACCGTGCTAGCCTTAGTTCCCGAGGTCGCGGGTTCAAACCCGGCGGAGGGCGATGGATTTTTTTCGGGAGTAAAAATCCTTAGCACGGCTTCCTTCGGAAGGGAAGTAAAGCCGGTGGTCCCGTGTCGTAGATTTACGGCACGTAAAAGATAAGATAAGAGGCCTCTGAGCAAAATTTCTGTCTTTCACGCCCAATACAGAATGGGACGCTAAGAACCATAGTAGTTAAAGAGCGTCCATAAATAAAACTCAATTTCATTTTCATGTAAGTTTGTGTATGTGTGTATTTGTATGGGGGTGTGTATGTGTGTGTATTTGTGAATGTGTGTGTATTTGTATATTGTTGTGTATATGTATGTGTGTGTATTGTTGTGTATTTTTATGTACGTGTATGTGTGTATGTGGATGTGTGTATGGGTGTGTGTATATGTAGATATAAATGTGCGTGTGTGTGTGTGTGAATGTATGTGTATAAGTGTGTATGTGTGTATTTGTGTATTGTTGTGTATTTTTATGTACGTGTATGTGTGTATGTGGATGTGTGTATGGGTGTGTGTATATGTAGATATAAATGTGCGTGTGTGTGTGTGTGTGTGTGTGAATGTATATGTATAAGTGTGTATGTGTGTGTATTTGTGTATTGTTGTGTATTTTTATGTACGTGTATGTGTGTATGTGGATGTGTGTATGGGTGTGTGTATATGTAGATATAAATGTGTGTGTGTGTGTGTGTGAATGTATGTGTATAAGTGTGTATGTGTGTGTATTTATGTATTGTTGTGTATTTTTATGTACGTGTATGTGTGTATGTGGATGTGTGTATGGGTGTGTGTATATGTAGATATAAATGTGCGTGTGTGTGTGTGTGAATGTATATGTATAAGTGTGTATGTGTGTGTATTTGTGTATTGTTGTGTATTTTTATGTACGTGTATGTGTGTATGTGGATGTGTGTATGGGTGTGTGTATATGTAGATATAAATGTGCGTGTGTGTGTGTGTGTGTGAATGTATGTGTATAAGTGTGTATGTGTGTGTATTTGTGTATTGTTCTGTATTTGTGTGTATATGAGTGTGTGTAAGTATACGTGCGTATGTGTGTGTGTGTGTGTGTGTGTGTGTGTGTGTTCGTGTGTTCGTGTGTGCGTGGTGAAGATGAATATGAAAATGCAGGGTTCGTGAAGTGTTTATACTGTTCCAGGGCGCTGTGTCTAGACCACTGGTAAAGATGGCCCTAACGTAAAGGTAGTAAAAGATGAACGGTGTTAGTATGAACATCGGATACCGCCCATATCCAGAGTCGAGCTGCGTGCTAGAGCGGTATATGTGAATTCACATTTCGAATAACGATATCTCGCGACAGGCAAGCTAGCGGAATGTCTTAATCCACAGAAAAATATACCTCTATACTGACTTAGGTGCCAAAAAATCGGATTTGTACAGTCAGAGAATTTCCCTTGTAAGTCCACTTGACAAAGCTGCGTCTGTGGCGCTCCTACTCAACAGTTGACATGTTGAGTATTCATGCAAGTAAAATTATCGGTGCATTAATATAAAGCACCGTATTAATTTAGGCATGGGAAGATTATAATCCGCAAACCAATGCATTATGCACCGGACCACATTAATGCATTTAAAAACAACTGCAATGAGACAGATGTGTCACCGCTGTCCTGGGAAATTACACAAAATAGAGTAAAGTAACTACGTTATACACAAATAGCGAAATTAAAGTAAAAAAAAGAATGAGCGATCACATAATTTTAATCCGTCAGTTTCCATTATCATAGCTGTTCAATACACTATTCTTGAAACATGTGATGCGTTACATTCATTATGATTAAATTATTCTTTAAAAAAGTATTTTTATTCATGGTAATCGAGGTAAACGTTTACAGAAATACTTTCACATACATATCGTTGTAGGTACAAGAGAGATACAGGAGGCTGAAGCGATAGCCAAATACTTAAAAAGCCTTCACTATACGATATTCCACATTATTTCCATGGCATCGCGAGAAACAACTGAATCGTGACAACACTTCAAAAATGAGCTAAGTACTGAAAAATTCAAACTGATAACAACGAACATCTCGGAAATAGCTGACGCCACAAAAAAAGATTATCCTACATATATCCGGTGAGTCTTCTCAGCCTGCGGATTGAGAAGTTATGCAGTCCAGGTGTTGTACAGACTATGCCGTAAACACTAGCCACTGCATCCCGTCGTCAGTTTCCCCGAAATGACTTGCACTCGTAACGCAACAGTGTGCGCGTTGGCCTTCGGTGGTGAAGGTTCCAGGTTCAAATACTGCCACTTGAAGGTACTTTTTATGTTTAGTAAATTTAACGAGAACTCATAATTTGGCATCGTTTCACTTAATTAGTTTAATTATGTGAATTTCATTAAAACAAATTGTTACCTGTTAGAATATGCTTTAACGAACATCATAAATAAATGCAAGAAATGAATAAAAACCTCGTTTATTCGCAGGCGTGATTTGAATTTCCGATCTTCACATTGATTTTCCAGCAGGTTAACCACTGCGCTATGAGAGCATGTTTACAACGAGTCCCACCATAGCCCTAATCAGCGGGCTGGTGAATGCTGTGTCAGCACCTGCATTTCGCATCGCCTGTAAAATGCAGGGTTGCCTAGTTACCGATCCGCAGGATGAGAAGACTCACGCGGTGTAGTGTGTTTTAAACAGATCTATAATTTTAATGAATAGGTTTCTCTCTCCCCCTTTCTCTGTTACGGTTTACCAGTTATACAAAATTATACAACATTCCTATCTCGTCTGACTCCTGAATGCGCTTTTATACTTATAATCTCCCGGAATGTTCTAGGCATTACTAAGGTAATCAGTGCGCGCATTTTAGACTTTTCCCTGATCCATTCAAAGAAACATTTGAAGGAATTCTATAGCCAATGGCCCTTTAGCATTGATGTGAAAAGAGAGGGAAACGAAGATGGGTGTCGTAAAACGGCGATATTTATCTCCGTTAACTTTAAATTGAGAAAAGGTATCGTTTTATTTTCCCTGGCACCTACATGTAGCAAGTAGAGGACGTATAGCTCCACGTCACATCAAAAACTTGTCATAGAGATTTCACTGAAAACACATGTTTCAGTCACTCTGAATAAAAAAAATATCTGGTGTTACACTCACATGAGTTTCTCTGCCCTCTATCGTTTATTAATGGGTATACAGTTATTCTTACGGAAGTTTATTTTTCTATGTACTTCATTTTAATCGAGATAAACCTTTGCAGAAACAGCTAAATTATTCATTATAGATACAAAGGGAATAGCGAGAGCCAAATGTTTAAGAACTGGACGTTATATGCCGGCCTTAAAATTCCATACATCGCGAGAAACAACAGAATGTTGATACGGCTTTACAAGAAGTATTGAGCAATGCGAACCATTAATAGCGGATACCTCGGAAATGGTTACGCCACAAAAAAAGAGTTGTCAGAAATAAATTGTGTGTTTTAAAGAGACCTACATGTTTTATGCAATTCGTTTCGTCTATCGCTCAACGTTTACAGTTATGGAAGATTGTATAAAATTCCTTTCGAATGAAAAGAATTTCACAGGCTATTCCAAGAAAATTCAAGATATGTTTTATTTGTCATGTAAATATCTGTAATATATGACATTTTAATCATAACCGTTACTATTTTTCATAAAATCAAACATTTCGAAAAATCTTCCATGTAAAGGATGGTTTTGAATGAGGGATTCTCTTGAAAATGTTTGTACACATACATACACGTACGTTTTGTAAATTTTTTTTATTCAGGGGGCCTCAAAGCATACATTTTCGGCGAAATTTCGGTATCGAATTTTTGGGTGGAATGCAATACCCTCTGTACCTACTATGTATACTGGCGTGCATAAAATGTGGTCCATAATGGAACGGAGCTGTTTATGTTGGTGCTGACAAAGTCTAGCCCTACCCCCTACCAGCGTGACCAACTCGTTTTTCGAATATAATTATAGCCACTGATTGGCAAGGTGCTTTTCCTCCCCCAAATTATGGCCAAACTGCCGAAGAGTAACATTATAAACTAAACCTTTTATTTTCATGCTACACAACCGGTTTCTTGTTGCCTTTTAATAGCGGCAACAACTTTAACCTTCTTCTCCAAGTCATTGATGAAAGCTCTCATATATGTGAATGTCGCAGGTGTTGTTCAGTTTAACCTCATATGCAAATACTTCTTAACCCCCTTCCTGTAGTAGGCCGAATTTTTAAATCCAAGTTGGTTACTACGTTTGAACGCATAAAAAAATCAATTTAAAAAAAATAAAATAAAAAATAATAGAAAAAAACCGTCGTTAATTTTTTTGCAAATAAAAATAAGAAAGTTGAAATGTATTTTAATTATTTACCACAATACATAAATTCCGCCCATCACCAGTCTACGCATTGGACATACTGCAATTACCTATTCATATCTCCTTGCAGGCCACAGCAGACCACATGTAAGCGCTATCACTCACAGTTCAGCATATAGTTACAGAGTGCCCTTTCTACGATGTTCATCGGCTTCAGTATGGTGTTCCTGCTGATCTCTCGGTAGCCCTGAGAGATCTGACAGTCTGCCATAGCATAGCAAAGTTTATAAAAGAAATAAAATTGCATAATGTTATATAACCAAAGTTGCAATTTGTTTCAAAATATTAAAAGTTATTGTAGTTGCGTTATGACTGTGATGTTAAAGTGACAATAACAAATTTAAAAAATAATAAAATAAAATTTCACCCAAAACTTTGCTATCAAGATTTCGCTGGAAATAAACGTTTTCACATCTCTTGAACCCAAAAGGCATTTTAGAAAAAAGTCCCTGTGTGTGTGTGTGTGTGTGTGTGCGCTTGTGTGTTCGTGTGTCTGACTATGAACAGCAAAACTCAAAAACGAAAAGTTGAATGAATACTAAATTTAAGTTCAGATACTTCTTAGAACATTACCCTTCACATGTACATTTTATTTCCCCCCCCTTTTTTCGTAAAAATGACAACGATTTTTATTAAAATATTACACGTTTCACATACCGACCTGAGGAATAAAATGTGTATCTTGAATTTTCTGCGAATAGCGTGCGAAGTTTTCTAAAGTCTTAGTGAATTTGTTGTACCTATGAAAAGATAGACAAAGCTTACCTCAAGGCATTAAAATACACAGATTTTCTGTTGTTGGTCGGAAGTTTCCAATATTTTAAGCAATACGCCTTTGAAATCCTATGTATTTTTGTTTATGATCAGGTACTGCATGAAGTATTAAAAAGAACTCAAGGTCCAGTACACATCCAGGTTCTTTTTAAGCATCCGACTGTCGTATTTGCATCCTGTATGCTTCTATGTAAATACCATAATAAAATGTGTATTGAAAGTTATTTTGGGGGGGTCATTTATCATGCTTAAATAGAAATAGAAAATAAAACTTTTAAAGGATAATTTGCATCCTTTAGAATGTAGAAAGTCATTCTAATCAAAGAGAAATTTCCATGACGCAGCCAGGAATCGAGCCCGGAATCTCTAGTATGAGAAGTCAGCTCACTGACCGCGGAGGCGTCCGATGCAGATAATAAATACAGTCTACTGCTTATAAAATAAGCAAATATAATCAGCAATGAACTCATGAAAAACAAACCATTCTTCGATTCACTGCATTAGTGCATGAAACGTCTGGGAAAAATTATCAACAGAAAATAATTCGAGCCACGCATTAGTTTTACATATTAATGAGAAGTGCATTTATTTTGTGTAAAACAATGTTTATGTTTGATATATCGGCACGACGCGCGATGAATAAAATTAATATTTTGAATTTTTTACAAACAGCGTGTGACGTGCTCTTCATTCACTATATTCCATTTGACTGAGAAAGCACAAGAAATTAACAATAGCTTTTGGATTTGGTTTAGAAGTTCAGGACTTCAGTACCACAGCCAAACCACCTACTATACTTCTGGGAAGAAGCGATGAGGCGAGAGAACATAAGGTTGGCCAGATCTGATGGCGACAAAAGGAGCACGGGGAACTCTTAACGTTCCCCGACTGGACATCCTTGATTGCCCATTCGATTCGTCCCGCCTTCACATGGGAAGGTTTGGGCAGAAGGTTATACGCCAGCTAAGAATGAGCTTTCTATTAAAATTACATCCACCGCAAACGCCGCACATCATCGACCATCGCACCCAATAGAAACAAAACGAGAGACAGTAAAATTCTTGTTGGTACATAATCCACCCCGTCAATCGTCTACTGACCTTGTAAAAATCACGAAAAAATGCAGTCATAGTGGTAGGTCCAATGGGAATCGAAACCCAAGGGTCTAGGGGTACCTCTAGTCCCCGAGGTCACGGATTCCGGGGAGGGGAGGGCCATTGATGTTTTCGGGGTAAAAATCCTTAGCATGGCTTCGTTTGGAAGGGAAGTAAAGCCGGTAATCCCGTGTCGTAGATTTACGGCACGTAAAAGAACCTCAAGTCTGATAAAAATGTCTCTGAGCAAAATTGCCGGTCTTTCACGTCCAATATAGAATGGGACGCTAAGGACTACAGCAGTTAAAGAGCGTCCGTAAACAAAACTCAATTTAATTTAAACCCGAAACTTTCCCAATGTGAGCCTCAAATAGTACCGTCTCAACCATCCGGCTGTTTAACAACAACTTACTACAGAAATATGTAGAGCTGATTAACATAAAATTAATATAGAATATACTTTTGTAGCATTAACTGTCTCCTAGAAGTTCTTGTTGTATGCTAACTTGCATAAGAAGTGGCCAATAATGTTTCAGTTGATACTGACAAATCTAGCTCCACTCTCTGCCAGCATAACTACCTCTGTTCCTCGAGCATAATTCTAGGCACTGGATTAGCAGGGTACTTTACCTCCCCCAAAATGTGATCGAAATGCCGAAGGATAACATTACAACCATGTTCTCAACAGCGGAGTACCATTAAGGCAATACTTCGTTGAATTTGAGTGCAAAAATAAGATGCAGTATAATAACATAAAATAAAGACGAAAGTTAAGATTTGTTTATTTTTATTCTTTTAATACACTTAAATCTTGTATTTTTATGTTAAGCTTTTCTTAATGTCGGTTTTCTTACTGGCGTTGTTCCATTTTGCTGATGAAAGCTTACATATAAATAATATCGTAGCTATTGTCCAGTTTAATGGCAAATACAAATAATTTATCCCTTCCTCTAGAACGCCGATTTATCTTGTATTGGTTTATTCTTTCCCTGTGTACCAATCGTAGTGAAACTTTCTTAGAAGTGGTATCCGAACCGTCCCTTCATTTCACAACGATTATAGCATCGACCATTGGTTCGGTGTTGTGTCTCTGAATTGTTTTCCAGGTCAGTGACAGAGAACTGATACCGGCTGGGTGGAGTCCAAGGTGGACCTGAAGGTGGAAACCTTACGGAAAGAAAAACACTAGTGTGATCTAGAGGAATTGACAACTCTTTGTGCAGATCAGTATACGTATACCTACCTTCAAGCTGAAGTTTACTTTGGTGCATCATTTAACGGAAAATGCTTGAGAAGTCACGAATAATTTTCCCATTTACATTAGTACTCAATATTTTGTTTTCGGAAAATGAATGTCATACAAAAATACCTGCTGTGTGAGTGTTACACATTTTACACAATGTTTAAGAAATATAATTTCCTAGCACCCAGTGTCATCCTTTATTACACCGAAGGACGATAATGAGCCTGTCAAAGCCGCGATTATCAGAAACGCTACTGAGTGTATATAAATGAAGCTGTCTATGCAGGAGCGTGACAGGGAAGGTAAAGCCAAGCCTTAGGTATGGCTACTAACTTCACCAAGCATCATAAAAACAGCGCAACAACTACAAGTGAATTATTTAAACCCGGCAGAGCCCTCTACGTATATAGATTTTCCCTCGGGGTTCAAAACAAAGCACTTCTGCTGCGAAAAGAGAAACTTGCGGCAGAGCTTTTTCTAAATATAGACAATACTACTTCACTTACACGCTCGAATTGTCATCTCTCTCTCTCTCTCTCTCTCTCTCTCTCTCTCTCTCTCTCTCTTTCTCTCTCTGCAACGTGTCTGTACATATAATTTTCAAAACTGCTTTCTGTGGTGTGCTGGTATATAACACTACCGGGTTACAATAGCATTGCTACGGAACAGTCGAGGAAAAGTTAGTCTTATTTTCCAGATTCCATTATACACTTTTACACATTATTTACATAGTATTTATCAACGATAGTGTTTATGGTCCATTTTCCATTCATGTTGTCGTGGTGGAAAGTTGAATTTGCTGCATTCAGTGCTGGTAACCTAACTTACTTGTCTGTTTTGCCTATTTTACTGCACATATGTGCATGAACTATATTAAATCGACTGCCTGTATGTCGATTTGAACAGCGTTCTGACTTCTTAATCCAGAGGACAAGGTTCAATCCTTGGCTTAAGCGGGGGAATTTTTTTCTTTTAATTAGGATCTCTCCCTATCCTCTACAGAGTCTGAATGCATGTGGGAGTCTACGAGTGTGCGTTGCCTAATGAAAATGATTAAAACCTAACGTTAAAAAACAACATACAGTCAACGAATTGTTTCTCAAGTCAAAGTTCCAGATGTGGCCATAGAGATTAAAGGGGGCTATACTAATGAAACAATTAAATACATATTACATCCTCTAACCTCTGATATATTTACCTACTACTGCAGACATGGAATATAATTATATTTGGTAGTTGAATTTTACCATTTAAATTTCCCTGGATCTTTAATTGTTTTTTATTTGTTAATATTTACTTACGATTTAATTCATACAGCAGCTAAGTATGAGCTACACGTTATTCATTTTTAATCGAGCGAGATGGCTCCGCCGTAATAGAGTTCGATTCCCGTCGACCGCCAATTCTGACCTTATGTTTTTCGTGGTTTTCCCTGGTCGGTAGGCGAATTCTGTGTGGAGTTTCTCATCTACCACGATTTCTCTTCTTTCAAGTATGCTTCTAGGTTACGTGGCGTATAGCAGTGCCGGGCAGATGGCGCGGTTGCTTGCTCAAATAAAAGAGTAAACCGCCGACACTAGAGGGCTGCTTGGTCGACGGGTCGTTCATCGCCCTCTCTAGACATCTCCAGCAGTGGAACGGTTCTTCGAGCCTTGATATTAGGGACTTCCGCGTGTCTCTGTGGTCTGTCTGCCTACGGCCTGTAGCCTCCTGTGGCTCCTTCCCTTCATCCCTTCCTGTTGGGGAGTGGTAGCCACAACAGATCTCTTTTAGATCGCAGTGCGCGAGGTTCCCCCTTCGTTGTATAACCTAAAACCCATTCACTTTTAAGTTCAATGACCAGGCATAATGATCGCTACCGGTTAATGTTGATGCTACTGCAACCACCATGTTCAACATGTGTTAATAATTTATTTTATTTCCGTACGTAATACTCACTATTGTCCAAGTAATGGTATGTAATACACATGCGTTAAGTGTGTTGGAGAATCTTTGACTCGTCTCGTATTTTCAAACTCTTCCTAGTTTTCCAGTGATGCACTTACCACACTTGTATTGCAATATGCTATTGTGGGACGATCGTAATTTAAATAAATAAATAACTTTAACGGTCTACTGATCTGATTATAGATTTATATTGTTTCTTAAGGCAGCTTTGTCTGTCATTTACCTGTAATAATTAAATGAAGTACTGAATTCCATCTAAAACATGTTTTGAAGTCCCATGAATAAAATATGCATTTTATGAAAAAAGGACGCGCGCATATCTTTGCGAACAGCAAGCTTAAGTCAAAAACGAAATGTCGGATAAACACCAAAATTGGTTTTAAGTTAAGCATCTTCCAAGATTGTGACATGAAGATTTTGATTAAAGTATCATATGTTTAAATATTTACATGAATAATAAAATGCATATCTTTAATTTTATATGAATAGCCTGTGAAATCCTCTTTATTCTGAAATAATGTTGTATAGTTTTGTATATCTGATAAACCAGATGAGATACACATAAAAAAGTCTACCTTGATACTTTAACACGACTTCCTCTACTTATGATAAATTTACACATACACATACAATACCATTTGTATAAAAAGAGATTTTTCTATCCGCGCAATCTTATTCACGATATATTTTTACGTGCCAATTGTTTTATATTATGCAAGAAGATTTCAATATGTAGAAACAGCCTTCAAATGTTTTTCGTGGTAACAAGCTCTAGTACTGAAAAAAAAAAAACAAAGCCGAAAAAAAGACAAGAATTGCAAACTTTCAAGGATGTCTGTTAGATGACGCTCAGGAAATGTCTAAATTTTCAACATGGAATATTTCGAAAACGGTTCGCCGAAAAATATTTGACAGAAATTGTGCATTTTAATGAGCTCTAGTTGTATAAAATTATACAAAATTGAATCAAATGAAGTTCACGCGAAATTAACAATAAATCCCAGATACAGAGTTTATTTCTGATACTAATATATTAAACATGTGTCATTTTAATCAAAGTATTTTATATAAGAGAGGGAAACAGTGCAGATGTCTACGAGTATTTATTTATGTATGGAAAATTTAGTTTAAAGGAAACGTGAGTAAAAGGGTAGCTAAAACATGACTAAAGGCTAAGTCATTAAAGTAACATTGTAATGTCTCTAACTTCGAAAAATACTTAAGAAAGGGTAATGCACGGAAACAATAGCAGGGGATGACAAGAGTAATCGCGTCTTGTGTGAAAGGGTATTCGGACGCGGACAACAGTGTGCATCTTCAATAAACGGGCCATCTGAGAGGAGAACAGTGAGCTTTATTCATCTCCCATTCACACTCCCTGAGGTAAGAGTTTCCAGAACCCATATTCCTCTACCTGAGTAGCCGGCAGCAACATCAATCCTCCCGAATTACCAAACCTACACCCAGAACCGATCATTACACCTTTTCCCTTTTTTAAACCTCGCTACAATTATTAGACTAGTTCGTTTACCGGGCTTTTTAAATCTCGAATGAGGATCTAATTTTCGTTTACACTCCCTGTATTATTATTATTATTATTATTATTATTATTGTTGTTGTTTGTATAGTCATATTGGGGGCTTATCCTTGCCTTATGCCTAATTGTGTTACTATGTGTTGAACTGTAGGTTTTTTAAAACCCAGTTTTATTATTTTTTTCCACTAATATTTCGCTCACACATGTATAATTCCAGAGTCTGCGAAGGATAAACGCAAAACTATGCTTGATATCAAGAAAACTCTTAAATTTCTTTAATCACTTTCAAAGAGCTTTTACTGAAAATTTGAAAGAAATTGAACAAATATTGCATCATGGGGAATATTTTAAATCTCTAAAAATGTTAGAAAACAAGTTTTAACTTCATGCACTATTCGCAAAGATGTGTATACTTGACTTAAAAATCCAGTTTGGGCATTAAAATGGCCAGAAAGCCAAAAATCGCAAATAGATCGTGATTGTACAATGTTTAAGGATATTTTCCAATACACTTTTCAATTTTTTTTCTCTCGAAATTTGTTGAAAATTCAGTAATTATATAGGTAAGCAGGCATATGAATACTTTAAACAGTTCACTTCAAATTACTACTAATCGGCCACGATATGAATACGCTTGGTGGAGGGCGCCACTGTGTTTGTTGACAATCAAGGCTAGGGATCAGAGGAGAGTGAGGGACAAGACGACTGGGAAATATACAGTCGCACACTGTAAACAGCACTGCATGTGCAGGCCTCAGCATCGCTAGTAAATCCAACTCGGAACTGGGATGTTTTCTTTATCTGACTATTCTTCCGATGCTCCGCCCACTTGTTTCGTAACTGTTTAGTTACTCTTCCCGCCGAACGCACTCATATCGTGGCCGAACTAGTACACCTAAACCATTACGTCAATACAAAGAATATAAACAACAGCGGCCAAGGTTCACTGACGGGCAGGTAAACACCAACAGACTAAGGGATGGGAGCAGTTTGTAACCTGCGATGTCACTGCGTCCAGTAACGTTCAACTTCATTTCCTTTCGTCCTGGCTTTAATTCTTAGTAATAGAAGTACCTAATAGCACACACATGTACTGTTTGTTAACAGTACATTACGAATTTGCACATGCATAGTAGAAGGAAGAAAACGAGGGAGGGGAGCATCGTTTACCGATACGGAACGAAGAATCACGACTTGGTGAGAAAGAACCCGAATCTGGCAAGTATGTAACAATGAAACAATAATATTTTGCTATTGCGGTAATACATAAATACTTGTGGACGTGTTTGATTGTTACTTTGAAACGATTTTTTTGAAACTGGGAAAGTGAGAACTGTTACTGAAAAATCTAATGTGTTGTTACACTCACATGATTTTCTCTACTCTTGTACAAACTATTTTTACAAACGCTTATTCTCCATAAGCTTCATGTTAATCGAGATATCGAGATGTTAATCTTATTGCTAATTTTCTTGTAGATGCAAGGATAATTGGTAGGCTTTAAGCGATAGTCAAATATTTTAGAGCTGGTAGCTATGTCGAGTATTCCATTCTCTTTGCATTACCAGGACAAAAAAAAAAGAATAACGAATTCCCACTTGAGAAAAAGTATAAGTTTTGGAAAATTTAAGGGAATAATAAGCAATATCTCGAAAATGGTTCACTCAACGAAAAAAATGTATGACATAAGTTGTGTATTTTAACACGATATACATTTTTTGTGCAGTAAAATTTTGTCTATCTCTTATGGTTTACCAGTTATGCAAAAGTCGTTCACAATGAAGAATACTTTTGGAGACATTCCCAGAAAATTCGAGATATACAATTCATTTGCCATAAAAATGTCTTAAACTTGTGGTATTTGATTCAAAATCATTAGAGCCATTTTTGAGAAAATTAAAATTTTCGAAAAATGTTTCATGTAAAGGGTAATCTGGGGTGGGGGGATTTTCTTGAAAACCTTCGTGTGGCATCTCTGGAAGATACTGAACCTAAATACCAAGTTTGGTGTTTATCCGACTGTTCGTTTCTGAGTTTTGCTGTTCACAGACAGACACACGGACATGACGTAGTAGAGAAAGTAAAAATTACAATTTACTTGTTTCTTTTTGTTTCGTTTCGAGAATTCATAAGGTATCTGAATATCCTATACTTCTAAGAATTTGATATTGGCATTATGGAACTCAGAAGTTTACTTGATGTAATAATATTTCATTTTATACGTTTGCAGATAAGGCGCTTTGTAGTTCCCTGTACCAGTAAAGCAATAAATAAACCGGTAGCAAGTAGATTTTCTTGTACTCTTCCAGTTGATTACAGTTAGCGAGCATTTAGAATACAGTTAAGGATGACGCACGTACACAGTCGTTACTTTGTGCTTCACGTTAAGAGAAAATTAACGCTGCATTATTTAAACGCCAGCATGTCTTCCCAACACACATTACTCTATAATGCTTCTGAGGGATTAGCGACATCGCCCGCATTAAATTAGAGAGCACCAAACTTCGCCTTCATTCAGGCTATCGGCGCTACATCTACCGGTCAGAAACACAAACTCTGTTTATGGATCGGTGCATGCTCTTTCTTTACTTTCTCACTCTTGTGTTGACGGGAGGGAGGCGAGTTAATTAACCACCTGTACAGTCCAGGCAAGCACAAACATTACTACACTTAACCACCGTTACTGGAGGGAGAAAAATATATCTAATAATTAATTAATAGGGCGGAATGGGCACTATTTTCTTGATAGAATATGATGTAACTAATATTTTATTAATACGGACACGATGAAAATGCCTAATGTTTCATTAATATGGATGCAAAAAGGTCACTAATGTTTTATCAATAAATCACTAATATTTTATTAATTCGTTTCGGATAAGTCACTAGAATTTTATTAATAGTACGTGTGGAAAAACGCCATCAATATTTTATTAATTTGTTTGGAATAAAATCACTAATATTTCATTAATAGGAGTAAGATTAAGTAACTAATAATTTTTTAACTCCGTTGGGATAAAGTAATTGCTATTTTATCAATATTGGTAGAATAAAATCGCTGAAGTCTTATTAATTAAGGATGGCAAAACGGCTATATTTTATTAATGTGTGGGACTAAGTCATTAATGTTTTATTAATTTGGTTGGAATAAAGTCGCTATATTTTATTAATAGGGTGGGATTAAGTCACTAATATTTTGTTAATTTGGTTCGGATAAAAGCATTAATGTTTTATTAATACGGAAGGGACTAACTAACTAATATTTTAGACATGAGTGGGACTGAGTCACTAATATTATATTAATTTGGTTGGAATAACGTTTCTAATAATTTATTAATAGGATAGGATTAAGTTACTAATATATTGTTTAATTCAGTTGGGATAAATTTGCTAATATATTATTAATACGAGTAGGATTGAGCCACTAATGTTTTACTAATTCAGTTGGGATAAAGTTGCTAATATATTATTAATACGAGTAGGATTGAGCCACTAATGTTTTACTAATTCAGTTGGGATAAAGTTGCTAATATATTATTAATACGAGTAGGATTGAG
This sequence comes from Deroplatys truncata, assembly GCA_030765065.1. Lineage (NCBI taxonomy): Eukaryota > Metazoa > Arthropoda > Insecta > Mantodea > Mantidae > Deroplatys > Deroplatys truncata. Next base: position 168,659,762 of record CM060987.1, on the reverse strand, counting down.
CCACTAATGTTTTACTAATTCAGTTGGGATAAAGTTGCTAATATATTATTAATACGAGTAGGATTGAGCCACTAATGTTTTACTAATTCAGTTGGGATAAAGTTGTTAATATATTATTAATACGAGTAGGATTGAGCCACTAATGTTTTACTAATTCAGTTGGGATAAAGTTGCTAATATATTATTAATACGAGTAGGATTGAGCCACTAATGTTTTACTAATTCTGTTGGGATAAAGTTGCTAATATATTATTAATACGAGTAGGATTGAGCCACTAATGTTTTACTAATTCAGTTGGGATTAAACTTGCTAATATATTATTAATATAAGTAAGATTGAGCCACTAATGTTTTACTAATTCAGTTGGGATAAACTTGCTAATATTTTATTAATACGGGTGATTTAAATTACTAATATTGTGTTAATTATGTTGGGATGAAATCACTAATATATTATTAATACGGCTAATTTAAGTCACTAATATTTTATTAATTAAGTTGGTATAAACTCACTAATATATTATTCATATAAATGGGATTGTTAACTCGGATGAAGTCACTAATATATTATTAATATGGTTGATTTAAGTCAGTAATACAGTAATATTTTGTTAATTAGGTTGGAATGAAGTCATTAATATATTATTAATACGGTTTTTTCAAGTCACTAATATTTTGTTAATTAGGTTCGGATGAAGCCACTAATATATTATTAATACGGTTTTTTCAAGTCACTAATATTTTGTTAATTAGGTTCGGATGAAGCCACTAATATATTATTAATACGGTTTTTTCAAGTCACTAATATTTTGTTAATTAGATTCGGATGAAGCCACCAATATATTATTAATACGGTTTTTTCAAGTCGCTAATATTTAATTAGGTTCGGATGAAGCCGCTAATATATTATTAATACGGGCGATTTAAGTTACTAATATTTTGTTAATTAAGTTGGGATGAAGACACTAATATAATATTAATGCGGGTGATTTGAGTCAAATGTTTTGTTAATTAAGTTGGGATGAAGTGTCGGTCTCTCTCTCTCTCTGTCTAGTCCTCAAGTAATATGGGTAGCGACGGAAACTCGTTTTCCTCAATCAAACAGCCCAGTTACTGTAAGCTTTGAGCAAACAAACCAAGGGCCTTTATTTCTTGAGAACAATCGAAGCTCGCCGCTCTTATTTCCGGTTGAGGAACTTGATCTCCTCTATTGTATCGCCCAAAACAAAACTCTCTCTGCAAGCCTGTCATACCCAGCATGAGGTCATTGAGCTGGGTGGCACTCTGGGTGTTTTCGAACATAAGACAGCCATAATCCCCTCAAATTTACTTTTCCGCTAACAACGGAAGTAAGATATAGTAGAATACATAGGTTTTTCGACGATAGTGTTTTTGATACACTTCTCGTCCATGCTGTTATGATGGAAACTTGAATTTCCTGCATTCGGTGCTCCTACCCATGTTTTGCCTCGTTTACTGCAAGTATATGCATGAACTGTATTAAATCCTCTAACTCTTGATATGTTTATTATTGCACACATGGAATATAATCATATTTGATAGTTGAACTTTACCATTTAAAACTTACCAGGGTCCTACTTCCTTTTTATTTATTAATATTTACTTACTATTTAATTCATACAGCAGCTAAGCATAAGCTGCAAATTACTGATTTTCTTAAGGTCAACAACCAGATGTGGATAATTTCGCCATCAAGGTTAATATTGATGGCTTTGGTACTGAAGTCGTCCTCCGTAGTGTTGTGGTTACCATGCTAGCCTCTAGTTCCCGATGTCGCGAGTTCAAACCCGGCGGAGGGCGATGCATTTTTTCGGGCGTAAAACTCCTTAGCATGGCTTCCTTTGGAAGGGAAGTAAAGCCGGTAGTCCCGTGTCGTAGATTTACGGCACGTAAAAGAACCTCAAGCCTGATAAAGAGGCTTCTGAGCAAAATTTCCGGTCTTTCACGCCAAATATAGAATGGGACGCTAAAGGACCACAGCAGTTAAAGAGCGTCCTTTGAAAAAAAAACTTGGCACTGAATCAAAACTTTTCAACGGTTGTTAGTAATTAATTTTATTTTTGTGTACATACTACTTCTATTATTCAGTTTCGTCGAGAAAAAAAACAGTATGGGTACTCGGCTCGTATTTTCAAATTCTTCCTCGTTCTCCAATGATATAGTTGCCACATTTGTATTGCAATATGCTATGACACAACGTAACAGTAAAACCCCACTTATGTAAATATGCTTATAAACTGCACACTGATTTATGTAATTAAATCACGGTAATTGTGATGTTGATATAACTATATTTTTTTAGATAACAAAATAATTGAAGGTGTAAAACTAAATAACAAATGGTAAGCGAATATTCATGGATGTAATTTCTTTGAAATCGATATAAATTTAACAGTAGTTTATATGAAGACTGTGCTAACAATGTAGGTACGAGTTTCCTAAAATGCCTACTAAATAGACAGCAACACACAAAATTTAGCAGACGTACCTTCAGTCTTGCTTCGTTATGATTTTCACGGACACACACCTATAGCCCATTTGTTGTCCTCAGTGCTGCTCAAAACATGCATTTGCGGTGAAAATCTTGATATCGAGTTTCTGGATGCAGTTACTTCTTCGTCCTATCGCAGTTAAGTAGTAGAGAAAGTTATAATTTCATATTCCCAAATGAGACATAGCATGAAACATTGTTCTGTGATCTGCATGCTTGTATCACTACGCAGAATTACTGTGCTGTAAACATGAAGTATGCATGAAGTATGGAAAATAGCTAATGAAGCGTAAAGATCCACATTCTGCACTGTTTTGTTTTTGAAACATCTGTAAAGCAAATAATATTGTCACATTTGTATACTAACATCATGTACGTATAGTTGCTACGTAATTACCCACACTTTACCTTTAAACTTGCAAAATTTCAGCGAAACCATTTGACTACACTCAGAGCTCGCAACCTGATAAAATAATAGGTGTATGTAATTGTTTAACGTACCTTTTAACTTCTTGGTCATATCCCGACGCTTTCTATAAAGTTCAATGGTTCACCTGAGTCTCGGTGAATGCGAGACATATTTATTTATTTGCCTAGTTGCCTTCCTGTAAATCTATTTTGTTGCTATTGAGTTTTAGAGGAATGTCGAATTGAAGATCGTAGAATTGCTGCTTGCTTTCTGAGGTACGCGTAATCATTACGATGCTGGAGAGATGGCCTTAGTTGCGTAGACACACTCCCTTGCTACCTACTTTTAGTTTCTCTGGCATCTACTTATACAGGGAGAACCAAAAACTACGAACCAGCTGCACAGTGATTTTCCTGTCCGCGTCCTCGGCGCTCGTTGCCGTCTGCCGCCTTCATAGAAAGGCGAGGATGAAGCCATACAACTTTTTAAAACTACTTTTAAGGGCTTTACTTACCAACTTTATGAAAGTAGATGCTGAAACTGGCCACCATCATTGCCCATACATTTTTGGCGCCTCTTTAGGAAACTATCCATCACTCGCCGTAGTTCACGTTGAGAGTTCCTGGCGGATATTTTGTTTTTAATTATTTCGGGTATGTGGGTTTGTCTCACACACTTTATGCTTTAAGTTACCCCAGAGATAGAAATCGCAGGGGGTTAGGTCGGAAGACCGAGGAGGCCACAAATCTCTACTAATAAGTCTGTCCCCAAACACACTTTCAATTGTTCTCATCGAAATATTGGCCGTATGAGCTGCTGCAGAGTCTTGTTGAAAAAAGACAACACAAACCAAGGATGCAAACACCCTAAACTATCCGTTATATATTGTGGTAAATGAGACCACCAATTTTTGATAAACACCTTTTATTTATCACAAGGCACTCACATAACACACAATTGAGTCACTTTGGCACACATTCGGAATACAACACGACTGAACGGCACGATTCACAACTAATTGCCGACTTACAATCCACAAGTAACTTGCACTGTCCACTTGCACTTTCACTTCTAACAGAACTCAACTGAATTCAACACTGGCTCGTCGTGTCGACAACAGTTCCTTATATAGGCCTCGCATACAAAGCGGAACTTTAGAGCACATCCTATTACAACACGCCGAAACGAAGGTTCCGGAAATGGTAAGCGGCACATAAAGAGGCTTTTATTCCACGCTATCTATAGTTCTATTGTTTCCGCAATCTCTATTGTTCGACGGCCCGTTGCAGGTCCCGCACAGTATTGGGCCGGGGTCACTACCGGCCGACCGCAGGTAACGCCGCACGCGCGGTCACAATATAAAATGTTTCATTCTTATTACTTTCTCTACTACGTATAGTAAGTAGGGGAAGTATTGCATTCCACCCAAAAATTCGATACCGAGATTTCACCGGAAATACATGTTTTGAGATCTCCTGAATCCAAAAAAAGCATTTTTGGAAACATGTCCGTGTGTGTGTCTGTGTGTGTGTGCCTGTGTGTGTGTGTGTGTGTGTGTGTGTGTGTGTGTGTGTGTGTGTGTCTGTGTCTGTGTCTGTGAACAGCATAACTCAAAAACGAACAGTCGGATAAGCACCAAACTTGGTATTTAGGTTCAGTATCTTCCAGAGATGCGACACGAAGGTTTTCAAGAAAATCCCCCCACTCCAGACTACCCTTTACATGGAAAAGTTTTCGAAAATTTTAATTTTCTCAAAAATGGCTCTAACGATTTTGATTAAAATATCATATGTTTAAGATAATGTCATGAGAAATGAAATGTATATCTCGAATTTTCTGGGAATGTCTCCAAAAGTATTCTTCATTGTGAACGCCTTTTGCATAACTGGTAAACCATAAGAGATAGACAAAATTTTACTACACAAAAAAGTAGATCGCGTTAAAATACACAACTTATGTCATATACATTTCTTTTGTTGAGTGAACCGTTTTCGAGATATTGCTTGTTATTTCCTTAAATTTTCCAATACTTATACTTTTTCTCAAATACGTTATTCATTTTTTTGTCCTGACATGCAAAGAGAATGGAATGCGCCACATAGCAACCAGCGTTAAAATATTTGACTATCGCTTAAAAGCTACCATATTCCCCTTGCATCTACATGGATATTACCAATAAGATTGACATCTCGATATCTCGATTAACATGAAGCATATGGAGAATAGGCGTTTGTAAAATTAGATTGTACAAGAGTAGAGAAAGTCATGTGAGTGTAACACATCAGATTTTTTTATGTCCTGACATGCAAAGAGAATGGAATGCGCCACATAGCAACCAGCGTTAAAATATTTGACTATCGCTTAAAACCTACCATATTCCCCTTGCATCTACAAGAAAATTACCAATAAGATTGACATCTCGATATCTCGATTAACATGAAGCATATGGAGAATAGGTGTTTGTAGAATTAGATTGTACAAGAGTAGAGAAAGGCATGTGAGTGTAACACATCAGAATTTTTTTTTCTCAAAAACGACTGAAAATTCTGAATAAATCACCGTTACTTAAGGTATTTAAATGACAAATAAAACGTATATCGTGAATATTCTGCGAATAGTCTGGGAATTCGTTCTTCATTCATGATGAATTTTGTATAGTTTTGACAGCTGTTAAACCATAAGAGATGGACGAAAGCCTACTATACAAAAAGCTAGATATCTTTAAACCGAGTAATTCATCGCATTTATTTTAGTATCAGCCATTTCCAAAATATTCGCATTATTGGTTTGAATGTTTCAATATATTTATCATTTTTAAGTGCTGTCAGCATTCGATTGTTTCTCGCGATGTCATACAGAGGATATGGACTTTCTTTTTAAAGATTTGACTATCGCTTCAGCTCCTGTATCTCTTGTATCTACAACGAAATATGTAATCAAACTATTTCTGCAACAGTTTATCTCTATGAAGTGTATAGAAAAAACTTATGTGTTGGATTCACATTACTTTCTCTCTTCTACAAACTATTCTTACAAAAGCGTACTCCTCTATCTACTTCTTGTTACTCGACAACTCTTGTAACACATTTACAGATTTCGTTATAGGTATAAGATCATACAGCAAGCTAAAGCCATAGTCAGATTTTTAAATAGCGGGTTGCTTTGTTATGGCTTTGAAATTCCACGCTGTTTGCATGACCACGAGAAAAAACGAATAGCGACTTATCAATCGGAAAAAGTATAAGTATTTTACAATTCAAATCAATAACAAAGATTATCTAGGAAATTGTTAACGCCACAAAACAATTTACCTATTTGTCAGGTGCTTTAACAGATCTACATCTTTTGTGTAGTAAGATAATTTCAATTAAAATCGTTAGAGCTATTTTTTTAGAAAATAAAAAATAGCACAATTATTTCGCGTAAAGGATAGTTTAGGTCGGTTTTTTGTTTGTTTGTTTTTTGTTTTTGAAAATCTTCGTGTCGCATCCTTGGGACACTTTGAACTTAAATACCAACTTTGGTATTTAACCGACTTTTCAAGCTATGCTGATCCCTCTCTCTCTCTATCTCTCTCTCTCACACACACATACATGCCTTACTTTTTTTTATTTAGCGAGCCTCAAATCGTGTATTTCCAGTGAAATTTCAGTGTCAAATTTTGGGGTGGAATGCAGTACTTTCCCTACTTACCCGAGCGGGATGGTTCAGGCGGTAACGTTGACCCGCCTTCGGGAGGTCATGGATTCTATTCCCTTGGCCGACATTCCCGACCCATGGGTTATTTTCGGGGGTTTCCCCGAGTCGTCAGAAGAATTCTGGGAAAAATCATTTCATCCGTCAAATTTCCTGTCCCTCCATTTCATCTCTACCCTCTTTTCAATTCACCTTCCATCTGCTTGGTTTCTTTCAGGGTTGCAAGTGTCGGCGGGAGGTCTCGGCGTGTGCATGGCAGGGGAAAATGATGCTCTGAGGAAACCTTCGTCCTCTGGACTGCGAGCGGTCACTGGATCCCGGGCTACCCAAGGGATGTGTAAGCCCACAGGAAGGGGTACTGGCTGCACTAGCCATCACCCAGGGAGTTCAAGTCTGATAGGGACCTTGCCCTCTGCCTGCTACCTCCTGGTACGGCCGCCCTCTCTCTCCTCTCACCTCATTTCCCCTCCCAGGGGTGCCCCGTCAGTGTCCTAGGCTCCGCTTTTAGTCCTATACTATCCTATACGTAAGTAGTAGACAAAATAATACATTTTTATAAAAATTGTCTATATAATATTCGGATTAGCCGGTAGACGGGATTTGGATACTGGGCTTCCCGAACGCGAGCCATCTCGCTAGGTATCGTGGTATATTTACACCAGCGATCGAGCTTCGATATTTTCTGCCTACTTGAACATATGAAGGAACAAAGTTATTTTGCGTCCGTCACTTAAAGTGTTTGTGTTAGGTGCGTGCCTAATTACTTGAGCTCCACAGAAATAGGAACAAGCACACAATGACAGTATTTACCTGGCCTCCACTAACAAGACCTGCAAACAACAGACTGAGAGCTTTGCTTCTAACTTGAAATGCGTATCACTTTTGAGAGAGGCAACTATTTTAGATTACGTTTCAGAATGTAACGAGGTATGGCACCTTCGTTAGCACTAACCGGTAGTGCAAACACTGAACTTGTTCACTGTAACGTGTCGAAAGAATCAACCGTTACCACAGTGTAGGTTTAGGTACGGAATAACTTGAGAAAAACATTGCTTTCCAACGTGCTTTATTAACCTTTATGCAGATACAGTCATTCAGCATTCGTCTCCAATTAAAAAATTCGTGTAGGTAAATTAAGAAGAGGAGATTTTAATTTTTAACATCCAGAAAGAACAAATGGTACTACAGTTTATGGTTTATCAAGATTTTTAATTTTATTAGTCTTATGATTTCTTTAGGCGATCGTGTTTTTGCATGGTTACCATCCACCACGAAATGCCCGGGAATTCGGTTTTCCCCGCATTCTTGCAGCCAACCTAAACTATTCCCTATTTTGCTGTTTTTGCAACGTTTAGGAACTATTCAAATCACAGACATAAGCTTTTAATATTTGTATTATTATATACATGTAATATAGTAACATTTTAAGTTAAATTTTCACTAATTAAGTCTTTCCTCTGTATTTACTTGTTATTTCTTAATATGCATGTAATTTGCGGTTAAGTTAAATTGAGTTTTATTTATGGACGCTCTTTAACTGCTGTGGTTCTTAGCGTTCCATTCTGTATTGGGTGTTGAGAGATCCGCATTTTACTCAGAGAACTCTTTATCAGGCTTGAGGTTCTTTTACGTGCCGTAAATCTACGACACGTCTTTCCCTTCCGAACGAAGCCTTAATAAGGATTTTTACGCTCGAAAAAAATCCCATCGCCCTCCGTCAGGTTTGAACCCGTGACCTCGGGAACTAGAGGCTAGCATGGTAACCACTACACTACAGAGGACAACAATATGCGGTTGATTAGCATGCCAGACGAAACAAGCCGAACGACCTTATCATTTTTACTTTCTCTACCATGTACATAGTGGGTAGAGAAGGTAGCTACTGCATTCCACCTAAAAATTTGATATCGAGATTCTAACGCAAATACATGTTTTAAGGTCAGTTAAATAAAAAAGCATGCTTAGAAAAAGCCCCGTGCGTGTCTGTGAACAGCATAGCTCAAGAACGAAAAATCGGATAAATACCAAACTTGGAATTTTTGGATAGTACCTTCCAAAGATGCCTTTCCAAAGTACCTTCCAAAGATTTTTAACAAAATCCCCACCCCAGCTACCGTTTACATGGAACATAGTTCGAAATGTTTATATGTTCTCAAAAATGACTAACGATTTTGATTAAAATACTATAGTTAGTGATATTTACATGACAAATAAAGTGTATATCTTGATTTTTTTGGGAATAGGCTGTGAAGTCCTATATATTCAGAAGAAATTTTGTATAATATTGTATAGTTGGTAAACCTTAAGCGATAGACGAACAAAAAATGTATCTCTCTTTAAAACACACAATTTATTTCAAATAAATTATTATTAATGATTCGATACGTTCAACACTTTTTTTCAAGTCCTGTCGACATTCAGTTGTTTTTCGTGAATGCATGGAAAGAGTAAGGCCAGCATGTAGCGTCCAGCTCTTATTCATTTGACTGCCGCTATTCCTTTTGTATCTGCAATGGTAATGTAGTTATTTCTGCAAAGGTTTGTCTCGATTAAAATGAAGTAAATAGACAAACTTTCGAGGGAATAATTTTTATAGTCACTAATAAACTATAGAAGTAGAGAATGTCATGTGAGTGTAACATACCAGAGTTTTAATATATATATATATATATGCTCTTTCGTACCTTTATTTTAATGTATTAGGAAGGAGATGCCTTTTCGATTTCCAAATGAAAGTTCCCCTCCCCCCAGGTTAGCAGCTTCTTAATGTTTTTCTAATACCAGGCAAAAGTAATCAGTGGCAATGAAACTTTCGGGTTCGATTTCAATCGATCTGGCCTTTATTTGAACATACAAGTTGCTCATGGTATAGGTATTCATATGCAGTATTTTTAAGGTTGCTACTGGCCAGCCACATTAATGCTTCATACAGCTGTTAATGAGCAACTATTGTAACAGATAACATTACAATTAACATAATGATCATCGATCGCCCAAACAATAGCATGCAATATTACATGTGTTAATGCATAACAGAATCTCAGATATAGGAAATTCTCGACTTCACCACTTACTTTCAAACGATTCTGTTAAAAACCACCATTCTCTTTACAATGTAATATACGAGGGGCGTCCAATAAGTAAGTTTCCCTATTTTATATAAAACATTACACACAATTGATTATGTTGAATTAATTTTATTTATATTGTACAATCCTTCTGTTACTTTTCTATGTAGTCAATATGTTTTTCCAAGCATTTTGGGGGATGTGACACAAGTTTTTCCAAGCCAATGTTGTACCAGGTCGGGGCCTGTGTTCGCAACCAGCTGTTCACTGATTTTACTTCATCATCGATGTTAAAAGTTACCTTTGAGTTGGAGGAACATGTGAAAATCACTTGGGGCGAGTTCTTGTGAATATGGAGGATACGAGAAAACTTCCATGTTGAATCTTGACCAAGGCGGAGCTCAGAAGATTCAACTGGGAAGTTTTCTCGCATCTTCCATATTCACCAGATCTGTACCCAGGTGATTTTCACACGTTCCCCTGACTCAAATGTCATCATGGAGGTAAGCACTTTAACACCGTGATCAAGATCAATCAGAAATGAACAGCTGCTTACGAGCATAGGACCCGACTTCTGGTTCACTTCTGATTCATCTTCGTTACGGGTTAAAGTGCTTACCTCCAAAATGACCTTTGAATCAGGGGAACATGTGAAAACCACTTGGGAAAAGATCTGGTGAATATGTAGGATGCGAGAAAACTCCCCAGTTGAATCTTCTGAGCTCCGCCTGGTCACGATTCAACTTGATATTCACATGTTCCTCCAACTCAAAAGTAAGCACTTTTAACACCGATGATGAAGCCAAATCGGTGAACAGTCGATTGCGAGCACAGGACCCGAGCTGGTACAATACCTGCTTTGGAAAAACTTGTGTCCCGTCCCCAAAAATGCTTGGAAAAACATGTTGACTATGTAGAAAAATAACAGTAGGATTGCACAATATAAATAAAATTAATTCAACATGATCAATTGTGTGTAATGTTTTTTTATATAAAATAGGGAAACTTACGTATTGGACGACACTCCTACTATTTCAAAGCGACCCATTTTTCAAACTTTTCATGGGTGCTGATTACGTCATTATTTTATACAGGGTGGACCATTTAAGTTGAGACAGTACAATATCTCCGAAACTGAGCTTTGTAGAAAGAAATTTCTTTAATAAAAGTTGTTTGATATTATGGGTAAAGTAAATGCCATTAGTCGTGTTTTTATTCGTTTGTTTTTTGGAGGACGTTATGGTGGGTGAGTTTCATTGCTTTTATTGGGAACCTACAATCAGGATCAATTTAAATTGACCCTAAAATGACTATCACAACGTCCTCCAAATAAAACACGACTAATGCCATGTACTTCCCCGCATATCAAGCAAATTCTATTCAAGACATTTCTTTCTACAAGACTTAGTTTTGGAGATATTGTACGGTCTTAACTTACACCTCCCACTCTGTATGCATTTGGTAGAAAAAATTATTACATAATATCTGACAATTACAGAATACGTGAATTAAACTAGTGAAGAAATGAAGTGTAAAAACTGAGTCATTAATGAGAAATTTCAGTAAAAAGAATTGATAACTCCTGACTTTTGACATGTTTTCTTGTCAGACCAAAATCCATCTTCACCGCAATTTCAGGTTACGCCAAAAACTTTGCTATACTAAACACATACAGTATCATTTTGTTAAAATTACACATGAGAAAGGCTGAAAAATCTGTACCATTTTGAAGAAAATTATAAAACTAATAAAATAACAATTTAGAAAAAAGTCCATCCCCCCAAAAATGAACCAGAGTGCGTACACTACAATATTATTAGTTCTTTCTGTATATCCCTCCCTGCATTCTATCAAAGAGGCTCCAGGAACCTGGCAACCAGTTTCTCTTCGCTTTCTACTGGAGGATCGAAAACCGACCACTCGATGTGCCCATTAAGAAAATACCGAGGGGACGAGTACAGCTGGCCATGGGACGGAACCACCCAGGGTTGCCAACTCTTACCATAATTATAGGGGCATACGATAATTTGAACGTTTGTTCATGTACGATACCGACAATATCCATGTCGTGTTTGTCACCACAGCAAAATAAAACGAATCTGGCGACACCACCTTCTTCCTCACGCTGATGTACTATTGAATGAAGAAACCAAACCTGACTCCTATCTCAGTTTTTGCCCTCATCCCTCTAAAGCATCCAACACATATTTCACGAAACCTCCTTCTCTTTTTCCCTCACTGCCAGTGTGCCTAGAATTGCTAATCCCAGTGAACACAGTACGGTCCAGAACGTTGGTGATCAGTAGAGAAAACTCGAATATAACTGACATTTCCTGCGAAATAAAGAACATGTCTGAATCTGATAGCTTCTGGAGTGCAATTATACACATGTGCGATCTTGACGGAAATAATGATTTGAAAGAGCTAGTGGAATTTGCATCGACATCGTTTTTCGTTGCTCCATAGCAACGCTTCTTGTGAACAAGTTTTTACTTTCCCTACTACGTATAGTAAGTAGAGGAAGTATTGCATTCCACCCAAAAATTCTATACCGAGATTTCACCGGAAATAGGTGTTTTGAGGTGTCCAGAATCCAAATAAAGCATTTTTGGACACATGTCTATGTGTCTGTCTCTTTGAACAGCATAACTCAAAAACAAAAAAGTCAATTAAATACCAACCGTGGTATTTGAGTTTAGTATCTTCCAAGGATGCGACACGAAGATTTTCAAGAAAATACCCCTACAGCAGACTACCCTTTACCTGAAACATTTTTCGAAAAGTTTGATTTTCTCAAAAATGGCTTTAACGATTTTGATTAAAATTTCATATATTTAAGATATTTTCATGACAAATAAAACGTATATCTTGAATTTTCTCATGAATGTCCCCAAAAGCCCTCTTCATTCTGAATGACTTTCGCATAACTGGCAAACCGTAAGAGATAGACAAAGTTTTAATGCATAAAACATATAGATCCCGTTAAAACGCACAATTTATATGCAACGCATTTTTTTGTCGAGTGAACCTTTCCGAGGTATTCCTTGTTATTTGTTTGAATTTTCGAATATTTATACTTTTTCTCAAATGGGAATTCGTTATTTATTTTTTATGTTCTGGACATGCAAAGAGAATGGAACGCTCCACATAGCAACCAGCTCTTAAAAGATTTGACTATCGCTTAAAACCTAACATATTCCCCTTGCACCTACAAGAAAATTAGCAATGCGATAATTTCTGCAAATGTTTATCTCGATTAACACGAAGCAGATGGAGAATAAGCGTTTGTAAAATAGTGTGTACAATAGTAGAGAAAGTCATGTGAGTGTAACACATCACATTTCCCCGGCGACCACCCACTCCGACCCATGAACATATCTGTACTATAAAATTTAGCATTATTAGCGTCGGCGTTATTTTAGTATTATTAAGTTTGTTTAGATGTACTATAATTATTTTTAGTGTAAATGTATAATTCTGAGTCCTGGCAACTCTGGAATCTCCACTTATCATCCAAACCATTCCACGGGGAAGTGCACAGCTGCCCCATCATCCTGCTGAAGCCACATCTTCTCGGCGATAAGACTTTGGCAGTAAATCTCGACGCAAGAAGTGTGGGTCATTCATATTCGCCTTGTTTTACGATGACTTGTAAATCCCCTACCATCTGAAAAACTTGACCCGAAGGATCTGGAGCAATTCATGTATTTTTACTTTTTATTTTTATTATAAATATTCTCATGCTTCCGGAATAAACTGGATTTAGGAATCTGACAAACAGAAAGCGGAGAGGAAGTCGTGTCCCTTATCAGGGCGTTTATTTAAAGAATTCTGAACTTAGGGTAGGATGGAGAATCTTATGTTCTCAGATGCACGTCTCGTCTCATTAAATTATGTAACGCACCGAACTATAAATTGGATGGCGCCGACCGGCCGACGAGATAAGTGGCGCTCTTACCCAGCGTAAACACAAGAAACGTTATAAAATTAAATTGAGTTTTATTTATGGACGCTCTTTAACTGCTGTAGTTCTAAGCATCCCATTCTATATTGGGCGTGAAATACCGGAAATTTTGCTCAGAGGCCTCTTTTATCAGGTTTGATGTTCTTTTACGTGCCTTAAATCTACGGAATTTTTGGAATATCAATATGTACCTTAATCTTAATAATATATTAAGATTTTAAGTTAAATAAACTAATATCCTTTAAAATTAATTGTTTCTTTGATATCAAATATAATAACTTGAACAATTACAAGCTTTATATTCTTATTCATTTTAAGGTTGGTTTATTTCATGAATGAAATCAAGGATCCCACCGGCTTTACTTCCGCTTCCAAGGAAGCCGTGCTAAGGATTTTTACGCCCGAAAAAATCCACCGCCCTACGCCGGGTTTGAGCCCGCGACCTCGGGAACTACAGGCTAACATAGTAACCACTACACCACCCGAAACGCTATGGAGAGATAACAATTTTTTCTGGTTGTTGATTGGCTATTTATAAACTGTCTCAACAATTACATTATTGTTGCTCCAAGAGTTAGTAGTAGCATTATTAAACTTTTCAATTCATTATTGCCTCAAGGTTACCTCATTGTTACCTCATTGTTAGCAACTTTTGACCTATATTCTCACAGCTCCTACATTATTAAATTACGCATTACATTCACATAACATTATTATACATGTATATAATAATAATATAAACATATACAATGATTAATATATACTTTTTATATATTATATTACACATATATTGCTTTAAGGTGGGCTGTTATTATATTTTATATTATATAATTAGACTGAAATCATTTAAGTATTAAAAATACTGCCTCAGTGTAAGCTCTCCTTATGTTTTCATGTATGCATTGAATAATAGCATATTTACCCAAGGGAAAAAGTTAGCAGCTTGGTCCTATGCCATGTACTCCGAATCCTGTCCATGAGCCATCCTTTGAGTCATCTGTAAACCACATCAAAGTTTTCTCAGGAGCTTCCAGTTTTATTCGTCCAACTTTCAGGATCAATGATGTCCCTAAAGTTCTTTATAAAGTGTTTAATTTGGGTTTAATTATAGTGTGACATTTCCAAAGATGCATCTCCTATGTTTTTCCTAATTCTTAGTAAACCTAAGTCTGTTTCAGGAATTCTCAGTTGCTTAGCGTGTTGTAGTCTATAGTGTTTCATTCATTTAAATGGGGTAAACAGAGTTAATATGAACTTGTCTCGTTTTGTTCAGCCAATATTCCTAATCGGGTTTTATTCCGCCTTCAATTCGTTTTCCTTCAGACGACTAATAGGTGCCTGTGTACCTTTCTCGAAGGATTGAAACAATGCATTGCACTACAGCCAGGTAGTTAGATAAAAATCACAAGGCAATTCGAAATAGAATACACATGCTCGCTTTCCACTTTGGATGGAAAATGGCGAATTGGTGGCGCAAAGGATAGCGGTACTCTCCCTATACAGTGACACTAGGTTTAAGTCCATCTGCACGGCATCTGTATAACGTAATTGAAAACCATTTCTGTGCATTAACTACAGTGAAAATAAAACAAACCTCCCCTCCCCCCAAAAAAGCCCATAAATTGAAACTCATGCGGAATGCTTATGAAATGAAGGGATAAAGGGAAAAACAATTACGATTCATAAAATGACATTTTTGTGGATTGTGTTAGAAAATTACGGAGGATTACGTTATGATTGAAAAAGTGCTGGAGGTTTTCAGGTATTTAGGAAAAGAGATCAGAATTCACCACGTTTGAGTGAAGAATGATGAAACACTGGCTGTTTTCAATTGTTATTGTTTTCTTTAATATTAAAACAGTTTGTTTATTCTAAAAAAAGACTTATTTCTGCTCTAAAATTTATTTACAGGCACAAAATGCTTATTTATTTTCAATAGGCGAGTTACTATTAATGTTTGAGAATAACACTTCTCTGAAGATAATCTTGATCATAGAGAAGTAATTTTTACCCCCACTACCACCTGCAAGAGGAGTACTTGTATTCTATCCTAAAATTCCATATCGAGATTATCATCGGAAATACACGTTTTGGAATCCTCTGAACATACAAAAAATTTAGTTTTACAAAAAGGCCCGTGTGTGTGTGTGTGTTTGTACAGCAAACTCATAAACGAAATATCAGATAAATACAAAACTTGATACTTAAGTTCAGCATCTTCCAAGGATGCGACATGAAGATTTTCAGAAAAGTTTCCTCACCCCAAACTACACGTTACATAAAACAATTTTTTTCTTCAGAAATAACTAATGATTTAGACGAAAATACCACATATTTAAGGGGACAAGGTACTTTGGAATGGTAAAAAATCACATTTTTTGTTTTAGGCACTAATAAAATCTCTATTATTCCCAGTTTAAGGAAATATATTCTTTTGGGGGGTTAAGAGATTTTTAAGACATTTAAATACCATTTAAATGCTAGTCTGCATTCCTTTAAAGCTGCCATGCAACCCCCTTTTTAGAAAATGTTTGTATCTTTCAACAACGAACGACTATATCATGCCCAGCGAGCAGTTCAGCAATTAGCAAAAGGTGCCAGGACCAAGAAAAGGAATCAGAAAAGCTGAAGCAATCCAGGAATGAAGGTGCAGATGATTGTGTCCCTGAAATGTACTGAAGTGTGTCAGAATTTTAATGTTCAAACTTTAAATTCAGTTTTCGCAAAACAACATTTTTGGATACTTAATGTATGTACCTTTTTATCAGAAAGTATGAGAGGTAGAGAGCTGAACTCTTTACATAGTTGAACTTTCTGAACTACAATCATAATTTTATAACGTACATTAGTGATATTAAGAAAGCAACCACGTTGCAAATTTTCAATATTTTTACTTTTTTGACTTTGCAAATATTTTTTTCAATTTCCGGTGAAATGATATACATAACTAAATAATTAAGGTTCAAAAGACAACTGAATATACTAAGAACAAGCATACTAAAGTATGATTCCGTATAGCAAGTAGTATTAGAGAAAATGGTACATGAATTCACATGTTTTAAGAGTAGACTTTATTATTTTTCTGCTGAATGAAATAATTTTTACGAACTCAACTGCATAAACTATCAATGCAAAAGCCACTAGAAATAATTGTTCTGATTTATAGAATATTCATAAAAATTTCAGGAAAAACCATTGAGAAATTTAAGAGCAGTGGAAATTTATACACTTAGGTGTATTTTCCATGTGTTCAGACTACCTTCTCCCCTTAAGATATTTGCATATCTTGAATTCTATGGAAATAGCTTGTGAAGTCCCCTTCATTCGGAATGAATTTGTACAGTCTAACAAGGAATCACAAGAGATAGACAAAAACTTAAGATGCAAAAAATGGAGATTTCGTTAAAACACAGTTTATGTCAAAAAAATTTAGACTTAAACATTTCTAAGATTCTTTTTCTTTTTTTTTTTTTTTTTTGGTTGGTTTGAACTTTCAATTACTTCATACCACTCAATTTTTCTCGTAGTCATCCAAAGAGCAGGTGAATTGCCTTTTAAGCATTTGACTATCACTTCAGTCTCCGGTATGCCCCTTAAACCTACAACGAATTAACGCCCATTCTACCTACCAGGGAGTAAATTGAAATTGAATTTTATTTATGGACGCTCTTTAACTACTATGGTTTTTAGCGTCCCATTCTATATTGGGCGTGAAAGACCGGTAATTTTGCACAGAGGCCTCTTTATCAGGCTTGAGGTTCTTTTACGTGCCGTAAATCTACGACATGGGACCACCGGCTTTACTTCCCTTCCGAAGGAAGCCATGCTAAGGATTTTTACGCCCGAAAAAATCCATCGCCCTCCGCCGGGTTTGAACCCGCGACCTTGGAAACTAGAGGCTAGCACGGTACCACTAGTCCACGGAGAACGACTTACCAGGGAGTGGACACTGATTATCAGGCATAGGAATTTCTAAGAATTAAAGCCAGGACGAAAGGGAATAAGACTGAACTGTTACTGTACTTTAGGCAAGTAACAAACTACCCCCCGCTTCCCTCGTACAGTCTACGAGGGGCACTATTTATATTTTGAGCCTAATAATTAAAACAAAGTAATTTCTGATTGAAAACTGCTTTATTGTTTTTCAAAATATTCTCCTTTATGATCAATACACTTTTGCATCGTTTGAACCATTTGTCAAAGCATTTATACCAGTCTTCTTGAGACACCTCCAAAACATGGTTTTTGAAGGTATCAACGGCTTCTTCTGCCAACGAAAATCGTTGTTCACGCAATTTATTCTTGATGTTCGGTAAGAAAAAGAAGTCATTTGGTGCCAAATCAGGACTATATGGAGGATGACACATCAATTCGATTTTTGAGCCTTCAAATACTCTGTTGTTAGACGAGATGTGTGTGCTCTCGCATTGTCTTGATGAAGAACGATCCTACGGTTCTTGTTGGTTTCCCTTACTTCACCGAAGACTTCCGGCAAACAAATGGTTGTGTACCATTCGGCATTGACCGTTTTACGTTCCTCTGAAGGCACTGTTGCCACATGGGCAGTTTTGCTGAAAAAGCAGGTGATCATTTGCTTCGAGTGCGAACAACTTTTGTTGGATTTACTTCATCTTGAAACACCCATACAGTCGACTGCTGTTTACGTTCCGGCTCATACGCATAGATCCATGATTCGTCACCTGTTACAATCTTATATACGTCTTTTGAGGCACCGCCATTGTATTTTTTGACCATTTTTGTACACCAATCGACACGAGCATCTTTTTGAGATTGCGTCAAATTATGTGGGATCCAACGAGAGCAAACCTTTTTCACCTCTAAATAATCATGCAATATTTTATATATGCTGGTGGAACTAATGTCTAGGGTTGCCTCAATCTCACAATATGTCGCATGACGATCTTTCAGGATTAGTCTTTGTACAGCATCAATGTTTTCTGGTACAAAAACTGATTTTGGACGACCTTCACGAACTTCATCATTGAGCGAACCGCGGCCAGAATTAAATTCGTTATACCAGCGTTTCACAGTGGCAAAGGATGGAGCTTCGTCGCCAAATGTGGAAGTTAGTTGATCGATGCACTCTTGTCTTGATAATCCACGTCGAAAGTCGTAATAAATCATTGCACGAACATTTTCACGAGTTAATTCCATGTTTTTGTTGACACACGATTTTCAAGTTAGTGTAAACAAAACAAATGATTCTCTATTGACAAAATATTTGAAGTAAATTATGGTCAAAAATGCCAAACTTTCCATTGGAAACGCCAGATGGCAACTACAACATTCAGGGTTGCCAAGGCTCAAAATATAAATAGTGCCCCTCGTATAAGCGTTTTTAAAGTACAGGTCTGCACGGGCTCGGTCTAAACTCTCGATCCTAGGCCCGGTCCAGCCAGGTTCGGGTTTATTTTGAAAAATGTTTGTGAGACTCGATCCAGACTCGGGCTCGAAAATAAAGACGAAAAAAGCTACAGTGACTTTCAAATGAGATGATGTTTGTCCTTGAGCGCTACCAGGCCGGCAACCAATTAGAGTCCTGCTGTGTTGTCAGATTGCATTTCCCCTTAAGTGAGGCGTGACGCGCGCCATGTGAATCCGTCTCTAATAAATAACATGCTCTAGGAGAGTGTGCGAGTCAGAGGGAAATGTGAAAACAGTGAGGTAACGTAGTGGCAACGCTGAGCACGCAAACGCATTTCATTCGCTGCAGAACAGAACTCTTCCCATTTGAAAAACGTAATAATTTGTCGCATTCAATATAATATGCATTTTATGTGTCATGTAAATATTTTAAATATATGGTACCGCGCGGGATGACTCAGGTCTGTAGCCCGCATTCGGGAGGTCGTGGCTTCGATTCCCGCGGCCGACCTTCCTGACCCATCGGTTTTTCCGGGGGTTTCGCTGGCAAACTCTGAGAAGGTTCATTACATCCCCCAAATTTCCCGTCTCTCCATTTCACCTACATTCTCATTTCACTTCACCTTTCATCTGCTGAGTCTTTTTCAAGGTTGAAAGTGTCGGCGGGAGTCTCAAGAGTTGCATGGAAGGGGAACAGGATGCTATGAAACCTTTCGTCCCCGGAAATGGGGGCGATCTCCGAGTCCTGAGCCCCGGGATTTGCAAGCCACTAGGGGGATAGCGAAGCCGGTTGCAGCAGCCAACATCCGGGGAGTTCCAATCTGTAAAAAGTAGGGGCAATGCCCTCTGCCCTGTCGTGCCCCCTGGTCAAGCCGCCCTCTGTCTCCTCTTACCTCACCCCTCCCTCTCGGGTGCACTCCGTCAAGGGCTTCAGGCACAAAATATGTAGTTCGAGGGGCTAAGTAAGCCTTCGCATTAGTCCTAGTCCTAAATATATGGTATGTTATTCAGAATCATTAACGCCATTTTGGAAAAAATAAAAATTAATGAAAAATTTTTGCAATTAAACAGAAAATCAAAACAAGAAATTGGTTACTTTTTTGGTTCGCGATGTTGAGATGCCCGGAGTAGCATAATTATGGCAATATCCATCGTAATAACACCAGTAGTAATAACAAGTAAATGTTCGCTTCGGCCAATATAGGATAACTACAACAGCATGGCAGCTGCAAACTCCGCCTCCCTCTGTCCATCCACACTCACGACATCCTGGGCAGAGTGCAGTAATAGGGGCGACATGTGGTCAATAAAACAGACTGCCGTCTACATGTCGCTTACCACATACGGATTCCAGAACCTCAGACGCCTACTTCTGTAAAGTGGTCCCAAGGACCGGACTGAATCGCTTATCAGGCCTCCCAGCAAAGGAAAAAGAAAATCCCATGCAGTACCGGAAGTTGAACCCGAATCCCTTAGTACAGCAGGCTGCACCGCTTTGTGTGATGATGATGATTATGATAATAATAATAATAGTCAATAACTGCAAAATAATTTTATTTAAAACAAAATTAAACATTCGGGGCCCGGGCCGGGCGGTAAACGTAAAGGTACATATCATGGAGAGGACCCCGGGGCAGGGCACCACAAACAGGCCGTAACGGCCCTTTTTGCTTCCAACTAACCCCTGGGAGGAAGAGATGAGGGGAGAGACCCGAAGGGCAACCAGATCCGGATGCCGACGGGCGCAAGTATGGACGGGGGTCCCTAAAGTTTCCAGATAGAACGCATCCACCGCTGCCTGGTCTCTGCCCACAAGCCACCAACCTCCAGGGTGCCCGGGGCGGAGCCCACTCGGAGGAGAGACCTAACTGAGCAGTACCACAGCGACGCCAGGGAAGAAATAAGCCACAAGAAGCAAGCCACCGTCCAGCCGCAACCGGCTGAGCGCCGTCGCCTGGTCCTACAACCCTGAAACAGAGACAAGGAAGATGATGGGTACAGGAAATGAGGGCAGAAAAGTCGTGGTAGAAGATGAACCACCCCAGCATTCGCCGAGTCCACCCGGGGAAACCAGTATAAATCCATGGGTCAGAGTGGGCGGTCGCACCCAGGACCAAAGACGTTGCCACCTGAGACATCCCGCTTGGAGGGCCGGACCGTACAGTATCACCCTTTCTCAGGTTCGGGCTGGGCCGGACCGAACTTATAAATTTCGGTCCGTGCAGACTTCTATAGCAGACAGCACTGACCAGACCGGTTTTTGCTGCCTGTCAGTGACCCTGGCCGCTGTTCTTTATATTCTTTGTATTGATATATGGTTTGAGTGTATATAACTTGAAGCCAACTGCTTAAGAATTCCTATGCCTGTTGATTATGCATGAAATGAACTGATAATAACTGGGAAATGAAATTTGGGAAATAAACGTTCCAGGCCTAAGTTTAGGGTAGGTATCCTTGCGGCATTTACTAGATATGTACACTGAGGAAAACCTGGCGTGATTTGAACCCCATACCTCCCGTTCATGAGTCCGTGTTTTAACGATCTTAGCTACCCGTGTCAATGATTCTTTTGGTGTAGCGAGTTTTAAAGCTGCTCTAAATGTATTACTTTGGCACCTTATGGTAGGGGATATTTTTCCCTTGACGAACGTTAGACGTCAGAACGTTGATTACTGGAATATTGTCTTAACGTATTTAAAGCAGCAGGTAAGAAATTGGTACCTTGCACGCAAATTAACATTTGAAGAGACGTGGAACCAAACAGTCATTAAGGAGAGGAAATGCATTGCAGGGAAGACTCTCAGCACCAACCAATTAACGGTATCAAACCGAAAATAGCTACCTATACTAATTTCCGGTTACAGGACGATAATCGATTTTTGTCCTCAGTTTGTTACGTTCCCTTGCAGCACGCAACACAAGTTCGCCGTTATCTAGGCAGGTACTTGTTTCCTCAACACTACGTAGCATATCTCAAACTCTGGGCTCGGGTTTCAATTCTGGTTAGGTTATGCTGAATGAGTGGTACAAAATTGATTGATTCCAATCAAACAATTGGAAATCAATTTCACTTTTTCGTAGCATTGGCCGTTTTCGACATATTCGTTGTTAAGCGTATTTGGTCGCACAATGAGTGTTTTTAGCTGAAGAGAAACAATCGACTTGGGATCTAAACATCTGAATAATGATAATTAATTATTCTTCCACACAAGCCGTGTGTAGGCTAAAGTTGGAAAGGTAGAATCAGAGTGAAAACTTCAATGCCACAGCCGCCATTTGAACCACCGATCTTCAGCATTTCGTGCTGTTGCTCTACCATTGAATCTTGACGGCATGACATTAAATTCCCCAAATGACTCACATTTTTCCCGGTAAAGCACAAGGCATTCTCAAAATCATTTTTGAGATAACGGGCTCCAATGGCGACTTACAATCTCCAGATCCGGGCTTTATAGTTAACTACTATTAGGAATCAAGATATTCCGGATCTTATATATAACTCAGTTCGTATAGACTAATTTTAAATAGTTTCTACGTAAAGATTTTTATCACCTAAAAACTAAGACATACAATAATATTTCGGAAACGGCTAATGCTACGAAAAACTGGATAGAGAGAATCTCTTTTTATATGAGTGATAGCGAAGCCTGTAGCTCCGCTTGCGTTATTACCTTAAATGTGGAGATAGTTCTCTCTCTGTCATTTTCTCACAGTTTCCTTCCTTTCACTTCCCCTCTTTCACCCAGCTCTTCCTCCGTGCTTCATTTTCTTTCCTCCCCCTCACCCACCCATTCTCTCTCTCTGTCTCTCCCACGCACTCGTCCTCATCCCCCCTTTTCCTCTCTCTACGCAACTTAAACGTCGTAATGTTTTCCAAACGGTAGTAAAACGACACCAGAGAGAAGAAGAGAGGGAAATAAGAGGAAGAGTAGAAAATTAAGTATTGAAATAAAATAATACAACGGATTCGACATAATCATATACGTCATGTAGAAACTGTATTGATTCGAACATCGGAGTACGATCACCGAATATGTCGATATTAAGTGGGACATATTTATTATTTTTAAGTCGTTAATGTTTGAGAACCACAGGGACTTGTTCGTACTATAAGAATACTATACCGACAACAAGCGCAGGAAGAAGCTTGATTATAAAGAACTATATTGAGAACTAATAATTAAAATTTCAATGTTTAAACTTTCCAACTCTCATCATTTTTGAAAATTATTTTCTAGGAAGGTTATGTATATAGAACTGAAATTAATTCTCTATTATACTGGGTTGTCTCATAAGTTCGTTCGCTTTGCTCGCAAGTTCCATCTATGGCGCCTGAAAACCCTGAACCCGTGTACACTCAAGTTATCCTAGTTGCCTAACCACCCCTACGACTTAGAGAACAACAACCAGACTCACTATTGGATATGCCAGTGTGTATTTGCGACTGACGTTGGATAGAACGGCGTGAACTTGTGTTTACAAACTATGGAAAGCAAAAAGAAACATTTCCGGCATCTTATGCTGTTTTACTATCGTTAGGGTAAAACCACGTCACAATGCCGGCAGAAACTGTGTGCTGTCTACAGGGAAGATGCAGTAACGAAGCGAGCATGTCAAAAGTGGTTTAGTCGATTTCGAACTGGGAATTTCTCCCTAAAAGACAAACCTCGGTCTGGACGGCCATTGGTTACGGACGTGTAAAGAATTGATGAAACGATAGTCAACAATCCACGAATTACAACTCGGGTGTTAGCATTGGAGCTTAATTTAGCTTGTGCTGCTGTAGCCAGGAACTTGGCAATATATTATCGACAATAATGGTGTATAGTGCAGGAAATAAATAGTTTGTTTACAAAACATAGCTGCCATAGTTATTTATCTTTTGAACTAACTCGTGTTTAAAGTTTGTAAGCGGAAAGTTCGCCAACTATACTGTCGTAGCTATGCTGTGGGTGAGGTGTGTTCCCAGGCGTTCTTAGTGATTGAAACGTAACGAAACGCAAACGAACTTATGAGATAACTCTATATTTATGTTGAACAAATCTGTGATAAACGTTTGGTTGACATTTATAGAAATAGCGATTTGAGACCAAAATTGTTAATGGTTAGAACAAACCGTGTGAGATACCAATTTCCTTTTTCACGCGTGCGGAACAACACCTCTTTAAAGTTTAATTAGAATCCGCCACTGCTGAATGAGAAGCTGTTGTATCGAGAGGCAGCAGAGAGTTTGGATATTCGAGAGGACCTCTCTCGTATGCTAATGCTACCAGATTACTTTGAAGTGCTCTCACTCCAAGCAGTTACACTGTAAGCGCGCTTCACAAAATCAGAATACCTTCTGGTTTACAAGACAAACTGCTCTTAGATTCATCCTTTTACCAACAACACACCACAAAGATATTCTACGACTCGTACTATTTCAACAATCAAACGACTGCACATGGCTCTAATTAAAAAAAACAAGCCAGTATGGGAATGTAACGGAGCACGAAGTTAAAACTTTTCTTCTAACTACTTCATGTTAATTGAGATAAATGTTTACAGAAATGGTTTCGTTGTTCAAGAGGGGTACTGGAGACTGAAGCAATAGTCAAATGTTTAAAAGTGGGTGCCTGTATCTGGCTTTGATATTCCACGAGAAGCAAAAGAATGGCGACCAAACACTTCAAGTATCTCGGAAATGATTAGTGCTACAAAAAATGTATTTAGAAGGACACGAAATTCAACACAAATTAAAAGGGCTTCATAGGCTAGGTATACACATTTTATTAACCATGCAAATATATTCAACACATGACATTTTAATCAAAATCGTTACAGCCTTTTTTGAGAAAATGAAAAATAACTAAAAATGCTCCATGTAGAGGGTATTTTGAGGTAGGGATGCTTTCTTACAAATGCTCGTGTTATACTGCTCTCTCTCTCTCTCTTACACACACACACACACGCACTCTTACACTTTATTTAGATTCAGAGGATCTAAAAATGTGTGTTTCCGTTGAGAACTCATATAGAATTTTTGGATGGAACACAGTACACCCGCTACCTGCTATAGATATGTTATTAAGAACGTAAAAATATACTTATATATAGTATTCGATAATTTACTACCTGTACCCATTATTATCTTATAACATAAGTATTTTATAAAGTTTTTCATACAAAACCTTATTTGCGTCTGTGTTCGTGTCTGTATCAAACTTTGTATTTAAGCCCAGCACCTTCAAGAAAACAAAATGAAAAACTTTTCGCTTTGGCGAACACCTTTAACGATTTTTAATTGATTTATATATATTTACTTATACTAATGTTTGCTTACATTAGGCATAGAAAATATTTTATTTCATCCAAGAATTTGAGGTTTTACATACATACATGTTTTGAGGTCCACTGAACTCAACAAAGAAATGTTTGGAAATACGTCCGTAGCACGTGGGTCGGTGAGTGAATGAGTGTGTATGTGTGTGTGTGTGTGTGAGAGAGAGAGAGAGAGATAGGGAGAGAAGATAAATTCAGAAACTAAAAGTGGGATAAGTACCGAATTTCATGCTGAGCGAGGCACTGGTATTAGAATGTCATGCGAACAGTTTCAGTAAAGCTCCAACGTTTCTAATGATTCTAATTAAAATCTAATGTCTTTAAGATGTTAAAGGGTATGTACATTGAATTTTAAAAACAGACTTTAAAGAACAAAACTATAGACAAAATCTCAAACATTACAGAATCAGGATTCGAGTGCAGTTTTACCGTTTTGAACATTTAAATCCCGGAATGTGATATTTCAATGGGCATGCACAGGTGCAAATATCGTCCGAAATTAAAACCTGATTTTCTCGTAATTTTGTACTTTTTTATATTCACCATTTTAAAATGTTCCTCATGATGCAATTGTTGTTCCTTTTCTTTCAAATTTAAAATATATCTCTTCTGTAAAGATGGATGAACATCCTTTTCCTGATATCCAGTATAATTTTGGATTTATATTAATTTTCCGGAAAAAGGATTTTGATAATAATGCACAATTAAACTTAATTTTATGCCATAATTTTGTTGAACAAATTTGTGAAAGTTTTAAACATAATTAGTCCAAATTTGTAGAATTAGTTATTTCTGTGGCGACTACACGTATGACAAAATAAATACAGTGCGATCGCTTTGTGGTGAGGCCACGGATCGAGCGTATGCGTGCCCTGCGTGAAGACGTTCCTGGCATCTTCGAATGGAACTTTCATTCACACACATAAGTTCTTCTTGCGTAATGTTCATAATTTCTGTTGTCTATGGTGTGGGGATTGTTCCTATTAACTTTTATTTGGTGGGGGTTCCCCACAAATAGGTGCATCAATTTCGTCAACTTTTTTCTCCGTTAGAACATTTTGTTTTCGCTTCTTAGGTTTAGCGTTTAGCAATCACGTTGCCCTTAACCAGCAGTAACAGTGTTTCTACTTGGAATTGAATACCAGGAAATTCTCTACACACCCGCCTACATAATTTTTAATCCTCATGCTAAAATTGCAGGCATTTAGACTACATATCCATTTTAAGGTATTATGAGTATGTATGCAAATTCCGTACTTCTGCTCTGAAGGCATTCAAACCTAGAACACATTCCGTTCAACTGTCCAGCTTTTGAGAGAGCACGTTTTGAGCTTAAGTTACATTTGTTTACTTGTAACAGGCGTTTTGAGAAACCATTGCGTTTCATATTCTATAAACAAATGCTGCTCTATTCGCTTTCAAAGTGTATTAATAACATATTTAACCATTTATGATTTGATGTTTACTGTTTTTAGCAGTTTTAACATATGTATATATTAAGGTCATGAAAGGATCTTGTATTTTAAACAGTTGTAAACTAGTGTTCGAATTGTAGATACCTATATTTTTATTTTTCCATTTCTCTTCACATTTATTTTACTTTATGGTTTATGTATTGATTTTTATCAGCGACAATGTATTTTTTTATCAACTAGAATCCTAACATGCCTCATGGTAAAATAGGGTTCATATTACTTTCAAGATTAAATAATAATAATAATAATAATAATAATAATAAAAACATAGTGCCTATTTCGCTACTAAATGTCTATTTACATATAGATGTCTAAACATCATCTAAACATTTGTGTATTATACATTATACTTTAGGATTCGGATTACCCTACGGAGAAGATACCTAGCACCTCGACCCACATAGGGATCTTTTGCGTATATACCCCCGGTAGGAACAGATGGGCTGCAGGACCGACTGACGCAGGCGACAGTGACGCACAGGGTCCCTAACAGTTACAAGCTTCACCACCCAGCAGGGGAGCTTCAAGGCAGCCATAACAAACCACTGGAGGGTGACTCACAGGTCCCCTCCAGCGGAGACCGGGGAAAGCTCAACCCAGCAGTGGAAACTCGAGCGACCTCCATCTGACGGGGCCAAGAAGAAATGCCAACACGAAAGCCATCTGCGCCATCTGTCCGCAGTCGACTGACACAGTCTCGTAGCCAACCTGTAACGTGAAAGAGGAAGATGAAATGAGAGGGAATCAGTGAAGAGAAATTCGGGGTAGTCAATGAGCTTCCCAGCATTCGCCTACTGACCCGGGGAAACTCCCGAAAAAAAACTATGGGTCAGGGAAGTCGGCTGCGGGAATCGGACCCACGACCTCCTGAATACGGACCACAGACACAAATGCCTGAGCCATCCCGCTCAGTTATATTACAATCTATGGCCACTCTGTTGATTGTTTTTTGTTTTTAATGAGTCTATAAGTTTTTGTTTTTAACCAGCAGAGGACAGTGAAACCTAACAGCTACTGATATTTCGGGTGTTACGTTTTACGGAGAAATCGAATAATTTAAAATAAACCAATAATAAAATGTAACTGGAAAGCCGCGTAAACCCTGAAAGCAGTTGGTAGTTGTATGTATCCATTTTGTGAGTTGAGTAGGGAGTTTAGTTTTCTGAAAAGCGTGTGCATATTTCATTCTCCTGTATTCCGTGAAATATAACGTGGAAACATGCCAAAGCATAAGTCATCAAGGGGATATGTTCTGAAACAATGAATCGCCGGTGATCATCGCTTCTCATCAGATGGAAAAGTTGTATATTGGAGAGACAATGAAAAGTTAAGTACCTATCTGAAAATCATAGAAAGAAATCCTGACTGGGTGGGAGCAAGTGGGAGCAAGTGCTGTTGGTGGCAGAAGCACCGGTTGAATTGATATTGATATTACTGCATTGCCACTTACTTGATTCCCAACTGAGATTCCTGATTACTTCATGTAAAGTGGAGTTTCTGACAATATAAGAACATTCTAACAGACATCAGTTCTTATTACAACATTTAGAGGAATATTTAGTTAGTTACTGCCATAATGAGATTAATGAGTAATTATTCATTAATAAATTACATCCCTAGTGTGTAAATATTGCGGTATGGTTGTTAATTTTTTTTGTGTGCTAAGGATTATTGTTAGTGCCTTTTTAAATGCCCATTTTATAATTTTGAATGCCTATTTTTCCCGTCTATTTCTACAGTTTTAGTGCCTAATAATCCGCAGCTTTACGACAATATACAAGGGATTATGTGAAGTTGCAATAGACAGAGAAATTCGTTTTTCTTTATTGTAGACAAAGTCTTTTGGATGTTTGTTCCATAGTTGTTTATGACGTAATGAAGATAATTAAACAGCTTACTGCTTCAGAAAGATGAGGGAGAACGATACCCAGTGACCCAATTGCCGCCAGTAAGATGTTAATGGTATACTCTTGTCTCTCTGTAGCGCACTCCATCAAGCTAGTTTAAAGTTTCGGCCAACGTCGCCCGTACTCGAGCTGCCCCGCCGATCACCAACCTGTTTAATGGCATCTCAATTACCTGCATTATCGACTGAGAGCACAAACACGGCATACCTTCATCATCACTGCCGCATAGCAACGTTTCCCGGTTGTTACAGCTATGCTCAACCGAGACTAGGAAGCAGATTTTACAGATATGATGAGATGCATTCACACGACTTCCTCTACCCGTGACAAATTTAATATATTCATGAAATTATTAATGTAAAAACGAATTATTTTATGCACGTTACGTTACTCGCGATATAACCAAGGAGTTGTTGCAAATTAACCAAGAAATTTTCAACGACTGGCCCCATAGTCGGTAGAGTACCTGCCTGTTGTGCTAGGGGTCCCGGGTTCGATTCCCGGCTGGGGATGGGAATTTTATTCTAGCCAAGATTATTCCTTATCCTCCCCAGAGTCCAGAGTCTGGAAGTATGAATGAGAGTGTATGATCTAATGATTAAAAACCAAAGTGCAAGAAAACCAACAGCAAGAGTTACACGAATTAAGATCATTGCCAATAAACAATAAGTACCAAAGGAAAGGCCGCCGATAAGACCAATGCAGTTAAAAGCAGAGCATAAATGGAACTTAAAAGGGGGGAGGTTTCAACAGGCCGAAATAACATTCAAATGTTTACTCGTGGTAGCAAGCTCCTACTATTGAAACAAAAGAAAGGGGAGGAAGAATTAAAAACTTTCAAGCATTTCCGTTAGGTAACACATACCAAAGGTTTAAACTTGCAGCTAACATCTGTCACAAACTGGGTATTTTAATGAGCTCTACATTTTTCCAGTAGTAAGATTTCCTTGTTATACAAAGTTATACGCCCAAAAAGTAGATATCGATATTTCAGCAGCAATATATATTTTGAGGGAAGGTCCCGATGTTTGTGTGTGTGTGTGTGTGTGTTGCACGTAACTCTTAAACGAAAAGTCGGATATATAACAAACTTCATATTTAAGTTCTGCAACTTCAAGAAAGCAACACCAAGAAAATCAAGAGAATCCCATCCCCTAACTACCCTTTACGTGAAAATGTTTTCCTTATCCTTTATTTTCTAAATATTTTCTCCAACGATTTTTATTAAAAGAACACATGTTTAAAATATTTACATGGCTGATTAAATGAATTTTCTGCAAATTGCCTGTGTGAATGTCTTCATTCTGAAACAGTCCTGTATAAATGGTAAACCATTAGAAATATCAAAAAAAATTACCACAGAAAAAATATACTCCATACAGTTTATTAAATATAATGTTTTGTAGCATTATCCATTCACATATCGTTCGTAATATGAATTTTCAAATACTTAATACTTTCAGTGCTAAGTCACCATTCGTTTGTTTCTCACGATGTCATGCAAAGAGCAAGATAATTTCAAAACCAGCACAATGCAACCTGTTTTTTATACATTGGACTATTGCTTCGGTATCCTGTATTCCTCTTATACCTACAACGTAAATACTAATGAAACTGTTTCTGCAATTGCTTGTTTCCATCAACATGAATTAGATAGAAAAAATATCTAATGTGTTACACTCACGTGACTTTCTCTACTCTTGTACAAACTATTTTTACAAACGCTTATTCTCCATCTACTTCATGTTAATCGCGATAAACATTTGCAGACTCTATCTTATTGCTAATTTGCTTGTAGATGTAAGGGGAATATATATTTACAAGGGCAACATAGAAATACAGTAACCTTTAAGCACATACATATCTCTTAATAGCTGGTTGCTAGGTGTAGCACCATTCCCTTTGCCACAGATTAATACTCTTTGCATATCCAAGACAAAAAAATGAATAACGAATTCCCATTTGAGAAAATAAGTATCGAAAAATTTTAGGGAATAACAAGCAATATCTCGAAAATAGTTCACTCAACAAAAAAAATGTATGACATAAATTGTGTATTTTAACGCGATCTACATTTTTTGTGTAGTAAACTTTCGTCTATCTATCATGGTTTACCAGTTATGCAAAAGTCGTTCACAATGAAGAATACTTTTGGAGACATTCCCAGAAAATTCAAGATACATATTTTATTTGTCATGAAAATATCTTAAACATGATATTTTAAACCAAATCGTTAGAGCCATTTTTGAGAAAATTAAAGTTCTCGAAAAATCTTCCACATAAAGGGTAATCTGGGGTGGGGGAGTTTCTTTAAAACCTTCGTGTCGCATCTCTGGAAGATATTGAACCTAAATACCAAGTTTGGTGCTTATCCGACTGTTCGTTTCTGAGTTATGCTGTTCACAGACAGACACACACACGGACATGTTTCCAAAAATGTTTTTCAGGGGGTCTCAAAACATGTATTTCCGGTGAAATCTCGGTATCGAATTTTTGGGTGGAATACAATACTTCCCCTACTTACTATACGTAGTAGAGAAAATAATAAGCTTTTGTAAGAAAACTTCCTGGAAGCAACATTAAAATCTATGATAGTGGCTAGAGAAAGCCGTGTGAATGCAACACATCAGACACACATAACGATACGAATGAAACCAAAGCGCGTAAAGCAGTGTAAATTTTCACACATAGAGAAGATAATATTCGTAATTTCATGATAGAGGAAAATGTTCCCCCTCCCGACTGATTCCAAATTGCCACAATCGAGTTTCTACTTAAATCGCTTTAAGTTAAACTGAACTGAGTTTCATTTATGGACGCTGTTTAACTGCTGTGGTTCTTAGCGTCAATTCTATATTGGGCGTGAAATGCATCAGGCTTGACCTCCGAAGGATGCCATGCTAAGAATTTTTACACCCGAAAAAATCCATCGCCCTCCGCCGGGTTTGAACCTGCGATCTCGGGAATAGAGGCTAACATGGTAACCACTACACCACAGAGGAAGACTAAATCGCTTTAACTATAGTGTAGCCATGTAATGAACACAAAACCCAGGAAGAAAACACCTGATACTCAAGCTGCGAACCCCTGCGAGAATATGACGTATGCAACACGCCTTACTGGAATGATAAAGAAGTTGCCGCTGTAGTAACTCCACAGGGGTTTTCCCTCTTTGCTCTGTCTATGGGAATTAGGAAAACAAATGTTATTGCACTCTCACTAAACAGCATCTCAAATGTCTATTTTTTTAAATTTGTTGATTTATTTTCACTGTAACTTATATATCGTGTCGCGACAAATTTACAGTAAAGTTACATTTCTGTGCTAGGGTTTGTTTAGATTTGTTTACACGGTTCAGTAATGTTATAACCTATAAAAACATAAAATTGTTTCAGAATAAACATGAGTCCAAATGCTTCTGTTACTTTACGGGGAACATTGGCTTCGTTTTGCTGCTGTTGTTACTTCTTGCATTCTTCAATGTGTTTGACGATTGTTGCAATTGCTGCAGGCAGGATAAGAAGTTTTACTGAGTAAATATTGTGGACAAGTTTAATGTTTACCGAGCGAGATGGCTCAGAGGCAACGCGTGAGGCTCATATTTGAGAGGTCTCAGGTTCGATTCCCAGTGGCCACCCACTCTGACTATGGATTTTTCGTGGTTTTCCCTGGTTCTGACATATGCAAACGCCGGAGTGGGGTATTCTGCCACGGATTTCCTCTCTCCCCTATTTCCTCTAATACCATTTCCTTTCATGTTTCAAGTTAACTCCGGGGCTGTAGTGCGGCTTGCGAGTTGGAACTTCTTTTCAGCCCCGCTAAAGGGAAGCCTGTCAAGCCTCCACTGCTGGATCGAGTTTCCCCGGTCCCACTGTAGGGACGTCTCCGAATGACCCTCCCGTGGCCGGGTGGTCGAGCCTGGAACTGTTAGGGAACTCTGGGCGTCTCTGTCGACTTACACCTGCCTCGCTCTGCAACCCATGTCTCCTGCGGTTCTTTCTCCTCAAACGTTCCTCCCGGAGGTGTACTCACAAAAAATCCATTGGGGGTCGAGGAGCTACGTGTTCCCTCCATTAATTGGTCCTACCCTAAGTTTAGTGTTTAGAAACGTGCTGCGCAAATCGAAAGGAGGAAAAATAAATGTATGGTATATATTCTGAACCTGTCATATATAATATATACATATATATATATATATATATATATACAGAGAGAGATTTTACTTAGAACAGTTTTTATATGAATGACTTTTCTGATACAAATAACCCGTTTTGTCAGCAACTACTCAAAAGCTAAATGAAATTTTGAGATTACTATTCAATTTATACGCCGCATATTTGATACTGATGAATGGTGTTTAGCAATGCCTGGGAAAACGACAAATCACGGTCGTTTATCTTATAATATGTTTCCAAGGATGCGATTTTATGGGATGAAACGTCAACTCATTAATGAACCTAATAGTATCAGTATGCAGCGATTAATATGCTACGTACGTAGACAGCAGTAACAAACCTGATTCAGATTGGAATACAAGAGCAAGAATTATTAAAAATAACAGACCACGCCAACGCATCTTCCTGAGGCCATATATGCAGATAAATCAACAGCACTATTCATCAATTCTGGAGGAATTACGAAATCCTACTACCTCAACATACATTCAAGTCTCCATTTCTTCAAATTTCTCAACTTTGAAATCGTGTTTTTAACCAATGCACATAAAAAGTGAATATTTCCAAATAAATTATGTGCTTGAAAAAAATATTCTCTCGATCCCACTGTTGGTAGCATTATTTAGCATTCCTTCACATTCGATTGTTCATTCATTTAGTATGCTGTAATCTGACGGTTGATACAATGGTGATTTGATTTTTAAAAACACAAGTAAGAAAGGAATTATTATTATTTATGTAATCCGTTACATTTTATCCATAGAATAGTCTTAATAAATCCCATTCGAGGTTACGAGATAACACAGATAAACTGTAACCTTTGATAAAAAATATAACATCTCAGTGCTGTTATTGATCTACTTTAGTGTTAATAAGTTGGTTGATTATGTTTGAAAAAATAATTACTGATAAATGTTAATAAAAATGTAAATTTAAGAAAAAATCATATCTTTCTTAATAAAGCACATTACTGTATAAAAGTAGATCAGTGAACTTAAAAGACATGCATCTACATCCTATAAAAATTTCAGTCTGATATGTTGGATAGTTTCTGAGATAATGGATCATCAAGTTAGCAACTTTAACATTGGCTTTTAATCTCCGTTTAAGCCATCAGCTTAAACATCTTGGAGAGAAGTGTGCCTAATTGCCGGATTCTCTGCCGGATGCCAAGACGTCGAGACTTCCGCATATCACAGGCGATTACAAAGACGTCTGATAGACCGCACAAAGAACTGCAGAATATCAAGGGTCCTTATTATTAGATTTATCCTTCATTCAACGTTACCTTATTACCGCAACTTTTCTTCCTAAATGGGGCGTGTTCCTCCCCTTACTTAGCGATTGACATTCAAATCCCGCTGATATAGGCGAAATCCAAGCCTAAGTTTGGGACAATCCGATCAAATCGCTACAATATGATTACATTATTACATCTTTAAGGGGAGTACAATAATGTCCTAAGCCATCAATGCTAAATTCAACGCCTTCGTGATTCATTATGTTAGAAACCTTTAAGGACAATTAAAATTATCTTTGCAAGGGCACTTTTCACTTTATTACATACGTAAGGTAGGTAGGGAGTATTGTATTCCACCCTAAAAATCGATAGAGAAATTTCATCGGAACACGCGTTTTGAGAACCCCTGACTAAAAAGTGTGTGTGAATGGCTTAATAAACGAAATTTCGAATGAATACTAAACTTTGTATTTAAATTTAGCATTTCCAAAAAAGTGACACTAAGAGTTTTAACAAAATAACCCTAACTCTCAAGAATATGTTTATGGTATTTCCACAAAAACCAAATCGTATATATTGAGCTGTCTGCCAATACTTGTGAAATCCTCTTCGTTCGGGATGAATTTTGTATAATTTTGTATTAATGGTAAACCATGAGAGGGAGAGAGAGAGAGAGAGAGAGAATCTCACCACAGAAATCGTGTAGCGCTCAAATAAAATACGTCAAAGATTTTTTTTCCTAAAACTAGCCGTTTTTCGAAATATACCAAGTTGTAAGCTTAAACCTTTCGTAAGCATCATCTAACGGACATGCTTAAAATTTCGTGAATCTGAGCCCCTCCCCTTCTTTTCTTCCAATCGCAAGAGCTTGTTACCACGTAATTTGAATGCTGTTTCTGCTTAATTTGAAACGATTCCTATATAAAAATATATCGTGAAGTACGTAGCGAGAATAAAAGATTCACTTCTTATATGAAGAATAAGTATATAATGAAGTGAAGATCTCTCTCTCTCTCTCTCTGTGTGTGTGTGTGTGTGTGTGTGTGTGTGTGTGTGAAACCAAAACGTCACATAAATACCTAACTTCATATTTAAGTTCAGTGTCTTCCAGGGATTTCAACAAAATTCTCCCTCCCAAAATTGTCCTTTGGAAAAATTTTCGTTAACTTTTTATTTTTTTCTCAAAAATACATCTAAAGAGTTTTACTAAAATATTTATGTTTTGAAATATCGACATGAAAAATAAAACCGGTACCTTGAGTTATCTCTGAATAGTCTGTGAAGTCCACTTTATTTATTAAATTTACCTATATAATTTTTTTATATCTAGGAAACCACAAGAGTAGACAAGTTCTTACCACAGGCAAAGTGTAAAGCTTAATAAAATACACAATTTCTGTTACCTATATGTAATCCTTTTTCCAGCGTTACCGTTTTGGAAATATTTCATGTAGCTATTTTATACGCTTGCCAATTTCAGTGCGTCTTTTAACGGAAGATTCTTGAAAGCTTGAGATTGTTGTCTTTCTTTCCATTGCAAGACCTTGTTAACACTAATAAGTGTAACATTTGAACAGGTTTTCGCATGTTTTAACTAAGCACTTTTTGTTTAATTTAAAATCAGCCTTATGCAAAAAACACATTTTAAGTGACGGGATATAAGAAACATATTTTATATTAATGCTACAATATACTGGGTGTGATGGACATAGTGCTGAAAATTGTGGAGTAGAAAAGCATTATCTAAAGGATAGGAACCAGAAATATTTTTACTGCACTACACATTAAATACATTATGTTAAGACTCTCCGATTGTGAAACCTGTTTATGATGCGTCAGATGCAAACCAAACCACTTTTGTACAGTAGTAGTCACTGTCACAAGGTGTGTCTGATATGAAGCCTACGAGATGCTCCGGTAATACCATGTTTTCAGTATAGTTCCTTGTGTAATGGTTAGTTTCTTATTATGGACCAGTGCTCATTGCTCGAGGCAATATTACACAACTGTCGTGTGAGTTACATTTCATTTTGATGTTTCATAAAGTCAATTTTCAAGTATGTTCAAGCAGGCGCTCCCGTTATTATACCCCATACGACCCCATGCTCCTAACCTCAAAATGCTTAGTTTTGTACTGCCTTTCTGCTCTAGAATTTTCTACGCATTGTTTTTCGGCACGGTTAAAATAAATGCAAATTAGTAATTGGTAGAGAAAATCGTGTGAACGCATCACACCAGATTTTTCTAATTAACATTTAAGATGTAGGTTCTTGAAGTTAACACATAACTTGTCGGTATATTATATTTTGTCAGATATTTTATTTGTATAGCCCCCTTCTTCGGTCATATCGGAGCTTTGATTTGAGAAACAACTTGTTAACAACGTGTTATTGCACGCTGAACTAGGGTTTCTTAATGTTCGTTTTATCAGTGTTTAACTCCCACATTTATACTCCCAGAGGTGTGGGGGATAGAGAATGATTCTGATTGTAGAAAACTTCCTCTCCCCAGCCGCGAATCGAACCCGAGACCTCTGGATTAAGAAGTCAGAACCTGACCATTCGACCATAGGTATTTGAAGTAGTAGATTCACATAAGTATGAACCAAGAGCGTCGTGTCGCGCAAGACTATGTCATTTTATTTCCAGACGCCATGCTTTGCAATGAAACGAAGACAATTTGCAGTAAGTGGCAGTGCAGTCCAAGGTCACTAATTGGATAAGACGGTTGCTATGGCAACAGGAAGCCCTGTACACGCAGCAGAGGAAGCCATGCCAGTGCGTGGCCACTACTGATTTTACCGCACGCGTCTTTATCGCCACACAAATCCTGCTTACCTAGGGCACTTAAGGGTACTCGATACTGAGTTTTCAAGAAAAAAATTACACTTTTCTAACATTTTCAAGGAGAAAAATCCTCGAATGTTCTACAATCAGGATCCAATTGGGGGTTTTGCCTTTCCGGCCATTTAAGTACACAATCGCGACGTTTATATGGACGTGCAAAGGTCTGTGCAAATAGCGCATGGAATTTAAAAACTTTATTTTCTAATAATTTCGTTTACTTACATTTCTGACACTTTAAAATTATCCTCATTGTGCAGTTTTTGTTCAATTTCTTTCAGATATCAGCATATATTCTTTCAAGGTTAATGAATAGTTCTAAAGTACCTAGTATAATTTTGGTTTTAGGGTTTTATTAACTTAATATAAGGCTGACTTTTAGAAAATAAGCATTATAATTTTTTACATAAAACTTTTTCAGAGCTGTATCCTAGGAAGAATAAACAAAGCTTATAAGTTTAAATTTTCTAAATTTTAAATACGTGGGACATTTAACACTAAAATTTATTTTCATTATTTGAAAAATCGTTGTTTCTAATGCTCCCCATATGGCCTATGACCTTCCGGGAATACCTCATTCCACCAAGCGATGACTGGTCCCAGTTCTGGCCCAGTAGAGGCACAGAGCGGAAGGAAAGAAAATGTATTTTCTTGGCAAATTAAGTGCATAAGGCAATGAAAATGAATATTATACTATAATTATGAACAAATCTGCGATTCATTTGGAAGGAATTTTGTATAATTTTGTATAACTGGTAAATGTTAAGAAATAGACAAAAACTACTCTGCAAGACTGTTTATCTCTTTAAAACACACAACTTATTTCCCATAACTTTTTCTGTGACATTAGCCATTTCCGAGATATTTGTTGTTATTAGTTTGAAAGTGTTCAATACTTTTGTCATTTTTTAAGTGCTCTCAATATTCAGTTGTTTATCGGGATGTCAGGGAAAGAGTATGAAAGGCCAGGATATAGCGACTCGCCTTTAAACATCTGATTATCGATTCGATTTCCTCTGTCCCCCTTGTACCTACAAAGAAGTATATGAAGAAACTGTTTCTGCAAAGGTTTACATCGATTACCATGAAGTAGACTAATTTTGATAAAACCAAAGCAACAAAATGTTTTTGTTAGAATGGAAGAACTTGCCCCAAAATCTTCACCTTGGATCCCCGGAAGGGCCCTGGCCTTCATTTTAGTATTCGTTTTTCGTTTTCTACTTTCAAAGAGTAGCTAGCACCTGACTCGAATCCCGCCAGTAGAGAAATGTCGATAGTCTGAGAAGGACACAAAGATGCAATAGGGCAAACACAGAAGCTGGGGGTAAATTAGGTTGCGAAACGTAGAGCGAGTGAAAACAAAATTAGAAGTGAAAAGAGGGAAGGCGAGCCCGCAGTTAAAGGGAGGAAATGAAAGGCCGGGCGTCGAGATGTTCAATAGCACAGAAAAAAACTGGATTAAAATTAACGGCAGAGGTGGAAGTAAAATGAGCGAGCACTTTGGTATAGCAAAGAAACACTGTAGCGTACATTCCACTACAAAAATATACATCCATGTTTTCATACGGGAAGTAACCTCACCATTAAGGCATGAATAAACGCTACGATAAAAAGTAGCGCCTCATTTCGAAACGTTTCTTAAAGCACAATAAGCATGTTCTATAGATCGTTAACGCAATAAAATATCCTTCAATTGCACGGCTATTAAATACATAACCTATAATGCTTCTGTATTCATCACTAAATTCATACAGCTTTCTCTACCCAACACGAATTTAGTCATATAATCACACTAAAGGTGTAATAGTGCAGATCACGGAGGGGCCACCGAAACCGCAAGTAGGCCGTTTTTGCTTCTAACGTGACCCCTGGGAAAGAGGTTTGAGGGGCAGACCCGAAGGACCATCAGATCCACGCGACGCGAACGATGTGAGCAAGCATGGACGGGGTCCCTAACGGTTCCAGCTAGAACGAATTCGGGCACCGGCCAGCCGTGCTCACTCCGGGAGCCCCAAGGCCGAGGGATGCCCCCAGAAATCGGGTCCATCAGCAGTCTAACCAATGCCTGAGAGAAACCTTCCAAAGCGTATATCCATCGCCCAGCCGCAACAATACGTATGAAGTCTCCCGGTCTTCCAACCCTAAAACAGATGATAATAAATGATGGGGACAGGAAACTCGTGGTAGAAAAGAAACCAAACCAGCATTCGCTATCGATCCGGGGAAACCACGGAGAAACTCATGGTTAGAGTGGCCGGTCCGACGAAAATCGAACCCGGGACCTCCGGATGCGAGCTTCATGCGGAGCCATCTCGTTCGGTAATCACACTAAAAGTGATTCCTCAATTCACCTTTTCTAGGTAAACGATAAACGCTTATCTAGAAATAATTTCGAATCACGTAACAGGGGCTTAGTTAGCATATGCAGCACCGACACGGGTAGTCGAGGTGGAATGAAAATAGTGGTGAATGAGAAACCATCCCAACATTTGTCTACCGACCAAGGAAAACCACGAAAAAGTGAAGGTCAGAATGGGCGATTGACGGGAATCGAACCTGGAACCTCACGAATGCGAGACTCACACGATACCGCGGAGCCATCTTGCTCGATTGATAATGGTTTTAAACATCCTATTGTTTTTAAAATAGTGAATTAATAAGCATTTTCTTGAAATATATCCACTGTGGAAAAGCATTATCAGGCTTATTTTGGAATACCGTTTCTATCGACAGCTTTGGAAAAACAGCAAGCATACGTGAAAACTGCACTGTGAAAGGGCGGGATGTAATGATAAATTTATCATTGTACCAAGATGAGCCACATTGAAGGTTCACGTTAATTACGAACTTGCTTGAAAATTAAAGCAGCCGAGCCCATATGCTGAAAACTTCAAAATTAGCTGTATCATATATTATTTAAATGCAATTTAGTGGAGAAGCCCTTTCCTGCTGTGCAAATGTAAACCTGTAAAAATGAACAGCAGCTGGGACCTGGTACATTATACCAGAGACTGGGTACTGCACGGTCAAAGATATCAGCTATCTACCGGTGAATCGCGTTCCTTTGATCTGACCGACTGTGTACCCCGGGATCAAGCTTTGTTACGTACAACGTTGATTCAGTTTTCATCCACCAATCAGCGCCAATACGACTAACGCTTTTCGTAGCTTCTTTCAGTCGTCAGACAAACAACTGAATGGATAAAACAAAACCATTATTAGGGAGTAAAAGAAACAAACAAAACACATGCTCTACGGAGGCAACTATGACACTTAGGCCATTTGTCTGCACACAATGGCTCAATAGAGAAAAGAGTCAAGATGTAAAATTTACAATTAATATTATTATCTATAGTTAAGCATGCAAAATCACGCAAACAGTTTTTTTCTTTCTTCTTCATATTAATTCAGATAATAAACGGTTGCAAAAATAAGTCTCATTACACATTTCGTTGTAGATACAGGAGGCTGAAGCGAAAGTCAAATATTTAAAAAGCGAGTCACGAGATGCTGGTTATGAAACTCCACTCTTTTCGTGGCAACAAAAACAAACGAATAGCGACGTAACCCTTTAAAAAATACAAAGTTTATCATTTCACATTAATTGTAATTTTTAACGATTTTTGTGTGTGTGTGTTTCAGTCTTTGCGCAAAAAATATCTTAATTGTCATGCAAATCTTGAAAACCCTCTTGTGGCATATTCGGAAGATGCCAAGTTTGGTATTTGTCTAAATTTAGCTTTTTTCTTAGTTATGCTGTTGACACACACACACACACACACACATATTTTTCTAAAAAAGCTTTCTTTTTTTTAAGGGGAAATCAAGACATATATTTCCGGTGAAATTTGGAAATCGAATTTTTGGGTGGAATACAGTAGTTCTTATAGGTAGGTGCTAGAGAAAGTAAAATGTTGATATACGTTTGAAGTTAAAGCTATGATAATTAAGCTACCAGAAGTAAACAAACTTAAAACCTTTGTGAATTACGTTAAATGAAGAGATCTATCGTGATTCTTTTAAGCAATCCTAGAATTATAAACAACAATTATGATGGGCAAAATCGGGCATAGTTGCGTCGTTGCACGGGTGCCATAATGGTTACTTATCAACAACAACCTAGTAAATTTATTAAATTTATCCGTTGACAATCATTCCTTTCTAATTCCCTCCTAATCCAGAAGATTCCTAGTCTTCTGTAACTTCGCCCTTCGATTTATTACTTTCTCTACTACGTATAGCGAGCAGGGAAAGTATTTGTATTCCACCCAAACATTCGATACCGAGATTTCGCTGGAAGTGCATGTTTTGTGGCCCCCTGAGTAAAAAAAAAACATTTTTAGAAAAAGGTGTGTCTGTGTCTGCCTGCCTGTCTGAATAGCATAACTCAAAAACGAAAAGTCGGATAAATATCAAACTTGGTATTTAAGTTAAGTACCACCCAAAGATGCGACACGAAAACTTTCAAGAAAATCTCCCCTCCGCAACTACCCTTTACATAGAACTTTTCTTTTGAAATTTTTGATTTTCTCAAAAATGGCTTTAGCGTTTTAATTAAAATACAATATATTAAATAGATTTACCTGACAAACAAAATATATATGTTTAATTTTCTGGAATTAACCTTTGAAGCCCTCTTCATTCAGAAGGAATTTTGTAGAACTTGTATAACTGATAAACGTTAAGCGATAGAGGAAAATACGTGTCTTTAAAACACACTTCTTTCAAATAACTATTTGTGGCATAAGTTATTTCCGAGATATCCGTTATTAATGGTTCCAATTGTTCAATACTTTGTCATTCCTTTAAAGTCCTGTCAACATTAAGTTGCTTCTCGCGACTGCATGAAAAGAATTAATTATAAGCCCAGCGTATAGTGTTCAGCTATTAAACACTTGACTACCGCTATTCTTTTTGCATCTATAAAGAAATGTGTAATGAAGCTATTTCTACAACGATTTATCTCGATTAAAATAATTGTATCTAGTAGACAATGCATTATAAAGTAGCAAATAGAAATTTTCATTAATCGATGTACCAAAATAAGTTAATATAAGCTTAACACTCATCCCGTCTATTAATATAATG
The DNA here is from genome assembly GCA_030765065.1 of Deroplatys truncata. Classification (NCBI taxonomy): domain Eukaryota; kingdom Metazoa; phylum Arthropoda; class Insecta; order Mantodea; family Mantidae; genus Deroplatys; species Deroplatys truncata. The sequence continues at coordinate 168,617,679 of CM060987.1, read as the reverse complement.
TTACTTACCTTTCGTCCTTCACGGAATCAATGAAAATTGGTGGAAAAGCTGCAAAATTGAATTACTAAACAAAGAAATTGCGTAAAAGTTCTTGTTGAAATTACCTTCAGCTTCCTTCAACAATTCTAAAGGAATATTTCCCATTTCAGCCGAATTAATATCCCCTTAATTCATTTTATAAGCAAACAAACAAAACACGCTTGTTACTGTAAACAACTAAGCAAGTTAGGAGAAACAGTGAGGTAATTTTTTTCGGCTAATAAGATAACAAAATAAATACTATTACCTGTAGGTTTATAATGCTAAGACTGCATAACACGTTTTATGAACCCAAGTATACCCTTTTTATGCCACTATAAAAACTAGAGCATGAGCGACAGCAATTATTTTACGCTATGATTTGAAATAGTAAAACATTAAAACGTGGCGTAGCACGAAACAAATACAGTACTAGAGATTTTGTTTTTATATTATTCTGATGCATTATGCTGTTGTAACATGAAATATTCCAATATTATTCTCCTGGGGTAAGTTGATAAACATGTAGTATGGGTAATGCCTACTAAAAGCGTAAAGTTACATTTTCCTTGCTGTTCTCAGTTTGAAAACAAGTAAATTTTCGCTTAGAGTGGAGTAATGGTTATTTACACAACTAGTTATAAAAATGGAGCTTTATTAGCGCGAGCGAGGATCAAGTTAGAACACGACCGGAGGGAGTTGCCCCCCGCTAAAGCTAATATTGTAACGTAATGGTTACAATATATTACGCGATTCCTCCGTTTTACAAATTCCTCTGATTTTAGAGGAATATCCACGTGTTTTGCTATAAACGATATCGATATCTTAAAAACTTTAATTTTTAAAAACCCCTATGTGTGACATTCACATAACTTTGTCTCACCATTATTGTCTATTTTTATTTCTCTTCTACCAACTATTCTTACAAAAGCCTATTTTTGTACCTACTTCATATTAATAATAGATAAACGTTTGTAGAAATGGCTTCATTACACATTTCGTTATAGCTACAAGGTGGATACAAGAGGTTTAAGGACAGTCAAATCCTTAAAACTGTTATGTTAGTGGCTAGCCAAACTATTCTAACGATAGCTTGTTTTCCTATCAATGTCATTTTAATCAAGATAAACATTTGCAGAAATAGCTACATTATACACATTTCGTTATAGATACAAACGGAATAGTCCAATATTAAAAACTGGACGGTATATGTGGCCTTAATATTGCATACTCTTTCCATGCATTCGCGAGAAACATTTGAATGCTGACAGGACTGAAAAGAATGAAAAAAGTATTGATCAATTCGAAACATTAATAACGGGTATCTCGGAAATGGCTTATGCCACGAAAAAGTTATTTGAAATAAATTGTGTGTTTTAAACTGATCTGCATTTTTTTGTATAGCACGTTGTCGTCTATCGCTTAACGTCCACCAGTAACACAAAATTGCTCCCGAATGGATAGGACTTCACACGCTATTCTCAAGATGCATATTTTATTTGTCATGTAAGTATATTTAATATGTGGTATTTTAATCAAATTTGTTAGAGCCATTTTTGAGAAAATAAAAAAAATCGAAAAATGTTCATGTAGTTTGGTGTGGGGAGATTTTGTTGAAAATCTTCGTGTCGCATCTTTGGACTTTTCGTTTTTGAGTTATGCTGTTCACAGTCACACACGCACGTACACACACGTGTGCGCGCGGAGGCGAACCTTTTTCTAAAACAGCTTTTTTTTTGGATTCAAGGGCTTTAAAAACGTATTTCCGGTTAAATCTCCGTAACGAACTTTTTGATGGAGTGCAACACGTTCTCTACCTACTTAGTACGTGGAAGAGAAAGTAAAAAGCTGGTCGCTATATGTACCTTGACCTTCCACTCTTTGCATGGTATATGTCGTCCTCCGTGGTGTAGTGGTTAACATTTACCATGCTAGCCTCTAGTTCCCGAGGTCGCGGGTGATGGATTTTTTTCGGGCGTAAAACTCCTTAGCATGGTTTCCTTCGGAAGGAAAGTAAAGCCGGTGGTCCGGTGTCGTACATTTACGTCACGTAAAAGAACCTCAAGCCTGATAAAGAGGCCTCTGAGCAGAATTGCCGGTCTTTCTCGCCCAATATAGAATGGGACGCTAAGGACTACAGCAGTTAAACAGCGTCCATAAATAAAACTCAATTTAATGTTTAATTTTTTGCATGGTATCATTAGAAACAAAAGGAATGGTAATCAATCCTTCAAAAAATGTGTTGAAAAATTCAGATCAATAAAACGGAATATCTTGGAAATGGTTAATGCCACTATAAAGTTTGACACATAAGTTTTAAGGAGATATACATTTTGCGTGTATTAAGTTTTGGTCTATTTCTTATAGTTCACCGTTAAACAAAACTCATTCCGAATGAATAAGATTTCACAGATAATTCACAGAAAATTATATATATATATATATATATATATATATATATATATATATATATAGTTAGCCATGCAAATATCTTAAACATTAGTATTTTAATTAAAATCTTGAGAGGGTTTTTTATATAGAAAATCATGTAAACGGTAGTTTGGAGTGAGGAATTTTGTTATGTTCGTGGTAGATACTAAACTTATACACTAAGTTAGATGCTATTCAAACATAACAAACACACGTGCGCGCATTTTTTCTACAAATACCCTTTTAGGAATTAGGACATTTCAAACCGCATATTTCACGAGAAATCTCGGTATCAAACTCTTGAGTGGAATACAATATCTCCCCTACCTACTATAAGTTAGTACAGGAAGTAAAAATCAGAGATTTAAGTGAAAATTACAGTGTACGTCTGCCGTCGCGCTATAAAATTGAATTTTATTTATGGTCGCTCTTTAACTGCTGTGGTCCTTAAGGTCCCATTCCATATTGGGCGTGAAAGACCGGTAATTCTGCTCAGATGCCTCTTTATGAGGTTCGAGGTTCTTTACGTGCCGTAAATCTACGACATGGTACCACAAGCTTTACTTCCCTTCCGAAGGAAACCATGTTAAGGATGTTTACACCCGCCAGGTTTGAACCCGCGACCTCGGGAACTAGAGGCTAGCATGGTAACCACTACACAATGGAGGACGAAGCCATTGTACTCTGTTTGTTGGAAAATGATAATGACATTAAGGTTGTTTTTTCACAAAGATCTGAAATATAATAAATATAACCTTAACTATAATAAACTTGTCCATACTAAAATTAATCTCCCTTAGCACTAAATATCACCTTTCAGGAATTTGTCAAATGTTCCGCATTCATTTTAGGAAAATTGGGAGACAACTACAGACATTATCTAGAAAAGAAAAAGAAGAAGGTCCCTGACCTCCGTTTTTCTACCTTTGTAGCTCTCGTCATGCTTCTATATGTAGATAAAAGAAAATTTGTATTTTTCGCGTTATTGTGTTGTATAAAAATGTGATGTAAATTAACGACATTTAAAACAAAAAAAGACCATTTAAAATAAGTAAATTAAAAAATTGCGAACAAAATCAACGGACCGAAAACAAACGTCCTCTCAATACTAATTCCGTTGTATATAACTACGAAACCTTAAGATATATGTAAAAAGTTCATCTAGAAAAATTCCGAAGCCTATTAAAATAAGATTTTTTAAAGAAGTACACAAAAATAAAAATATGATGTGTTACACTCACATGACTTTCTCTACTCTTGTACAAACTATTTTTACAAACTCTTATTCTCCATCTACTTCATGTTAATCGAGATAAACATTTGCAGACTCTTATCTTATTGCTAATTTTCTTGTAGATGTAAGGGGAACATGTATTTCCAAGGGCAATATAGAAATACAGTAACCTTTAAGCACATACATATCTCTTAATAGCTGGTTGCTAGGTGCAGCACCATTCCCTTTGCCACAGATTAATACTCTTTGCATATCCAAGACAAAAAAATGAATAACGAATTCCCTTTTGAGAAAATAAGTATTGAAAAATTTAAGGGAATAAGAAGCAATATCTCGAAAATGGTTCACTCAACAAAAATGTGTATAACATAAATTGTGTATTTTAACGCGATCTACATTTTTTGTGAAGTAAAAATTTGTCTATCTCTTATAGTTTACCAGTTATGCAAAAGTCGTTCATAATGAAGAAGACATTCCCAGAAACTTCAAGATATACATTTTATTTGTCATGAAAATATCTTAAACATATGATAGTTTAATCAAAATCGTTAGAGCCATTTTTGAGAATATTAAAATTTTCGAAAAATGTTCCACGTAAAGGGTAATCTGGGTTGGGGAATTTTCTTGAAAACCTTCATATCGCATCTCTGGAAGATACTGAACCTAAATACCAAGTTTGGTGTTTATCCGACTGTTCGTTTCTGAATTATGCTGTTCACACACACACACACACACACACACACACACACACACACACACACACACACACAGACTCACACACGGACATGTTTCCAAAAATGCTTTTTTGGTTTCAGGGGGTCTCAAAACATATATTTCCGGTGAAATCTCGGTATCGAATTTTTGGGTGTATTACAATACTTCCCCTACTTACTATACGTAGTAGAGAAAGTAAAAATGCAACTTTATGAAAAGTTAATAATAATAATAATAATAATAATAATAATAATAATAATAATAATACTATTACAATTTTACGAGAACTTAGGCAACAATGTGTTATATTCGCAGCACATTTGATTCCGTTATATTAGGAGTGATTATGAGCAAATTTTGAGTGTAAGAGGGTTACAGAATTTAGACATGTTAAACGGAAATGAACTTGATTCCCAAGCATTTTGTTTTTATCCTTCAGACTTAAAGGAAGCCAACCCTCCAAATGAAAAAAAAAACTTTTGACAAGGTTATGAAGCATTCGTCACGGCCAGGTCAAGATCAGGATTACTGCTTAATAATTTCTCTCCTATTATAGACGAAGGAACCCGGGGTAGACCTCCAGACTAACAAGATCCGAGAAGGAGTCCCGAAATTCCCGCTTCTCCCTACTATTGATCCCACGGCCATGCCACGCCCGAGCGAGATTTAGGTCACACTCAGCAACCTGGCCCCTGTGACGTCACCTTCTTCAACCGTCCGCCGTATTAGCTGCACCACATAGGTGTTGTTGGATCATCATCTCAAAACAATGAAAACAACTTCTCATAATACATATCGTGTCTCATTCACACCAGTTTCTCCCTTACGACTTCACATAATCCATTATACTTGATTCTTCTATTCACGTTACATTATCCACGATAATTTTTATTAGAAATAATCTCAAATTAAGAAATTAGGACATGGTGTGCGATGTAGATATTACTGCATATTTAATTTTACAGGGTGCTAATTAATGTTTCTCTTGTATGTGACCTTGTCTAATTTTGACTTTTAAGGATTCATAGATTCATTCTCCAAGGTTTGCACCATGCATCGATTTCTTCAGAGTGTCTTAAACTGCCTGGCTGTTGATTCATAAGTGCCTTAGCTCAGAATTGCAATGCCATCAGCATAATGCGCAATAAAGTTTTCGTGCTGGAAACTTTGATGTATATAATATAAGTATAGAAGTGGTCCAAGAACACTTCCCTGAGGACCGCCAGATTTAATTGAACGCGATTGTGACTGTACATATTCACATTTTATAGAATATTTGCGATTAGATAGATATGATTTAACTATTCTGTAATATATATCTGAAGTATAATTTTCAATTTTGTAAAGTAAGCCACCATGCTATACATTGTCAAAAGCCTTTTCTGTGTCTAGGAAAACACCTAAACAAACGGATGCTCCTCGTAGGCGTCAAGTATAGTGTCAATAATTCTACGCAATTGTTGCGGAAAGGAATGTTGCGATCTAAAACCAAACTGACGAGCTATATCTTCTAGATCAGTTAATTAGAGAGGTAAAGTTATGTATTTTGAAAATATGGAAAGAGGACTTATCGGCCGATAGTTTGTTGGATCTTTCCTGTCTCTGCTTTAGATATTATCATTATAACTGTGTTTCCACTTTTGAGAGAAATATATTAAACAAAGAATAGTATTGTATTATATATATATATATATATATATATATCAGTTGTACTAAGACAACTTACTACTGAAGACAGTGGCAAACTTACTTGAATTATTCTAACAGAAAACTGAAAAAAAGACCAATGGACCTAATCTCATAATAGTAAAGCGCAATTAGGATAACCACTGGGTAATAACTCAAACGCTTGTTATATGTTAATTTTCTTTCACTCTATATAAGCAAAAATATACAGTACAAATTATAGTACGGCAAAGTTTCCTTTATAAATAAAAAAATTGACTTGGTTATGTATATAATACAGAAACCCTATGTGCGGTAAAAAGAATTGCCAAACATGCTTATTAATGCCGTACAACAGCTCAACAAGGGGAAAAAATTCAAGCATTTTTTCTTTTTCTTTTTTTTTGGGGGGCCAAAATTGGCTCTGAACTACTTTATAAAAATACCAAACGTTTAACATATTTACAATACATATAAAATGTATATCTTGAATAGTTTGTGAATGCCATTTTAACTCCGAATGAATTTTGTATAACTGGCAAACCAGAAACATAAAAGCTTACCAGACGAAAAATGAAATATGCATTACATCAGTTAACTTTGTTGCAGCACTAGCCGTTTTCGAAATATGCGCTATTACATATTTTTAAGTTTTTTCATTTTGAACTGTCATGCAGCATATAATGATGGAAATCAAAACACCGTATATAGGGATTTAAAGTGAAAAATCACGCTAGTAATCTCTTCCTGTTAACAAAGAAAATAATATTACAAGTATAGTGTTATATAAGTTAAAATGAATCAGAATACAGTATTAAATATTCTATTTATTTTTATCCTTCCTTTTTATTTAATCCTTTCTATCAGCAATGATGCATTACAATGTTAACAGCTTTAGTTACTATCTATGACCGATTTGTGGGTAATCTAAATGCCCATTTTGTTTTTCATATCATAATTTTTTTTCTCTCTCTCTCTCTCTGTTTGTCGTCCTCCATTAGTGGTTACCATATTAGCCTCTAATTCCCGAGGTCGCAGGTTCAAATCCGGCGGAGGACGACAGATATTTTCGGGCGTAAAAATCCTTAGCATGGCTTCCATGACACACTACCCCCATACCATGACGGGGCGATTCTCATTGTTAGAAACTTGTAGCGAGTCATAGCTCACAATAATGACGCAGCATTAATTATGTAAACAATAAGTAAAAGTTGTCATATTATTTTCTCCAAAATAACAAAAAATAATTTTTTTTGGGATTCTATTATCCTTTTAATGTTCTTCAAAATGTTCTTATAAAATTCATCTCTAAGATCAGTAGCGGAGAGAATATCTGAGAAAAACTGATCTCGCATATAAGCGATAAAGATATATTTTCCGTATTGTGCATGTAACCAACTTCAAATTGTTAAATTTGAGATTATTTCTAGTTAAGCACTGAGTATAGAATGTACATAATAGACATCAGCTTCTCCCCCTCTCCTATTTATATTCCGCTCTTAGCACCTAAGGCCATACCCGCCGATTTGTCTTAGGAAGAAATTGCTCCTTTACGTTGTTTACAGCTGGTTAAAAGCGTTGAAGTTCATATTACTATGAATTTCTATTAAATCTATCTATCTCTCTCTCTCTCTCTTTCTTACCAGGTTCCAGGGAGGATAGGAAATAAATCTCATTAAAGAAAAAGTCCCACTCTGCAGCAAGGAATCGAAATTGGGACTCTGGATTTGTAGGCTAGCACGCTCATCACTATAAACAGAGATTACTAGGAATTTCAACGGAAATAAACCTTTGAGGTCCTCTGAATAACATAGAGGTAAAGCAGCATTTTTACAAAGAGTCGTTTGCGTGTATGTGTATGTGTGTATTTCATGTATGCTAACTGATTATTTTCATGAATTCCCTCTCCCCGAAAACCCTTTCACAAAGAAAGGAAATTGGAAGTTTCATTTTCTTTAAAAAGCTTGTAACGATTCTGACTAAATTACCGTGTTGGAGATACAGCAGGAGGAACAAAATGTTAATCTTGAAATTTCAGTCAGTTTGCTATGAAAAACACTTCAATCTCAGTGAATTTTATATAAAAGAAATCATAAGAGGCAGCGGAAATTTAAAGGCACTGGTATTAAATTGCTAATTTCTGCAAAATTCAGCCAATTTAGTTGAAATCTTTCCTGTTTATTTGTTCAACATACTTATATGAGAAGACGAACTTTTGTGGTTCTATGCACCCAGCTTTCCATGATAATAATTTTTTGAAAATTAAAATAAATCAGCTGGTGAAAATTAGGAAAAACAAAACTTTTTAATTTTTCATATTACTCAAATATAATTCTTTATAATCAATGATTAGATTTTGTGTAACATACTTTTTGGAAAAGAATAATTATGTAACACTTTTTAATTTTCTAAACATCAACCATGCGTTTAATTCTTAAAACACAACAGCAAAAACCATACTTGATGTTAAGAAAAGGCGACACCTCTCATTAACTTTCAAAGACAGTTTATTAAAATTTGTAGGAACTTGAATAAAACTTATGTCACGAGGAGAACTTATGTCACACACATAAAAAAAAACAGCCATGTGAAAAGTTCTCGAACACTGTAGATTCAGATCCAATTGCGATTTTGCTTTTCTAGCCATTTATATGTCCAAACGTGGAGTTTAAATGGATGTGCGCAGTTGTGTACATTAGTTGTGGAACGTTGAAGTGCAGAGTTGCATATTTAAAAACTGACTTTTAGGTAACTGGATTTTTTACGGTTTTGCCACTTCAAAATTCTCCGCAAGACGCAATTTTTATCCAATTTCTTTCAATCTTCGGTGTATCCTATTTAAAGGTGGAAAATGACATTCAGAGCGTGTTCTTGATATCAAATATGGGTATGAGTTTAGGACTTTTAATGATTTAAGATAAGATTTGCTTTTTATGTCGTAATTTTTTCCAAGAAAAGATTTAATCACACGAAATTTTATCTTAGATTGTTAAAAACTATATTCCAGGAATAATGTGCATGTTAAAGATTTAAATTTGTCAAATTTTCATCGAGCATTTCATAATTTTCATCGTTTGAAAATCATTTTCTTAGAAAGTTAAATAAATAAGACAATGGAAATTAACTTTCCCGTATAATTATATTGAACGGAATTTCAGGTTAATTGGTCTCATTTGTGCAAGTTAAAAGTTTCAGTAGCGAGTATCATTAAGTAACCAGAAGTTTTCAAAAAGATTATTTTTTCGAAATGTTCTCATAAATTCAGTACAGAGCAGCCCAAGTCAGTGATACACCGCATTGCAGAACAGAAAGTTAATCTTCAAATGGTCTACCGGACCTGGGTGTAAACATCAGGAGCAGCGCGATGGATTTGGCGCCTTCTGATTAGTTTAGTGCCTTTAAAATTATTGTTCCCAATTTCTTGATGTGATATGATCCTGGACACCTTGATAAAAAAGGATGTGCTCTCAGGCACAGATAACAGCATCCTTCAACACTTGTACACGGTAGATACGGAAGACGTGTTATACAGAAGGGCACCCTGATGTACGGATGGCGCAGGCCAGACTGATAGCAGTGGGGAAGTTTAACGAAGCATCAAGGTGATGTCTGTAATTGGTTCTTGCCAGCTCCTTTGTTCCGCCGTCGATCTGGATTAGGAAGGAGCGCACAACCTGTCACTAGCAATACCTTCCTCGCCTCGCTGCTAGATGGGCATATATCTCGACAGATCGATTCTCAATATCTTTTCGTCTTTTGCTTTCACCGAGTATTCGCTTAGTTCCCTTAACTTCCTCTAGTAAGTAGAGAAAGTATTGTAATATACCCAAAAATTTGCTCAATAACACTAAAAATTAGAAAAAGAACAGCCTGTGTGTGCGCCTGAACTCTAAAGCTCAGAAACAAAATTTCGGATATGTAACCAGATTTTCTATTTAAGTTCAGCATCTTCCAAGGATGCAACTTGAAAATTCCCCCAACCCAAACGACCCTTTTCATTGAAAACTTTTCGTTACTCTTCATTTTCTCAAAAACGGTCCTAATGAATTTGATTAAAATACGTATGTTTAAGATATTACCATGCAAAATAAAATATATATCTTTAATTGTCTAGCCCTTTATACAAATGCATTTTGAATATTTTATATAATGGTAAGATAGACAAATCTTACTGCACAAAACATGTATATCTTGTTAAAACATGCAATTTATGTCAAATTATTACGTCAACTACTTCGTGTTGATGTTGCTTTTGAATTTTTAAATTCGCTATACTCTTTCTAAGTAGTCATTCAAATGTTTCTGGTGGTAATGCAAAGACGGTGATTTCAAAGTCGGCATATAGCGGGCTACTTCGGTATATGCTGCCTTCTACATCCCTCTTGTACCAACAATGAAACTGTGTAATGAAACAATTTCTGCAAACGGTTTCTGCAAAGATATTAGAGTAAACTTTTGTAAGAATATTTTGTATAAGAGTGGGTAGAGAATGTCATGTGAATGTAACTGGAATTATTTTCTGTTAATTTAGCCACATGAACTATTGATATCTACGCCTTTCTATATTTTCGTTGATATAGTAAGCCTATGTTATATATATATATATATATATATATATAAATAAAAAAAAAAAGAGATTTCCGTAGCCCCTTCCTAGCCTTCAAGTAAACCAGCTGCTTGGATAACTTCCTGATAGATGGCCTTCCTGTATCATCTATTTTATTGCTATTGATTTACACGGACATGTGGATAGCAGTCACCAGCGAATCCAGCGGGGGGACAGAAAGGCCGATTGCTCCCCCTTAAAAGTTACTTCGTGGATAAATTTCGTGGCATAATAATCGTAGTACTTAAAACGCAATTCAAGTATATTGACATTTTATCACAGTTTAAATGTTAACATCATATTAAAATTAACATTTCTTCTATTTTACAACATCTTACTTTCTCTAGAAGGCAGAGGAAGTTTAGTATTCCATCCAAAAATCCCTTATCGAGATATCGCTGTTAAGTTTTGTTTTCAATTCGCACAAAGAATATAAAAAATCGTATGTGTTGCATTCACATGATCTTCCCTACTTGTACAAACTATTTTGACAAACGTTTATTATCCATCTACTTCATGTTAATCGAGACATTTGCAGAAATTAGTGCTTCATGAACTTTTATGCTCGTTTTCATGGTTTACAATTTCCTATTTTGAAAGTATATTCTCTCAAACACCGTTGCAGAAAGGAAATGAAAAACTCCAAGCCAACATTAGGAATCAACAGGACAGAACGATAATATTTCTGCGGAAACATATTTTTATATATAGATATATTAAAAATATATATTTCCGCATGGATTCACTAGTAACAAAACAGTATTATTATTATTATTATTATTATTATTATTATTATTATTATTATTATTATTATTATTATTATTATTATATCGTTTCTATACTCCCTTTAACTATAGCGGTCATATAGGGGGCTTTGACTTTAGAACCAACTGAGAAATGAATGTAGGTTTTAACTGTTGATTTTGCTAATTTTTCATTAGGAAACACGCTCACGTTCACTCCCACATTCACATTTCCAGACTTTGCTGATAGGTAGGAAATGACTCTAATTAAACACAAATTTCCCTCGCCCAGCCGAGCGTCAAACCCGGGACCACTGTGTAAAGAAAAAAAAGCTTACTTGCCACATAAAGAAATGTATTTTTTCTCACCTTAACTGTAACCACATTCGTATTGAATAAATTGAAATAGATTTTAATAATTTATCTTGATTAATGCAATAAATTGATTGGAACAGAAGAATCATTTTAACGTGAACAGTGAACTGGTAAAACTCATGTGAGTGTATTCTTTTTCTTTTAGCTACCTATTTTGAAACAAAAAGACATCAACAAATATTTTATGTTTCGGGGTAATAAGTGTGAAAGAACAAAGAGTAATGTTAATGCATAATAAGAAATTAAAACACGAAAAATATCAGATATGGTATTCCCCTCCATTTCTAGTATTATATTCTGGTGGCATGCTTCTCTCACCCCGTTCTAGCTCATGTGATATGGCGAAGGGTTCCAAAAAATGCTAATCCTGGCTGATCTCAACACACACCTAAGGCTTCGCTCAAGCACGCAGCTCTGTAGGAAAATCTGCCTCTAAAACATCTATATCAACTGTACTCAGACTTCTCCAAACCACCCTTTCAGAAATTTGAACCAACTGGCGTACTATATAGTCACCTCCAGAAAGCATTTGAATCCACTTAAAAAGAAAAATCTCATGTGTTACATTCACATTACTCTCTTTATTCAATCTTCTACAAAACATTATTACAAAACATTATTCCAGCTACTTGTTGATCCAGATAAACCTTCAATTCACATTTACACACTATATTGTACGGTACAGTAGATAAAGCGATGGTCAGATGTTTTAAAGAGCGTGTCGTATGTGAAGGCTCTGAAATGCCATGTCCTTTGCATGACCACGAGAAAATATCTGATGTCATGCTAATCCAGGTAAACATTTCTAGAAATGGGTTTTCTATCACATATTCCCTCGTAGGTACAAAGGGAATACAGTAGGCTTAAGCGATAGAATGGATTGCTATGAGATTCCGTTCTCTTTGCATGACCACGAATAAAAAACGAGTAACGATTTTGCAGTTGAAGAAGTATAAAGTATTTGACAATTCAAACCAGGAATAAAGAATATCTCGGAAATGGTGAGTGCCACAAAATATTTTGGCATAATTATGTGCTTTAACGAGATATACATTTATTATGTAATATGTTGTTGTCTCAATTTGACTCAGAATGAAAAGGACTTCACAGGATCTTCCCAGAAAATTCAAGATACGAGGCGTGTTTAGTAAAGTAGCTACCTTTTTAATATTTTGCCGCTGCAGTTGCAACTTTGAGCATGCGCGATTACTTCCTCCATTCATTAGGAAGGCAGAGCAGATGTGAGAGATCGTCACTTTGTGTTTCCTGTTGTTAGAGCGTTTCGAAATCTTCAAAACAATCTAACGATCCGGTAGTCAGATCAGTGATTGGTTTTTTTTTTTTTTTGTTTTTTTTAATGCGAGAAATGTCACGCAGCAAAATTCAGCGCCAAGTGTGTGAGGTTTAAGGGGAAACAATAGTGACTCGGCCACACAAACTCAAGATCTGATCGCATCATTTGGTTGGGAACAATTCGACCTCCCTCCCTACAGTCCGGATTTGTCACTAAGCGGTTTTCATATGTTTCTTCATTTGAAGAAATTCCTTGGAGGAAAATATTTCAACGATGATGATGTGAAACAAGAAGTGCAGACTTGGCTTTCATCACAGGCGGCATCATTCTTTGACGAAGGCATACAAAAACTAGTTTCCCGATACAACATGAGCCTGAATAACAGCGGTAACTATGTGGAGAAGTAGTGTAAGGTGTAAGGCATTGAATGACAACAAAGTATTTGAAAAATAATGTTCTGTTATGTTTTGAAAATTATCGGTACTTACTTTAAACACACGACAGGTATGTATTTTATTTGCCATGTAAATATCTTTAACATCTGGTCTTTTAAACAAACTCGTTACACATTTTTGAGAAAATCGAAAATTTCGAAAAATCTTCCATGTTAAGGGTAGTATGGGCTGGCAGGATTTTCTTGAAAAAAAATCAGGAAGCCACAAAATGTATTTCCGGTGAAATCTTGACATAGAAAGTTTTGGATGGAACATAAATTTCCTCCACTTACTGTAAGTAGGTTGTAGAGAAAGTAAAAACTCTAGCAGCCAAATAAACGGAGAGAAAAATCTCATTTTTAGTATGCGGAAAGAAAATTTTGGATGCGTTACATTCACATGACTTTTCTAGCCACTATTATTTCTTATTATACAGCTTGAACAAATTCTTCTTAAGAAAGCTTATTTTTTTCTATGTATTTGATGTTAATCCAGACAAGCATTTGCAGAAAACATTTCATTGAACATTCCTTTGCAGGTTTAAGGCCAATACGAAAGACTGAAGTGATAAATCTTTAAAAAGCGGGTCACTATATGTCTTTATTACATCGCGAGAAACAAGTGAATGGTGACAGCACTTCAAAAATAACAAAGGTAGGTATTGAAAAATTCAAACATCTACAGATATCTCGGAAACTGCTGATGCCATAAAAAAGTTAAATTAAATAAATTTTGTATTTTAAAGAAATCTACACTTTTTGTGTACTAAGCTTTTATCTCTCCCTTATAGTTTGACAGTTACACAAAATTTTACAGAATGAAGAGGGCTTCACATGCTATTGAAGGAAGTACAAATATATACACAAGTTCATTCGGATTTCTTAAACATACTATATTTTAAGCAAAATCGTTTCAGCCATTTTTGACAAAATAAAAACTAAGAAATAATTGTCGATGCAATGGGTACTTTAGGGTGGGATTTTCTTTAAAATCTTCATGTCGTATCTTTAGAGGTTGCTGAATTTAAATACAAAATTTTATATTTATCCGACCTATCTCTATCTCCCCCTCTCTCCCTTTCAGACACACTCACTCACACACACACACACACACACACACAGCACAGCACACAGCACACTAACATATTTGCTTACTCTCCTCGTATGTACGCCTTACACCCCCTAGGACTTACATCCGTGCTTAGGGTCAGAGGTCTGTCGAGGAGCAGACCAACATTGAATCAGAACGGAGGATCGACCCGTAGGCAGGCATGAGAGTGAGGAAGAAAATGATATGAAATGAAAGTGAAATGGATAAAAGGTAAGGTGAAGGATCAATCGGTAGAATGAATGCCGGAGGAACCCGAAAAAAGCACCCAAACGCCGCTTTATCCACCACAATTCTCACATGCGGGATCGAACCCTGGCCGCCTTGGTGGGAGGCGAGCGGTCTAATCACTCGGCCACAGCACTATTCACTAAAATACACGAACCGTTTCTAAAATTCCTGATTTAGGGAACCCCAGAACTTCCATTTCTGGTGAAATCTCGATATATATCAAAATGCAACAAATTGCAAGGTCACAAAAACATTCTTCGAAAATGTAGGCGTTCGAAAATGATACTCAAAACATCGTATCACCCACAGTTTTCGCACAAATAGCATTTTTTGCAATAATGATGATATACGTGAAAACACCATATGAAGCTCAGAAGCAGCACATCGCTTTCAACTGTTCAACACTTGCGCTCCTAGCGGCACACAGCGAACTGTCACATTGCAAATGGCGCTGCCTGTCCGTCACTGAGTTGTGTTTGTGCAAAGCAGTACGTGTTAGGGTTAAAGTACAATGCCTACCCTAGGCTGTGTAAAGTCTCCTAACTGTTTTTGTTATATTTGTGGTGAAAAAAGACCGAAGAAACATAACTGCCTTCATGAGAAAGGTCTACCATGCCTATTGCGGAGTGAAACTAGGCGACATCAATAAAGCATGTGCTCCACAGGTCGTGTGTGTTGTGTGTGGAGAAGATTTACGACGGTGGGCGACAGGAAAGAAGAAGTCACTGCGATTTGGCATCCCTATGGTCTGGCGGGAGCAACAGAATCATATCGATGACTGCTACTTCTTGTAAGGTTACACGTTTCAACAAGAAAAACAAGAAGAGCATTGAGTATCCGAACAACATTTGCTAAGCGATTCGTCTTGTTCCACATGGCCCAGATATACCTATTCTATAGGCTCTGCAGAGGACGACAGTGATGCCACAGATACCGTGCAGGAGATAGATGATACTTAGTTTGAACTAGGCACTGATGAGGCCCTCTTCTGTTCACTCAGGCAGATCTAAATTATTTAGCCCGTGATCTGGGACTGACAAAGCATAAAGCAGGGCTCCTTGGGTCAAAACTGCATGAAAGACATATGTTAGCAGCTGGTAAGTTCATTACATTTTACAGAAAAAGAGACTTGATATTCACACAATATTTTGTTCAAAAGGACGTGTTAGTGTACTGCAGTGATGTACAAGGTTTGATGGGCCAACGCAACATTCCGTATGCGCCAGGTGACTGAGCTGTTTATTGACTCCCCTAAAAGAAGCCTGAAGGCAGTTCTGTTGCACAATGGTGAGACATATGACAACATTAAGGCGCTTCTTACTACCATTCATTGTGAGGATCAGAATTGGATGATGTGTGGTGATTTGTAAGTGTTAGGTATGGCTCTAGGACAACAATCTGTATATATCAAGTTCCCCTGTTTCGTCTGTGAATGGGACAGTCAGGCTCGTGGCAACCATTGTGAGCAAAAAGAGTGGCCCCGAAGATTGGAATTGGTTCCAGGGCACAAAAATATCAAGTGTGACCCTCTAGTGGAAAGAGAAGAATACTCCTGCCACCTCTGCACATCAAACTGGGCATAATGAAGCAGTTCGTCAAGGCATTACGTAAGTGTGGCAACTGTTTCAAATATCTTTGCTACAAGTTCCCAGCCTGTCAGATGCTAAGTTCACTGGTCCCGATATTCGGAAACTAATGCTAGATAAAGGTTTCCTTCATTCAATGAATGCCGTGGAGCGAAAAGCCTGGACTTCCTTTGAGTGTATGGTTCAAAACTTCTTGGCAAACAATAGTAGCCCAGAGTATATCGATATAGTTGAGAACATGCTGACGAAATTCAAAATACTGGGATGCGCAATGAGTTTGAAGTTACATTTTTTAAATTCGCACCTTGACTTTTTTCCTCCAAACCTGGGTGGTGTAAGTGAGGAACGGGGTGAAAGATTCCACCCGGATATCAAAGACATGGAACAACAACACCAGGGAACTTGGGATGTTCGGATGATGGGCGACTACTGCCGGATGCTTCATCACCGTGAGCACACAGATATTCCCCATAAGAGGAAAAGCAGGGGCCACGCCATGACAACTAAGAAAGCAAGGAATGAATCATGTTATTGCATGCTTTGTACCACATTCTCTGTATGCATCTATTCACTGTGTGTATATTTCAATATGTGGTTGTTTAAAACTTGTATTCTATTTCTGTATGATTCGTGTGCCATATATACCGGCTGAGTCTTCTCAGCCTGCGAATTGAGAAGTTATGCAGTCCCGGCGTTTTACAGGCTATGCCGTAAACACTATCCACTGCATCGCGTCGTATCCATTTCGGCCAAAATGACTGCTTTGCACTGATGTGCGTGCAGTGACTTGCACTCGTAGTGCAACAATGTACGCGTTGGCCTTCAGTGATTAAGGTCCCAGGTTCAAATACTGCCACTTGAAGGTACTTTTTCTGTTTAATAATTTTAACGATAACTGATAGTTTGGCATGGAGGTATCGTTTCACTTAATTAGTTTATGTGAATTTCATTAGAAGACAAATTGTTACTTTTTAGAATATGCTTTAATGAACAACATAAATAAATGCAAGAAATGAATTAAAAAAAACTCATTTATTCGCAGGCGTGATTTGAACTTCCAGCTTTCACCATGTCTTTCCAGCATGTTTACCATTGCGCTACTAGAGCACGTTAATAACGAGCACCACTGTAGCCCTAATCAGCGGGCTGGTGAATGTGGTGTCAGCACCTGCATTTCGCGTCGTCTGTAAAATGTAGGGTTGCGTAGTTACCAATCCGCAAGATGAGAAGACTCACGCGGTATGTATGTATGTATGTATGTATGTATGTATGTATATATATATATATATATATATATATGTGTGTGTGTGTGTGTGGGGAGGGGGAGTGTAGTTAAATTATATTCGAACTCACTTGCGGCCTCTCTCTACTGCGCGAGACAGCCGGCAGTCGCCTGGGAAATTACACTGGCAGAGGCGGACTAAAATCCTTACCTTATAATAGATGCTGGAAGTTGACCTTCTGCTCTCAAACAGGCAGCATATCTCGTGTAAATATTTCGCTCACTCTCCGAAGCTCAGCACCAGGAATTCTTGTGATTTCTTGCACAATGTTCTAAGTTCCTGTAGTGTGCGAGGATTGGAACGATACACTTTGTCTTTTAAAGAACCCCATAAATAAAAATCACAACTCGTTAGGTCAGGAGAACGAGGGGGCCACAAATCAACACTAATTATTCTGTCATCACACACCTCTCTTATTGCATGTAATAATTCGGCAGCCGTATGGAAGCAACCATACGATTTCTCTTCTTCTGTCAAGCGATTGCAAAATGGCCTCAGAATTAACCTCTGATATCGCTGTGCATGTATTGTTTCATCAAAGAATATGGGCCCTATTATTCTTCTGGCACTTATCGCACACCACAATCCAATTTTCTGATCATAATGAGGCGTTTCATCACAACAATTCCTGCTGCTGAGCCGGAGAGTGAGCGAGAATACTTACACGAGATATGCTGTCTGTTTGAGAGCAGAAGGTCAACATTTCCAGCATCTATTATAAGGTAAGGATTTTAGGCCGCCTCTGCCGACGTAATTTCCCCGGCGGCTGCCGGCTATCTCGCGCAGTAGAGAGAGGCTGCGAGTGGGTTCGAATATAATTTAACTACCCTATGTACTCGTATATATAGGGTAGTTAAATTATATATATATATATATATATAGTACACATATAGTATAGTACGCATATATCGTGTGTGTGTACTACTTCTATATGTGATATAATTATTGCAAAATATGCTATTTATGCAAAAACTGCGCGTGATACGATGTTTTCAGTACCATTTTCGAATTCAGGTCGAAATACATTATGAAAACCTAAATTTTAAAACACTTTTTTCATGTTTTTTTACAATGTATATGAATGATATTAAAACAATATTTACCCGTCTGAAGGAATTCTTCTACAGGGTTCTTGAAATGAAACATTGATAAATATATACCTAATTTATAATTAACTTCTCAAAAATTAACACTAACTGCCTCTGTGGTCTGGTGGTTATCATGCTAGCCTTCAAATCCAGAGGTTTCAGGTTCGATTCTGGCTGGAGGGTGGAAATTTTTCTTTACCGAGGATTATTCCCCATCCTCCCTAGAGTCTGGAAGTATGAAGTGTGAAAGTGTGTGTGAATTTAATGTAATTACCCAAAGTAATACTACACAACTGTAAAGCGAATGAGCATCATTGCTGATGAGCAAATTGTAGCGAAGGCAAAAAGCCGCCGATATAGCTGAAATGTTAAAGGCGACATATAAATTGGGGGGGGGACTTAAAAATAGTGAATATGTAATAACGGAACAGCAGAACCTACAAAACACCCCGCGACCGTTATAATCTGCCCACTCATGCACAAGTTCCCTGAGTTTAAATCTATAAATGTGTTGATGCAAAAGCAAATGACATAACGTTACTTAGAGGAGTCCAAGAGACAGAAACTTGAAGGTATAAAGTAGGCTATAAATCTCTTCCTTTCCCCTGATGTCTCTCAAGTCGAACTAAAAGGGCTAGATCTCTGAAGAAGCAATATTGGCTGTTACGTCTTTGATGTCGCTCCTTATCCCACAGGAAGTGACGTCACACACCTTCAGTTTGGTGTTCGGCTTTTAGGTTTAAACTGTCGACTATTTGCAAAGGATTCCACTCCTACACTCGGGGTCATCGCGAACCGTAGTATTTGGTTGTCACTTCTCGTGAAACCTGGAGGGATTCAACTGCAGTAAAGAACAGAGTAAGAATACAGTATTATGCATTATTTTTAGGAAGTCCGTGAAACGCAAATTACACCTAACTTCACTACTTTTATACCATAATTCCTTTTTTAATAGAAGCCTTTTTGTGTAGAAAATATTTGAGTATTCCTAGCCATTAACATAAATAACATTTATTTTCTGAATGTGTGGTACAGCACAATAAAAATAACAATACATATATTACATTCACATGAAATTAATTACCATCTGTCGTTTATCTTTATATACTCTAACGACCCGGGAAACACCGGGTGCTACCCGGGGTTTTAACTCATGTAGAACAATCGCCTAGGGCGCTCAGGAAGTTGGTAAGGGTTCCAGAACTCCCGGTAAAGTTACTGCCCATACCTTGAGCCCTTTATTCTATTCTAAAGACCTGTGGCCCAGTCCGTAAGTACTTCAGCTTATTACATACCCAGCTGGCGGCGAAGTTGCTTCTTATTCACAGGTTATAAAAATATACGTAACGACCACGACCGGCGTGGCGACGTTTTGTAACGGGTGTCGTGGTGGTTGTTCCTGGTGACGTCATTCGGTCACCTTTAGTGTCCTAAGCTGTAGCGTTCTGTTAACCGAGACGTAAACTAATTTCAATACTTTCCCGATGTTGCCTCACTCTGATACCTGAGGTTCGTTCCCGCCCTGGAACGCCTCAATATCTTCTAAGTCTAAACCACTCTCACAAAATCTTATTTTATGTATAATTTATATTAATTCTGATGCACGCAGTTTCATTTCACATTTGATTGTGGGAGAAGAGGAATACAAGAGGCTGAAATGATAGTCAAATATTTAAAAAAAAACGGGTCACTGTATTCTGGCTTTGAAATTTAGCAAGAAACAAACGAATGACTCAGGGCTTAAAAATATATTATAAAAATATGGAAATTTCAAACCAATAGCAAAACAAAATTTCGTAAATGCTTGATGTCATAACAATTATGACATAAATGTCTTTCAAGAGAGCTACTTTTTATAATGAAAAACTAAGTACTTCTTATAGTTTACCAGTTAAACAACGTTAAAGAAAATGTCCACAATGAAGAGTACGTCAAGGCTATTAAAGACAATTATATAAAGACAGATATTTATTTTATAAGTTATGCAAGTATATCAGAATGGTAGTTTAATGAAAACCGTTAGAATGACTTTTAAGAAAATAAGAAATAACGAAAAATGTTCCTAAAAGTAGTTTGGGGTAAGGATTTTCTGAAAATCCTCATGGCGCATATTTGGAACATACTAAACTTAAATACCAGATTTTCGTTTGAGTTATTCTGCTCTCTCTCTCTCTTTCTCTCTCTCTCTCTCTCTCTCTCTCTCTATCTATCTATCTATCTTTCTGCGCGTGTGCGAGTCTCTCTTTCTTCTCATACACATATCTTGTTTTAAAATGCTCTTTTTGCATTCTAAGGATCCGAAAACGCGTATTTCCGGTGAAATCTCGATAAAGATTTTTTTGTGGACTACATTACTTCTTCCAACTACAGATAAATGGCAGAGAAAATAAAAAATGACACACAAAAACTACTTATTACTATTATGTTTATTATTATTATTTTAATAAGAAGATTCTCATCTCACTTTGCAAAATGTATTACACTCAAATCACATAAACATTAAAGTATTTAACACAACGGTCGGAATCGCCACACGTGTTTTCAAAATTCAAGAAAAGTCCTAATAAAAATGTGAAATGTCTATCACATAATACATAGTCTGATCTTTCAATATGTTTTCAAACTGTGAATAGTATCGGAAAAAAATTCACCCACTTTTCTGAAATGCACTTGGTATAACTTCTAAATTTATTTTATCTTTACATTAAGGAATTTCCACCAGCAGCACTCTCTACTTTGAAAAATGTTACTCACGACGTTCTGAAACCGGCTTCTTTCCTTAGAAGACAATAAGCACTGGAGAAATTACTTTTTAAAGCATTTGAAAAGCTCTCTTGGCCAATTCTTCCGCCTTAACTCGCTACAAATTACAAGAAGTGCTGAATTCTCCCAAACTTTCTCTTTCTCTTCTACTGGAAATTAATTCCAGAAGAGCGAATGCTACTGCAGACGTTGGCAGCCCTTCGCAGCGTCTACAACTTCGGAAAGCAATCACATTGTTTAGTTTTTGGATCACCAATAAAACGCACAATGCCATTAATCTTTGCCACGCCATTTGAGGACGCGAAGCGACAGTGTGTTGTTATCTGTTTCCATAGTAACACAGCCACAATATGGTAATTTCCTGAACAAGTGACATTACATGATATATTTCGTGGCGAAACGGGGCAAAAAGCGATTACAGCGCCAGCCCTCTACATCATAGTCTCCTTTAGCCTCTAAAAACGTAACTATAGTTACAAATCACTGGTCCTGCTGAATTTACCGTATCTATTCGTTATTTCTGTCACAAATAACAAGTGATGCGTTCATGAAAATGAAAGTAAACGAGCTATAGTAAATCCAGATTCAGCTTAATGCCTGAAGTTAGTCGCAGCCGGAAATGCACGGATGGATTCTGTAAGTAAGGTGTTCAAAATATAGATTGGGGATGGTTACTGAAAGGGTTTGAAAATATCAGTATGGTTAGCGTGTTTAAAAAAAGCCTACATTTTCCCTTGTGATCTATAGTCTATGGTACGAATTTGCGTCCCGGTTGGCCAGTAGGTCCAGTTTCATATTATGTTTATATTTATTTATATGCATTTCACTTTAAGCAGAAGTATTGCATTTCACCAAAAATTCCTAATATGTATATCATTGGAAATAAACGTTTTTGGCTTCCTGAATCAAGAAAATTAGGTATTTTTGTGCCTGTGTCTCTCTTCCGTGTGTATCTATGAACTGAATAATTAAAAAAACGAAAAATCGTTTAAATGACAGACTTGTTGGTATTTAAGTTCATCATCTTTCAAGGATGCGGCATGAAGATTTAAAAGAAAGAAAATCTCCGGCCCAAACTGCCCTTTACATTGAGCATATTCATAACTTTTTATTTTCTCAAACACAGCTCTAACGATTTTGATTAAAATGCCATATGTTTAGGATATTTACATGATACAAAAATGTATATCATGAATTTTCTGCAAAAAGCTAGTGAAGACCTCTTCATTCAGAATGCATTTGCTATAATTTTACATAACTAATAAACCATAAGATATAGACAAAAACTTACTGAGCGAAAATGTTGATCTCATTAAAACGCAAAATTTATTCTGTATATTATTGTTTGTGGCATCAACCATTTTTGAGGTATTCGTTGTCATTCGATTGAACTGTTCAATACTTGGCCATTCTTTTGAAATTGGTGACCCAAGTTGTTTCTTGCGATATCATGCAGAGTATGGAATTTCAAGCCATAATGTAGCAATCCGCTTTTAAATATTTGACTATCGCTTCAGTCTCCAGTATCCCTCATGTACCTACAATGAAATATGCAAAAATAACTTCCGTAAACTTTTATCTCGATTAGAGTAAGAATCGTTCGAGAACAGATATAAAAAACTCATAGTGGCTGGAGAAGGTCATGTGAATTTATCACATCATAATTTTTTTAATTTAATAATTATTGATTTTTAGAGAACTGAAAAGTTACATATTTTATTATTTTTTCAAGAAAAGTTAACTATGTAAAATTTAATCTTTCAATTTAAAGACTATTTGCGAAAAATAATATGCAATATTCAAAAGTTTAACTTTCCAAATGTTCATCACATGCGATACTTCTTTTAAAAGTATTTATTTAACATTAGGAGAATATACTCTTGGAAATTTAGGCTCATAAGACCATGAAAACGCATTTTATGCCATAATTATGTAGCTGAGACTATTCAAGTCATACGCCGCGTATTTGATATTGACCAATAGAGTTTAGCAATGCCTCGGATATCGGCCAAGTCACGGTCGTTTAGCTTATAATATGCTTGCAAGGATGCAATATTATCGAATAAAACGTCAGGTTGTTATCGTACCGCAGTAATGTAAGTATTGACAAGCTACGTCATTCATCAGTGGGGTCGTCCTCTGTGGTGTAGTGGTTATCATGCTAGCCTCTAGTTCTCGAGGTCGCGGGTTCAAATCTGGCGAAGGACGATGGATTTTTTCGGGCGCAAAAATCCTTAGCATGGCTTTCTTCGGAAGGGAAGTAAAGCCGGTGGTCCCGTGTTGTAGATTTACGGCACGTAAAAGAACCTCAAGCCTGATAAAGAGGCCTCTGAGCAAAATTGCCGGTCTTTCACGCCCAATATAGAATGGGACACTAAGGGCCACAGCAGTTAAAGAGCGTCCATAAATAACACTGAATTTAATTTAATTTTAATTCATCAGTGGGGAAATCACGAAATCCTACTACCTCAACATCCGCTTCAGTTTTCATCACCGAGAACAAAAAGCTTCCTTCAGTTTTCGACTTTGAGGATAGTCATTTTAATCACGGAAGATTCAAACAGTGTCAATTCCCACTAATTTTTAAATAAATTATGTTCTTGAAACAAATTGTTGTATTCCTTATTGTGTTCTAATTTTAGCTTATCTTGATTTTGACATTAAGTATTTTCTCATTCCCAGTGTTGGTAGCACTGTAGAATTCCGTAACGTATTCGATTGTTCATTCATTTAGTATGTCGTAATCTGACAGTTGACAAAATGGTAATTTGATTTTAAACACAAGTAAGAAAGTAATTATTATTTATACCCGTTGCGTTTTACTCATGTAATGAATCCCATTCGAGATTATGGATCTCTCAGATAAATTCGCTCGTGCTAGATTAATAACCTCTGGTGGGACTACCTATGGCAATAATCCTTTAAAGCGTAACATTACACTATAAGGTTCGTGAACTAATTTATACTAAAGTGTGGTTGGTTACCTATGAGGTTTGGTTGTTCACCTTCAGTTCAATCGAAAATCAGAGCACACACATCAGTTAGTCCTTTCCTGCTTAAGTCATTAGTTGGGACAACTGGCGTTATCTACGAGAGGGCTTCCGAAGTGTTCGTCAATTATAAACTAACAGCACACCAAAACGAGGTCGCAGCGCGAACACACTAAACAAGTTTAATTTTCAACAACACCAACGTCATTGTGTTAAAGCAATTGGGAAGTGCGTAACGGCCTCTCCATCAGTTCTGAACTTTCATGTCCCGTCCCAGAACCGCTTTTCATCAAGGAATATATGGCAAGCATTCAAAATTTAAACCGAACCGTTCATTACTGCCTGTGTTGAGATGCAAACATTGGTATGTTAGGACAGAGTGTAAATATTGGACTTCCAAAATACATGTCTGCCGCTCGCACAAAGTTTGTGTCTGGGTCAAAACGGCTATCACACCCTCAAAATTTAAAATTATACTGAGTATCTGCATTGGCGCTCAAGGAATTATGACAGCAAGATTTACTCCTGGATATTGAAAACGATTAAGTTGTGTGCACAGGCCATATTTAATGAAGTACATGTTAACTCCTCCATGGTTAATATCTAAACTCCATGGTAATGCTGCGTCGTGTTTAATCTCAAAACTGCTCAGAACACAAACTATTTGGCCATTAGTGTTTCGTGGATTTGTTCTATGGTCAAGCCAAACCTTGTTTCACCTCAAAAATGTTTCGAGCACATTCCGACTTTCTTTGTGTTTTGTGGACCTATAGTCATGCCAAGTCTTCCTTCAACTCCAAACTGCTGAGAACACATTCTGATTTCCCTTATGTTTTCTGGTTTCGTTCTATGGTCATGTCATGCATTGCTTAACCTTAAAACTGCTCAGAGCACATTCTGACTTCCCTTGTGTTTTGTGGATTTGTTCTATGTCATGCCAAGTCTTCCTTAAACTCAAAACTGCAGAGCATATTCGGACTTCCCTTTTATTTTTGGATTTGTTCTATGGTCATGTCAAGCCTTGCTCAATCTAAAAAACTGTTTAGAGCACATTCTGACTGCCCTTGTGTTTTGTGGATTTGCTCTACGGGTATGTTAAGCCTTGCTTAAACTCAAAACTGTTCAGAAGAACATTCTGGCTTTCCTTGTGTTTTGCGGATTTGTTCTATGGACATGTCAAGCCTTGCTCAACCACAAAACTGTTCAGAGCACATTCTGACTGTCCTTGTGTTTTGTGGATTTGTTCTATAGCCATGCCAAACCTTGCTTAACCTTAAAACTTCTCAGAACACATTCTGACTCCCTTGTATTTTAAGAATTTGTTCTAATTGTTATGCCAAGCCTTGCTTAACCTCAAAACTGTTCAGGGAAGATACTAATTTCCCTTGAGTTTTGTGGATTTGTTTAATGGTTATGCCAACTCTTCCTTAACCTCAAAACTGTTCAGAGCACATTCGGACTTCCCTTGTATTTTGTGGATTTCTTTTGTGGTCATACCAATTTTTGCTTAATCTCAAAACCGCTCAGAGCACATTATGACTTCCCTTGTGTTTAGTGGATTTACTTTGTCACCATGTCAAGTCTCGCTTAACCTCAAAACACAGTCTGACTTCTCACGAATTTTGTGGATTTGTTCTATGGTCATGTCGCTTAACCTCGAAAATGCTCATAGCAGTTACATCAAATTCTGAATTCCTTTGTGGATTGATTCTATGGCCATGCCGAGCGTTGCTTCTCCTTTGTTCTATGCTCATGCAGTATCGTGCTTAAACTCCAAACTGCCCAGAGGAAATTCTGACTTCCCTTGTCTATTTCTCCATGGTATTTTGCTTTGTTATATGGTCATTCGACGTCTTGCATAACCTCAAATTGTTCACAATAAGGCTAGCTGACCTGACATGTTCATTTTTATAGATTTGGTATATACGAGCACAAACGCATTTATTTAGAAATAATTCTCGTGATCATAAGTTTTACAGCTTTGTGTCTTTTCTGTTATTTTATTAGAACAAATGTGCAAAGCATTCAGTATTTAAGACCATAAGCCAGAGAGTATTTTTAGTAATCCTAATAATTCAACAATTAAACGATTAAAATGCCTCACAATGCTTGTGTAATGCAAATAACTTATGTAAACATCTGGTCTGTTGCATTTACATGACGTTCTCTAGCCATTATCGTTTATTTCTATCTCTCTTCTACAAACTATGCATACAAAAGCTTATTTTTCGTTCTACCTCTTTTTAATCATGAAAAATGTCTGCAATATGTGGTTTCATTACACATTTCGTTGTACGACCAAGATACAGCAGAATGAAGTGGTAGTTTAATCTCATCATTGTGGGTCACTATATGCTGGCTTTGAAATGCCACACTCTTCGCATAAACAACTGAATGGTTAGAGCACTTCATGTAATGGCAGAATTATTGAAACCTAAAACCAATAACAACGAATGTCTTCCAAAGGGATGGTGTCTCAAAAAATATTTGAAACAAATTATATAGTTCAAAGAGATCCATATTTTCATGTAGTGAGCGTTGTTTACCTTTCACCGACTTTTAGAAAATTATACACAATTTCTTCAGAATGAACAGGATTTGATAGGTTATTCGCAGAACATTTAAGATATACGTCTTATTAATCATGTAAATAATTTAGACAATTGGTATTTTAGTATTTCTCTAAGAGCCATTTTTGGAAACAAAAAAGAAAGATTTCTTGAAAGTTTTCGTGTCCTTGGAAGAAACTGAACGACTTAAATACGAAGTTTCTTATTAATTGAACTATTCATTTTTAGTGTGCTGTTCACACATAACATATACCTTTTTCAAACAATGCTTTTTTATCCAGGAGCTCTCCCATGAACATTCGGTTCCTCTACGCATTATAAGAAGATATAAAAAGTAAAAATAGGACCGCAAACTGTCTATACACAGAGTCGAAGCCTGTTTTGGACATTACTTGATATGCTCGAACATACTGTCCATCTAGAAGAAAGAGGTTTCTGTTGGAGCCAGCCGCAAGAAATAGCTTTGTTTTCTAGAACACGACGCTGCTACGAGGTCAACAAGAGGGCGTTGTGAAATATGAGGTAAATATCCGAGATGGCCTGGGCGGGAAAAAAATATATTGATCTGCATTCTGTGGAGTCTTATAAGTCACCTGCTCCACAGATGTCAGGGAAAACAACAGACTGCAGCTTGCCGCATATGAACATGACTACTTCATCCTTGCTCTGCAACAGTAAAAACAGGTCTGAGAACACATCGGGCATATTCAATTGCTAACGCTTATGTTAGGTTGAAAGACGCGTTCTTCTTATGCTAGAACGGCAATCCTCAGGGCCAATTTCCTCAAAAACCAACTTTCTGTCCCACAAAATTTCGACATTTTATCGGAAATACACTTTAGGAAGTACCCTGATCCCCCCTCCTGCCCCCTCCCCAAAATCAGAAACAGGTCCAATAGCGCGCGCGTGTGTGTGGTTGTAAACATCATACATAAAAACGAAAAGTGGAATAAATACCACATTTGGTACTTAAGCTCAACATCCTCCAAGGACACGACAAGAATATTTCTAAGTAATACATTCCCCACAAATTACCTTTTACATGGAAAATGTTTCGTTATTTCAGATGTTCTAAAAAATTACTCAAAACAGGAATTGTGAACTACAAGATTAGTTAGAATAGAAAGCAATCGTTGCGTTTTGGAATTTAAGAAAGGAAATTGATGAAATCATAGGGAAAATGCCTATATTAACAGTTAATTCGTATAGATGAATGCAAGTAGTGATTATACCTATATCATCATCGTATTTTTAAAATGCTCATTAGCTCTTAATGAGCATGACGTAAAA
This sequence comes from Deroplatys truncata, assembly GCA_030765065.1. Classification (NCBI taxonomy): domain Eukaryota; kingdom Metazoa; phylum Arthropoda; class Insecta; order Mantodea; family Mantidae; genus Deroplatys; species Deroplatys truncata. The sequence continues at coordinate 168,589,258 of CM060987.1, read as the reverse complement.
TGTTTTTAGATACGAAACGAAAACTATTTCATTATTTACAATTGTTTTATTCGTCTATGTTAAACAGCGTTATTCATTACGTTCAAGTAAAAGCTTAGATTTCAGATGCATGCTGGTCATGACGTCATGAGAATTATCGGACCATGGCAACGAGAAGACGTAAACAAGATATTGTTGAGGTTAAAAATCAACAAGACATTGTCAAGGAGTTGTGTTTAGTTATAAGGTAAGACATTTATTAATTGCTCTTGTTTTCTAGTTAATATGGCGACCGTTTCTGTTTAAATACGTATACTTTGTTACATTTGAATGCCTGTCTACAAAGGCAGAGTCGCTCTTCTGATATCATATGATAAATACCTACTTTTCGTCAAGGCCTCTGCAGTAACATCTCATAAGCTTCGTCAGCAAATAAGATAATATACATTCTTGGAAAGCAGATCTTTATAATTTAATTATAAATAAGAGTGAATTTGGAATTACAGATTCAACTTGAGTAATTCGCGAATTTGACAAGATTGACATAATAGTTGCGATATCGTCGGAAATTGAATGAGGGCAAACAGATATGTAACTGAATTGGTCGCGCTGAAATATATTTATTGATTTATTGGTCGCCGCAGAAAAACGTTCATTACAAATTTCGCTGTTGGTACAAGAGGGATATAGGAGGGTGAAGCGACTGTCAGATCTTTAAAATCCAGGCCTTTATATGATAGCTTTGAAATGTTATACTCTTATGATATCGAGAAAAATAGAATGGTGAGCGAGTTTGAAAAGTCGCATATGCATTGAAAAATTTAAACCAACAATAACAACATACATATTGGAAATGGTTGTTGCAACAAAAGGTTATAAACTGAATTTTGTGTTTTAATATATTTACATTTTTTATGGAGTAAGCTTTTGTGTATCTCTTACGGTTTACCAGTTACATATAATTATACAAACTTCAGTCAGAATGAACAGGATTTTACAGACTATTCGCAGAAAATTCAAGATATACTTGAATTAGTAATGTAAATATTTAAAACGTATAGTATTTTAATAAAAATCACTGTGGCTGTTTTTTATAAAAGAATAAAAAATAACCAACATGTTTCCACCTAAAGGGTAGTTTTAAGTGGGGGGTTATCTTTGAAATCTTTGTGTCGCACTCTCGGAACATACAGAACTTAAATACCAAGTATGGCATTTATTCGATTTTTTGTTTTTGAGTTAGGCTCAGACACTGACATTTGTCTATTGAGGGGAGGGTGAGAACCCGAAATGTGTATTTCCGGTGAATTCTCAATATAGAATTGTTGGGTCGAATACAATACCTCCTCTACCTACTGTAGGTAGAAGTAAGTAGTTTAATGTGGTTTGGGAGGGATAGTGAATGGAGTTACAGTGATGTTAGATGCATGGAGAGGTGAATTTGTTATTGCTATTAATAGGAGGGGAATTTTGAGTTTATGTGGGTTGGAGGTGGAGTTGGTGTTAGAATAAAATGGAGGATGTGACGAAAGTGAAATTTTGTGGGGTAAAGTGAGTAGATATTTAGTGATAGAAGAAAGAAGGTTTAGTGTTTGGTTAAAAGAGGTAAAGGTTTAATATATAGTGATAATATTTAAAAAAGTTTATATATAAAAAAAATTAAAAGGGAGACAATAGAAAATTAATATTGAGAATGAATAAAATGTTATAAGGTAAATAAATAAGCAAATAAACACAAATACATAAATATATAAATGAATTAAGTAAGATATTGAATGATTATAAATAGAAAAATAACTTTATAAAACATTTTGATTAAGGAAAAATTTTATATAAAGTATAAATAAACTTATTAAAATAATCAGTAGTTTAGTAAAAGGTTTTGTGCTGGCCACCAGTACATTTTCGCTGGTTTTCAGTGAATATAGTTACATAGGAGTAGATAGTAGCTGGTTACCAGTTGCTAGGTTTGCTGGTTTCCAGCAAGTGTAGATAAATATAGAATTTAGAATTGTAATTAATTTTTTTGCGCAATTACTTTAATCTAATAATTTCTATTTTTCTTTCTTTTATTTATTTATTTATTTATTATTTTATTTATTATTATTATTATTATTATTTTATAGATATTGTGTAGTTTGTAGTTACTTTATCTGAAAAAATTGATGTAATCTAAAATGTAAATGTGTTTGTGAGAATAAATGTAAAGTTTGAATGTATGTCCCGGTGTATTAAACAAGGTGACGGTATAGTATATTCGGATTTTATTTATTTATTTATTTATTTATTTGTAGGTAGAGGTAGAAAATGTAAAACTTAATCATCTTAAAACGCACATTTATTGCAAACACAAGACTCAGAGTTACATCTCGATCATCTTCTAGAAACCTCTGCTAGGAATTAATAAAAGAATAAGGATAAATTGCTATCGAGAGAAGTGAACCGTGAAATAGTGATATCCTAAATGCACAGTGTTTGGTGAGAGGAAAGCCGGTTTCCGCTTGTTGTCGTCACAATCAAAGAATCCGCCTCTCCTCTTTTTAATCTTGCTTGTTCGGGAAGCTGAATGGGGTGGCGCCTGGAGCTACTTCATATTGCAGTGGCAAATCATCCGGATTACCCGGGTCAAGCGTTCCGTCTTCTTAAAACACCGACTATTGGGCTCTCAACTTAGCTTCATTTCCATGTCAGCTTGCGTTTCCTTTATATTCACAAGCCAACTGACATTTTAATATCCTTGCTAGAATAACAAAGAATATTCCCCCGGATTACAAGAACACTTTATAGAATAAAATCCTCTCATATTAAAATATTGCAGTTGATGTAACTTCAAAGATTTAACTACACATATCTGCTAATGGCCATCCTGACGTAATAACCTGTCTGCACAGAGACAATGAAAACAGAATAACAGTAAAACAAATGCAAAAATCTGGTGTGCTGCATAACCCGAAAAACAAAGTCAGACAAATACCAAACTTAGTATTTAACAACTATCTTTTAAGGATGGGATACGAAGATTGAAAAACAAATACTCCGCACATTAAGCTACCCTCTACATGTAAAAGGTTAGTTGTTTTTTTATATTCTCAAATCTGATCAAAATACCAAATGTTTTTAAGGCGACAAGGTACTCTGAAATGGTAAAAAATCACATTTTTTGTTTTAGGCACCAATAAAATCTCTATTATTTCCAGTTTCAGAAAATATATTCTTTTTGGGGTTTAAGAGGTTTTTAAGACATTTAAATATCATTTAAATGCTAGTTTGCATTTCTTTAAAGCTGTCATGCAACGCCCCTTTTAGAACATTTTTTTATCTTTCAACAACGAACGACTATATCATGCCCAGCGAGCAGTTCAGCAATTAACAAAAGAGGCCAGGACCAAGAGAAGACAATCAAAAAAAGCTGCAGTAATCCAGGAATGAAGGTGCAGATGATTATGACCCTGGAATGTACTGAAGTGTGCCAGAATTTTAACATTCAAACTTTAAATTCAGTTCTCCCAAAACAATATTTTTGGATGCTTATGTACCTTTTCCTCAGAAAGTATGAAAGGTAGAGAGCTGAAATTTTCAGTACATGTATGCAACACATAGTTAAACATTCTGAACCACAATCATAATTTTATAATGCACATTAGTGATATTAAGAAAGCAACAGCGTAGCAAATTTTCCACATTTTTACTCTGCAATTAATTTTTTTCAACTTCTAGTAAACTGATATACATAACTAAATAATTGAGGTTCAGAAGACAGCTGATTATACTAAGAACAAGCATGTGATTCTATATTGCAAGTAGTATCAGAGAAAAAGGTACATAAATTCACATGGTTTATGAGTAAATTTTATTATTTTTCTGCTGAATGAAATAATTTTTACAGACTCAACTACATAAGCTATCAATGCAAACAAAAACTTGAAATAATTTTCATGATTTATAGAGTAAATCATAAAAATTTCAGGCAAAACCGTTGAAAACTTTAAGAACAGTGGTAATTTAACACACTTAAGGTGTGCTTTCCATGTGTTCAGACTACCTTGTCCCCTTAATACATTTGCATGAGAAATAAAATTTATAATTTCTTATAACCAGTAAATCATATGAGATAGTTAAGAATTTACTATACGAAAAATGTAGATCTCTTGCTATTTGTTTGAATCTTTCAATGTTTTATACTATTTTCAAGTGCTATGTAGCCATGCTTTTGTTTCTCGTGATCATGCAAAATATGGAATTTCTAAGCCAGGATAAAGCGATCCATTGTTTTAAATATTTGTCTATCACCACCGTTTCTTTATTCCCCCTGTATCTACAACGAAGTGCGTAATGAAATTATTTCTGCAAACGTTTATCTCTATTAACATGTAGATAGAAAAATAAGTTTTAGCAAGAATAGCTTGTAAAAGAGTGGGTAAGAGAAAGTCATGCGAATGTCTATATCAGATTTTTTAGGTGGAAATCATGGCTGATACTATTCTGAAAGGCTTAACTTTAACTACACTTTAAATCTGTCAAAAGCGTTAACTTGGATTTTAGTTTAAAACTTATTGCGCAATTTAAATTAGCTTGTGAAAAACACTTTCAGTTTAAGGGTACCACAACTATGAGATGACTCCACAGTAACGTGAAAGACTCGCATTCGAGAGTCCCGGTTGGGTCCAGACGACCCCAACTCTGACCATGAGGTTTTCGTGGTTTACTCGGGTCGGTAGGGGAATGCTGGGGTGGTTTTCTTCTGCTACGACTTTCATATGCCTTATTTTCCTATACCCATCATCATCTGTTTCAGGGTTGAAGGATCAGGCGACGATGTTCAGGGAATCAGGGGCTTGTGGGCGGGGTTGAGCGGTCCAGACGCGTTGGAAATGGAAACGTTAGAAGGCCCATCCATGTTGTCTCCCGGATCTGATCACCCTTCGGGTTTCAACCCTAGTCCCTCTCTTCCAGGAGTCACTTTCGAAACATAAAGTGGCCTACTTGCGGTGTTCTGCCCCGGTTTCAGGGGCCCCTCCGTGATGTAACCTTTAATACCACAAGTAAAAATTCTACTGCAATTTTTATGCAAATGTTTTCAAAAGTTTGTCACGTGTTGCGCTACCATATTTATACACCTGTTTAAAATTTAAGCTGAGGTCTTTAGTATTTTGGGGGAAAAAATAATCACTTTTGCTGTGCTAATTAATCAAGTCTTGCACACGATGCATAAATTATAATTTTGAAAAATTAAAATACAAACACGCTATTAAACACATTAATACATAACATTGGCATACAGAATTTTAGTCACTCTTCTGGTTGTTTCATAAAAAAATGTTAAAAGTTTTAAATATAATTTGTTTCACAATTTCTCATCTCAGTGATCATATTACGTAATTATGTCGTATCTTGAGCAATTCAAAGTGCAGTAAAAATCATACGCCAAGGTTTTAAATTCGTTCTTTCTTGAGTTTCCACAGAAAATTTAAATCTGATTGCAAACTGCATCGTGTGGGATACGTTTAATGTGTGCAAGTATAAGACAATTCAAAGTCGAGAGAAAGGCTTTTGAAATAATTCAGGCATTGGGCCGCGTAATCATGGACATTTAAATGATCACGTGATGGGGTTTTTAAAAGATTCCGAAGTTAAAATGCATAATAGGTGGTTGAAAGTAAAGGTTCAAGGTACTTTATGGCATAAATATTAATGCTTTTATTTTTTAAACATTTTGACCAAAATATATCTAGGCTTAAGCCTACTTGGAGAAATGTGTCAGGAGTAGAATATTTAATTCAACAAGTGAGCACATAAAAATGAACACAGCTTGAAAAACAGAAATCCATAAATAATTAAGACATTTCTAAAAATGTTTTAAAAAAACTTACGTGAATTCTGCAAGCATATCAAGTCTCTCTCGGTTTGAACTTACCTGAAACAAAAGAAATTGGAATCAGTTCATGTTAGCCTAATACAGAAAATATAGTTAAAATACTCCGAGCGTGTGTTTCACTTTCTCTAGCACCTGCCTACTGAAAATAGAGGAAGCATTTTATTCTACTAAAAAAATTCGACATCAATATTTCACCGAAATACACGTTTTGGAATAACCTGAATTTAAAGAAGTGCGCTTTCAGAGAAAGGTAAGTTTGTGTGGTGAACTGCATAACTCAAAAACGAAATATGGATAAATACCAAACTTGGCGTATAAGTTCAATGTCTTTCAAGGAGGCGACATGAAGATTTTCAAACAAACAAATATCCCCACCCCAAACCATCTCGTACATGTAAAATCTTTCGTTATTTTTTTATTTTCTCAAAGTTGCCTCTAACCATCTTGATTAAAAAGCATATCTTTAAGATAGGTGCATACATGATTACGAAAATTCATATCTTTTAATTTTCTGAAAATAGCATGCCAAGGTCTATTCATTTACAATGAATTTCGTTGTAGGTAATTTTGTATAAATGGTACGATAGGAGATAGAACAAAAACATAAGCACGTAAATAACTTAAACATACAAAATGTATTGCGAATAAATGCTTTTGTAGTATTAGCCATTTCCGAGATATCTGTTCCCACAGATTTTAATTTTTCTGTATCTATTTATTATTTTTAGGTAGGCACTATTCAGGTGTTTCTCGCCATGTCGTGGAAAATGGAATGTACAAATTAGGTTTCAGTACCCTTAAGCGTTACATTCAGTTATACCCAGGCAGTTAGTGAATGTACCTACCCCCTTTTTTTGTGCTACCTATTCCTACCCACCCTCTGTGTTCTCTCTCTCTCATCAATTTTTCTTTTACCTTTCCAAATTGTTTTCCTTTTCTTTGATTCCTTCCCTATTTTTATTGCCGCCATCTCTCCTTGCATACTCTCCCATTTGTGTTCTCAAATTTCTTTCCTCCAATTTCATGTAATGTGTAGTGAAATATTTCTGCAAACGTATATCTCGAGTAACATAAAGTAGATAGAATTTTTTTTCTGGTGTATTACATTCACACGACTTTCTCTACCCTCTTATCGTTTACTAAAGAGTATACAAATTATTCTTGCGAAATTTTATTTTTCTATTTTCTTCATTTAATCCAGATAAACCTTTGCATAAATAGCTAACTTACACACTTCGTTAGAATACAAAAAGAATAGTGATAGTCAAGTGTTTAAGAACTGGACACTATACGCTGGCCTTAAGGTTCATCAGAATTGTTGTTCATAGACACACACAAGAAACTTTTCTAAATGCGTTTTTTATATTTATTTGTTGACTCAGGGGTCTCAAAACATGTATTTCCGGTGAAATCCGGTATCCAATTTTTGGGTGGACTGCAATGCTTTCTCTACCCTGTGTACGTGGTAGAGAAAGTAATAAGCTTTTGCAAACAATAGTTTGTGTAATAGTGGGTAAAGAAAATAGAATATAGCACATGAGAACTTTTTATTTTTCAGCGGAAGGTGGTTCTACACGAATGTCCAGCTCTCTCTCTATTCAGGCATTACAAAATAATAGCCACCGTGTTTAACAGTCCGTTAAGTTGTTAACGAAGGCTGCAGCACTGACGGTACAATGCGACACACCGAGCCCCTGGGGAGGCACTTCAGTTGGGGGGCGGCTTTCTTTACACAAAACTTGTGTACACAGCCAGCTAGCTTCTGCTAATGACGCCTTTGTGAGGCAAACATCGAGTTAGGCCCTATATCCTCCACCACTTAGCATCTGCAATCGCTAGTTCGATTCCTGGCGTGCCGCAATTGCTGCATATAGCAGCAAAAAGTGTTTCACTGCTGTATTTACTATTATAATTTATTTCCCTAGCTAACCTACAAATGTTTGGTGCAAAATCTTAAAATTTTTTGTTAGCGCTTACCCATGTTAGGTAAAGAAAACATTATACTCCACCCAACAATTCAATATCGAGATTTTAGTGGAAGTGCAGAATTCAAAAACGAAATATCGGATAAATACAAAACTTAACACCTTTCGCGGATGTCACACGAATACTTTCAAGAAGATCCCAATACCTCAAACTACATTTACATGCAATATTTTTCGTTATTCTAATTTTCTTAAAAATGGTTCTAACAATTTTGATTAAAATCCCTGTATTTAAGATATCTGCACCATTAATAATATGCATACATATTATAATAAAATATTTAATTTTCTGTGAACAGCCTGTGGAGTCCTCTTCATTTAGAATGAATTTTGTAAAATGTTATATAACTGCAAACTGCAAGAGATAAGACAAAGGTCGTCCTCCGTGGTGTAGTGGTTACCATGCTAGCCTCTAGTTCCCGGGGTCGCGGGATCAAATCCGGCGGAGGGCGATGGGTTTTTTCGGGCGTAAAAATCCTTAGCATGGCTTCCTTCGGAAGGGTAGTAAAGCCGGTGGTCCCGTGTCGTACATTTACGGCACGTAAAAGAAGCTCAAGCCTGATAAAGAGGCCTCTCAACAAAATTACTGGTCTTTCACGCCCAGTATAGAATGGGACGCTAAGGACCACAGCAGTTAAAGAGCATCCATAACTAAAACTCAATTTCGAAAAGGCAAAACTTACTACACGTAAAAATGTAGATCTCGTTAAAACATGCAACAAACGCAAATACTCGTTTTTGTAAGTGTGAGAGTTCTGGCTTCTCAAACCAGAGGTCCGGATTCGATTCTGACTTGAGCGGGAGAATTTCTCTACCATCTATAGAGTCTAAAAATACAAATGTGAGAACGAATATGAGTGTGTTTCTTGGTAAAAACTTATAGAACAAAGTTAAAAACTAAAGTTGAATGCCTTACAACACCATCAGTTGTTTCTCACGTCAAAACACCTGATATGAACTTAGATGTTAAAGGGGCACTATACAAATTCTTCTACTTCAGCATGGATTAGGCAATCAGGCCTGTTCCTACTTCAAGAACATTGAATTGGTCTAGCTTTGTTTATGTAACAAAGGGGCTCATAATTTTCGGGAATCTGCTATCCGGCATCTCGTCATGTGTTGGTAGCAGTATGTTCTTAATTTATCTATATGCTCATTTAGGTTATAGATTTTTAGTTCCTCCCTTACTCTACGCTTCTCTTCTGATCTATTTATCTATATCCGGCCAGTGGTCTGAGGAATTTCATTTCCGAGCTTTCAATTTCTCTTCTGTCCCGTCTGCTTACCGTCCAGTTTTCATTTCCGTAACAAAGGACTGACTATTGTTTTGAATAGCTTTAATTGTGTAGCTTTTCTGTTTTATCCTTTAGCGTTCTTCTGGTAGTTCCACAGAACGCCTGAAATTTATTTAATTGTGTGTCTAAGTCTTTCCTATGCCCTTAGGAACACTAAAGCCCAGACAATTCAAACTAGTGACCAGTTCTATGATTTTATTACTGAGAACTATTGTAAATCTTATATGATTTTTTTCCCTGAAGTGTCATTGTTTTCGTTTATGTAGTGAAATGTTTATATTATAATTTTCCCCTCTTTTGTTAAATTCCACAATAGATCGTTTGTTTTGGCTTATTTTAATGTGTGCTGTATATCCTCTTTTTCTCATTATAGCTCAAAATTGGTTGCTTGAAATGCGATCGAATGCTTTCTTTGAAGTAGAATATTTGTTGGTAGTTGGAAGATGCTTCATGTTTATCTGCCCCACGTATGGGAGCCAATTTGTCGCGGTAACTCGTGTTATCTTATTGCTGAGCGCCTGTTATTGTTTTACTACTTTGAATGTTGGGTTCTTTGTCCTCCGGCTAGCTATTATTACTACTCAGTCGAGCATATCTCTTGAACAGGGTGTGTAAACGGAAAGGATTTGTTATTGAAAGATAACACTTATAAAAGGATTTGTTTTTACACTTTTATTACCGTCACAATTAATTAATTTCACATATTGACTCTTGATACACGCCCGACTGAAACTGTTATATTTTCTAATATCACTATAATCACTTATTTGCTGCACATTATTAATTCGCGTATTTCACATTTATAGCTAACTTTATGACGCGAGAGATTCTGTAGAATTGCGCGATGCATAACGCGTGAACGATTCTCTTAAACTGTGCGACGTATAACCTTTGTATGATTCTGTTGGACTGAACGACGTATTACCCGCGAATCCTTCTGTTGGACTGAGCGACGTATAATGCACGAATGTTTCTGTTGGACTGAACGTTACCCGACTCTGGCTTTAGCCTTTTATACTCCCACACCCCAATATGCCTAAACATTATAACAGAGCTGCTATTGGTTAATAAAACGCGCCAACATTAGCGTCTATTTTTATATCCAATCAAAATTACGAACACAAATGCTCTAGGGAAGATATTCCCTCCATTTCTACAGAAAAGCGCGCTAATCTGACATTATTTGCTTGCCTCTTCTAATTAATAAACAACTCACCCCCTCGCTCATTGTTGCCCGCTCTTATTGTCAGTTTCAGTGAGGCCGTGAAAACTTATTTCCTAACAATGCTTATAATTAACAAACATCTCAAATCAATGTCATACAATAATGCTTATTTACACTATAATCACTCTGGCATTTACATTGTTGTGATATAAAATACTGCCACATCTTATAATCAATAAATAAGATGAAGTCGGTAAGGTATTATTTTTTTCTCTGTCAATTGTTGCATTACAAATGTGCAATCCGAGCAAGAACGTCTTCTTTACTATGCCGGCTAATTTCTGCAGTACATGATATGTCCCCCGGTTGCGTTACGAGCGCTACGCGGGGTTAGATTGGTGATAGGTCTGCCATCTCACGCCTCCAATCGTGTAAGGCATTTACTCGGTTACCATCCCTAGAAGAGGTGCTTCAACCACATATCGAACCTCGTCTATCCGTTGCCATATTTAGGGACTATACAGTTTCCCAAGGTGATGACATACACAAGGTAGACTGCTTATCCCGACTACAGCCTGTCTATACTGGATCCGTTCTAAGAAACACACGTTTATATCACTCCGCGCAACACGTAGACATTATTAGTAATCGATGCGATAATTACTCAGTTTCAATAAACTGATTGGTTTATTTCCAGTGAACACGCAGCATAATGCAATGAAAGCATTAAACGTATCCATTAGCACATTTAAAAAATGACTTTACACTCACATGACTTTCTCTACTCTTGTACAAACTAGTTTTACTAACGCTTATTCTCCACCTCTTCATGTTAATCGGATAAACATTTGCAGAAATTACCTTTTTGTTAATTTTCTTGTGGGTGCAAGGGGAATATGGTAAGCTTTAGCGATAGTCAAATCTTTTAAGAGCTGGTGCTATATGGAGCATTCCATTCTCTTTGCATGTCCAGGACATAAAAAAATGAATAATGAATTCTCATTTCAGAAAAAAGTATAAGTATTGAAAAGTTCAAACAAATAACAAGGAATACCTCGGAAATGGTTCACTCGACAAAAAAAATGTATATTATATAAATTGTGTGTTTTAACGAGATCTACATTTTTGTGTACAGAACTTTTATCTATATTTTGTGGTTTATCAGTTATGCAAAAGCCATTCACAATGAAGAGGACTTTTGGGGACATTCCCAGAAAATTCAAGATATACATTTCATTTGCCATAAAAATGTGTTAAACATATGATATTTTAATCAAAATCGTTAGAACCATTTTTTGAGAAAATCAAAATTTTCAATGTTTCATTTAAAGGGTAGTCTGGGGTGGGGGGATTTTCTTGAAAATCTTACTGTCGCATCTTTGAAAGATACTGAACCTAAATACCAAATGTGGTATTTATCCAAATTTTCGTTTTTGAGTTATGCTGTTCACACACACACACACACACACACGGACCTTTTTCTAAAAATGTTCTTTTGGATTCAGGGGCCTCAAAAGATATATTTCCGGTGAAATCTCGGTATCGAGTTTTTGGGTGGAATGCAATACTCCCCCTATTTACTATACGTAGTAGAGAAAGTAAAAATAACACAAAGAAAATAGATCTTTTTCTGCTCTTAAGCCGTGTCACGGTCAGGGCCAATGAGAGCATTCACTGCGGCCACATGCTTTGAGATGCCTCTCGTCTTTTTTGCATCAAGCGCGTTTGTTCTTTCGGAAGAATATAGTTGCAATGCCAAGTGACATTGGGCGATGTGGTCACTACATCCCTACGCCAGCTGTAGAAGCTAAATAAAGAAAAAATAAATCTTTTTATGGCATTAATCATTTCCGAGATATTCGCTCCTATTGGTTTGAATGTTCTATCATAAAGTTGAAGAGCTGTGACTGTCGCTTCAGCCTCCTGTATCCTCCTTGTAGCTACAACGAAATGTATAATGAAACCACTTCCGAAAACATCGACTAACATAAAGTAAGTAGAAAAAAATAAACGCTTGTAAGGGATCATTGTGGAAGAATGGGCGGAGAATTTTGTGTGAATGTACGCAACTTTTTTAAAAAAAAAATTGGGGGGGTTAAGGGTATCTGAAAACGTGTACTTCCGGTGCCATCTCCAATTTTTGGGCGTAGGTAATGCGATGCTTTGCCTACCTACTACAGGCAAGTGGTGGTGACGAATTAGAGGTGGCTACACTTAAAAAAGAAAAAAAGGACTAAATAGACCTGTAGATAAAGGTCACAGAAAACCGCAAACAAACCCGAAAATCATAAATGAAACGGAATGATAATGTGCAAGTATGAATCACAAAGCATCAATAAACAGAATGGACTCATCACATCAATTTTGGTTTTCCCCTCCGCACAAATGTAACAGGTATTTACTGTCCTGTTCCGATTGCCCGCATTTTATGATGATGAATTTCACATTATGCCCAATGAATTAATTTGCACGGGATGAGCCAAAACACCTTTGATAAATGAAAACAATAAAAGCTGAAGGTGGTCTGATTTGAGACACAGCAGCAAGTTTTGTGTGTGAACAGTCATGTCGACATGGAGCGTAGAATGTGAAGGAAATAATTAACACCGCCTTTAGCGACGCAGTTTCCTTAGCGACAGGTGGTCTCCTTTGCTTTCAGTTATTACAGCACTCTGTTTTTACGCCTTTCCTCACACTGGTTCAAATACAGAACGATTCCGGCAAGCGCTATTACGTATACGGCAGAAGAGCAGCAGATCTGTACTCTTCTTTCTCTACTAGGTGCTTACAGCAAGATGTGCTCATCGGAGCGGGACACCTCGCGCATTGCGACCAGCTTTATCTATTGTGCTTACACCCCCAGGAGGCAGGGATGAGGTGAAGGAGCCGTAGGAGGTCCCAGGTACGCAGGCACACAGGCCAACAGAGACGCGCAGAAGTCCCTAACATTTCCAGTTTGAACACAAACCAGGAGAGGTGAAGAATCCCAAGAGGGCCACGGTCGGTACAACGCATCCTGGCGTTCACGGGAAGAAATAATTTTAAAGCGCAAGCGTCCACGGCATCTGTCCGACGCTGCCAACACTGCAGGACCTGAAAACACCCCTGAAGCGTGAAAGGGAGAGAGGAAATGAGAGGAAATGGGGGGAAAGGAGAAATCGTGGTAGAATACACCACCCCGGCATTCGCCAGGCTAAAAACCACGAAAAAGCCTATGGTCAGTGGGCGGTCACCGGAAATCGAACCTGAGACCTCCGGAATGCGGGGCACAGACGTTACCGCCTGAGTAATCCCGCTCGATCGTATTTGCAGTAAGTAGAGGAAGTATTGTATTCCACCCAAAAATTCGATACGGAGATTTCACAGTAAATACATGTTTTAAGGCCCGCTGAACCCGTCTCCCCAAAAAAAGCATTTTTAAAAAATGTCCGTTTGGGGGGGGGCGTACTAACAGTATATAAACTAAATACGATTATTCGAGGTAAATGCCAAACTTGGTATTTATGTTCGGTACCTTCCAAGGATGCGACATGAACATTTTCAAGAGAACCCCCCATCCCAAATTACTCTTTACATGGAACGCTTTATGACATGTTTTTATTTTCTCAAAAATAGTTCTTAGATTTTGATTGAATGCCATATACATATTAATATTTACATAACAAATAAAATGTATTCCTTGAATGTTCTGGAATTATCCTATGAAGTCATCTTTATCCGACTTTTCGTTTTTCAGTTATGGTGTTCATATGCACACACACACACCTTTTTCTATTTTTTTTTTGTTCAAGGGCCTTAAAATGTGTATTTTTGGTGCAATCTTGGTATCGAATGTTTAGGTGGAATGCAATACCTTTTCTACCTACTATGTACGTAGTAGAGAAAATAATAAATATGTCTACTTTAAACCGCTTCTCTTTAGGTGTGTTTATTTCAGTCAGATTGGACAGTTCAGATTTACGTGTAGAACTTCCTGCTGAACCTCTTTGTTTTTACTACCATATCATAAGAGCGGGTTTGTGGTATGGAGCATTATCTTAGACTGCAGCTGAAGAAGGTGCGTATTAGGAGCTAGTTATTCTCGAATCCACTTTTAAAGGTTCGCATGGCACATTAGTCGCCTTCAGTTTTCTCGGGCTGTAGATGGGAAGAGAATTTTCCAGAAACGCATTTGCACTAACCCGCATGAACTGCTTCCTGCAATAGTCTGTTTATCTTTTTAACCCGTTAGGTCACATCGGACGATAAATGAAATGGGTGAAATGATGCTAAAATGAACCCGGGATCCATAGAACTTAAAGTGACCCGACATCCGTCTTATCAGAATAAACGATAACCTCGGAAAAACCTTAGCCGGGTAACTCACCCTAACCAAGGTTCGAACTCGAGACCACTTGAATGTGAGGCCTCACACCACATAGGCGGGTTCTGCACTAGTGTTAATAAGAATGTTTGACTGCCAGCATTTGCATTAGTTACTCGTAATAAGTTAAAAATCAGGGGTATCACTATAATTACGAGTAATTATAACTAAAGGAAAAATCTGATGTGTTACACTCACATGACTTTCTCTACTCTTGTACGAACTATTTTTACAACCGCTTATTCTCCATATGATTCATGTTAATCGAGATATCGAGATGTTAATCTTATTGCTAATCTTCTTGTAGATGCAAGGGGAATTGGTAGGCTTTAAGCGATAGTCAAATATTTTAAGAGCTGGTTGCTATGTGGAGTATTCCATTCTCTTTGCATGTCCAGAACATAAAAAAATGAACAACGAATTCCCATTTGAGAAAAAGTATAAGTATTGGAAAATTTAAGGGAATAATAAGCAATATCTCGAAAATGGTTCACTCAATAAAAAAAAATGTATATGACATAAATTGTGTATTTTAACGCGATCTACATGTTTTGTGTAGTAAAATTTTGTTTATCTCTTACGGTTTACCAGTTATGCAAAAGTCGTTCACAATGAAGAATACTTTTGGAGACATTCCCAGAAAATTCAGATATACATTTTATTTGTCATGAAAGTATCATAAATATATAATATTTTAATCAAAATCATTAGAGCCATTTCTGAGAAAATTAAAATTTTCGAAAAATGTTCCATGTAAAGAAAGGGTAATCTGGGGTGGGGTGATTTTCTTGAAAACCTTCGTGTCGCATTTCTGGAAGATACTGAACCTAAATACCAAGTTTGGTGCTTATCCGACTGTTCGTTTCTGAGTTATGCTGTTCACAGACAGATAGACACACACACGAACATGTTTACAAAAATGTTTTTTTTTTTTTGGATTCAGAGGGTCTCAAAACATATATTTCCGGTGAAATGTCGGTATCGAATTTTTGGATGGAATAGAATACTTGCCCTACTTACTATACGTAGTAGAGAAAGTAAAAATATTGATGCGTTGGAAAACAGAGCAACAGCAGCATAAGGACAGCGTAGATGTTCACAAATTAACATGAAGTACCTCTGCATTCATTTTCATTCACCGGAGATGAAGGCAAAAATGCAGTTCATTATAACATTATTTATTATTGATTCAATTTTCATGTATAGAGCTGAAATTTCACACAAGGTTTGTGAGTGGTATATTCAGATCAATTGTTGAATATACAGGTACTTTAAGGGGACTTAAGTTTTTTAATACAGTCTAAAATCTTCAGGTGCGTTTTTTTCTAAAACTTCCGAAGCTTTTTTTTAATATTCCTCTTGCATACTACTTTAAATCCACAATTTTTTATTGTTTATATATATATATATATATATATATATTTTTAAGAGTTAGACATTAGAAATAGGTTCTTTTTGCAATGCTATTGAGGAGAGAAAAATTAGTTCTTAATGTATTATTAACAATACCCTTGCGAGAGTTTGTACATCTTGGTAGCATTGATTATGTGCCAAATTTCATTATTTTATTCGCCCTGGTTCTAGTGAAAAATGTACCTATCTAAAGATAGAAAAATTAAAGTTACGGAAAAATGGATGTAAACTATAATGTGTGTGTAGGAAACTTCTGGGTTAGAAACGGATAGATGGTTCTTGACACTCGGTTCCATCCTCGGAACCGTTAAAAAATAACAGTCACATTCTGTCTTTTCTGTCTGTAAGGCACGTGAAACCGAGAAGAGAAGTTATTGCGAATCAGTAGACCTCAGTACATTGTTACTATAGATCAGACCTGGAGCTGGAGAGGGCAGTAAAAGACCAAGGAATGTATGGCCTAGAGGGGGAAGCTGGCGGTGTCGGCTTGTGCGGTTAGTTTCTGCCTCCCTACAGCTCTGTCTCTTGTTTTTGCTTCTCCTGGGGTAACAAGACATCCCCCGTACCACAAATTGGCTCCACTGTATATAAACAGTCCAGTAAAATACGAGAGAATGCATGGAGACTTGTATTGCCCGCCGTTTACAACACAACTAAAATCACGATTCCAATCCTTTTTATGGGCCGTTATCCACACTAAAGGAAGTACTACTGTCCCAAAAATTGGCTATCGAAACTTTAAACTGATATGCATGGTGCAACACATCATTAAAAGCGATTACTGTATCTACATCATGTTACTGATAATATATTTTGGTCTAAAATTATTTACAA
This sequence comes from Deroplatys truncata, assembly GCA_030765065.1. Lineage (NCBI taxonomy): Eukaryota > Metazoa > Arthropoda > Insecta > Mantodea > Mantidae > Deroplatys > Deroplatys truncata. The sequence goes on along the minus strand of CM060987.1, from coordinate 168,572,349 downwards.
TTAAACAATAGTACTTATTTGCGTATACTTGCGGAAACATTCAATTGCTTATGGGAAGCATGGAGGAATAAATGCATACGTCGTGACAATTCTTGCAAAGGAATCACAAATGTTAAGGGATCTTGCGTCAGATGACGCCCCTACATTTGAAGCATACAGCATGTAATATTTCGAAAACGGCTAACGGTGAGAAAATGGTATATTACGGTACAAGTCCGGCAACTACGTCATTGGAGAACGAGGAAGAGTTTGAAAACACGAGAGACGTATAGGTAAAGTCTACTTCCGAAATTCTCCAATGCACTTAACGCATGCGTACCGGATAGTGGTTTTTCTTCGATAGTGAATAATACAAATAGTACTTACACGAAAATAAAATCAATAATGTACTAACAACTGTTGAACATGGTGGTTCAAAGAGCAAGGTTGCCAACATTAACATTAGTGGTAAACTGGCAATAGAATATTTACGCATGGTTGTTAACCTTACAAAAATAAGTAATTCGCAGCTCATATGTGGTTGCTGCATAAATTAAATCGTAAGTAAACATTAACAAACCAAAACGAATTAAATAGCCAGTAAACATTTAAATGGTAAAATTCAACGATCAAATATAATTATATTCCATGTCTGCAGTAACAAATATATCAAAAGTTAGAGATTTAATATGGTTCATGCACATACATGCAGTAAAGTAGGCAAATACGCAGGTAGGTTAAGTTACCAGTACTGAACGCAGGAAATTCAACTTTCTACCATGACAGCAAGAACGGAGAGCGAGTCAAAAACACCATCTCCAGAAAACAAATATTTGAGACAGATTGTATATTTTAGGCGGCGCCGTGGCCGACTGGTTAGACCACTCGCCTCCCACCAAGGCGACCCGGGTTCGATCTCAGGGACCCGCATATGGGATTTATGGTGGACGAAGACGTCTGGGCGGGTTTTCTCCGGGTTCTTCGGTTTCTCCCGCCGTTCATTCCGCAATTTCTCCATCATCATGTTTCCTATCATCCATTTCGCCTTCATTTCATATAAACTTCTTCCCTCAATCTCATAATTTTTAAGGGTAATGACGGGAATAGGAAGGTGAAATTAAGGAGAGGAATTAACAGGAGAAATAAGGAAAGGTGTTGGGGTTCCGCCTTTGCACCCCCGTTAGTGCGGAAAAGGTAACTTCCAGCTTATTGCGCTGACAGTGGGTGAAGGAAATGTCCGGGTGACAGCCATGACCGTGCCAGAGCTTTGGGTGCCACCGCGGGGAGTGGATCACCGTTCCGGGTTCTTCATTCTACGATTCACGTTTGTCTGCTCCCCTACAGGCCTCTGACCCTAGGCATGGTTGTAAGTCCTAGGGGATGTAAGTCCTACATACGAGGAGGGTAAGCCTATTAAGTAAGTAAGTTTTTATCTATCTCTTATAGTTTCTTAATTGTACAAAATTAATAAAATCCATTCAGAATGTAGGAGACTTCATAGGCTTCGCAGAATGCAAATAGCGTAAACATGGCATTTTAGTCAAAATCATTCGACCTGTTTTGTTAGAAATTAATACAAAAATGTGCTATGTAAAGCGTAGTTTTGAGTGAGAGAATTTTCTTGAAAATCTTCGACTGGCTTCTCAAAGTAGTGCGACTCAAATATGAAATTTGGTATTTAAACTTTTTGTTTTTGAGTTATGCAGTACACATGCGCGCGTAGCTTTTAGAATACTTTTTTGTGTAGTTTATTCAGTGGGCCAAAAAATGTGTATTTCCGGAGAAATGTCGATATTTAATCTCTGGGAGATACAGATTAGTTCCTCTACCTACAATGTTAGGTAGTACATGAAGTAAAAAAATCTGATGTGTTACACTCACATGACTTTCTCTACTCTTGTACAATCTATTTTTACAAACGCCTATTCTCCATATGCTTTATGTTAATCGAGATATCGAGATGTCAATCTTATTGCTAATTTTCTTGTAGATGCAAGGGGAATATGGTAGCTTTTAAGCGATGGTCAAATATTTTAACGCTGGTTGCTATGTGTCGAATTCCATTCTCTTTGCAAGTCCAGGACATAAAAAAATGAATAACGAATTTGAGAAAAAGTATAAGTATTGGAAAATTTAAGGGAATAACAAGCAATATCTCGAAAACGGTTCACTCAACAAAAGAAATGTATATAACATAAGTTGTGTATTTTAACGAGATCAACATTTTTTGTGTAGTAAAATTTTGTCTATCTCTTATGGTTTACCAGTTATGCAAAAGTCGTTCACAATGAAGAATACTTTTGGAGACATTCCCAGAAAATTCGAGATATACATTTCATTTCTCATGGCATTATCTTAAACATATGATATTTTAAACAAAATCGTTAGAGCCATTTTTGAGAAAATTAAAATTTTCGAAAAATGTTCCATGTAAAGGGTAGTCTGGGGTGGGGGGATTTTCTTGAAAACCTTCGTGTCGCATCTCTGGAAGATACTGAACCTAAATACCAAGTTTGGTGTTTATCCGACTGTTCGTTTTTGAGTTATGCTGTTCACACACACACAGACACACACACACAGACACACACACACACACAGACACACACACGGACATGTTTCCAAAAATGCTTTTTTTGGATTCAGGAGGTCTCAAAACATGTATTTCCGGTGAAATCTCGGTATCGAATTTTTGGGTGGAATGCAATACTTCCCCTACTTACTATACGTAGTAGAGAAAGTAAAAAGAATGCCATTTTTAAATTGTTGTCATTAATGGTCCTATTTTTCAAACAGCATACGTAATTATGCGTTTTGATCAAATAAAAACATATATAGCTGTGGCTGAAATAGAAGCAAAGAGATGGAATGATTATAATGGTTTAGCTCTGAAATAAATGTTTTAGCTTTGGCCTGTTCTTTAAAATAATAATCTGATTGAAATACTAAACGTCCATTTGTTTAACTATTATGAATTTGATTTGTAGAGTAGAGAAATAACTTGTTCATGTCAAGTGTCCAGATAATCTGTGTGGAATCAAAATGGGTTGAGAAAAGCCATGTGAGGCTACACATTACGCTTTTTAAATTTTAGCGTTGCATGTTGAAGCTTTCTATTTCTACTTCCTGCTCTTATTTATCACACCTTTAAAACGTATGTTATCCATTACAATTATGTGTACTTTCCTCCTTCCGCTTGGCACCTTATAACAACGGCTTGCGTGACAGAAACCATTTTCATACCCTGGCGATATAAAAGCCTGAGCCTTCATCATTACTTAATGTTTATAGGCCGTACCCAGACATAAAGCACATTTCAACTATGTTCCAATTTTCCTTTTACCTTAATATAAAGAGAAGTGAAACCTGAAGGGGGAAATTACAATTGGATCTGGGGAAGGAAGGGAAGAATTTGATTTGTTATATTCACATCACTTTCTCTATCCAACCTACTGCAAAACGGTTATTACTAAAATACACACTTCATGTTAATTTTACAGAAAGGGTTTTGTTACACACTTCGTTGTCGATACGAGAGGGATACAGAAGGCTGAAGCGATAGCCAAATGTTTAAAAAGTGGATAGTTATATGCTAGTTTTGAAATTCCATACTCTTTGCATGACATCGCGAGAAACAAAACAAACAAAAAAACAAAGTATTTAAGATTTCAAAACAATAACAGTGAATATCTCGGAAATGGTGAATTCTACAAATAGAAATTAAGTATTAATTGACAAATTTTGGTATTAACCAGATCTACAATGTTTGTATAGTGAGTTTTTTCTATTTATTACGGTTTATCATTTACATAAAATTACACAAAATTAATTCATAATAAAGAGGGCTTCAAAAGATATTCACAGAAAATTCAATGTATGCATTTTGTTTTGTCATGTACATAATAGTATATTGCGCTACAAGTGCAGAAGGTTCTTCTTCATGAAGAACGGGGAAGAGCTTGAAAATAGGAGACAATTGAGTAGAAATACTTCCAAGATTCTCTAATGCGCTTAATGAATGTGTACTGGATATCATTTTGTTCTACGACAGTGGGTAATAGAAGTATTTAAGAGAAAATAAAATTAATTACTAACTACTATTTAACATGATGGTTCCAGTAGCAAAGCCCACAACTTTAATATTGGTGGTGAACTGGCGATCGATTATTCACGCCTTGGTTATTGACCTTAAAAAGATCAATAACTTATAGTTCAGACTTAGTTGCTACATGTATTAAATCGTAAGTAAATATTAACAAATAAAAAGGAAGTACAAATTCAGATATGATTTAAATGATAAAATTCAACTATCAGAAATTACATTTCAGGTATGCAATAATAAATATATTAGAAGATTTAAAATAGTTCATACACATATGTGCAGTAAAATAGACAAAACACGCAAGTAGGTTAGATTACCAGCACTGAATGCAGGAAATTCAGGATGAACGGGAAGCGCATAAAAAAACCCACTATCGCCGAAAAATAGATTAAACGGGGTATACTAGACGAGTGTCAATTATTTACACAAAATCGAAAATTAGCAGATATTTTTCGGTGCAGTTTCATTACATGCACTAGCAGAACCCGCAGCTCCACTCGCGTTATTCCGTTAATTGCCGAGATTCTTCTCTGTCTCCCTCTCCCCTTCTTTCACTTTCTTACTGATTAACTCTCACTCCTTCTTTCTTCACTTTGCCCCTCTTTCAGATCTTCCTCGCACTCCATCGCCCTTCAAGTAACCTAAACACCATGTGTTGTTTGGATAAACTGTAATAAATTGACTTTTCTTTAGTGCTAATAAAAAGTAAAACATGCGTTAATGGTTTAACAGTACACAAAATTGTACCTCTTGCTTAAGCTTGTTGTTTGATCGGAAATATACTGTTTCTATGGCAACTGGTTTCGCACATAAATACTATACTATTTAGCAAGGGCACAAATTTGTGCACTTGGACTATTGCCGGAAATTATAGGACACTTTACAACTTCAAAAAACTGGCCCTACTTATATTTTCAACCCCTTATGTATAAAGTGGCACTATTTGACCGATCTAGATAAAAACTTTGGACTTTAGGTACGAATGCAAATTATGTGCTACTCGACTTTCGGAAGCCTCCCCATCCTTATTTTCAACTCCTTACTTACAGAATGTACCCGTGCAACGCCGGTTAATATTTAGTTTTATTATATGTTCAGATACGCCGTGTATCACAACTGCTGCTACAGGAAGAACCAACTCATAATAAGCTGTGCACCGCAAGAGTGGTCAAGGTCGTTAAGGCATGGACTCGCAATCGAGAGGTCTGTGGTTTGGTTCGAATCACTCAGGACCGACCTCCCCAATCGGGGTTTTATCCGGGTTTTCTTCAGTTCTCATGATTGCCAGCGAGGTAAACTAAATTAGTTCCCTTTTAATAATAATAATAATAATAATAATAATAATAATAATAATAATAATAATAATAATAATAATAATAATAATAATAATAATAATGTGACATCTGTGGACCTAGGCCTACCAGCCCGTTTGACCTCACGCCCACATGTGTGTCAGAATTGGATGACTATCCAGCTGATACAGTAAGAACACGTGATCAGTACCATGCTCCCCCAGCCGGAATGCTATCTACACAGTGAGCCAAAAGACTACGAACCGCCTGCGCGGTGTTTTTCCTGTCCGCGTCCTCGGCGCTATCATAGAAAGGCGTGGATGAATACAACATTTTTAAAACTACTTTTAAAGGCTTTACTTACCAACTTTACGAAAGGAGATGCTGAAACTGGCCACCGTCGCTGTCCATACATTTTTGGCACCTCTTTAGGAAAATATCCACGACGGTTAGGAAACTACCCATGATGGATATTTTCCTAAAGAGGTGCCAAAAATATATGGACAACGACGGTGGCCAATTTCAGCACCTCCTTTCGTAAAGTTGGTAAGTAAAGCCTTTAAAAGTAGATTTAAAAATGTTGTATGGTTTCATTCGCGCCTTTCTATGATAGCGGCAGACAGCAACGAGCGCCGAGAACGCGGACAGAAAAAACACCGCGCAGCCGGTTCGTAGTTTTTTGGTTTACCCTGTAGCTCCTCAAATGTATCACGATGTCAGTGGCCATCGAAAAATCCGCACCTGCATGGATGTCTCGAATCCACGCGAATTCCGTGGCTGAGAATCGAAACACCAAGCTCCAACCCACTACGTCCGCGCAGAACCCTTTCCAAATTTCCGTTACTAATTACTTATTTTAATGTATGTAATATATGCTACACTCACATGACTTTCTCTACTCTTGTACAAACTATTTTTACAAACGCTTATTCTCCATATGCTTCATGTTAATCGAGATATCGAGATGTTAAACTTATTGCTAATTTTCTTGTAGATGCAAGGGGAATTGGTAAGTTTTAAGCGATAGTCAAATATTTTAAGCGGTCTTTGCATGTCCAGGACATAAAAAAATCTGATGTTTAACAGTCACATGACTTTTTCTACTCTTGTACAAACTATTTTTACAAACGCTTATTCCCCATATGCTTCATGTTAATCGAGATGTTGATTGCTAATTTTCTTGTAGATGCAAGGGGAATTGGTAGGCTTTAAGCTATAGTCAAATATTTTAAGAGCTGGTTGCTATGTGCAGTATTCCATTCTCTTTGCTTACCAGGACAAAAAAAAAGAATAACGAATTTGAGAAAAAGTATAAGTATTGGAAAATTTAAGGGAATAACAAGCAATATCTCGAAAATGGTTCACTCAATAACAAAAAATGTATATGACATAAATTGTGTATTTTAACGCGATCTACATTTTTTTGTGTAGTAAAATATTGTCTATCTCTTATGGTTTACCAGTTATGCAAAAGTCGTTCACAATGAAGAATACTTTTGGAGACATTCCTATAAAATTCGAGATATGCATTTCATTTGTCATGAAAATATCTTAAACATATGATATTTTAATCAAAATCGTTAGAGCCGTTTTTGAGAAAATTAAAATTTTCGAAAAATGTTCCATGTAAAGGGTAATCTGGGGTGGGGGATTTTCTTGAAAACCTACGCATCGCATCTCTGGAGGATACTGAACCTAAATACCAAGTTTGGTGTTCATCCGACTGTTCGTTTCTGAGCTATGCTGTCCACAGACAGACACACACACGGACATGTTTCCGGTCTCAAAACATGTATTTCCGGTGAAATCTCGGTATCGAATGTTTGGGTGGAATACAATACTTCCCCTACTTACTATAGGTAGTAGAGAGAGTAAAAAGTGATAGGTCATTCGTTAGTTTCATAGGGAATGCTCATGTGAAAATCAAATGATGCGCGAATTAAATGTAATAAAAATATTATGAAATGAAAACAGTAAACACACTAATATAATAAATACTATTAAAAATGCTTCAGCTCCCTACGTTGTGTAGGGGTAGAATGTCTATCTCATATTCAAGAGATCCTGAGTTCGAATCCCGAGTTATCTGGATAAGCTTTTTCCGAAGTTTTCCCTTACTCTAAGATGACTTGTAGGGTAAGAAGTGTGGACTCCGGTTCATTTGGGCATCATTTAATCCATTTCATTCTTTCAGCATCCTATATGAACCCAGTTAAAGAACGTTAAACGACTTGCCTTACTCCAGGTACCGTCTCGCTTTCCCCATGTCTCTGTGTACATGTACTCTTGGAAAATTGTAAACAAAGAACATGGCCAAACCCTTATTAAGGTTAGGATCAACAGAATAAATCAAGAAGAATAAAAAGAGGTATTTTCAATTTGAGATAAGTAAAATATTGCCCCCATATCTCTTATCGATATCCCCTTATAATCAAAGGGTTTTTTTTTTTTTTTTTTGCTTCCGCTGCACCTAACTCTCCAAGCATAGCAGACCCGCTGCAAGATGTTTTTCCCTCCTGCTTCCCACTTCACATTCTGGAGCATGTTTCCTTATCATCAGTAACTCACACCTGCTACGCTGTTTAATTTGCATTAAATTCAGCAACAGCGTCGGTGCATGGCCTATCTCGACTTTCCCTCATCACACTATACCCACGCCCGCCCGCATTCTTTGCACCTATGGCTGTTAATCCCTCTTTTAATCTTTCTCCTGCATTTGGATTTCTATTATACCCATACATAGCATAAAAGATAAAGGAACGGAAATTTGTAGATAGCTCTCTTATTAGAGTCCTTAACAGGTGAATTCTTTTGTCCAAACAGTACGGTTAATTCAGACACCAATGAATTTAGGACGCACCTACAGTAAGGCACACTTGCACGTTAGATCACCACTTACACTTAAGTATTGGAGAAGAAAGGCTCGACCCTCTAACTTCCTCTGAACAGCGTTGAGAATCCCGCCATGGACAATCTACACCTATAAGACGTTCGACTCCGCGGTTAAAAAAACTAAACAATTGGTGTTGCATTCACATGACTTTCTCTACTCACTCTTCTACAAAGTATTCTTACAAAAGCTTATTCCTTTATCTACTTCTTGTTAATACACTTCATTAGGTAATCATTTACACATTTCGTTGTAGGTAAGTAAGCTAAAACGAGTCAGATTTTTAAAAAGCGGGTTACTACGTGATGGCTTTGAAAGTCCATGTTCTTTGCTTGACCACGACAGAAAATGAAAAGTATAAGCTATTGAAAATTAAAACTAATGACAAGGAATATCTCGGAAATGGTTAAAGTCACAACGCATTAATATTTGACATAAATTGCGTGCTTTAACGAGATTTATAGTTTTCGTGCTGGAAGATTTTCATTATCTCTTACGGTTACCAATTATACATAAGTCATTCAGAATGAAGAAGACTTCACGGGCTATTCGCAGAAAGCTCAAGATATACATTTTATTTGGCATGTAAGTATCTTAAACAAATGGCATTATAATCAAAATCCTTAACAGCCATTTTTAAGAAAATAAAACATAATGAAAAATATACCGTGTAAAGGGCAGTTTGGGGTGAGGAGATTTTCTTTAAAATCTTCGTGTCGCACCCTTGGAAGATGCTAAACTTAAATACCAAATTTGGCATCCATCCAACTTTTCGTTTTTTGAGTTATGCTATTCATACAGACACACACACTCACACAAGGATCTTTTTTCTAAACACGCTTTCTTTGGATTCAGGGCGTCTGAAAACTTGCATTTTCAGTGAAATCTCAACATCGTAATATTCAGTGGAAAAGAATACTTCCTCTACTTACTCTAAGTACATAGTAGAGAAATTCAAGAGGGAATGTACCGAGCGCTGCTTTAGTCCAAAGTGGTACAATTCGTAAACTCGCAAGCGTTGATAACGCAGCTATTTCGCATAACCTGGTGGTGAACTTGGGAAGCTTATACCTGTCGATAATTACTCATATTTATTCCACTCTCTGTCCACTATGTTTCTTTACCTTCATTCACATTTCCATTAAAATGGAAGATCACATAAAATTCTACTCTTTATTTGTTGTTTTACAGCATGGTATACGAATATTTTACTGAGTGTTCGCTTCAAGGATAAAGGATTAAGGGTTAGAAACCTACCTGCACACAATATATATTGTGGAATAGAAGTCATGTGCTTACTACACATTATTTACGGTAATAGAATAACACATTCTCCTCTAATAAACATGTATACGTATTTTTACATTTATCGTATACTAAATAACAGTCACATGATTAGCTCAAATAAAAGTATATTGCTTAGACTAAATGTCCTATCTCGGCAAAGCTAAATCTGCTAAATTCATAAACCATTACTTCAGAAACTATTTAAAATGACTGAAATGTTTACAGGGTGTAGATGAATGCCTTCTAACCTTACTAAGCAAAGCTTATTTATTTTGAAATCTTCCTACACAACTATAGGCTGCCAAAGATAAAGAATACCAATTCAACATAGTTATATAAAACAATAATGGAAATAAAAAAGATGTTACGGTACATTAAAATTACAAAGAAATATTTAATAATCGAAATATGGAAGGTTTTCAATATCTTAGTAAAAATGAATGTCTAAAAATAGAAAACGTAGAATGAAATTATATAAGTAAGTGAATCCATAGATTTACAAAATTATGGGCTAAAGCGTGATTTCTAGATATAGACATTGAACCTCTGAGCGCTGCCATAGCAATACCATATTATGTATTTCTCTGAATGTCAAAGGTTTTAAGCAAGTCAAAAGGCATGGGAGGGTACTTCGGGCATCAATCATCAATCCTTTGACCTCAGTTGGCTTTAAGTGGCATTCAGCTTTGAAGAAATCCCCTGCCGATCTGTAGATGTTCTTCTCTTCGTCCAAATCTATCAACTGGTTTTCGTGATCCTCAAATCTAATGGTGAGGTCTATGATGTAACCATGAGAAGGCTATGATATCTCTTCGTTGGAGAGACGATGTGCTTCCTCAAAGACAGCATAGCTTTAAAGCATTTGCCAATATAGATCTTGTACTGTGATGACGTAGAGTTGCTTAGTAGTTCGCCGTAAGGACAGGCTGCTAGAACGTGTCCAAGACAGACACTCATGTCACTAAACTTAGTTTATTAAAATTTATCAATTATTTTTTTAAAAACTTACCAAATTTTTATTAACACTAAAGTAGATCCACAAAGGCATTTAGAGGTGGTTTTTATTATTCTAAAATGCAATTAATCTGACTTCAATAGTTTATAAGAAAAAGCGGTCATTTATGCCAAAAATGTTATTCACAGAAAAATATGTTCGAAGCAAAACTGGAGAAAACAAACAGCATATATCTGCAAAGAAAGAAATCACATAGCTTGAACATGCAGTTGTCATATTTAACAGTCGTGTCAATTTGTAGAGCATAACTTTCCCTACAAGATGGGCTAACGGTTATCTTTCTAATTCATTTCAAACCCGGCGGAGGGCAATGGACTTTTTCGGGCGTAAAAATTCTTAGCATGGCTTCCTTCGTAAGGGAAGTAAAGCCGGTGGTCCCGTGTCGTAGATTTACGGCACGTAAAAGAACCTTAAGCCTGATAAAGAGGCCTCTGAGCAAAATTATTGGTCTTTCGCGCCCAATATAGAACGGAACACTAAGAACCATAGTAGTTAAAGAGCGTCCAAAAATAAAACTCCCTTTCATTTCTCTACTCCAAAGTGTGTAGGAGTTGATTATTCTTTTTCCTGAAGTTGAGCAGAATCCACAGTTTAAAATAGCAGCTGCAGTACCATTTTTACTTTCTCTACTACGTACAGTAAGTAAGGGAAGTATTGTATTCCACTCAGAAATTTGATACCGAGATTTCACCGGAAATAATGTTTTGAGACCCCCTGAATGCAAAAAAAAGCATTTTTGGAAACATGTCCGTGTGTGTGTTTGTGTCTGTGCCTGTGTGTGTGTGTGTGTGTGTGTGTGTGTGTGTGTGTGTGTATGTGTGAACAGCATAACTCAGAAACGAACAATTGGATACACACCAAACTTGGTATTTAGGTTCAGTATCTTCCAGAGATGCGACACGAAGGTTTTCAAGAAAATCCCCCACCCCAGATTACCTTTTACATGGAACATTTTTCGAAAATTTTAATTTTCTCAAAAATGGCTCTAACGATTTTGATTAAAATATATGTTTAAGATATTTTCATGATAAATGAAATGTATATCTCGAATTTTCTGGGAATGTCTCCAAAAGTATTCCTCATTGTGAACGACTTTTGCATAACTGGTAAACCTTAAGAGATAGACAAAATTTTACTACACAAAAAATGTAGATCGCGTTAAAATACACAATTTATGTCATATATATTTTTTTTGTTAAGTTAACCATTTTCGAGATATTGTTTGTTATTCCCTTAAATTTTTCAATACTTATACTTTTTCTCAAATGGAAATTCGTTATTCATTTTTTTTGTGCTGGTAATACAAAGAGAATGGAATACTCCACATAGCAACCAGCTCTTAAAATATTTGACTATCGCTTAAGCCTACCAATTCCCCTTGCATCTACAAGAAAATTGATTAACATCTCGATATCTGGATTAACATGAAGCATATGGAGAATAAACGTTTGTAAAAATACTTTGTACAGAGTAGGGAAAGTCATGTGAGTGTAACACATCGGATTTTTAAAAATATATTTAAAATAAAAGTATGGTGCCTACATATCAAAGAGAAATTTCCAAATAATAAAAAATGCACAAAAAACTAAATATGTCATTTTGGGGGCAAATGTCACGATTTAGTCTCTCCTTAGTATTGGTTTTGATACCTGATTAATAGAGAATCACAAATAATTATGCATTAATTAAATGAAGCTGGCTGCCGGGCATTTTCTCTTCAGTAAGTCTGCCATGTTAAAGCTAAATTAATACAAATAATTACATGTCGATCACTACTGATTATACACACATACATAGATGCACAAATACTCGCGCAATAAAAATCCATAATGAAAAGTTTGTGTATACGTAAAAAACATAAACACCAACCAAATTCCCCAGGTGGCGAGAGCCGTAATTATTAAACACATCTATGAGAGAAACTAGAGGCCACTAATGCCATCTATCGTTAGCACCACAGAAACCTCAGTTTCTCACTTGGTTACGATTGGACTTTCTAGTGCTGCAGTCGGATTTGCAATCCCCAACGCGTCACTCCGAGTTTAACCGCCCTGACCCTGGCTGTATTACAGATGACTACTTTGCTGAGGGAAAAAACCGAGCGCAGGGACCGGTTCCCGATACTCGGGCATGTACTCGGTCTCTATCTAATGTCCGGATATCAGTAAGGATCTTAGCCCTCTAGACTAATCCGTCCAACGCATAGCTTTGTCTTGCATCACTGAAAGATACCCGTCTTAGTGTACGTTACTGAAATACAAGAAAAAATGTCAACTTGTATAGGTTTTAAACGTAAACATTGATGGAAAATAAACGTGGCAAGTGTCTCAGTAAAGAATATTTGTGTAAACATGATGTGTTCATTTTTCGTAAGAATGTAATAGACTGCCTCTATGATCGAACGGTTAGCATTCCGGCTTCTGAATCCAGAGGTCCCGCGATCAATTATCAGCTGAGGGGGAGAGAATTTAATACAATCATTCACTACCCTCCACAGAATCTGGAAGTATTAATGTAGGAGTGAATGCGACTGTGGTTCACGCTAAAACTGAATAAAACCAAAGTTTAAAAAAAAATTACATCACATGACTTTCCCTACCCACTCTTTTGCAAACTATTCTTAACAAAGCGTATTCTTCAAGCTATTCCAGATAAAAATGCGTTTTTACCTAGAGGCCTCAAAACGTGTACTTCCGGTGAAATCTAGATAGCGAATAATTTTTGGGAGAAATGTATCGATGCAATTCTCCCCATTAGTTTGAATTCAGGAATATCAGATTCAGCTAATTGGTATGCAGGGGTTCTTATATATATATATATATATATATATATATATATATATATAAATGTTTCTATAATTTAAATATGGCCTTCCAGAAGCAAAGTTTGAAGGCTCACGAACTGTGCAACCGTATACGAACTTTAACTGTACTATTCTAGTAAAGAGAAAAAAATGTGTGTGGGGGGGGGGAGGGTGTAATCTCAAGAAACACTCAGCCGATTTTGATAATTCTTTCAACAAGCTCTATTCTTCCAAATCGTCACAGCCTATATAATGGTTCCAAAATTTTGAAAAGTGGGGATTGGGGATTCCTTTTTCATATTCATGGCACCAAATTTCAATCCTGTTTCGGTGAATATGAATACTACTTTTAGCACTTATTCCATATATGGCAGAATTTTAATGGCTTCGAGTCCAAAGGGCTTCAAATAGTTTAAAATTGAGTTATTTTGGGGAGATGGTTATATATCGTTCATATCACATTTCCCTCCTACTTCACTGAAGTTTTATCAAGTAATGTTTTTGGTATGACTTTGAAAAACCCAAGTACATTTGGATTATTCTAGAAACCAACAAAACTGATAACTGCCCTTACATTCAAACCCTATTCTCAACCCCTAACATACAAATCAACATTCTTTGTCCTATCTAGATGAAACGTTGTACGCTTATACTATAGGACCCAGCGAAAGTTATAAGCTAACATACAACTCTAAAAGAACTAGCCCTACCATATTTTCAACCCTTCATGTATAAATATGCGCTATTTAGACCATAGTCAAAACACTGCACAATTATACAATAGGAGTTTGCAAAAATCATAAGTCACGCTACAACTTCCAGAAACCATCTAATCCTTATTTTGAATTATATAGTCCTATTGGTCATTTTTAAAAGCTACCCTTACTTTAGTTTCAACCCCTTTTAGATAAAACTGTACTGCTTGGTCAGCCAGTAACTTGTGCACTTGAACCATAGGACTTGGCGAAAATTATAGGATACCACACAAGTTCAAAAAGCTACCCATACTCATATTTTTCAACCCCTTATGTACAAATTGTTACCATTTGACCAATTTGTACACTTTGGACACTTACACTTTAGGCAGATGTACAAATTATAGACTACTTTCGAAAATCACCCCCATCCTTATTTTCAACCCCTTATTTATAGAATGTAAGAATGCAATGCCGAGTAAGACTGCTAGTAGTTCATACAGATACATGCAAGCTTCATTTATGGTTTCCAATACTGACCATGTAATTAACGTAAAGGAAGCCTGAAAGGTCTGCAAATATTAACAAAAAATAAAATTGCTAACTCAGCAGCCCCTTCCCCCTTCATAACGGTAAGAGGTTTGCTTTTAAAGATCAAAGTAAAAAGTTCAAATAAGCGTACTCTCTTCTCCTAAAGGAAAAGCAAAGAACGCTATTGGTTGGTGATCAAGTTGGCAATTAACAGCAAACAAAGTCGCATCTGTGGCCTAATGGGAGACCGGCTGCCTGGTCGATAAAGCAGATTTCAGCCGCTATGCAGAGCCAGACTGCTACTTCCTGCACAACTAAACTACACAAACATATTGTGCCACTTATAAAGTAAACAGTGAACAGAATTTCTCTTTTGCAACTTAAATTTTACAGGTAGTTCAGAAATCTTGCTTTGCAGTCCATTTATTTAATCTGCGATAAATATCATCATAGAAATATTTTCATTGAGGTTATTTATCTTATATCTGCTACTTTAAACCAATAAAACAGAAGATAACGTTGAATTCCAGCCAGTCATGGCTTCCTCTTTGTACTGATAGTTTCCTGGTTTTTGTTTTATGAGCGTTTCCAGATTTGCAAACGTTATCTTAGCTCTGCTTTGCTCTAAAGTCGTGCGAACGTCCATAAATAAAACTCAAATTAATTTTTTTCCGTTAGCTTTTCTTAAGTTTGAGGTTAGGTATGCTTTCATTTCGTATTAACTCGTCGCAATAGTGATCTATTTTTAAGAAGGTGTAACTATTTATTACTTTATTTGATGCTACTACAACAATTTATTATATTTTATTTCACACCCGAACTTTGATTTCCTTTAAATAAACTTTCGACACTCGCAAGCCAGATCAGATTTTAGGACAAATGCCTAGTTTGTTACTTTAGGAAAAAATAAAAATATTCGCTAATATTTACGTTTCATGAAAATTGAAAGCTATTCATAATTTTCGGCTTAAAATGCCCTATCATTGTTTATTTATTCATATGCTAACACACGTGAACAATATCAAACGTGAGACTTTTCTATTAACATTGCCAGGCACTGCAACAATGTGTGAAACGTAGCATTTTCGTCAAATAGAATTTCAACAATTTTGAGATCCATTGTACACGATCAAACCTTTTTTTCAGTTCAAGATTTTACAAGAAAAATTGTCAAATATTTTTCAATGTGTGGCAAGATTGGACAACTCTTCACAAGACTTCGCAAGACTTGACAATGTCATAAATGAGTATTTACAAGTTGTCTCTTTGCCAAACTGAAACCCTTCGGAATACATTGTTAAGTTATCACGCGCAAAGCAATTTATTATTTGAGTCATGGTATAATAACTTGCAATGAAATATTGTTCTTTACTAATATTACGAAGCATTTTCACGTATTATATCCAATGAAATCACATTACGAGTGTGGAATACAATTAAAATAACACCAACCGATAGGTTAACCGCACTATATAACATTGCATTAATGTATACTTAGTTCGGAAATCTGCCTGGCAATTATTTCTTCATAATCGCCTTCATCTGCTTCATTTTGTTGTGGTAATCCACGGAGCCCTCGACGTGCAGACATGGCCAGCTTATGTATAAGCTAATCAGTTCGCATATGACATACCTTGGCCGGATAGCCATTTTTGTTTGCTTTTCGCTTTCAGCAGATTTCGTGACGCACTGTGAATACTCGCATTTCATTGTCCAAAGCCATCAAATCATTGTGAAATCTTTGACCGTTTAGCGCATATCCTTATTTGCTTTCAAGACTTTCAAAGTCTTTAAAAGTATTGGAAGCAATTTGACAAGAAAGGTTGTGAGGTTGTGACAACTCTTGAAAAGTCTTGTAAAGCATTGAATTTGACAAAAATATGATCGTGTACAAGGAGCTTTAGTTTGAATGTCTGCATTGGGGTAGCAGAAGCTTAGTAAATAGCGCTACATGTGAAATTTGATGTACTATCCAGTTAAAGTAATAGAACGAAAACGAACTGTTCACAGTTATTGACAAACACATCCTGTTGTATTATCATTCTAGTTCTAGTTTGAGAAGGGGTGGGTTTTATGTCCAAGCACTGCGACCTTAAGATCTATTGCGCATCCCCCCTTTCATCAGTTAAGTAGTCTGTTGCTCGATATGAACTTAACCAGACTGCTAACTGAGGCTTTCGATAGTTCATCTATCTTTGGAAAGTGACTGCCAAAAGTACTTGCTCTTTGATTCGCAAAAGCAGGGCACTCACATAGTAGATGAGTAACAGTCTCATCTCCTTCTAGACATCTACTACAGATAGGGTTGTTAAACAATCCCATTCTGTATAGATTAAACTTTAGGGCACAGTGTCCTGTAATGAATCCTGTTGCCCATGCAAGTCTTCTTCTACTAAGACCGCGCAATGTATTATCATTAAAACGTTGTTTCAACTCTTTTACAACAATGTTTAGATAAAAAGTAGTACCACTCCCGTATACGGAAATGAACGTTTTACGTAACACATAATTATGTACATACTTATAAAATCGAAGACAGAGCGCATCTAGAGTGAAAAATGCAGTTCAGCATTAGACGTTGCTCGAACGAAATTATCTAACCCATCCGTCCAACCTTTTTAGCGACAACGCTTATACAGGAGAAACTGGCGCCATTTTGAGTAAAAGGCCGCTACAACAATCGACAAAAGGTCGCTAAATCAATATCGACAACATTTGAAAACGTTGCGAAAGTAAAGGAGGGGTTTAGCTTCACAGATCCGGCGGTTACGCCCTGTCGTCATTATGCCAAACGCCGCAACTGCCTCACTCCTCTACTTATAAAAAACATACTTCGGCTACACTTTGCGGCTTATGGCCCTCAAAGCTGAGCTATATTGACAGCGGAAGCATTGTTCCCATTATACCTCGGGTGAGTTGCATGTTTGAAACTTTGGTTATAATGAACAGAGATGTAAATAATTGCTACAAATGCTCTAAAATGTCTGCAGTGCAACTCTCGTGTTAGAATATGTTTATATTTGTGATATGCAATAAAATAATTATTATCTATGGATATGCGTGCGTGTCATGTGTATAATTAGTCTGAGTGACTCTCATATACGGGAGTATTGCCAAGGAAACATTTGGCGCGAGGTGGATTGGGCGCGGTGCCCTGTAAACATGGCCTACGGGTTCATCTGACACCTTATAATTTTTTCCCTGTGGTACCAGAGGAAAAAAGAAGGAAGCAGTTTACGACACGCCAGTTGAAAATGAACACATGTTAATACAACACATAATTACTGCAGAAATCATTCAAACTAATCCGGAGCTCCCAAAGAGCGTGCAAGTCTTTGCTGCGCCGCTTTATTACGTGTCAGAATTTCAACGGCGCCGTGTTTGGACGTTTGTTAAGATATGGTGTGCATTAATGTGAACACACATGTAGCAGTAATAATAACAATAATAATAATATCTTGTAATATCAAAAACAAAACTCTTATTTTCAAGTTGACGCATGTAGCCCGCATCTAAGCTTTGTGATCACCAGTTCTTACTCTCAAAATACCTCATTTTACCAAATTTTTCATCTTGAAGTTTTGTGTGCGTAATCTTTCGCATTATGTACATTAAAGTATTCATGCAAAAACTAATTCTTCTATCCAGGTTACGTTACTCAGGATATATTATTTTTACCTAGGAATGGTTTCGAATTAAGCCGAAAAGTTTAGTTACAGCATATGGAAACAGCATTCTAATGCTTATTCATGGTGAAAAGCTCATGCAATGTAAGCACAAGAAAGGGGGACAAGAATCGCAAACCTTCGAGCATGTCTCTTATATGACGTTTATGAAATGCCTAAATTTGGAATATTTCTAAAACAGCTTACATTATGAAAATGTTTACTTGTATTTTAATAAGATCCATATTTTTCTGTGGTTTTTGTCTATGTTTTAAGCTTTCCTATTTAAACAAAATTATACAAAATTCAATCAACTAAACTGGAGTTCACAGACTAATCATCACAGAAAATACACGATTTGTATTTTATTATTCGCCAAATATCATAAATATATGGTATTTTAACCGCAATCGTATTGCCATTTTTGAGAAAACGAAACGTAATT
Organism: Deroplatys truncata; assembly: GCA_030765065.1. Lineage (NCBI taxonomy): Eukaryota > Metazoa > Arthropoda > Insecta > Mantodea > Mantidae > Deroplatys > Deroplatys truncata. The sequence continues at coordinate 168,553,648 of CM060987.1, read as the reverse complement.
ATGTGGTAAGGGATTAAGTGAAGTTATAATGGGTAGATAAAATATGAGAGACGTATTTGATTTTTAATAAAAATCAGCTACTATGTTGAATCAAAAAAGTGGTTTACATTGCTTCTCGAAAATGCCTGTTTGACAATGACTGTGTAAAGAATGCCAGAAGTACGTGTTATAAATACTAGCTGCCTTCAGAATACCTAGCTTGGCAAAATAATTTGATATAAATGAGTGGAATATTAAAAGTGAGAGAGTTTATGTGACCTGTTTCAGAAAGGTGGGTGTATGTGTGGGTGGGGAGAGCCGTATACTCTTCTGACTGAAGTAACTCGGTAGCGAGTTAATTAACTCTGTATTTAATTAGCTCCCAGTTTCAAAACCAGTGACACACTTTTATGTGATACGGTAAATCTGTGGCAATAATATCATCACATTTGTGCTTTCTTTTATATTTAAATATAAGTGAAAGCATTATAGTTTATACAACTGAAGAAAGGTTTGTGTATAGAACCATCTTTACACAAGCTCTCTTTGTTATGGCATCTACAAACATCTGAAAATAAACATTTGCTTTCTTTCTAATAACCTGACAAAAAGACACCGGCTTATGGTGTTTATTATTATTAACATAAAGCTACCTATCGAGCACTCTTTTGCGTCTTTTGTCTTTATTTCTTTGCTTTCAAAAAAAGAACCGCAGAATAGCTATTTATGTATCAAGTACGCAAAATAAGGCTTTAACGGACGAATTAAGTATTTCGGACGAGGCGTAAGCCGAGTAATACAATAGTGCATACAATAGTAAAACCTCTCTAAAATGTATTAAATAAATTAAATGTAATATAAGTACTGTATAAATATAAACGGCATAGTCAGTCATTTTTTATATATTGCGCAGTCTCCTGAATGAACCGTACCAACGCCTCCTAGGAAGCATTGACCGTGGCAATACGAGATGCGGATGTAAATGGAGTGCTTATTCTGAGCGCTCGTTTCTAAACAACAAACTTGTGAGCCCACTTTGTGGTGTGGGAGTAGGTGTCTGCTCAAATTCAATAAGTCCCGAGTTCGAATCTCGATTAGGGTAAGTTACCCGGATAAGGGGTTTTCCGGGGTTTTCCTTTATTCTGAAATATGAATATCGAGTAGCTCTAAGCTCTAAGGACCCCGGGCTCATTTGAGCTTCATTTTACCATTTGTTCATCGTCCGATATGACCTAAACGGTTAAAGGACGTTAAACCCCTCAAAAAAACAAGCTTGTGACTGAATATATGAGTGAAAATTCCAAAAAAAAAAAACATTTCGACCTGAGCCAGAAACATAATCGGAGCCGCTACCAGCAACATCTCGGCAGGAGTATGAGAAGGAGGTATGCAGTGTTTCTCTTGAGAACGAAGATAAACGATAACTTATATTTTGTTTTAAGTGATTGTTTTGTAAAAATGCTGATAAAGCTTATGATTAAATTAAAAAAGCAATGTTGGCTTATACTTCTTGTTTTATGATAAAGTATTTTGTTTAAAACCCTGTTAAATTTGGTATGACTGGTCACGGTCGCTAAAGTACTATTTTTAACAGTCCGACAAGCAGCTGTTTTAGAAAAGTGTACTAAAAATAATTAAAAAGTACGCGGCGCACACATCTGAGAATAGCATAACTGAAAAACGAAAAATCAGGAAAATATCAAATTTCGTTTTTGAGTCATAAACTTGCAGACATGCCAGGCGAAGATTTTTAACATACCCCCCATAACTACCCTTCACATGGAAAGCTTGTCGTTATACTTAATTTTCTAAAAAATGGCTGCCACAATTTTGTTTAAAATACCATTTAAGATATTTGCATCAATAACAAAATGTATATATTGATGTTTCAGTCAATTTCCTGTAAAGGTCTCTTCATCCTGAATAAATTTTGTATAGTTTTGTATCACTGGTAAACCTTAAGGGATAGACAGAAACCTACAACACAGAAAATATAGATCTCATTAAAACGCACAACGTTATCCATTTCTGAGATATTCGTTATTGGTTTGAATGCCGCACATTTATGTATTTCTGAAAAGCTAAATCAGCATTAATTTGTTTTTTGTAATGTCATGGAAAGAGTATGGAATTTCAAAACAAGTATAGCAGCCCGCGTATTAAAGATTTAATTGTCGCTTCTCCTGTATGTTAAAATTAAAATTAAATTAAGTTTTATTTATGGACGCTCTTTACTGCTATGGTCCTTAGCGTCCCATTCTATATTGGGCGTGAAAGACAGGGAATTTTGCTCAGAGGCCTTTTTTATCAGGCTTGAGGTTCTTTTACGTGTCGTAAATCTACGAGACCATTGACTTTACTTCCCTTCCGAAGGAAGCCCTGCTAAGGATTTTTACGCGTGAAAAAACTCCATCGCCCTCCGCCGGGTTTGAACCCGCGACCTCGTGAACTAGAGGCTAGCCCACTGCACCACGGAGGACGACATTTTTCTTGTGCCTACAACGAAATATGTAAAGAAAAAATCTCTGCAATCGTTTACTTCAACATAAAATAGATGGAAAAATTAGCTTTTGTAATAATAGTTTGCTGAAGAAAGCGTAGAGAAACTCGTGTGAATGTACGTCGTCTGAATTTTGCTTCATTCACTCACACACTGTGTACTTCAACACACTGCGGAGAATATGATTCTAGTCATTTCCCGAGCCTGGAATGAAACCCGGAACCTTCGAATTGGGAAGCCAGAACGCTTATCATTCGACCATTAAATTTTGTACTTGTAATTCCCTATGTTTTTGAGCTGTAAAATTAACACAAAAAAGCAGATACGCAAAAGTTTACACCCGGGCACATTTTTAGTTTCCTGTTTATTATTTCATTCGAGGTCTCTTAGGCAAGTACGTCCACTGAAATTCGATTCCTCTACCTTATGTAAGGCAAGGAAAACAAAAAGAGCCATATTTTATGCTATAACTCTCCAGTCAGATCTGCAGTAGTCAGGCTTCATAGGGGAAACTCAAACTTTGCAGAATTATCAAGCAAACCAAACAATAGTTGTGCGCCTGCTGGATGCTGGCTTAACTTCCTAGCTGAGGGTTTAATATTCGTGCTTTTCCTTTGCTCAAACAAGTAATTTCGATAGCTTTGGCCGCGTTTAAAACTTTTTCTCGCTTCATAATTCACGACACAGGCACGGGTTTATATACGGCATGCATACAGGGCTTTCATTTCAAAAATCCCCAAACTAGTAACTTCCTACATTTGATTTTAACTTCCTACATTTAAGTAAAAAATTAGTCACATATATGTTACCCCAAGGTTTATACAATATAAGGATGCGATGTATTCACACGACTTTTTCTACCAAAAATAAATTCACGTATATTCATTAGTGATTCTTCTATCCTTACTACGTTACGCACGATATATTACTTTCTCTACTACGTATAGTAAGTAGGGGAAGTATTGCATTCCACCCAAAAATTCGATACCGAGATTTCACCGGAAATACATGTTTTGAGACCTCCTGAATCCAAAAAAAGCATTTTTGGAAACATGTCCGTGTGTGTGTCTGTGTGTCTGTGTGTGTGTCTGTGTGTGTGTGTGTCTGTGTGTGTGTGTGTCTGTGTGTGTGAACAGCATAACTCAAAAACGAACAGTCGGATAAACACCAAACTTGGTATTTAGGTTCAGTATCTTCCAGAGATGCGACACGAAGGTTTTCAAGAAAATCCCCCCACCCCAGACTACCCTTTACATGGAACATTTTTCGAAAATTTTAATTTTCTCAAAAATGGCTCTAACGATTTTGTTTAAAATATCATATGTTTAAGATAATGCCATGAGAAATGAAATGTATATCTCGAATTTTCTGGGAATGTCTCCAAAAGTATTCTTCATTGTGAACGACTTTTGCATAACTGGTAAACCATAAGAGATAGACAAAATTTTACTACACAAAAAATGTTGATCTCGTTAAAATACACAACTTATGTTATATACATTTCTTTTGTTGAGTGAACCGTTTTCGAGATATTGCTTGTTATTCCCTTAAATTTTCCAATACTTATACTTTTTCTCAAATTCGTTATTCATTTTTTTATGTCCTGGACTTGCAAAGAGAATGGAATTCGACACATAGCAACCAGCGTTAAAATATTTGACCATCGCTTAAAAGCTACCATATTCCCCTTGCATCTACAAGAAAATTAGCAATAAGATTGACATCTCGATATCTCGATTAACATAAAGCATATGGAGAATAGGCGTTTGTAAAAATAGATTGTACAAGAGTAGAGAAAGTCATGTGAGTGTAACACATCAGATTTTTTTTGTTTCCAATTAAGCAAGAAGAGTTCGAAATGTGGAAACGGCATTCAAATATTCGTTTGTGGTAACAAGTTTTTGCGTTGTGAAGAAGAGCCGCCACAAGACCTGATTCCATAGTCTACTTTACCATCTTTTTCAAAACCCAGAATAATCCACCAAGAAGAAGTAAGTTACTTCCTCTATAAGAGTTCAATCTGACCCTCCATTGATTCCAAGTCCCTTCACTTCTGATACTCCACCCTGGAAATTCCCTAGTCCCCACCATCGACCTCTCTCTAGCTACGTTCCACAAACCTGACACGGATAGTTCTCCCTACCACTGCATGTTCACAGAAATCAGCTGTTCACGCCAGGATAGGATGGCTCCAAGAGTGAAGTCGGCTGCTGGTGTACGATGGCTTTTCCTGGTCATACAAAGCTTTACAGGCCACCAAAGCATCTTATCATCTTCTCTTTAGGTTCGCCCCTGAATACACTCTTGATAAAACGCACCACAACGATACACAATAATCTCCGAATCTATGAGTGCACTATTAGCTGTTCAACATCCATCGCCTGACAATATGCTAGTCTACGAAATCAGAATCCTATAGCATAAGATTGCAGTTGCGGAAGTTCAAGTTGACATAAATTATGTGCTTTAAAGAGATCTACATTTATTGTGTGATAAGTTTTTATCTATCTCACGTTTTACCAACAATACAAAATCATACAGAATTCATTCATAATAAAGAGAAAAGTTCCAGATATGTATTTTATTAGTTATGTAAATATGCTGAACATGTGCCAGTTAAACAAAGTGGTTAGAAGCAGTTTTGAGAACATTAAAAAATAGTACTGCATGTAAAGTGTAGTTTGGGTTGGTGGGGAATTTCTTGAAAATCTTCTTTCTTGGAGGATGCTGAATTTAAATGACATGTTTGAAGTTTTACCGATTTTTCGTTTTTTTTTTTGTTGCTCTTTTTTATTTTCTCAAAAATGGTATTAACGATTTTGATTCACATGCCAGCTATTTAAGATACTTTCATGACAAATGAAATGTATATGTTGAATTTTCTGGAATAGACTGTGAGGTACTCTTCATTCTGAATGAATTTTGTATGGTTGGTAAACTAAATGAGATAAACAAAAACTTACTATGCAAAATCTAAAATGTAGATCTCGTTAAACAACTCAGTTTATGTATTTTTTTAATTAAACGTTTCCGAGATGTTCGTTGTTATTCGTTTGAATTTTCAAAATCTTATACTCTTTTCAAGTGGCAAGTCGCTATTCATTTTCTCTCATGGTCATGCAAAGAGCATGGAATTTCAAAGCCAAAACATAGGTATCCGCTTTTTAAAAATTTGACTATTGCTTTAGCCTACTGTATCCTTCAACGAAATGTTTAATGAAAGATTATCTCATTGACAAGAAGCACACAAAACAAGTTTTTGTAAGCATAGTTAGTAGAAAAATGTGTAGAGTGACCTCAAAACATGCATTTGCGGTGAAATCTCTACATATAAATGTTGGGTGGACTACTGCACGTCACACGTAAGATTGACAAAGGGATTATTTTAAATGACAAATGCTTTTGATGCGACATTCTTGGCTGTAAGATCCCAGCCATCCAGAGAGAGAGAGAGAGAATTTGATGTGGAATGTGTGTTTTCTCCGACATGCAGGGAAGTCACCTGGCTGAGACAACGGTGCTTTAATTAATCAAGTGCAGCACGCGGAAAAACATCCTGCGTTAACACCCCATCCATCAAACACATACACGGGTGGCTTCCTTCCCCTAATGACGTCATTATTCATGGTTTAAAAATGTGGTCAGTTGGACTCCTGCCCTGCAAATGTCACCCCAAAACTTTCCAACCCCATTATCTAACACTCAGCTCCTATAACTGCATCTTAAATCGCAGTTTTCATTTAGATATCCCTACTTGGTTTCTTAATTTAAAATATATGGTATTTCTCATTTGGCAAAATTAAACGTTCTGAAATTGCTCATTTTACAAATTTCACCCAATTTAGTTCAATATTTTATTGCAGATGTTTTTCAACATATGTAAATACCAGATTTGTTTTCATGGTCCTATGTACATCCATGGACAAAAAAAAAAAATAAATCATGTCTGGAAAGCCAAATTTTTCGAAGTCCTACACGGCACAGCGCCTTGTTTACACCATACGCAATAAGTTGTGTAGCCGCTGCAGCAACTTATACACATTATTAAGCACGCTATATTTCACGAGTCTTCTATTTAGAGCTGTGGCAAAGCCTATGATACTTCTGTGGTTAAGACTGCAAGTTCACTTCTCGCATATAACAAAACACTTTTTTTCTTCTGTTAATAATTTTTAATCAACACATAGTGACTACTTATTTTCGATATACTGTATTTCATACATGGCATTTCGTAAAGTTCATAATAGAATAGTTAAGATGCAAAATACGTGGCTTCATAATTCCATCATGGTCGCGTATCTGTATCTATATCAAGGGACGGTCTAGGCGTGTTGTGGCAGCTTGACAATACACTGAACAGTGCCGAATACACGGTAATACTTAGCATATTTTGAATCCCTCTGTAGGATGGGATACCCTGATGGAATTGTTGAATTCGTACAGAATAATCATGCTGTCCAAAAATGTCGAAAGGTTTCAAACTGGTTTTCAGAGAGGCAGGATATAGGAGTGATATGGCCTCCTTATTCAGCAGATTTGAATCCTACTTTGAAAGCAGGCTTGGCTTGGGAAGCAGATTTGGCTTCTGGGCACAAATTCAAAAAGCCGGGATGTTGTAGCTTCTCGTCCGCGTTACTACAGGGATTTCATTTCATCCATAACCTGAAAATTGAGCAAAGCTATACGTGCTCAGGGTTCATGTACACGATATGTTTATGGCATTAACCATTCCCGAAATATTCGCGTTATATATTTTTATTTTCTAAACTTTTACCATACTCTTAATGCTAACTCACCATCCCTTTGTTTCTTGTGACGTCATAGAAAGGGTATTGAATTTCAAAGCCACCATGTAACGACCTGCTTTTTAAACATTTGACTGTCACTTCAATCTCCCTTGTACCAACAACGAAATGTGCAATGAAACCATTTCTGCAAACCCTTATTTTGATGGATATGAAGTATATAGAAAAAAATAAGCTTTTATAAGAATAATTATTTGTTGAAGATATATAAAAATAAACTATACTAAGTAGAGAAAGTCATGCGAATGTAAGTTTTTGTTTTTAAAATTTTTGTATTTCTGTATATCTTTTACGAATTTCGGTAGCCAAATAAGCTAAAACGTTACCTATTACACTCATTTACAATTATTCAACTAATATAAATACTAATTTCACTGTTGCAATGTAATTACAGACCACGTGAAATCTCCGAATGTTGGAAATCAGAAGAAGAAAAACATTGCCGATAATTAGTCTCCCTCGTAGCACTCGCATTAAATCTGACCATGAAGCTGGGGAGGTACAAACATTACCATCAACCGGGCGCCGCAGTGAATATGCTTGCACCCCTGCAAATTATTTACAGAGAGACCCTTGTAATTTACTCTGCACGTTATATCAAATAAAATTAATTAATTACAGTGGTACAAGTTACAGAAGCGTATCCATACGTTACACCAGTCAACAACATTTAACTTTTACACGTTCAAAATACATAATTCTTTTATTCCTTTTATACTGAATTAAAACTTGCACAAAGCACTGTCCACAAATATGTCACTGCATTGCTAACCACAAACAGTGGAGTAAAAGCTTTGGAAACTCGCTGCTTTGAGGTAAACAGCAATGGATCCATCACTAGACGTGGAAGAATGGTTATTTTTATTTTCCCTACTGCTTACCTGTTGTGAGCAGAGAAAGTGCTACATTCCAACCTAACATTCGATGCCGAGATTTCACCGGAAATACACTTTTGAGACTCATAGAATCAAAACAAAAATTAAATATCTGATGTGATACATTCACATGATTTTCTCCACCTATTAGTGGGTACACAAATTCTTCTTACTAAAGCTTATTTTTCCTTCTAATAGATTTTTTCCCCAAAGAAACCTTTACAGAAGCAGCTACATTGCACATTTCGTTATAGATACAAAGAGAACAGCGATAGTCAAATGTTTAAGAGCTGGACGCCATATGCTGTATGTTGCATTGAAGGGTAGTTGGAGTGAGGGATTCGCTTAAAAATGTTCGTGTCGCAATTTTGGAAAGCACTGAAACTAAATACCAAGTTTAGTATTTATCCAACTTTTCGTTTTTTAGTTATGCTGTTCACAGCACGGAGACGCATAGACACAACACGGACATTTTTTCTAAAAAATGCTTCTTTTTTTTATTTGGGGCATCAAACATGTATTTCCGGTGAAATCTCGGTATCAAATTTTTGCAATACCTTCTCTACCTACTGGGTAGAGAAAGTAAAAAGAGGCGCGCGCGCGCGTGTGTTTGTGAACAGCAAACTGAACGTCGATTAAATACCAAACTTGCCCTGCGCCATGGCGCTGTGGGTTACAGCGTGATACTTTGGTTCCCGGGCACGGAATGCGCCCGGCTTCGATCCTACCCATGGGGATGCAGATTTTAAGTCCTATAGGACCGATGCCCACTCAGCATTGTAAGGAAAGTGAGGAGCTGCGATAGATAGCGATTTTGACGGAGGCCAACATTTTGGCTGGGGGATGCGTGATGCTGGCTACATTACCTCTCCGTGTATGATCGCCCACCTCTGCTGTGCGTATGTGGACGTGGGGGTGGCAGTCGGGTTAGCAGGTCTAGACCGTTCATGGGCTGTAGCGGTATTTTTTTCTATTATCTTCAAAGAACGCGACACAAAGATTTTCTCTCAATCCAAATTATCCTTTAAATGGAAAAATTTTCGTTTATTTATTATTTTTTCAAAAAGTTATTGAGTAAATTACCATATGTTTTAACATATTCTCATGACAAATAAAATATATATCTTGAATTTTCTGCGAATAGTCTGTGAAGTCCTCACATAACTAGTAAACCGTAAGAGATAGAGAAAACCTTATTGCATATAAAAAAATGTAGTACATAAAAAATCAGTAAAGAACACAATTTATGTCAAATGAAGCTTTTTGTGGCGTTAACCATTACCGAGATTTTCCTTTTTATTGATGTGAACTTTCAAATGCTTTTTTCAAGCGTTAAGTCGCTATTCCTTTTTTCGCGGTCATCAAACAGCATGGAATTTCAGAGCCATTACATAACAACCGACTTTTTAAAAATCTGACTCTCTTTTGCCTATGTAACGTTATACCTACAACGAAATGTGTAATTGAGTAATGAAAATTTATCTAGATTAACAAGAAATACACAGAAGAATAAGCTTTTGTAAGGATAGTTTTAAAAGAACGAGCAGAGAAAGGCATATGAATGTCTCACATAAGATGTGTCAGTAACAGTTTTCAACGTTTCAATTATAAAAATATACATTTTATAGGAACAGTTTTAGAACAGAAAGCAGAGAAAGTTATGCGTAAGCAAGACAAGATGTTTGATTAACAGTTCCGACTGTTCAATTTAAAAAGAAATAAACAATACGTTACAAATAACCGTTAAGTACATCCACAAGTATTTACGCGTAACTGTAACAGCAAGATACTCTTGGTCCACTGTTACTTGAACGACTCGGGTTTTTTTCGCATAGGTAAGTCGTGATACTTCGTTTCGTAGCGAATATTGGCAAACGGCAAGACCTCTCGCCCTCGCAACCATGTCTATAGTGCTTAGCTTTGGTATTCAGTAGCATAGGGGGTTTCAGGTTCGAGTTCTGCCTCGGGATGGGTGTGTACATGCGTGTGTCAGGAAAACAGGGAAAAAAAAGCAAAGAAATACAGGAAAGAAATGATTTTTTCTTCTCCCCCTCCCCTTTATTTTCCTTTGTAAAGGCTTGTTACTACCACCACGGAGAATTAATTTATTCCTCCATGACTATGACTTCTAACAAAAAGTTTAAGGTTGTTCCGCGTGTTATATTATTAACTAAGCACATATTGCTTAATATTTGAAATCATTATTGACAAAAATGTTTCATGAATAACGTAATGAGGATAGGGGATTCGTTTTTATATGCAGAGTAATATAAGGTAGTATACGCGTTTGTATTATCATGTAACTGTACCATGTTCTGTTTTTATGCCGAAATATTTTTTTTCCTCTTTTCCTCCCTTTCTTTCAATCGCTTTGAGGTTGGTTTCCAATTATGGCTTTTATTCTGTACACAGAATATGGAATACTTTTGATGCAGTAATGGAATAGTGTAATTAAGTCCACTGGAACCAACCGGGGTGGCTCAACCGGTAGCATCTGAGGTTCTCATACGGGAAGTTCCTGGTTCGACTTCTGTTGGATGACCATAATACTTTTGGGTTTTCTCGTAGTTTACCCAGGTCCGTAGGCGAGTGCTCGGATGGATTATACACTACAACCAAATGTCCTGTTCATCATTTCGTTTTCGTTCATCTTGCAGGGTAGTTGGGTTAGGTGCGGTGGAGGGTGGTGTCTGGCGTAAGCGGTGAACATGCTTTGAGGAGAGAACTACTACTTCTACTCTTCCCTGGCATGTAATCTTCTGCACCAATCTGTCCATGAGGATAGATGTGGCAACGAAGGGGCGGCTGGTGTAGTTTAATCTGGAAAGATTGGGGACCCCGATGCGCTTACCGCCATCAGATCTGGCCGTGCTTCGTTCTCTCTTACTCAATCCTTGCTCCTCCTTTTTAATCCATTTCCCTACATCCGTTTGGGTTTTGTTTTTCTTTACAGAATTCACTCATGACTTTCTCACTCGTAAATCTATCAACAACTTCAATATAAACCATTGAACCTCAGTATATTTGCAAGGATCTGCTGCACAAAGAGCGAATAACGGAAAGTTAACTTTCGAAATGAAACACTTTGTGAACTCAAGTCAGCGTTAAATATGATTTAATGCGGTGTTTTGCTCTAGGGAATTCTTCCTCGCATTAGGCCCAAAGTTCTTCCGTTTCTCAAGATGGCGTTATGCGTTCCTCAGGGGTATTCCCAGTAGCTGTCGGTCCTAACCCATTTCATTAAACAAACTAAAAGCAACATTTTAGGGAATCTCCATGCTGCATACAACCTAAACAACTCAAGTTTTCTCTGCTTAAACCAGTGCTTCATTTTTAGGCGCGTTCGCCAGTATGTGTTCGTATGTTAAAACAAACGAGTTGAAATTTTACATTTTTCAGTTTGTTGAAAATTTGTCTACACGTTAAGCTGAAGGTACTGCAAAATTTAGGATGGTTTACGTATACGGGTCCCCTAAAAGCGTACTCTTATTATCCGAATACACTTCGGAGTCGACATGTTACATAAATAAATGCGCGTTTCATTTATATGGCTTTCTCTACCCACAATCGTTTATTTTTACATCTCTCCTGCAAATTGTTCATATAAAAGATTACTTTTCTATTTGCTTTAATGCCGATCCAGATACACATTTGCAGAAATAGCTTCATTACACATTTCTTGCGAAAGCTGAAGTGAATATAAGATCTTTAAAAAGCGGATTCTTATGCTAAATTTTAAATGCCACACTCTTAGCATGACATCAGAAGAAAAAAAACGAATAGCCACTTATCACTTCAGAAAAGTATAAACTACTTGAAAATTCAAATTAATAACAAAGAATATCTCTAAAATGGTTAATGTTATAAAAGTATTTTATATAAATTACGTTTCAACGGAATATACAACTTTGTTTAATAAGTTCTGTGCAATCTCTTTCGGTTTATCAATTATACAAAACTATACAAAAAATAATTCCTAATGAACCGTGTTTCGCAGCCTGTTCACAAAAAAATTCAAGATATACATCTTATTTTTCATGAGAGATCTTAAACCTGATATTTTAATCACAACCTTTGACCTATTATTGAGACAAAAAAATAGGAAAAACTCTACCTATGAAGGGTAATTTGGAGTGTGAGATTTTGTTGAAAAACTTCGTGTCGCATCTTGGCAGATGAACTTAAATACAAAGTTTGGTATTTACCCGATGTTTCGTATTTAGTTACGTATTTGGGCTATATATATATATATAAATATATATATATACAAACCTCTTTTTATTTCTCTACCAATTAGCTATAGAAGGTAGAGGAAATACAATAACTGTATTCCATCCAAAATTCGATATCAAGGTTTTATCGAAAACGCGTCTGTGTGTATGTAAACAGCACAATTCCAAAAACAAATATCAAAATTGGTATCTAATTTCAGCTTCTTCTACAGATATACAGAAAATGAAACTTTTTTTGTTTTTTTGTTGTTTTTTTTTTGTTTGCTTTTTCAAAACTGTCTCTAAGAATTTGCATTTAAATAACAGAGTTTAAGATATTAGCACAGCAAATAAAATGCTACATATTTTGAATTTTCTGTGAATAGTCTGTGAAGTACTCTTTATTCTGAATGAATTTTATATACTTTCGTGTAACTGATAAACCTCAAGAGATACTCAAGCTTACTGCATTTTAATTTTCATATAAACCCAAAATTGCTGTAAAATTAAACTTTTTGGCTTTAACCATTTCCGAGAAACTCGATGCTTTTGGTTTAAGTTTTCAGTTGTTGGGTTTTGAAACAGAATGTACATTTTTATGTGTTTAAGTTGCCACTCATTTGTTTCTCGCGATATCACGGAAAGCATGAAATTTCAAAGCCAACATACACGAACCACTTTTTAAAGATTTGTATATCACTTCAGCCTTCTGTATCCCTCTTGTACCTACGACGAAAGCTATTTCTGCAAAAGTTTATCTCTATTAACATGAAGAAGATAGAAAAAAATTAAGTTATATTCACATGACTTTCTCTACTCTCTATTGTTTATTTGTCTGTATAAAAATTATTCTTATAAAAGTTTATGTTTCTATCTGCTTCATTTTAATCAAGATAAACCTTTGCAGAAATAGCTACATTGCACATTTCGTTATAGATACAGAGAGAACAGCGATAGTCAAATGTTTAAGAACTGGACGCTATATGCTGGCTTTAAAATTCCATACTGTTTCAATGCAATCCCGAAAAACCACCGAATATCGACATGACTTGAAAACAATGCCAAAGCATTAAACAATGCGAACCATTAATAACGGATATCTCGGAAATTGTTTATGCCATAAAAAGTTATTTTAAATAAAGTGCCCTTTAAAGAGATCTATATTTCTGTGTAATGCGTTTTCTTCTATCGCTCAACGTTTACCAGTTATACAAAATTATATAAAATTCCTTCAGAATAATCAGGAATTCACTGGCTACTCTCAGATAATTTAAGATATGTTTTATTTATCATATAAATATACTTAATGTATGATAATTAATCAAAATCTTTACAGCCATTTTTCAGAAAATCAAAAATTTCGAAAAAATCTTCCGTGTAAAGGATAGTTTGCGGTGGGAGTCTTTTCTTGAAAACCCTCGTGCAGCACCTTTGGAAGGTACTGAACTTAAGTACCAAGTTTGGTATGTATCCCACTTTACTTCCCTTCCGAAGGAAGCCATGCTAAGGATTTTTACGCCCGAAAAAAATCCATCGCCCTCCGTCGGGTTTGAACCCGCGACCTCGGGAACTAGAGGCTAGCATGGTAACCACTATACCACGATGACGACTGCACACAGACAGACACACAAGAGCCTTTTTTTAAAAATGCTTTTTTTGGATTAAGGGAACCTCAAAACATATATTTCCGATGAAATCTCGTATAGAATGTTTGGGTGCAATGCAATACCTTCTCTACCTATTATGTACGTGGTAGAGAAATAAGCTTATAAGAGATATAAAATTAAACGATAGTTGCTAGAGAAAATTAATGTGAATGTAACTCAGATATTGTCTAAAAGTAAGACAATAATTCCTCTACCTATCATAGGTAAGTGGTAATAAGATTTTTATTTAAACACTTGCCGTATGGGAATACCTTAGTCCGAAGCATGAAAAGCCAAGGATAAGATGAATCGAGGTGAACTAATAAAAGATACCAACACAATAGAAAAATTCCGAACCGTATTGGCAGAAAAGAATGTTTACGAAGTTCTATACAGGAGCACATGACGTGCTCCTGGAACGCAAACAATAAGCACAGCCGTCTAATGAATTCCAATGAGGAAGAGCGAAAGTCGCCCTTGTGCAAAGGCTGCATTAGGTCGATACTCGGATCAGGATGCAATCGATTGAAACCGCGCATCCAAAAGGACCAACCTCTTGTTAGTGTAAGGATTCTCGCCCAGGACTTTAACACACAATGGAAGCGAGAGGTATTCTTTTTTATCGGCTAGAGGTTGCCGTTATTTAAACTCTTCCAGCCTTTTCTTTATTTCAGGCCTGAGCAGAATCGGAATGAGGATTAAGGTCGGATTCTGCTACAGCATACAGATTATATATATTTAGTTACTTTCGTCTTGCTGCAGTTAAGCAGATATTCTGCAAGCAACTCAATGCTTTCCAGTATTACTCAATCAAACCGAGCGAGGTGGCGCCATGGTAACCCGGAGACTAGCATTTGGGAGATCCCGGGTTCTATTCCCGGCGACCGCCCACTCTAACCCATGGGTTTTTCATGGCTTCCTCGGGTCGCAGGCGAATGCTGGGGTGGTTCATCTTCTACCACGACTCTCTCACCCCTCATTTTCTGTACCCATCATCTTCCTTGTCATCTGTTTCAGGGTTGTAGTACCAGGTGACTGTGTGGCGAGTTGCGGCTGTACGCTCTGTAGTGGTTTCTTCCTGATTTGTCCACGGACTGCTCGGTTGGATACCGTCTCTGGGTGCTTCCGGGCAGGCGCTCCTTCGGGGCCCAATGGCTGGGCTGGGGCGGCGTTGGATGCGTTCGAACTGGAAACACTAGGGTCTCCGTCCGTGCTTGCGTCCGACGTCATCCGGGTCTGGTCACCCTTTGGGTCTTTCTTCCATTCCTTCCTCCAACGGGTCACGGTAGAGGCACCTTTCATTGGTCAGTACCTTTAAGCTTATTACTCAACCATTTATTTACAAATAGTTTAAATTTACGATAGTGAAAATTACGTCGCGAATATATACACTTTTGTTCTTTCTAAAGCCTAACTTCGTAGCATTTGCAAAGGTAGGTAGCAGAAAATAGTACCTTATTACAGCTTTGAGAGCTCGCCTGATTTGAAAGTAAAACATCTGATGTGTCTTTATTCATCTAACCATTCTTCCAACAGCTTACAAAACCTTATTTTTATAGTTCATATTAATCGAAATAAACGTTTGCAGAAATGGTTTCATTACACACTTCTTTGTAGGTATAAGAGGTTGAAATGATAGTGAAATATTTGAAAAGTGAATCGCTATATACTGTCTTTGAAATTTCGTACTCTGTCTAGGACATCGCAAGAAACAAACGAATGGTGATTAAACACTTATATATATATATATATATAAAGCATTACAAAATCCAAACCAACAGCAATCCATATCTCGATATGAATAATGCTACAAAACATTTGAAAAAAATTTTGCGTTTGAACGATGTCTAAATTTTTGGTGTAGCAAGTTTTTGTATCTCTCTTGTGGTTTGCCAGTTATAGGATATTCACTTAGAATGAAAACGACTTAAACTATTAGAACATAAGCTTAATTAACCATGCAGTATCTTCAGTATGATATTTTAATAAAAATCGTAATAGTCTTCTTAGTAAGTAATAATAATAATAATAATAATAAATTAAATAAATAAAAAACACACACACTTTTCCAGTAAAGAGTAGTTTGGGTGAAGGGCTTTTCTTGCAAATCTTCATGTGGTATCCTTGGAAGATGTAGAACTTAATATAGGTAGTTATATATATACACACGTCTATTTTTTATCAGTGAATGTCAAAGCGTCTATTTGTGATGAAATGTAGATATTGAATTTTTGGTTGAAATACAATACTTCCTCTACTTACTATGGGTAAGTGGTAGAGAAAGTAAAACTGAGTTCATATAACTTCAGTAAAGAATTATGTGAAATTGTAATGGAAGGGAAAGTCGTGTGAATGTGCCATTATATTTGTAAAAAAAAATAATTTTCCCATGGAAAGGGTTTTTAAAGAAAGACAATTCTTTTAAAATCCTCGTCTTGCACATTTTAAAGGAGCCTAACTTAAGCATAAAATTTTACATTTATCTTACATTTAGATTTTGAGTTTTGTTGTTCTTAAAGATACACATGTGACTCACTACGTAGAATTATCAAAACAAGTATTTCCAGTGAAATTTCGATATACAATTTTTAAAGTACGCCATGTAGCTAAGGCAGACGCAGGAAAAAGTTAAAAAGTCACATGAAACGTGCATGGAATCGCTAGAACGGGAGAGAATCTCGTGTTACACATAAGAATTTTTACGGCGTTTGTAAACATGAAAAGACATAAAAAAGTAAAATGAAGTACGTTTCCAGGTTGTACCGCAGTCAAACAGTTGGGATGTTACGCTGTACATTATGTATTAGCGCTCCTTTTCTTCCCGCTGCACATTATTCATGGTTCTTTGTCCGCTAGAGGGGTCTGACATCCGCGTTAGCTATTCATTTATGTAAAAACTTTTGCTGTGCTCTTAACATCTTAACCTGCCGCTTGTAGTTGATTGATGTGCAAACTTGTTTTAGTGATCGGATTATAGGGCCACCGCAATTACCCCATTGTGAGATAGATGCCTGTATACCTGCAAAAGCGGAAACAAAGCAACGTCGGGATGCGCTCCTTTCCTTTGTTCGTTATCACATCAGCCCACCAATAATGTTACTGCTACACTGTACAGTGTGTCCTCAATCACGCCAGTCTGCCAACAATGATACTGCTACACCATACAGTGTGTTCTCAAACACACCAGTCTGCCAATAATACTTCTGCTGCACTATACAGTGTGTTCTCAATCACCAGTCTGCCAACAATGCTACTGCTACACCATACAGCGTATTCTCAAACACATCAGTCTGCCAATAAATACTACTGATGCACTATACAGTGTGTTCTCAATCACGCCAGTCTGCCAACAATGCTACTGCTACACCATACAGCGTGTTCTCAAACACATCAGTCTGCCAATAATACTACTGCAGCTCTATACAGTATGTTCTCAGTCACTCCAGTCTGCCAAAAATGCTACTGTTCATTATACAGTGTGTTCTCAATCACGCCAGTCTGTCAACAATGATACTGCTACACCATACAGCGTGTTCTCAAACACACCAGTCTGCCAATAATGCTTCTGTTGCAGTATACAATATGTTCTCGTCACAACAATCTGCCAGCAATGCTACCGCTACATCATATACTGTGTTCTAAACACATAGTATGCCAATAATACTGCTGCAGCACTATATAGAGTGTTCTCATTCAAGCCAGTCTGCCAACAATGCTACTGCTACACCATATAGCGTCTTCTCAAACACATCAGTCTGCCAATAATGCAACTGCTGCTCTATACAGTATGCTCTCATTCACGCCAGTCTGCCAACAATGCTACCGTACATTATACAGCGTGTTCTCAAAAACATCAGTCTGCCAGTAATACTTTTGTTGCACTATACAGCGTGTTCTCATTCACGCCAGTTTGCCAACAATGCTACTGCAACATCACACAGCGTGTTCTCAAACAAATCAGTCTGCCAATAATACTAGTACTGCTCTATACAGTGTGTTCTCATTCATGCCAGTCTGCCAACAATGTTGCTGCTACGCCGTACAGCGTGTTCTCCAACACATCAGTCTGTCAATAGTACTACTGATGCACTATACAGTGTGTTCTCAATCACGCCAGTCTGCCAGCAATGCTAGTGTTCTCAAACACACTGTCCGCCAATAATACTACTTCTGCACTATATAATGTGTTCTCATTCACGACAGTCTGCCAATAATGCTACTATTACACTATACAGTATGTTCTGAATCACACTCGTCCGCCAATAATGCTATTATTACACTACACAGTGTGTTCAACGTTGTTCTAACCGCATTAGTAACCAATGGTGCTACCAATACATTATGCAATAAGTTTTCAATAATACTGCTACTATTACACCCTACAGTATGCTTTAATTACATGGTCAATAATTCTACTGCTACACCCTACAGTGTGTTTAACTTTGTATTCAATCAGTAATCACCTTGGTCTAAGCTATAATCTGTCCACCGGCTTAAGGTATCAAGGGGAATCCAGAAGAGGGTCGAGGTACACCTTAAAACATCTCTGCTGTCGCTGTTATTGCTGCTGTTGCTTAATATTGACGATTAACATTAATGTTGCATACGTCGTAGCTGATATCTCTCAGTTTCACTTGCTAAATCTATTAAGCAGCAATCGGCAACAGCTAGCAGAGTAAAGCATTCATTCAATTCTAATACAGAGTACAGACTGGTGGTAATTCGTGCCAGTAGTATACATCGATTTCTGGGCAATTCTCTTCTCGTCTACAAGGTGGGGACAACTAAAGGTGACTACCAGAGACAAATGAACTATGTGAACTTTCAAAAGTGGAAAAAGTAGTTCCCAATTTGTCCCCCTTCTGTTGCAGTCTTAGCTAATGCGACATATCGTACTGTAGAGGTAGATAAACCCTTTTGTAGATGTTCCGTGAAATTTACTTTAATATCATGGTTGCAAAATAAAAAGATTCAGTGTAACAGTTCGTAAATCAGAACTCTACAAGATGATGGAAATAAACAAATCTAAATACATCAGTTTAAAGTAGACGCTGTTTTATATTATTTTATTTATTTAGGCCATCCCTTTCGCTTGCTTCCATATATGTGTGATTTGAATGCCATACAACCAACTTGGGTCAAGGGTGGAACGAATTATTATGGAAAGAAAAGGAAATTATCGCCGCGCTTGAAGGTATATTGCTTGCGAACGAAAGGGACTGGCAGGGTTTTTGCAAACATACAGAGAAGTTAGAAAATGATTACTGGGAGAAGATGCTTTAGTGAAAAACGTCATCGAGACTATGCTTTTGCTGAGAGATGACAGCGCGGATTTATTTTCCTCCTCCTCCTTCAGTGAAAGTAAGTCCAGCTCCAAGGAGCCGACCACATCACTTGTGTGAGATAGGTGATCTCGTTTACAAGCCAAATATAGTGCATCAAACTGAGTGACTTTTAACTTTTTGTTTCGCGATCATTTGGATACTTCTTCTCTTTAATCTAGCGATAATAGATACTCCGAAGTTGGTACTACTGCCGTAAGCCTAGCTAGAGGAGCGAGTCCAGCATAGGATATTGTGGTGTAGAGGGAATTTACTGAACTGCTGACTGATTGCATTCCTGCCAGGGACCATGAGCTAGTGGGCAGATAGTATGTCCGCCCCGAAAGTGTCACACTTGACCACCGAGAGCCACTGTTCAACCCTACGTGTGTATTGTCGCGATCATATTAAATGCGTGTACTCTCTACCTTTGTGTGCTAGTAAGCCATGAAAGCACAAAATATATGTCTCTTCTCACGAATTTCCAAAGGAAGGCAGAAGTGCCTGAAAGTTCAGTATTTATAAACAGTTATAATACGTAGAAGAATGAGGTGTAAAAGTATTTATGCAGGGCCATCATAACCTTACAACTAATTTAGGTGGAACGCAACAAATTGTGACAATAAAAATTGAGGGCGCTTAATTCATGTGATATTTTGATTGGTACACATCAAATTAGCCAAATTAATGTGAAATATCAAACTTTGTGAAGCTTTTTGGATCCGCAACACCCGTTATTCAGAAGTCAATTTTCATTAATAGTCAATTTCGAATTTCATCAGAATGCTCCTCAAAATTAGATTTTAAGTCTTGAAAACGAATATACAGAATCTGTCTTGGGCTTTTTTTATACATTCCAATCGATTTGTCCATAAAAGTTATCAATTATAAGTATAATCTTCTTCGCCCTTTAAACGAACATTGAAAATATTCAATTACTCTATCATGTTTTAATTCACCGTTAAAAAATTAGAGGTGAATACTGAAACAAAACTATGAACTTTTCATCACAAAAAGCACTATCAGCAATACAAAATATTGAAATGTATGCATTTATTACAAAGAAAGCAATTTAAAAATTCAACCATCAAACAGTGTACCGACGAAAAGATCTTTAAACACTACCACTATACCATAAACATTCGACTAATTCAAGAAACTAAACACAATTTGAAAAAAGGAGAAAATATGCTTTAAAAATATTATGTGTTACATTCACATTACCTTTTCTGTACACAATTTTACGAACTATTAATACAAAACTTTATTCTTCTACCTGCTTTGTAAATAGGGACGAACGATTGCCGAAATGCTTTTTTGACATATTTCGCTGTATAGAGATGGACATACGAGGCAGAAATCATAGTCAAATGTTTAAAAAGCGGGTCATGTGATAGGATAAAAAAAAAGCATAAAGCATTTGAAAATTCAAACCAATTGCAAGGATTGTTTAGGAAACGTTAATGCCACAAAACATTTTAGACATAAATTATGTTTTAGCGAGATTTTTATTTTTGGTGTAATAAGCTTTTGTCTATTACTTATGATTTACCAATTAAATAAAATTACACATAATTCACTGCATGAAGAGACTTCACAGGCCAAATGTTGCTATACACGGAAATATGTAATTTAATCAAAATCGTCAGTGCAGTGTTAGTTGGTTCCATGAAAAGGGCAGTTTGGGGACGAAGAGGATTTTTTAAACACACACACTACATTTTCTAAAAATGTTTATTTTATTCAATAGACCTCAAAATATTTATTTTCAGATCTTGATATCGAAAGTTTGGATAGAAGGCAATACTTCGTCTACTTACTATATGTAAGTAGTAGAGAAAGTAAAAATAAAAACTCTTTTTGTGTCTTTTTCTCATTAACCAAATTTTACCGATGCATTCCCTTGAGCGGTCAAGTCATTGAAACAGAGCCCAAATGTGCCCCGAGGCAATTAAACTAATAGTTACTCGGTACATATGGGTACAAGGGTGAACTCCGGGAAAAACCCTATTGAGGTAACCCACACCAACCAACATTCGAGGTTAAGACATTGCCCCCAAAGCAGGGAGGAGAGCCAAGAATTCATTTCTGCATTGCAGACAGCGTATTTCCGAAAACATAAACATGCAGCATGGAATAATTAGAAAACTCTAACGTTACGAATAGAGTGTAGTTGACATAATTATGTATTTTAATGAGTTCTATATGTTTCTTGTAGAAATATCTTAATTTCCCATTTATAAAAAGTTATGCAAAGTTCAATCAGTATCTATAAGGAGGCTAATTGCAGAAAATTCAAGATATACATTTGTCACATAAAAAAATAGGTAAGTTTTGAAAAATTACGAAATATTTATCATGTAAAAGGTAATTTGGTTTAAGGGGGATTGCTCTCCAAAATCTTTACTTGGTATGCTTAAGGATATCCATCTATGTAATTTCAAAAATCTACAATTTGAGGTTGGTTCATCTAAGTTTTAACACAGATCAGGGTTTAATGTGTATTATACGACGACTAAATTTCATGCATTTCTTTTTCTTTTTACTGTTTTGAAAATTTTCTTCGAAAAACAAATATTTTTTTCAAAAATGTAATATTTTATAATAAACTCTTTAATAGAACATAAACTGTAGAGATACATTTTTAATTATCCTACTAGTTTGGGAGAAAATATAGTGCAAAAATTTACATAATACGAACATTATTGTTTAATAACGCCACAAATATTTATGTTAACAAAAATTCATCTCATTTTTTATCTTGTTATTACAAGAAGGTATAAAAATGTTATTCATTCATAACTACCGAAAAGTACATCGCCTGGGAGAACTTGAAAATTAGAATTTGCCGACAAATGAAAACCCAAGAAAGGAGAGTTTAAAAATAATTTACTGCATATACAAACCCTCCATCTTTTTCTGCTTCTCTTAGCTAGTTTAGTATTTCATAGTTCCTGAGGCCATCACTTGAATGATTTATTCACTTTAATGTTGCCAAAAACTTATCGTATATAGTACAATTTTAAAGGAAGCTAGGCTTACAGGCAGGTATTTAAATCATTATATGACATGCTTCAAAAGAAATCAAGAACAGAGTGCACCCCAATAATCCGGAATGAAAAAGGAAGGAATTAAGCACTATATGTTGCCCAAACCAAATCATCTAACCCATCCAAGCTTTTTAGCGACAGCAGCTATATAGGAGAACTGGCGCATTTTGAGATGGAGGGTAGTAAAAGCCGCTAAACTAATCGGCAAAAGGTCGCTAAATCAATGTCGCAAACGATCCTGGATCTTTGGGATTTAGCTTCACAGATCTCACCGCTACGCTCTGTCGCGGGTGCAACTGCTTCACTCCTCTACTTACAATAAACATCCCTCGGCTAGGGTCCTCCTGGTTTGGGAGCACTCCGTACCTTCCGATATGTTCATATTGTCAATGTTGGAAGCGAAAGCTATGTTCCCATAATGTCCCGGGTGGAACGTTGTATGTAACTTGTTTATAATGAACTGAAGTGCAAATAATTGTGATAAATGTATTAATAGTAGATTATGATACAAGGGGTAAAAATAAAACCACTTTTAACACCTGTGGCATATATTATTTTTAGACACCTCGAGTTTGTAAAATATCAGTAATACCATATTAATTGTTGAAACTAACAGATATGACGTTTAGAACGCGTTCTTGAAACAAGAGAAATGACGTTAAAAAAACGAGATGTCATGTTTTGAAGCTTTGTTGATTCGCTAGCAGTCATTTCCAGAGAAATTATTTCTCCTATGTTTTGCCTTACACCAGGCAATGGAGCGATTAAATGCTATCTCATATTGCTTTCTGGACTTTTTGGGCGACATTCTGCTTTACGTTGGTTTTCAAAAGCGATGAAAATGATGTCTTACCTCTCCTAAAGATGTCACCCTATGTCATCCTCTAGCTCCAACACAATGCTGGCAACATATAAATAACAAACACCGGCAAAGCCAGTAAGATACCGCCAACACTCTCAGCGTGCGTTCCTAATTACTTTTTATTTTAGGTTTATTAACTTTTTACGTTTCTTATTCACGGGAGGTTAGGTTAGGGTTAACTTTTTTATATAAAAGCTTAAGTTTCTGATTTTACGGGAGTTTGGTTAGGTTTAGGTTTTTTTATATAAGCTTGTTTTAATTAGTTACCAGTGGTTACACCAAAGCACGCGAGCGAAGCGAGAGTGCGTTCCTAAGCTTAGGTTCCTGATTCACGGGAGGTTAGGTTAGGTTTAGTTCTTTTTAATATAAGCTTAGGTTTCTGATTCATGGGAGGATAGGCTTTTAGGTTTTTATATGCAGCAACTGTAAGCTTTCAATACCTAATTGTTCTCTTACTATCGTGTATACTGTGTTTTCACATCCTCTGCAAGCCATTTTGTATCCTATTATGCACTGTTGATAACAATGCGTTTCTGTCAGCGGCAATACAAAATGAAGAAGTAACAACACATCGTTTATTCCGCGGATTTCACTTCTCAATTAGCTTGGAAGTTCCCATTGCCCATGTGCGATAGCGACAAGATGGCTACGTTTGTTGGCTTCATACCGTAATTTTGCTATACAAGTAAAACACCTAAAACAGGTGGGCTAAACTCACTCCGAAGGTAATTTATTCCCTTTCTTTTAGCTTTTATTAACGTTTTCAATGAAGACCAAACTAAAGAATTTGCCTCTATTTTAAGTCTACGACTTCATAGTTAACGACTATTCGGTCAATTAATTAACAGAGCAAGTATTGTGTTCCACTCAAAACCAACTTTGGTTTCACCAATCACATGGCAGTTACCCTTTATATTTGCACATGTTTAATAACTGGACTTGGTTTATTATGTCTTTTTACATGATTAATTTCTCATGGGGCTCGCATTATCTGTTCAGAATACAAATGTCATACTTCAGTTTGTCGCATTCGTTGTAGAGTAACCTATACGTTATATTGGCATGATGACTAAATGGCAATTATGAATTCAGAAGAAAATGAAATGGAAGTGAAATTACAGAAGCAGCAGAAAGAATAACAGTAGAAGTACTTACCCAAAAGGCAATTGCCATGTGATTGCACTTGAAACCAAAGTTGGTTTTGAGTGGAACACAATACTTGCTCTGTTAATTAATTGACCGAATAGTGGCTAACCATGAAACCGGAGACTTAAAATAGATACTTAGAAGACTGTAAATCGCCATTAGGGTAGTTATCTCAAAATGAATTTGAGAACGCTTTGTGATTCACCGGGAAATATTTGAGTCAGTTTGAGTCACAGTCGTGCCGGAATGTTGGCATGGTAAGCTTAAGACTGAATTTTTCAGTCTAGTTGTACCTTTCCAATATTCGTCTACCTACTACAGCTAAGTGGCAAAGAAGTCAAAATTGAGTAAAGGTGCAAGTATGATATAAATGCGTGATATCCGTGTAAGTGTGTGTGTGTGTGTGTGTGTGTTCCGGTTATTTAAATAGAATTAATGATGAACCAATTCTTCATTCCATCAAATTCTTCCCCCTTCACACTCATTGAAGCTATATTTAGTATTCGCTCTGAAGTGAAAACCTAAGAGACATCACTTTATTTCAATCTCTTGCAAGGAATTCAATTACCAGCGAAACACTAATTGACGCGCGTATTAAAATGCTATTTTGTTAACGAAGTTGCAGAGTGCGTCTTTCTTCGTAGCAGAAGTAAAAACTAATACATAGCGTCAGAGTTCAAATGATAGAGTTTTTATGGTGCATTGCAAACATAGTATTGTCTAATTTATTAAAAGTGCTTTAATTTATTAATTAACTCGAGCATTGCATCCATTTATTTGCTTTTTCTCTCATTATTACGTCATCACAATTAAGGTTCTCATTGCTACCTACGGATATCTCATCGGAGGACTTGCTCTTGATCCGAGCTCCGTTTCTTTCTATGGGCTCTGCTCTCAGCTCTCCAATTGATCTGTATTTATGATTATGCTTCCTTCTTGTGCATTTTGTGGTGGAGATGAAGACTGGGTACATAGTTTGGCGTAATGTGCACAGTGGGAGAACCAGCGAAAAATTAAACTCACAGAAAGTGCAGCAAGAAGGGCATGTTTGGATCTACTGGAAACTGGCGAAACTAACAAGTGCGCGAAGCCAGATCACTTTTGTTCAGCTAATCAGAGGTAATTTATCTCTATTTGTTCTTCCTTTTTTCTTTATTTTTTCTTTCTTTTTTCCACATTTAATTTGTATCTTAAATATGCATGCACGGTCAATAACACATGCACTATGTATTTGTGTAATAAGCTTAGTAATTTAACACTAACAAAGATACCTCTTCTATCTGCTTTACCTATCACTTATATATAACAGACAAAGGAAATACTGCATTACACTAAAAAAATCGATATGGAGAGTTCACCGGCTGTTAGAGCAGCTGTCTGCTGTGCTCAAGGTTTCTCAGTATACTGCGAGTCTGGTGTGTGAATTGAATGTGCTTTTGTGTGTGTGTGTGTGTGTGTGGGGGGGGGTGTATCAGTCATTTAATAACCAATTCGCTCATAAACAAAATTTCAGGATTTCCGCCGATCAAAAACCTGAGCACAGTGTCAAATCATGCAATTATGGCAATCTACAACCAGTACAACACTATATAGTGCAAATAGGTGCCGCAAAAATAGTAAAAAACGATTTTAAAAATAGTAGTATAGTACCTATATAATGCAAGCCAGCATTCGCGAAAAAGAAAAAAAAAGTTAGCCGGCTCAACGGTATTCGAACTTGGGACCTTTCGAATCTCAGCCTCAACTGCTACTCTGAGATATCCCACTCCAGTAAAAACACACACTTACTGCACAAAAAAATTTAGATTTCTTTAAAACATTAAAATACATAATTTAGTGTGTTGTTATTTTTGGGGGGATGGACATAACCAATTTCGAGATATTCGTTCTGTTTGTTTAAATTTGTTGAATACTTTTATCATAAATTTTTTGAAGAGATAAGGCACCATAGCTTTTTTTTTCTGAAGACATGCAGAGTGTAGAATTTCAAAGCCAACCTATAGCGACCAGCTTTATAAAGATTTGAAGTTCCGTGGTTCGAGTTGCGACCGTGATACCAATTTCTTTAAGACTTTCAACTGTTCCACTTGTGCTACACACGGCTGGTTCCTTGAAATTTGAATACTGTTTAACTTCCGTTCTTACTACATGCGGCACCACAGGCACTGACACTGCTGATGCTTGAAAGGAAACATTCCAAGCCTTCGTTTAGAGTACCTCCCCGGCATTTGTCAGTTATGAGGACTGAGGAAAACCTGGAAAAAGCCTCAGTTAGGGAGAACAGTCTTGGCTGGATTTGAACCGCAGACCTCACATTCATGAGTCAGCGCCTTAACGACCTCGGCTACCTGCGTAGAAACACCGCTGGTTTGAAAGAACAATTATTAGATTATGTATTTTGTGGTAACCATTTTAAGAATAGTTACCTATCTGTAAAGAAGTTGGTGGCAAAACGATGACCTATGGAATTAGCCGAGGTCAGTTCAACAGCAGTAATTTCCACCAACCGCTGTTGCTATTGTATGACTTCCCTCCCGTCTGCAATAGATTGTCTGCTCTTTTGTTCGGTGAAGATGTGGGTAATTTTCGTAATAAAAGTCAGGCTAGTGCTTAGCACAGGGCAAGGTCAACAGTGCAGTCTGCATACATACCATTCTCTTAGGCAGGGGTGTAGAACATTTTCCACCGACTTAGATATTTAATTCACTGTTCACTACCACTGCCTATAACTGGAGCAATAGTTGTATTCTACTCAAACTTTCGATATCGAGAGACGTTGTCAAATTATTATTAGAGTAAACATTCTCATTCGTCTAATTCTTGAAAATACGTTCATGTAGTATAAATAATTAATTATTATAGTTAAAAGATTATTAAATACAATAGCTTATACATATTGCTTCTAGTCTAGTAGGAATTTGTAATTTTTTGGTATATTTTTGAATATATATTTTGCAAAATTACTAAGCTGCACTGTATCTTTGCTAAACGTTTATTAACATTTCCGTGACATCACTGTTTGCAGAAGTGTAGATTTTTAGGAATTTATAAATATAATAGCCTAGTTACATTAGTGTGGTAATTATCCCTGTATAATATGGTCTTCAATGCAAAGCTACTTTATTGTTGCTACTGCATTCGTGTTATCCAGAGCAGTCAAATATTAAATGTTTAAAAACCTAAATGTGGCAACAATGAGTATGTATCATTTTAAAATATACTAATTATAATCAAAAGATGTGGTAATTTACCAGATTTACTCTAATAATTTGACCACGTCTATAAGTTCAGCATCTTCCAAAGATGCGACACGAAGATTTTCAAGCAAATTTACTCACACTAAATAGCTACCCTTTACCCGAAAAATGCTTTCGTTATTTTGGTTCCTCAAAAATAGTTCCAAACACTTTGATTAAAATACCAACAGGTTCACTTCCCCTGTCACCTCCTCATAATAGATAAGAGAAAGGACTGTATTCATCTAAAACAGTCGATGTCGAAATTGCAACGTAAATAAAGGTTTTAAGGCCTTCAGCATCAAAAACTAAGCATTTCTAGAAAAACGTCTGCGTGTGTGTGTCTGTGAACAGCTAAGTTCAGAAACAAAACGTCGGATGAACACCAAACTTGGCATTGAAATTCAGTATCATACGAAGATGCGACACGAAGTCTTTCAAAAAAAATCCCCCCAACTCAAACTACGATTTAAAGTTAACATTTTTAGAAATAAAATGCCTCTAATGATTTGATTAAAATGACAGAATTTAAGATATTTACATGCAAAACAGACATCTGGAATTTTCTGAAAATAGATTATGAAATCTTTATCCCAAAGGAATTTTGTACGATTAATTTCACTGCCAAGTACATGGTAGGTAGAGAAGGTATTGCATTCCACCCAAAAATTCAATACCGAGATTTCTCAGGAAATACATGCTCTAAGGCCCCCGAATCCAAAAAAAAAAACATTTTTAGAAAAAGGTCCGCGTGTGTGTGTGTGTGTGTGTGTCTGCATGTCTGTCAACAGCGTAACTCAAAAACGAAAAGTCGGATAAGTAACAAACTTGGTATTTAACTCCTGTATCTTCCGAGGATGCGACACGAAGATTTTTAAGAAAACCCCCACCACAACTACGCTTTACATGGATCATTTTTAGAAAAATTTTATTTTCTAAAAAAAAATGTTTCTTACGATTTTGACTAAAATATCATATATTAAAGACATTTCCATGACAATTTTATATAATCTTGTGTAAATAGTAAACGTTAGGTGATAGATGAAAACGTACTACAAAAAAGAATGCAGATCTCTTTAAAACACACAATTTATCTCAAATAACTTTTTTTTGTGGCATCACCCATTTCTGAGATATCCGTTATTAATGGTTCGAATTGTTCAATACTTTGTCCTGTCAACATTCAGTTGTTTCTCGCGATTGCATTAAAACAGTATGACATTTTAAGGCCAGCGTACAGCATCCAGTTTTTCAACACTTGACTATTGCTGTTCCCTTTGTATCTATTTCTGCAAAGGTGTTTTTGGATTAAAATACAGTAAACAGAAAAATAAGCTTTAGTAAGAATGATTTGTATACCAGTAATACAGATAGAGGATAGGGAAAGTCATGTGAATGTATATCATATTTTTTGTATAACTGGTCTTAATAAATAGACAAAAACGTACTACACAAAAAATGTAGAGCTCTTTAAAACATAGTTTACTTCAAATAACCTTTTCTGTGGCACCAGCCATTTCCGAAATATGTTTTATTATTTTTTTAATTTTTTAATACTTTTGTCCTATTTAAAGTGCTGCCACTATTCAATTGTTTCTCACGATGTCATTAAGGCTAGCATATAGGGCTTTTAAACATCTGACTATCGAATTAGTTTGTCTATCCCCCTTGTACATACAACGAAACGTGCAATATAACTATTTCTGTAAAGGTTTATAACGATTAACGTGAAGTAGATAGAAAAATAAGCGTTGGTAAGAACTGTGTGTAGAAGGTATATAAAAATAAACGATAGTGGGTAGACAATGTCGTGAGAATATATCACATTTTTTGAAGATATTTGCATGACAAAGAAAACGTATACACCCAGTGGCAAATTCAGGTATTTGTAATCTAAAGGCCAATTCCTGCAAAGTACCTGCAATCTTTAGTACCACAATAGCGATCGTATGTTTTCTGACGTGTAGATAGAATAAAGAAAAATAAGCAATGTCTATTTAAGAAATAACCAACTTTTATTCTTACCACACCGTGTGTGTGTGTGTGTGTGTGTGTGTGTGTGTGTGTAGGATGAGTCTTCTCAGCCTGCGGATTGAGAAGTTATGCAGTCCCGGCGTTGTACTAGTACGCCGTAAACACTGTCCACTACATCGCGTCGTATCAATTTCGGTCAAAATGAATGATTTGCACCGTTGTGCATGCAGTGACTTGCACTCGAAGCGCAACAGTGTGCGCGTTGGCCTTCAGTAGTGAAGGTCCCAGGTTCAAATACTGCCACTTGAAGGTACTTTTAATGTTTAACAAATTTAACGAGAACTGATAGCTTGGCTTGGAAGTGTGGTTTCACTTAATTAGTTTAATTATGTGAATTTCATTAAAACACAAACTGTTACTTGTTAGAATATGCAAATCCACTTTCTAGTGCATTCGGGAAGAAATCATGATTTGTTAGAACGTTCTCGAAACATGAACAAAAATGATTAAAATCACTAATTTATTCGCAAGCGTGATTTCAACTTCCGACGTTCACCAGAACTTTTCAGCAGGTTAACCAGTGCATACTAGAGCACGTTAACAACGAGCACCACCATAGTCCTAATCAGCGGGCCGGTGAATGCGGTGTCAGCACCTGCATTTCGCATTGTCTATAAAATGCAGGATTGCCTAGTTACCAATCCGCAGGATGAGAAGACTCACGCGGTATATAGAAGCATTTTCAGCAACTGCTCTGCAGTTTGTCTATGCACTTGTAAAGGTTGCATTACGTTGTCTTGAACACTGTAGCATGCAGCTTCTGTGCACTTTGTATGTGCAAGTCTGCACATTGAATACATGGAACAGGCCCTGATATAATAGTTTTAACGATACGAGATAGGCCTCAAGTAGGACATGAATTTTGGGATAGAAATGTTCAAGTTGCTTTCTTTTTCTTCTTAGGCGTCTTCTGTGGGAAAGAGAGAGAGAAAAAAACAAAAGTTAAATTTAACTACTCCATCAGGACAGTGCGTCAAAATCTCTAAAAGCCAGACGTCTGGGATACGCGGATACACTACATTACAGTCCCTTTTTCTCTTTCTTTCTTTCTTTCTTATTTTACTTTCTCCACCACCTACCGAGAGCAGGTAGAGGAGGTATTGCAGGAATAAGCAGAATAACTGAGGCACGCTGAAACTCGAAAATTGTCGTTTTAGAAAGGGCTGCGTACGTGTGAACAGCATAACTCAAAAACAAATAGTCGAATAAATCCGTAACTTCATATTATTTAAGTTCAGTAACTTCCGAAAATGTGACACTTTTCATGAAAATCTTCCCACCTCAAACCACTCTCTACATGGAATATCTATTATTCTTTATTTTTCATTTTCTCAAAAATGGTTCCAGATAATGGTTTTAATTCAAATACCATATGCCTGACATGACACGAAGAGTGAGATGTATATACTGAATTTTCGTGAATTATCAATGAAATTGGTGATATTATATTCCTCTGAGTGAAATTTAAGTGCATATAAAAGCAGCGGACAGGGACAAAAAAATTACTTCAGAAAAAATGTACAGGATTTAAAAATATGCAATGCGTATTAAATCTTTTTCTTCTTCTTTTTTAATAGACGTTTATGAGATATGTTCAGCTGTTGGTCGAACCTTCCAGTATTTGAAGCTATAGACTTCTGGAATGTTAGGTACGTTGCTTTGTTTTAAATTAGGCCACACGGAGAGTATTTAAAATATTAAGTTCATCACACATATATAGCAAGCCTTTTTTCTTAATTAACATTTGAAGTACTTGTGTCCTGTATGCTTCTATGTAGCCATGTCGTCCGTGGTGTAATGGTTACCATGCTAGCCTCTAGTTCGAGGTCGCGGGTTCAAAACAGGCGGAGGGCGATGGCTTTTTTTCAAGCGCAAAAATCCTTAGCATGGCTTCCTTCGGGAGGAAGTAAAGCCGGTGATCCCGTGTCGTAGATTTATGGCACGTAAAAGAACCTCAAGCCTGATAAAGAGGCCTCTGAGCAAAATTACCGGTCTTTCACGCCCAATATACTGTACTTCCCTTCCGAAGGAAGCCATGCTAAGGATTTTTACGCCCGTAAAAATCCATCGCCCTCCGCCGGGTTTGAACCCGCGACCTAGGGAACTAGAGGCTAGCATGGTAATCACTACACCACGGAGGACGGCATAATTCCCGGTGACCACCCATTCTGACCATGGGGTTTTACGTGATATCTTCGTTGGTCACCTAGGCGAATGCCGGGGTGGTGTATTCTACCACGATTTCTCCTTTCCCCTATTTCCTCTCATTTCATCTCTCCCTTTCATGCTTCAGGTATGTTTTTGGATCCTGCGGTATCGGGCAGATGGTGCAGTTGCTTGCGCATTGGAAAGATTTTCCCCCATGAAGGCCAAGGTGCGCTGTCTCGCACGTTAGAATCGCTTCGTTGCCCTTTCTCGGGATTCTTGGCCTCTACTGGTGCGCGGGTGTTCAAACTGTCTTCTGCGCGAGACGCAGAATCTGTGGGCTTGTCTGCCTGCGGCCTGAGACCTCCTACAGCTCCCTCACCTCAAGCCTGCCTCCCAGGGGGTGAAGCCACAATAGACCAAGCTGGCCATAGTGGCGACGTGTCCCCCTCCAATAAAGCATCCCACATCCTACCAAAATACACAACGGATGTATGTGAATTTGTCACTGACAAAGAAAGTCATATAAATGTATCACATCAGATTTTCGTAATTATATTACGACAAATAGTAAGTAGTTCTAATGAAAGTTAAAAGTAGAGGATAAATATGTCAATCAGTGGTAAAGAAGGGGCTAGTTTGTAAAAGTATATCAATAAAGGATGCAGTGATTTACTTTTCAAAAGCTAAATGTTACTTTTTCAACTTCTTTTTACTTTCTCTACCACGTACCTAGTACGCAGCGAAGGCACCGTATTCTACTAAAAAATTTGATACTAGATTTCATCATAAACACACGTTTTAAGGCTCCCTAAATAATAAAAAGAGCATTTCTAGAAAAAGATCCGCGCGCGCGCCCGTGTGTGTGTGTGTGTGTGTGTGTGTGTGTGTGTGTGTGTGTGTGTGTGTGTGTGTGAAACATAACTTAATAACGAAAACTCGGTTAAGTACGAAACTTGGCATCTAAGTTCAGCACCTTCCAAGGATACAACACGAAGATCTACAAGAAAATACTCCACCCCAAGCTACCCTTTACATGGAACTTTTTTGTTATTTTTTATTTTCTCAAAAATGGCTCTAACGATTTGGATTAAAACATCAAACTTTGAAGATATTTACAGACAAAATATAGATTCCTGAATTTTCTGGGAATAGCCTGTGAGAGCCTCTTCATTCTGAATGACCTACTTTCTGTTACTGGTTTGTATCTTCATTAAGATATATTTTTACTTTCTCTACTACGTATAGTAAGTAGGGGAAGTATTGCATTCCACCCAAAAATTCGATACCGAGATTTCACCGGAAATACATGTTTTGAGACCCACTGAATCCAAAAAAAGCATTTTTGGAAACATGTCCGTGTGTGTGTCTGTGTGTGTGTGT
This sequence comes from Deroplatys truncata, assembly GCA_030765065.1. Classification (NCBI taxonomy): domain Eukaryota; kingdom Metazoa; phylum Arthropoda; class Insecta; order Mantodea; family Mantidae; genus Deroplatys; species Deroplatys truncata. The sequence continues at coordinate 168,520,455 of CM060987.1, read as the reverse complement.
GTGTGTGTGTGTCTGTGAACAGCATAACTCAAAAACGAACAGTCGGATAAACACCAAACTTGGTATTTAGGTTCAGCATCTTCCAGAGATGCGACACGAAGGTTTTCAAGAAAATCCCCCCACCCCAGACTACCCTTTACATGGAACATTTTTCGAAAATTTTAATTTTCTCAAAAATGGCTCTAACGATTTTGATGAAAATATCATATGTTTAAGATAATGTCACGAGAAATGAAATGTATATCTCGAATTTTCTGGGAATGTCTCCAAAAGTATTCTTCATTGTGAACGACTTTTGCATAACTGGTAAACCGTAAGAGATAGACAGAATTTTACTACACAAAAAATGTAGATAGCGTTAAAATACACAATTTATGTCATATACATTTCTTTTGTTGAGTGAACCGTTTTCGAGATATTGCTTGTTATTCCCTTAAATTTTCCAATACTTATACTTTTTCTCAAATTCGTTATTCATTTTTTTATGTCCTGGACATGCAAAGAGAATGGAATACTCCACATAGCAACCATCTCTTAAAATATTTGACTATCGCTTAAAACCTACTATATTCCCCTTGCACCTACAAGAAAATTAGCAATAAGATTGACATATCGATATCTCGATTAACATGAAGCATATGGAGAATAAGCGTTTGTAGAAATAGTTTGTACAAGAGTAGAGAAAGTCATGTGAGTGTAACACATCAGATTTTTTTGTTTTCAAGTGATAGGTCGCTATTCGATTTTTCTCGTGGTATGCAACTAGCATGGAAGTTCAAAACCATCACATAAGGATCCGCTTTTACAACCTACTGTAGTGTTCTTATACCTAAAACGAAATGTCTAAATATGTAATGAAAGTTTATCTCTAAAGTATTGAATTAGTTGCACATTCTGATACTTTATGGGCGACCAGAATGAAGCGTTTATGCTGTTTATGTTTTATTAATATACATAGATATACACGATATAGAAAGAGTTAGTGCCAATTTTGGAAACAGTCGGTCAAAAATAGCAGGAAAAGGTACGTCTGTGTTGGCCAGTGTAATCAACAGGTAGCTTACTAACTGAATAAACAAGCACATTCTCAACCATGACTGTATTTTCAAGATCAGCCGTATGTCTCTGTAACGAAAGCAGAGGGAACACCGCAGCATAAATCTGGCGGGATGTGCCACATTGATGTGCTCCCGCCATGTGTATTAATCAAAAGTTAACAGAAAGGTAGGTACTGCCTCGGTGTGACGTCATACACGCCGCTTTCTGACAGCCATTTGTTTATTTGGATTACGTAATTAGGCGACAACTGTAATATACTTCCTGTTTATACGCGGAATTCCAGGCCATGCTCGCACTAATTCATGGAACCCAAAGACCGCGTATTCTCTCGTCCCCCCTCTCTCTCTCACCATTCCTTTGGGACTATTCTGTTTACTTTTTTACGTAGTATTTGACTTGCTTGCTTTAACTTGCCGTTCTTACTGCATATGGCATCATAGATGGTGAACGCGAGTATTATGGATGGTCATTTTTAGCATTTTGTAGCGTTTTGAAGAAAATCACATAATTTGAGTCAATTGTGATAAACACGTTATATGTTTTGAAATATCTGGCATTAATGTGAAATTAAAAAAAATAGGCTAAAACAACACAGAGTAAAAACAGGATAAATTGATACAGGCTAAAGCATAACACAGAAAAAGATCTGATGTGTTACATTAACATAACTTTCTCTACCCTCTACCGTTTATTAGTGAATATACAAATTATACTTACGAAAGAATATTTTCCTGTCTATGTCATTTTAATCCAGATAAACGTTTGCAGAAATAGCTGCATTACACATTTCGTTAGGATACAAAGAGAACAGTGATAATCAAGTGATTTAAGAACTGGATGCTATATGCTGGCCTTAAAATTCCACATCTTTGCATGTAAGCGCCAAAAACAACGGGAAATCGATTGAACTTAAAAACAATGACAAAGTGTTGAACAAATCGAACCACTAATAGCCGATATATCGGAAATGGTTGATGCCACAAAAAAAATTATTGGAAATAAATTGTGCTTTTTAAAGAGATTTACATTTCTTTGTGTAGTACGTTTTTGTCTATCGTTTAACGTTTACCAGTTATACAAGCTTCCTTCAGAATAAAGAGAACATCACAGGCGGCTATTCTCAGAAAATTCAAAATACACATTTTATTTTTCATGTACTAAATATCTTTAACATATGATATTTTAATCAAAATCGTTAGACATTTTTTTAGAAAATCGAAAGTCTCGAAAAATGTTCCATGTAGAGTGTAGTTTGGGGAAGGGGAATTTTCTTGAAAATCTTCGTGTCGCATCTTTGGAAGATACTGAACCTAAATACAAAGTTTGGTGTTAATACGACGTTTCTTCTGTTTACAGATACACGCACACACACACGCGCGGACTTTTTTCTAAAAATTCTTTTTTATAGACTAAGCGGACCTTAAAACATTAATTTCCGGTGACACCTCGGTATAGAACTTTTGGAGAATGCAACACCTTCTCTACCTTCTAGGTACGTGACAGAGAAAGTAAAATGGGAAATTTATTCTAATGCAAACCAGAATAATAGAAAGAAAATACACAAAATTAACTTAAGTCATGAAAGTTCATGAATCAAATCACAGATCACACCTCAACATTTTTTTCTGTCATTCCTGTTCTCCTGCCATTTATAATTAACTCGTGATTACTGAAGTATATTTACAGCATCTATGCAGAACTGCTTGGTCAAACTCTGGGTATTGAGTTAATGGGAGTCTGCATAATTTTTAACAGCTGGGAATGAAGATATTCACATCCCTTAGCTCTGCGCGGAAATAAGCTTAGAGTAGTGAAGCACATTCCGGACATGCGTAACAAGGGTAACTTTCTCTCGCATATCTCGTCGTGAGGAGGTAGTTTTGGCTCGGTTGCATATTGGCCACTGCAATTTTACGCACGGTTATCTTTTTAAGGGAGACCTTGCTCCTATTTGTCCGCTTTGGGTTGTCGGTTCGTTACGTGTTGCTAGAGTGTATTGCAACTGCCGTCTTGCAGAGGTATTAGCGGATGATAAGCAAGCGGTTGATAGGATTTTTAATTTAGTGTCAAAGGTACATTTCCAGATGCGTATTTAGTCATATTAATGGCAGGTGTTTCATACTTCTCGGTTTAGTTTTATATATTCATGTTTATTTCTGATTTGTGCAATGATTTTTATATTGATGTTTATCTCTGGCTTTTGCTATGATTTTTATATTCATGTTTATCTCTGGCCTTTACCATGATATTTTGTACTGATTTTTATCTCTAGCCATTATCATGATCCGTTTTACAAGAGCGCTATCATCATCATCCCTCAACAAAACTACCCGTTTTAACAACCCGGAAAATAGCATCTTTCTTTTACTTACACTTAATCTTTCATATCTATTGACCTTACTCGTCTAGCAGTGTTCAGGATTAAAAAGCTTAGCAACCTGTTGTCGAATTTTTCTCAATGTGGCTGCATAACTCTTTGTTGCACTTAAGCAACTCCAGTAAACATGTCTCTTTTTTTTCTTTTTTTCATGTTGCTTTTTATATTTTCATTTGAAAGAGTCCATGAATTGCAACATATATGTGGGTAACCATCCTCCAGCACACTTTTAGCACCGTGCCTAAAGTTAGCAGCCCATTTCATAACTTATGTGCAAGAGCCCTCCAACTGGAAAATCAATATACCGAGGCTTAAGTACTAATTTAACTTGGCTCTATACTTAAAAAACAATTACGTTGTATCATTAGGATCACAGCTGTGATTGTTTTCCCTACGCCGAAAAATTCAGATTTTAAACGGACTTAATTTGTTTTAAATGTCGTATTGGAATAAGTAAATCTTATTAATTATAACAAGTTCTTCGAATAAAGCTAACTGCTCTCTTTTTCACGTCGTCATTCCAGAACGGTGGCCATAAGCCTCATAAACATTACAAGAATGTACAAACTCCACAGTTGAAATTCCTAGAAGGAAGAAAGAAAGAAACAAAGAACGAAAGAAAGAAAGTAAGAAAAGTTATTTGAAAAAAATTGTGGACTTCGCATTTATATCGCATTTTAGTATAAACTTCGCATTTTGAGCTAATTTCGCATTTTATCGCATTATCAAAACACATTAAAATGTGATTTATATGAAGTGAAAAATGAAAAACAGGGGTACAAACCTATATTAGCATTTCGTGTTATAACGCATTTGCGAAAACTCGCCGTCTCTACTGATGATGCATGAAATGAAATAGTTGGGAAGGAAATTTGGGAAGAAAACGTTCCAGGCCTAACCCGGGGAAGACGGTCCTGGCGAGATTTGAGCCGCACATCCCACATTCACGAGTCCATGCCGTAATGACCCCGGCTACACCTGTATTATGTTTCTGCAGGTCTTACAAACAACGCAGCAATTTTTATTTCAACCATAGGACGTACCAAATTAACGGAGAGAAAATTCTGGCGTTTAATTTGCAGAAAGTACAAACCATATTACAGTATATCAGTTTAGGAGTTTTACAAGATTTGTTACTTTATATTGTTTTATATTGTTCTCAAAATTCATAAGATTTAAAAAAAAATTGGTGTGTTATTTTGCATATAGTAAAACAACTTCTACTTTCCCTAACCAATAGCACATAGCGGAAGCGTATACATTCATTCCAACCAAAACATTTATATCGAGATTTTACCGAAATGCAGGTTTTGTGGTTGCCTGAATAAAAATAAATAAATAGGATTATTTCCGAGCGCGTTGTTTATGTGTCTGTGAACAGCATAATTAAAACACGAACTCCATAAATATCAAATTTCATATTTAAATTCAGTGTCATGAAGTTGTGGCACCAATATTTTCAAGAAAATTCTACCGTCCCAAACTATCCTTTGCATGGAAAATTGTTCTTTATTTTTTATTTTATCAAAAATGACATTGATTAAATCTCTATTCCATGAATTGTTTTGTTACATATGCCGGTCTTCCTCTAATTCCTAAACCGTTTTTATATCGCTTTCACAGGCACTTTAATGGAAGTGATTCGAATAATCATGATTGTTAAGGTGAGACAAAATAGACTGGCCATTCCTTATTCAAAGCCAAACTTGTAAGTTTGAATCCCTATGGTAAAGGTTAGGGAGGACTCATGCAAAGCTACCGGTGTGATGGCACGCGTGGATGTGGATGATGATGATGGGGTTACATTTTATACATTTTACTGCAGTTGCATAAATTTTGTATCAAAACCACTATTAAAATATTCTAAAATCTTGACGAAATACCTTTGTTTACTCAAGCCAGCCCAATGCGATAGACGGTTAAAATATGTATATGTCAAATTAAATGTATATCTTGAATATTCTGGGACTAGCCTGCCCACTTTATTCAGAAGGAATTTTGTACAATTTTGCATAGGTGGTAAACCATAAGAGATAGATAAAAACGCACTGCATAAAAATTCTAGATCTCTGCAAAATACACAATGTATTTCAAATCACTTTTCGTAGCATTTGCCATTTCCGAGAAATTCATTGTTATTGGTCTGAATGTTTCAATACCTTTTAAAGTGTTGTGGCCATTCAGTTGATTCTGGTAATGTCACTATAGAGTATGGAATGTCATCAAACAGTATGGAATTTCAAAGCCACTATATAGCAAAATGTTTTTTAAAGATTTGACTATCATTTCAGTCTCCTGTATCTCTCTTTTCTATACAACGAAATGCATAATAAAACCATTTCTGCAAAGGTTTGTCTGGATTAACATGAAGTAGTGTCTCTTTAAGCTCTGGAAATAATAAACGATAATGACTAGAAAAATTCAAGTGAATGTAACACACTATATCTTTTTTTTTTTTTTGTGAATTAAAAATATTGAATCACACAAAGTTTAGAAGTCTTTATTGAAAAAATCTAATAAGAAAGAAAACCAACTATCTCAAATTTTATGTAATAGGTAGTTCTATAAAAATTATGTATTAAACGTTCATAAAATATTTAATATTTTGTAATGTGATTATATCAAATTGTGGTTTTGCAAACGACAAAATTACCAAAAGATCCAAAGTTTGCCCTTACCTTCCAGCGAAACACACTGCCTCCATACGAACATCATTAGGATAGCTTGATATGAGAAGCGATTTCGCTTTCTCTGCCGTTTTCTTCTTGAAGAAATCCGCTGTCTTCTTTCTCACACTAACAAACACTCACACGCACTAACACAACAGTTTAGCACCCAAATGTATTTGACCCGTATTCCGTATAGATAAAGCGAACCCGTATTTAGTAATTAATCTTTAAGGCTGTTTTGAGAATTGACGACAGAAATAATTGTAGGAGACAGCCCCCTCAACTCGGGGTGACTGAGGAAATCTTCGCCTCCATCCTGGGCCCGTAGTTGTGGCCTGTGAACAGTGGTTTGGGTTTGGTTAAAACAAATTAAGGACTGGGTTGCGATGCCATTATCAAGAACACCTTGCTGCCTTAAGACACGTTTCGTTCATTCTTATTCTTGTTCCTCTTATTTTAGGACCATTTGTTTGAGTACGCTTTAACATCTAATACTCCCATATAAAATATTTCCTAGTGCCCAACGAGGCTAAGTAATCGCAATTAAATTTTTATTTTCCATTTAGGTGTATGATCGATGATTTTTTTAAATACTTTGGATGGATCATACTGAAGCAAATTTGTAATTTTAATAAGTCCAGAAAACGTAATTTATACAATTCTAGTAACAATTAAGTATTTTCTTGAACATTGCATTGACAACCAAATAATATATGCTCCAAATTTCTAATTTGGTAACATAAACACTTTTTACTATCGGATTGGCCTATTCAAGATCTGGAGTGAGGAATATTTTTAACCGTATTTTCGAAATAATCAGGTCTTCTTACTTGGAATTCACACTGAAGAACCAAAGAGGATTTTGGAACATAAACATTATTATGATGAAAATTATTTAGCCATGTATTAAGGATATAATGTCTTGCATCTTTAATAGTAAGTGGATCTGATGTAGAGATATCCTTACATCTTGCTGCTTTTGCCAAGATATCGGGCTTTTCGTTATCAAAAATATGTTTATATTCTGATAACCAAATAAATTTAATTGCTAATTTGTACAACTGAGCCTGATAGATTAGGAATTTAATTTCAGTCTCCAAAAGATTTAGATTCTTGAGTAAGATTGATACGGTGGACTGCAGTGTTGCCAACTATAGCGACATGTCACTAGATCTGGAGTCTTTTTGAATACATATAGCAAGCAACAGAGTCTCTAAGGTAGTGACGATTTTCGGAGTCATTTAGGGACAATTCTGACGGATTTAACCACTTAATACCTAACGTAGCGAATTGGCTTAGTTTTTTTTTTGGAAGTGTATACACTTTGAAGTCCCCCTTGATAACGATACATGTTTTATATAAACAATAACAAACCCAAATCCTGAATCGAAGAAAGTCTTTATATGCAAAAAAAGAAAAGAAAAAAAAAGGATAGAGCAAGAAAAAGGACAGATTTCTGGAAGTGGTAACACAGAACTAAAAATAAATTATATTTGACAAAATCCAAAGTCCAGATGTTATATACACCCAAACTATAGGATTTAGGGTATACAACAGAGGGGCACACCTCGCGCACTGAGACCTACGTAATATCTATTGCGGCTACCATGTTGGGGCGGGAGTATCTAAGGAATCACAGCAGGCTACAGGCCACAGAGGCCGCAGAATTTCCTAATAGTTCCCGGCTCGAAGACATCCCTCCCACAACTGCAGCTGCCCAGAGAGGGCGGTGAACGACCAGTTCAACCAAGCAGCTTTCTAGCGTCCAAGAGGAATTCTCTTTCCTTGGAGCAAACATCCGCGCCATCTGTCTGCGCCGCCACACACCACAAAAGATGAGAAGGAAACGGAATGAAAATTAAACTAGGGAAAAGAAAATCATGGTAGATGAACAACTACTCCAGCATTCGCCTATCAACCAGGGAAACGTTACCGCGGAGCCAACTCGCTAGGTTTACATCCAGATTAAGCTCATGATCTGAATTTTGGTTCTTCCTCCAAGCGGAAACTAATTCAGACATTAAGGAGTTATATTTTTGACTTGATACATTTTCTAATTGAAGAATTAGATGTTTAAATATCAAATAAAATTATACACCGTAAAATGAGTTTCCTGAGAAGCAAAATGGTTGCACTCCTCAAATAAATGTTATAAAATGGCCATAGATTTACAGTACTGTGGACTTCTGGAGGGTAGTAAATTCCTGCAAGATGCAGAGGAATTTAACCCGTTTAAACAACTGGTAAGTTTTGCAGTCTCAATTCTCTCTCTATCAAATTCCATTTTGGAATTTTAGTCAGTTGAACATTGTCAAAACAAAGCTAAAAAATCGGCTTAAGTGCTGAACTGTGCCGGAAATACTGCATTGTTAAACTGTTCTTAGGAATTTAGGAAAAAGCGTGTTACTCCTACGAACTCCCAGAAAAAACTTAATGCTTAAAACTGCTACAATATCGATGTACACAATGCAGGTCCAGCGCAACCTTCAACGTCATCTGCTGTGGAGTGGCAGAGGAGGAGCTGGAGGATGAACTATGATAATTATTAATTATGATAATTGTTTTGATTTAGGGATTTTTAATTTGGAATTTGTAGAATTTTGTCTAACGCTTGTTGGAAACACTGGTGTATTATTAGCTGGCTATATCTCGAATGACAATTTAATTCATTGATTTGCTTCCGCAATATTTTTTAATAAATTACTGCCACAGATCTACAAGACTTTTATGATGAATCCTCCGTAATTGTAATTTTTAACAACCCCTGACATTCCTCCTAACATATGAAAACTCTCCTGATAGCGAGAATGCGTCTGAAATATCGCATATATTTTCATAACTTCTGCATGATGGTGAAAAAATTATCGAAATCGCCAATATAGGTGACATTTTGAAACTTTTTGTGTTCTCTTTTGATACCATAGTTATGTAATAACATAAAGGCTACCGCTTTCACAGAGTACACAAACAGGGGCGAAACTCGTGAATAGCAGACTCCCCACTCCCAGACTACCGAGTTAAATATTAGTGCCACATTAGTCTGTAACTATTGAGAACAATAATATTATCAGTTGTTAACTACTGCAAGTAGTTTAGAAAATTAAGGTTTTGTAAGAATAGTTTGTAGCAGAGTGGGTAGAGAAGCTTATGTGAATCTAACACTTAGTATTTTTTTGTCAAAGTTTGTTATTTTTTCACCAATCGGTTGTTTCAAAGTAATTTCTACAACAAATATATTAATTTGTTGACAATAATGTTACATAATTATTATTTTCTGTATTTATCAGATCACACGTCCCCATTCCCCTGGTTTGGAAACCACTGACCTAGCGTATACACTTTTTGAGGCAACGAATGGTTAAGCATTCAGTTGACTTGCATAACGACAGACTGAATCAGAGCGGGGTTAAATTATACGAGGGTAAAACAGAAATTATTAGTATATCCTTCACGAGACCTTTACTAATACTTAACTTGAGAGATACTTTGCCAAGCAAGCTTAAAACCAAAGACGTAACTTGGGGGCAGGAGAAGGGCAGACAAATCCCATTATTTTCAAGTTAACATTTTATATTCAGTTACTTTAAGTATGCGTATAAATTTGTGTTTTATATTTAAGAGTAATCAATACTAAATTTCGATAATATTTCGAGAGAAACTTTATTATTATTATTCTTACGTTTTTGCTCTTTAAAGCGTTCTTCGTGACGCAGCTTTTTTTTCAATTTCTTTCGAATTTTATACTTTATTAGAAGGTTGATCAACAAATCTAAACAGCATTTTTCTTGATCTTACGTATAATTTTGGATTTATGGTTTTTATAATTTAATATAGGATCCATATTTGGAAAATTAAAACTGTTACATGCTGTACTATATTTTACAGGAAAAGATTTAATTTACACAAATATTAATCTTAGATTTTAATGAACTATATTTGGGAAACCATATGCAAAGCATTAGAAGTTTAAAATGTGAAAATTGTCAAACGTGGGGCATTTCATACATGATTTAATTTTCGTTTTTTGCTAATTATTTTCTTGGGAAATTATGTGCATAGGCACACGAAAACTAATTTTCTATTATAATTATGTTGGGAAAATACGTAAACATTTTCCATCTACATTGGCAGTAATTTTTAGAATTTGACAGCTAAAATGGATGTATTACGAACATGTTATCACAATTATCCTATCATGACCTTAAGTTTCAGTACTAGTGTGTCTTTATTAGTCAGTGACGTGAACACTATCGGTTATTTTTTTTGGGGGGGGGCCATGTAGTAACATATTTTAACGAGTTCTGGAGCGTCATTGTCGTATGGAGGGTTGCAGACCAACTGTTAGTGTTTACTTCGCCTTAGTGTTAGCAACACCATGGCTAACATAATTGCACCAACTTACTTTTTAGCAATCTCAGCGGACAAACTGTGGTATTAACTATTTGAAACTATTTCTCGCGGATATGTATGATGAGTAACAGGAAGTAAAAAGTAAATAAAAATAAAGTTTCATGTGAACATTTAAACATTAGTTATTAAAATAAATCTATAGAAGGTTGTGCGACTGCTACACACGATATTTTTTTTATTAACAGTGCTGATCAACAGAAATGACGACATAAATTAGTTGGATAAACGAAATAAACATGTTTAAAATGTTATTGCCTATTATTATTGTTGTTATTATTACTATTATTATTACTTTAAAGCTATTTCCCTAAAAAGGAACTGAAAACTAATTTTAAAGTATTTATATAGCGTTTCATTATGTGGCTCTCCAAAGCTGGGTTCCATGTTATGCCCATGCCCAAAACTTACGAAATCCTATGCCGTAATGAAGATCGTGTTGCGAACACTGTAGGATTTGCTCACGCCGTTTAAACAATTTGCTTGGTGGCGATAAGCAAAAGAAAAACAACAATAGCAGTGGCGATCGATTGGATGACCTGGTTTCCAGGCGCCCCATTCTGGATCCGGCAAATGAACCTGTCTCCACAGTGTCAACCAACAGCTGCTCGCAGGCAATTGTTTCAAACGAATTTCACCTGACACACACTCCTGGACCAAATATGGTGCTCGCTTTCACGTGGCGATCTTAGTTACCTAATTATTTAAATGCAATGGAATTTTCATTTAATTTTATTACAGTCCTCATTTTTCACAAAAGAATTTTCACCAATCTGCGTTAACTTTTCAGAACTTCAGTTATCGTATATACATTCAATACTCATTTTACTTAATTTTGTTAAATCTCCTGCATACATCGTTCTTATAAGGATTGAAAAATTGAATAACTTAACTACAACCAATTTTCTTATTATAATAGAATTTCACAGCAATTACATGTCATCTCCTTTATGGTCACACGTTAAACTTGAAATTAAAAAATTTAGTAATATAACCATTGGAAACGTATTAGCATATGATTTTTAATTCTAATCAAGAATAAAGAGCAGATGTACTGTTTTGAAGCTCTGCATGTATAATTAGGCAAATTTGACAGCTCCGGATTTTAAAGCGTTCACAGGAGCTCCGTCCTTTGACTCTCAAGAGAGCTACTAAAAACTTCACGACCTGAATGAGCATAGAATTTTTATAAAAATAAACACTTCACACCTAATTTAAAACGGCTTCCGAAGGCACTCGTAAGCACTCTTGAAATGAGACATTTTCTTTTCAAAATAACCACAAATGTCAACCCTTTTCACACGACTTGCGTCACTTCCACTGCTATGTTTAATACAGTGTGAAGCCAGCTAACTTAATTTTTCACCTGCTGGGAAAGCTTTAGCACTAATTCCCCAACATTTCCACGCACGTCACGAAGGTTTCTTCGTGAACCAAAAAGCATATTTATTCGCTTACGTAATAAATCACAATCTATCGACAAAAATCGCCACCTGTGACGTCGAACAAACACCAACAGGCACACCATACTTGTAGACACAATTTCCCGTGACATTTCGGTAACAAATTATTTTACACGAGTTGATGACAATGGCATATCGCGTTGCTAGGCAACACTACTAGACACGAAAAAATGTGACATTCGCAACCCGAGGAAGGGTGGGGGTGGGAAACAAAATAGCGTCGCTCCAGTGTGAGGGCGACACTGCTCATTACCTCTCTAGCGTGTGATCTGTACTCGGAGACGTAGTTAGGTGCACTGCCGCCAGGAGGCAGAGCTCTAGTGCCCTTTAGCTCCGTCCCGCCACCTACAGCGAGTACACACCATCGATTTATCGGCGGACAGCCGCAATTTATACCATCAACATTTGCAATATTGCCAATCTCGCGTTAATGCGTAGAGTACCTCACTTCCTGGCAATGGTTCACGACTGCATTATGTTCATGACCCGCGTTTTGGAGGTAAGGTTATACGCCTTTACTCCAGCGAGCCACAGTTCAATCCTCGACCCAGACAAGCTGCTTGCGTAAGCATGCCGTTTCCCTTTAGCGTTAAATACAGCTGCCGCTTCCGGAATTTTGAAAAGCCTAAATGTCCCACTTTTATTACAAGTTTTCAGCGTTTTCTGTCAGGAGCAAATGTTTTGATGCAAAATCAATCTCGTCCATTCTTTCTTTTCTTCCATTTTAAATCGCATATAGCAATTTAATATTTCATTTACACCCCCATGCATTCTATGAACATTATTTTATTTGTTTAGTTTAGTTTAACGGGTTGTCATATTGGGCGATGAATGAATGAAATAGGTGAAATAATGTTCAAATGAGCCCGGGATCCATAGAGCTTAAAGTTACCCAAAATTCATATTTTCGGACAAGAGAAACCCCGAAAAAACCTTATCCGGGTAACTCGACCTAACCGAACGCGGGACCTCTAGAATATGAGGCAGACATACTACCCCCACACCACGGAGGCGGGCTTCTATGAATCAATTGTGTAATGATTAAATAGGTTATCACCTTCTCTACCACTTACCTATAGTAGGCAGAGGAAGTATTGCATTCCACCCAAAATTCCATTACAAAATATTTCGAAAATACATGTTTTGAAGTGCCTTGAGCCCTCCACCTGAAACGCATTTAAGATCCGCGCGCGCGCGCGCGCGTGTGTGTGTGTGTGTGAGAGAGAGAGAGAGAGAGAGAGAGAGAGACAAACATAAATGAAAAACAAAATGTCGAATAGATACAAACCTTGGTATTTAAGTTCGAAAGAAGCAACACGAAGTTTTTCAAGAAAATTTCCCCACCCCAATCTACCCTTAGGTGGAAAAATTTGGACTTACAAGCCAATGCCTTGGGTCAGTAGCCTGTCGAGGAGCAAGCACTCTGGGTCATAGCATATCCAGGATGGTGATCAGCCCAATGCCTGGTATGAGGCGAAGGAGGAGGAAATGAAATGTAGTGGTGAAAGGGCTGGCGTGAAAATTCGCGGATCAAATTATCCAACCCAGCATTCGCCTAGCGACCGAGGAGAACCGCAAAAAAAGCCTCGGTCAGGTTGGTTGGTCCCGGGGGGTTTGGACACGGGACCTGCCGAATGCGTGCTTCTATCTCACTACGTGGCGTCACCTCGCTCGGTTGGAAGAAACTTTCATTAATGTTTTAATTTCTCAAAAATGGCTCTAACAACTTTTATTAAAATACTATGTTTGCGGCATTTGCCTCATTAATAAAATGTATATCTTGAATTTTCTGCGAATAGCCTGTGAACCCCTCTTCATTCTGAATGACTGTTGACTGGTAAACCATGACATAGAAGTTACTGCGGAAAAATTCTAGTTCTCAATAATACGCGCGCCTTATATACAATACAATGATTTGTAGCATTAAAAACTTTTATTGCTTTGAATTTCACATTTTTGAAGTGCTAAGTCGCTATTTATTTGTTTCTCGTGATGCCATACAAACAGCAGAATTTCAGGGCCAGCATTTAGCTACGTACCATTTTAAGATTTGACTATCTCTTCAGTCTCCTGTGTAGGTACCTCCTGTAATTTCAATGAAGTGTACGAGGGCGACACTAAACATTTTTTAGAAAATCAAACAAGGATTCGTTTTAACAGTTTAAATGATTTTATTGTTTTTTTAAAATATTCCCGTTTAACATCAATATATTTTTTTCATTCGAGGAAACCAGTCCTTCAAGCAATAATAATGCCACTCTTTTTGAGGCACTTCAGAAACTAGGTTTTAGAATGTACCACTGCTTCATCTGATGAAAAAGTGATTCCATGCATGTTATCTCTAATTTTTTGGAAACAAAAAGAAATCACCTAGCGCTGCTAGGGCAGGACTGTATGGCGGAGGGTCCATGGTTCATTCAGATATTTTATTGTTAATTTTGCTGTATGCGACGATGCGTTGTCATCATGCAACACTACTTCTCCTTTTGGGCGTTTTTCACGAACTTTTTCAAAAATTAGCGGTAAACAGAATATTTGTGTACCAATCTGCAGTAACGGTGCATCTATCTTCTAATGCTATAGTAGCAATATGGTCCATTTTAGAAAAAAAAACTAGCAGCCATCTTCTTACCAGCACTGCGAATTCGTCGGATTTTTGTAGGCTTAGGTTCTGTTCGAAAGACCCATTGAGCCGATTCACTTTTCTTTCCAGGATCAGAACAATAAATCCGAGATTCATCACCAGTAACGAAATTCCAAACCAAGTTTGAAGTGCCGGCTTGGAATTTTTCCAGAGTTTTTCTGCACCAATCAATGCCTTGTTTTTGGTCAGGAGTCAGTTTATGTGGAATCCATCAACAACAAAGTTTTCTCACGTCTAACTGTTGACGTAAAATGTTTTGGATTTGATCATACTAATCCTCACTATCGCCCGAATAAATTCATAAGAAGTCCGTTCATCTTCTCCAGGCATTGCTCGAACAGCGGCAATATTTTCAACAGTAATAGCAGTTCTTGGGCGTCCTTCACCAAATTCATCACTAAGAAAAAACCGATCTCTTCTGAATTCGCAGTACAAATTATAAATCGTTGCCTTAGATGGAGCTTCTTCGCCAAATGCATTTCTAAACAGATCTTCACATTGGTTAGGCATAAATGACGATTTAAAATCGTAAAAAATCATAGCCCCGGAAATGTTCTCTAGTCAAATTCATTTTTAGGTGAACAAAGTGTTTAAATGATAATTAACACACCATTAGAGCAAATCGAACAAACTACAGGGCAATCAAATTGCAAGGCATTAAAAAGTAATTCTAATATAAACAAATTTAATTTGTTTTTAGAAACATGGCATTCTAAAAACTTTCATTATCCCCATCGTATAATGAGACTATTTGTGTAAACGTTTAATTCAATGAACATGAAGTAGAAAAGAGATCTGATGTGTTGCACACACATGACTTTCTCTACTCTTGTACAAACTATTTTTACAAACGCTTATTCTCCATCTACTTCATGTTAATCGAGATAAACATTTGCAGAAACTTATTGCTAATTTTCTTGTAGGTGCAAGGAGAATATGGCAGTATTTAAGCGATAGTCAAATTTTTTAAGAGCTGGTTGCTATGTGGAGCATTTCATTCTCTTTGCATGTCCGGGACATAAAAAAACGAATAACGAATTCACATTTGTGAAAAAGTATAAGTATTGGAAAATTCAAACAAATAACAAGCAATATTTCGGAAATGGTTAACTCGAAAAAAAAAAAGAATGTATGTGACATAATCTGTGTGTTTTAACGCGATCTACATTTTTTGTGAAGTAAAATTTTGTCTATCTCTTACGGTTTACCAGTTATGCAAAAGTCATTCAGAATAAACACTTTTGGGGACATTCCCAAAAAATTCGAGGTATACATTTCATTTGCCATGAAAATATCTTAAACATATGATATTTTAATCAGAATCTTAGAGCCATTTTTGAGAAAATCATAATTTTCGAAAAATGTTCCATGCAAAGGGCAGTGAGTTATGATGTTCACAGATAGACACACAGACAGACAGGCAGACACAAACACGGAGCTTTTTTCTATAAATGCTTGTTTTTTATTCAGGGGCCTGAAAACATGTATTTCCGGTGAAATCTCGATATCGAATTTTTGGGTGGAATACAATACTTCCCCTACTTACTATACGTAGTAGAGAAAGTAATAGCTTGTATAAGATAATTTGTAGAAAGAGTGGGTAATAAAGTCATGAGAATGTAATACATCAGATTGTTTTTATCCCTCAGGAAGGAATTCATTGTCTATATATAGCATCAACGGAAATGGGAGTGTAATATTTTTTTTAATTTCTTAACCTCCCAATACAGTATTCACAAAGTTGGAAACATTGTATTGCCTGTATCTTTCAGCGATAAAATAACTGTCCTTGTGGTTGAATAATTAAATAAAATATGCCTTACAGTCTAAAGCCCCTTGTACACGATCAAATGTTTGTCAAATTCAATACTTTGCAAGACTTTTCAAGAGTTGCCACGACTTCACCACTTTTCGTGTAAAATTGCTTCCAATACTTTTAAAGTCTTTGAAAGCCTTGAACGCAAATAAGGATATGATCTAAACGGTGAAAGGTTTGACAATGATTTGATGGCTTTGTGCAATGAAATGCGAGTATTCACGAAATCTGCAACATGGCTGAAAGCGAAAAGTAAACAAAAATGGCTACCCGGCCAAGTTTAATCTTGATCCAGCGGAGCTCGGAAGATTCAACTGGGAGGTTTTCTCGCATCCTCCATATTCACCAGATCTTTTCCCAAGTGATTTCCACATGTTCCCTTGACTCAAAGGTCTCCTTGGAGGTAAGCACTTTAACACCGTGACGAAGATTAATCAACAGTGAACAGCTGGTTACGAGCACAGGACACGACCTGGTACAACACTGTCTTGGAAAAATTTTTGTCACGTCCCCAAAAATGCTTGGAAAAACATGTTGACTATGTATAAAAGTAACAGTATTGTACAATATAAATAAAATTAATTCAACATGATAAATTGTGTGTAATGCTTTTTATAAAATAGGGAAACGGACGCCCCTCGTAATATGGGATGAAAAATCCCCTAATATTCATACAAAAGGATGTGAACATTTGACTTCCTTAACCTCCACTCTATAATTTTCCAAGTACTGGAAATCTGCATAGCCTATAAATGGAACAATCTTCGAGTCGACTAACCTGTTACATAATTACAGTAGGTGAAATTCTAAACCTTTGTAGCCTCTCTTTGGTACATCGTTATTTAATGACATAAAAGATAATAAGTTTTCAAATAATGCCGAATCCCTTAACATATGCAACGAAATAAAGGTCAAGCTGATGCATATGAAGATTCCCCACTCCCAGACCACCAAATTAACAGCTTTGGAAAAGACACAGAGTCTGCGACCATCCAGAAAACTTACCTTCTCAGATGCTAATTGTAAAATATCGGTAGGCTAATTTCTAATCTTGGCTGGACACAATTTTCTCTCTTTATACAGTTATTTAGCACATCCTGCTAACGAACTGATTACAACATGAGGATTACTAAAATATTTTGGCATTGGTGTCGCATGCATGTTACTGTTTATTCTCCTTCGTTTTGCTGTGTCTTAGTTGCTAAATCGTGGCTATCTAAATACACTGTTTGAAATGAAATATCCGAATATTTATTTTATTTTACATGCATATTCTGTGGAGTATCAGCAACTATTTCCTACTCCATGGCAATCTCAACGAAAAGTCAGTCTTCTTCGCAATCATCTTCTAAAACAGCAATATGTTCGTACTCTAGTACACAATAATAAATAATTCCGTGGCGCTACAGCCCATGAAACACCTAGATCTGCCAACCCGACTGCCGGCCTCAGCTCACGAACGCAAGGCAGAGGTGGGTGATCATCCAACCGATACGAAGAGATGAAGTGGCCAGCGTCAAGCATCCCCCAGCCAATGTTGGCCTCCGTGGTCGGGATCGCTGCCTATCTCAGCTCCTCACTTTCCTCACGATGTTGAATGGGCACCGGTCCTATAGCAGGACTTAAAATCGCACCCCCATGGATGGGCTCGAACCCGGCGAATTCCATGGACGGGAACCAGAGCCCACAATGCCACGGCGCAGGACACTCCGATACACAGGCTTTGTAAATTCTTTATAGTGCTTTAATAATATTCACAGATCTTGCTTTATAGCCCATGTCGCTAAAAAGAACGGGGCTCTTCAATTGTGAAGAATTATCAAAATCGATTGAGTGGTTTTTGAGATTATCCTATAAACACACAAGCACATAAATACGACTGTATTTATAATATTGGTTTAGATAAGATTTGTTTTCAGTTATATAACACTGGTATTTAAATTCCAGAACTAATCTTGGATTTATGGAAAATAACCTAGTTTGATGTTAATCCATACGGATGATTAAGCAATGTTTCGCTGAATTCTGCTGCGTTTTTTAGTTTTAAAAAGGGGTGCAGGCAGAATGAGAAACTCTGCATTAGTGGAATGAACGTGTAAATGAAGGTGGATTCGACGGCGCCTAAGGTTACATGGCATAGGATACAAAAAGCTCACCCAGGCAGCTTATATCGACCGGGAGCATACGTAACTAATGCACACAGATAAATGAAACGTAGCCCAGTCTGGTTTTAAAGAAGAATAACAACTGAGGTCAAACTAGGGATGTTGCGGTAGACCAGGGGGTAGCAACCCTCCCATTCATCTTCTGGGAACACCAAGATGGCTGACACATTAGCTTTGTTACCAGTCTCATGTCTCTCCTGCTCCTAAATCCAGTACCTGGCGGTTTTCACGTGACTTATTGCATCTGTTAGCCTCACTTATCTCTATCCGTACGCATGAAACAACTCATGAATTGTTGCGTATATGACTGACTTATACAAGACAATTTAAAGATTTTTTTTACACAGCATGGCCTAAAAGTAGAACTTCTAATACAGTGTACACGAGCTAAGAGCGTAAGATATTGCACTAGTGGGACAACCTTATTGTGACTAACTTTGATTTCAAGTATCACATGGGAATTACCCTTTGTATTTGCACATGTTTAATAATTTGACTTGATTTCATTAGGGTTTACTTTTTGTCATGCTTAATTTCTCATGACGCTGGCATTATCTGTTCACAATACAAATCGCGATACTTAATTTATCACAATTCGTCGTAGAGTTAACCTATACGTTATATTGGCAGCTTTCTGTTCTCTTTAAAACGTTATTCTTTTAGCTAGTACAACCCACGCATAAATTAAATTGGGGAAATTATGAATCCAGAAGAAACTGAAATGGAAGAGCCAGGTGAAATTACAGAAGCAGCAGAAAGAATAACACTAAGTACTACTTACCCAAAAATCCAGAAAGCAATATGATATAGCATTTAATCGCTTCATTGGCTGGTGTGAGGTAAAACATGTTGAAAATAATTTCACTGAAAATGACTGCTAGCGAATCAACAAAACATCTGACATCTCGCTTTCCGACATTTCTCTTGTTTCAAGAACCGCGTTCTAAACGTGATCTGTTAGTTACAGAAATCTATATAGCATTATTGACATTTTAAAAATTCGAGTTCTGTGTAAAAAAAAATATCTGATGGTTTACACTCACATGACTTTCTCTACTCTTGTACAAACTATTTATACAAACGCTTATTCTCCATCTACTTCATGTTAATCGAGATAAACATTTGCAGAGTCTATCTTATTGCTAATTTTCTTGTAGATGTAAGGGGAATATATATTTACAAGGGCAGTATAGAAACACAGTAGCCTTTAAGCACATACATATCTCTTAATAGCTGGTTGCTAGGTGCAGCACCATTCCCTTTGCCACAGATTAATACTATTTGCATATCCAAGACAAAAAAGTTAATAACGAATTCCCATTTGAGAAGGTATTGAAAAATTTAAGGGAATAACAAGTAATATCTCGAAAATGGTTCACTCAATAAAAAAAATGTATATGACATAAATTGTGTATTTTAACGCGATCTACATTTTTTGTATAGTAAAATTTTGCCTATCTCTTATGGTTTACCAGTTATGCAAAAGTCGTTAACAATGAAGAATACTTTTGGAGACATTCCCAGGAAATTCAAGATATACATTTTATTTGCCATAAAAATATCTTAAACGTATGATATTTTAATCAAAATCGTTAAAGCCATTTTTGAGAAAATTAAAATTTTCGAAAAATGTTCCATGGAAAGGGTAATCTGGGGTGGGGGGATTTTCTTGAAAACCTTCGTGTCGCATCCTTGGAAGATACTGAACCTAAATACCAAGTTTGGTGTTTATCCGACTGTTCGTTTCTGAGTTATGCTGTTCACAGTCACACACACAGACAGACACACACACAGACAGACAGACAGACACACAGACACACACACGGACATGTTTACAAAAATGCTTTTTTTGGATTCAGGGGGTCTCAAAACATGTAATTCCGGTGAAATTTCGGTATCGAATTTTTGGTTGGAATACAATACTTCCCCTACTTACTATCCGTAGTAGAGAAAGTAATAATAGATATATGCCACACATGTTTAAACTCCTTTTATTTTGCTCGTAGGATTGCTAAACGAAGGCCGTGCTAACATTCCTACCCACAAAATAAAACCCTAACTTTACTCCTTGTATCATAATCTACTATTGCCAATGCCTTTCAGAACAGCAAGAAACAAACGTCCTTCCTTTTAACTTCTTCCTGGGTTCCAACTATTTATATATGCGTTGCATTCATACGTCTTTCTCCAGTCATTTGTCTATAAACTATTCCTTCAAAATCGTATTCTTCCATCTACTTCTTGTAAACTTTCATTACACATTTACACAATCGTTGTAGGTATAAAAAGGAAACAATAGGATAGAACAATAGTCAAATTTTTAAAAAGTGGTTCCCTAAATTAAATTGAGTTTTATTTATGGACGTTGTATAACTGTTGTGGTCCTTAGCGTTCCATTCTATATTGGGCGTGAAAGACCGGTAATTTTGCTCAGAGGCCTCTTTATGAGGCTTGAGGTTCTTTTACGAGCCGTAAATCTACGACACGGGACCACCGGCTTTACTTCCCTTCCGAAGAAAGCCATTACCATGGTAATCTCAAGTGGTTCCCTGCTTTGAAAACTCCATGTTCCTTGCAGGACCACAAAAATAAACGAATAGCGACTTACCACTTGAAAAAAGTACAGGTATTTCAAAATGCAAACCAATAACAAAGAATATCTAAACCATCCTTGAATATCTTAACCTAAATGGCTAAGGAACACTGGTACTGAACGTTTTTTTACGTGAAAATGTCAAAATTTTCAATTTTTTAATTATATTATACAAATATTCTATAGACATCTGTAAGTCACTTAAGCCTAACATTTTTCAAGATCCGCTATTTTTAAAAGCCCAGTGACATGTTTAAATCCACTGGATCCTTTCTGTACCTTTTTTCTTTCACTTTTACATTTTTGCGTATGAAATATACTACATACATTTCAGTTTCGCTCGATTTGTATACAAATTTGCAAATCAAAATATAAAATGTGCTTTCTAAAGACTCAACAACGCATTTTATGATTCACGCATTTATTCATTGATTCACAAAAAAAAATTAGTTTATTCTGAAAAGAAGGAAAATTTTAAAACCAACAACTTCATAAAAATAAAATGTATGTCTCTACAAGTAATAACATCAATTCCAATAAAACATTTACATTTATTTTTGCTGCACTAAAGTATTAGAAAATGTCATTCACATTTCTCTGACAGTTTTAATGGGCAAGGCAGTAGTAAAAAATCCGCATTCTTTTCTGGGGAAAGTCCAGTTATAAAAATACAATCTTTATAATACAAAAAATCTTATGTGTTACACTCACATGACTTTCTCTACTCTTGTACAAACTATTTTTACAAACTCTTATTCTCCATCTATTTCATATTAATCGAGATAAACATTTGCAGAAACGATCTTTTGACATGCAAAGAGAATTACATTTTACACATAGCGACCAGTACTAAAAATATTTGACTATCGCTTAAAGCGTACTATGTTCCCCTTGTTTTGTATTTGCAAAGGCAATATAGAAATACAGTAGCCTTTAAGCATCGACATATATATTAATAGCTGGTTGCTAGGTGCAGCACCATTCCCTTTGCCACAGATTAATACTCTTTGCATATCCAAGACAAAAAAATGAATAACGAATTTCCATTTGAGAAAATAAGTATTGAAAAATTTAAGGGAATAACAAGCAATATCTCGAAAATGGTTCACTCAACAACAAAAATGCATATGACATAAATTGTGTACTTTAACGCGATTTACATTTGTTGTGTAGTAAAATTTTGTCTATCTCATATGGTTTACCAGTTATGCAAAAGTCGCTCACAATGAAGAATACTTTTGGAGACATTCCCAGAAAATTCAAGATATACATTTTATTTGTCATGAAAATATCTTAAACATATGATATTTTAATCCAAATCGTTAGAGACGTTTTTGAGAAAATTAAAATTTTCGAAAAATCTTCCATGTATAGGGTAATCTGGGGGGGGGGATTTTCTTGAAAACCTTCGTGTCGCATCTCTGGAAAATGCTGAACCTGAATACCAAGTTTGGTGTTTATCCGACTGTTCGTTTCTGAGTTATGCTGTTCACAGACACACACACACACACACGGACATGTTTCCAAAAATGCTTTTTTTGGATTCAGGGGGTTTGAAAACATGTATTTCCGGTGAAATCTCGGTATCGAATTTTTGGGTGGAATACAATACTTCCCCTACTTACTATACGTAGTAGAGAAAGTAAAAAGGGCAATCAGAATAATGTTAAACCTTTGCAGCAACACAAGCTGCAAACCTTACTTCATACTGTTAAATATCGGGACTGTTTCTTCGCTATACATTTTTGAAACTCTAGTAACATAGTTTTAACACAACTGCTGATATCCCTGACTATAATACCAGAAATAAATCTAATCTGCACATTTCAGGTCATAAAAGAATCGTTTATGAAAAAAGTTTATATTATAATGGCATTCAATTGTTTAATAAACTCCTCACATGTTTTTAAAAAAGTTAAAACCCTAACAGTCTTCAAAAAATATTTGAAGAAAAAAAAATCCTAATACAGGGTGGAAGAATATCAAGAAATCAATTAGTTTATAACCTTTCTTATGGAATATAATATGTTTACAATTCCAAAATTTAGTTTAGGTATCTGCTCATGTGATAAATTAGGATTTCTGTATTTGTGTATTACCTCTAATTAGACCTGTTCTTTTTGTACTAATAATTGTATTGTTGAAATGAAGCCAATATTTCTGTATTGAAATCAAACTATGTTCACTAGAGCTTTGAATTTTTTTTAAATCATTTCCTTATTTACTCTACAAAAATCGTTTTTGACATAAACTGTGTGCTTTAATAATACCTAACTTTTTGTGTATTTCTTACGGTTTATCAATTATACATAACACATTCAGAATAAAGAGGATTTCACAGTCTATTCGCAGAAAATTCAAGACATATATTTTATTTGTGATAAAAATATCTGAAACATATCGCACTTTAAACAAAATCGGTAGAGCCATTTTTGAGAAAATAAAATTCAACGAAAAATGTTACATATAAAAGGTAGTTTGGAGTGCGTGACTTTGTTGAAAATCACAGTATCGCATCCTTGGGGAAGATGCTGCACTTAAATACCAAGTTTGGTATTTAACTGAATTTCGTCTTTTAGTTATGCTGTTCACGAACAGACTTACTACAATTTTTTTTGGATTCAGGAAGTCTCAAAACGTGTATTATCAGTAAAACCTCGATATCGATAATTCAGCATTTCCTCTTACCTACTACAAGTAGGTGACAGAGAGAGTAAAAATCTGATGCATTGCGTTGACAAGTCCTTCTTTACCCATTCTTCTATAAAGTATTCTTAGAAAAGCTCGTTCTTCTCTCCCCTTTATGTTAATCGAAATAAACAATCACAGAAATGGTTTCATGACACATTTCGTTGTAGGAACAAGGGGGGTACATAAGAATGAAGCGATGGTGATATATTTACAAAGCAGGTCGCTATGTGATGGCTTTAAAATTCCCTACTCTTTGTATAACATCGCGAGAAACAAAATAATGGCGACAGCGCCTTACAGACTGCATGATAAAAGTATTGAAATAATTCAAACCAAAAGCAACGAATTTCTGTTTTACATAAATTGTATGTTTTATTACAATTTATTTTGTGAAGCAACGCTTTGTCTATTTATGATTTACGAGTTACTAGTTGTATAAAATTGTGCAAAAACATCTGGAATGAAAAGCATTTTAAAGGTTATCCGCAGAAAATTCAGGGCATTCATTTTGTTAGTCATGCAAATATTTTAAACATAAGTAGATATTTTACTCAATATTCTTGAGCAAATAAAAAGTAACGAAAAGTTTTTCAGTAAAGGGTAGTTTGGGATAGGGGAGATTTTCGTGGAAATCTTCATGTCGTTTCTTTGAGAGATACTAAACTTGAATACCAAGTTCGGTAATTGCCAGACTTTTCGTTTCCGAGTTCTGTTGTTTTGACACAGACAAGTGCCCGCGGACGGGACGATTTGTTCTACAAATGTGTTTTATGCATTTATTAATTTATTTTTTCAGAACACTTCTAAAGGTCTATTTCGGTTGAAATCGCAATATGGAATTTTTGGAGTAAAATATTTGCTCTATTTCCCAGATGTAATTGATTAAGTAAAACTGTAAATTTTTCATTATTTTTGTCCTTTTTGGAATATACCCCCAGTGCTAATTAGAAGAATCGCTTTTTGTATGGATAGTGTAACACATAAGGAATACCTGTAATGTTAATGGGTAGATAGAACTATGGAAGTACACCATATCAGATGTTTTCTTTAACACAGCACTTATAATTACTTATAACATAATTACATTTCATTTATAGATGAAATATGCTAGAAAATTCACTTCTTTAAGGATTCTGATACTAAATTTTCAGCAAAATTTTGAAACAAATTACTTTTAAAATTGTTCATGGAAGAATCCTGAAATATTGTAGAACTATGATCCAATTGCAGGATTGCTACCCATTTAAATACCCAAACATGACGTTTAAATAGAACTCGCACAGATGTGTGCAAATAGTATTTATATAATAGTATAGAATTTTAAAATATCATTCCCTCGTAATCTTATTTTGTTACATTTTTCCTACTTTCAAGTGTTCCCCATGGTGCAATTTTTGTCCAATTTCTATAATATTTTCAGTATAGGTTGATGTAGAGAACTAAATAGCATTTTCTTATGTTAAGTATAGCTTTATATTGTAGCGTATTATTAATCTTATTGTCATTACCAGACGCACTGTTGTGCTGTATTGTTGCTACCAGACGTAGAATTGTTGTGTTTCTTTAGTAAGATTTCGGCTTAAGGGTGTTTCCTTTCGATGCGGACCATGCCAAAGGGAAAGATCTTTTTGAAGTCTCTGGTATGACGTCAACCCTGTCTGGTTTCGGATAGACACGGTTGGTGGGGGTAAGATAGCGTCACTCCAGTGAAAGTGGTCGTTAGAACCAGACGTGTGTGTGGCCGTTCTACGGTTTAGTGGCATCTTCCTCCATCCTGTTCCCTTTGTTCATTATGTAGAGTCGCCAAAAATTTTGTGAATAAATCCCGGTATGTGAAGGTAATGTGTGTTATGTAATTTTTCAGTATAGCATAAAACCCACGTCTTTTCCTTAATTCCACACCAAGGTCCCGGACTTTCGCTGCCAGCGGGTTACGCCACCCCCATGTGCGTGTTGGGGTGATCTAAATTAATTCCTTTTTCTGTAACCTTTTGGCCCTCCACCCAACATGTAACAATATTTGGGGTTTTAATAATTTATTATATTATTAATTGCTTAAAAATTAAAAATTTTACACACTTTATTATTTTTTCGTAAGATTTAATATTTGATTGCAAAGAATTGTGTTCCAGGAATAATAAGTGCAATTTAAAAGTTTAAAGTTTCCATCAGTCGACTTTAAACCCAAGAAAACAATTTTTCTGAGCATGAAAATTAACTTATTCTATAATTATGTTGAAATCTGCAGTAAAAGCTTCAGCTAAATTGCTTTGTTTGCATAGATGTTTAATTTCAATACGCTTAAATGAATATTTTTTGCATACAACTTTGTTAGTTTACTATGGGCCTGTGATTCCGTGAATTAGTTCGCAGTCCCTTGCGACTCCTCCGGCCATCAACTGAGGAACATTATGGACTTATCAACATTACGAGATAAGTTTCTGAACCGAGAACTAAGGCCAATTTGATGCAAATATGACCTCTTCATGCGCAAGTTATCTCCTAAGTGCTTCACTTTGCAAGGAGTCCAGAGGTCATCGATTCAGCCTCCTGCCTTTTAGACTAATGACGTGCCCTGCACTCCCATCTTATTACATCCCAGTATTTATGTTACGGATTTCGGACTTCAAATGTTAAAAGCATCAATTCCTCTACTAAGAGATGCAACGGAGATTTCAAGCGTTTCCTTCAGGGAAGCAAAAATTGCTGTCATTCTGGAGAGATTATCGGGTAGCTGAAGGCAATTGTTTCCTCGCTAAGGACTGAACAATGGCAAAACATCATTAAACCTCGAGAAAGGGTCTTAGTAACGTCTATGGTAAGCACACCGTTCCATTCTAACTGTCGTTAATTCGTACACAAAGAAATTAACACCAATACGTTACGTTTATGTAGAACACACTAAAGCTGAGAACCGCTGAAGGATTTGTTAGCTACAGGATGATTCGAAACGAACCGAATACTTTTGCGAATAACTATAGGTTATACAACGGAAGGGGACAGCTCGCGCACTGCGACTTACATAGGTGTATTGTGGAAGGGATGAAGTGAGGGAAACACAGGAGGCTACAGGTCGCAGGCAGACAGGCCACAGAGACGCGCGGAAGACCTAAAATTTCCAAGCTCGCAGACCCGACCCACTGCTTGAGTTGCCTAGAGAGGGTGATCAACGATCCTCGACCAAGCAACCCTCAAGTGTTCAGGGAGAGTGCTCTTTCCTTTGAGCAAGCATCTGCGCCATCTGTTCGGCACCGCCATACACTACAAAACTTAGAAGCACACCTGAAATAATGGAAAGGAAATCGTGGTAGGCAAGAAACCACCCCGCATTCGCATGTATGGGTAACGTTGCTCTTACATATAAGTGTGTTCAGGAGACCTTATTTGCTTCATTCCCTATCCCAAAACATGTTTTGCTCCATTTTTTCATGAGTGCCAGATAAAGGGTTAAGTCCAGACGACTTTCAGTTGTTTGTCGCGATGTCGTGAAAAGAATATGGAATTTTAAGGCCAGCATATAGTGTGCAGTTCTTAAAATTTGACTATCACTTTTTTCTTTGTAGATAGAAAAATTAACTTTAGTATGAATAATTTGTGCACCCACTAATAAACGGTAGAGATAGAGAAAGTCATGTGTATGTAACACACAAGACTGTTATTTAAAGTGGTTTAGAATTCATAGTATAATCTTTGAAAGATATATTTAAAACATAGGTATTGTCCAATGATAAAATGATTATATAAAATTAAGGAATAAATTTCAATTAATAAGGCTATACAAAACATTTGATGTGCTACACTCACATGAATTTCTCTACTCTTGTACAAACTATTTTTACAAACGCTTATTCTCCATCTAGTTCATGTTAATCGAGATAAACATTTGCAGAAACTATCTTATTGCTAATTTTCTTGTAGGTGCAAGGGGAATATGGTAGGCTTTAAGTGACAGTCAAATCTTTTAAGAACTGGTTGTTATGTGCAGCACTCCATTTTCTTTGCATGTCCAGGACATAAAAAAACGAATAACAAATTCCCATTTGAGATAAAGTATAAGTATTGGAAAATTTAAGGGAATAACTAGGAATGTCTCGGAAATGGTTCACTCGACAAAAAAAATGTATATGACATAAATTGTGTAATTTAACGAGATCTACATGCTTTGTGTAGTAATATTTTGTCTATCTCTTACGGTTTACCAGTTATGCAAAGCTCATTCAGAAGGAAGAGGACTTTTGGGGACATTCTCAGAAAATTCAAGATACATACACGTTGTATTTCCATATACATTTCATTCTTGGTGAGGGGGATTTTCTTGAAAATCTTGTGTCGCATCCTTGAAATATACTAAACTCAAATACCAAGTTTGGTATTTATTGGACGTTTCGTTTTTGAGTTATGCTGTTCACAGACAGGCACACTTACAAGTACATGTTTCCAAAAATGCTTTTTTGGATTAAGGCACCTCAAAACATGCATTTTCAGTGAAATCTCGATATCGAATTTTTGGGTGCAATGAAATACTTCCCTTACTTACTATACGTAGTAGAGAAAGTAAATATAGCATTTTTGCTAGTTTTAACCATTTAACCTCCTCTTAAGAACCGAGTTTTGTATTTGCAGGATTTCGTGTTTAAATTATGCTGTTCACAGACACTTTTTCCTGAAAATGTTTTTATTTTTTAAATTCAAAAGACCCCAAACTGTTTGTTTCCGGTGAAAATTCGAATTTGAATGTTTGGTTGGAATACAATACTTTCTCTACTTACTATAGGTAATTGGTGGGGAAGGTAGTGACTATAAAATGAAAACATTAGATTACTTGACCACGATGTTATATTTCTGTCACGTTTTTGTTTAACTTTCATTGTGACGATTTAAAAATCATCGCAAAGGGATCTACGAGAGCATAAATAACGGGGGCTACTTTATCACTTTTACCGACGGTGCACGTGATGTACTATCCGAGGGTGAAACATTTTAACGAAGCCTCATGTGTGCGGATTCTTCAGGAGTGGGATATTGGAGAGGATAACCACGTCGGGGACCCTGTTAGCGTAAATCAGAACACAGGTGTTTCACCTGGGGTCGGAACGCGAGAGGAAACTTAACACTGTACTCCAGCATATGGCCTGTACAATATCAGGTCAGCCTCTTGTGTTTTCCTAACGTTTTAGCATAATCTATTGCCAAGAGTGATAAACCGCCGTTCTCCCCTTACAGCCAAGTACTACCTCTCAATTCTGACTCACTTTCCAGGGTTTAAATCAAATGGTGCGTAATTTTGTCTGTGTGAACGCGCTAATCTTGAGAACCACTGCACGGATTTGATAACATGTACGAGGGCGGATTGACAAGTCAGTGACTTTTTAAAGAAAATAACAATTTTTTTTTCCAAAAAATCAATTTTATTTCTCAACATAGTCTCCTTTCAATTCAATACACGTTGTCCAACATTTCTCCAATTTTTTTAACACTTCCAAAAAATATGATTTTTCGAAGTCTGTAACATATGAGGTTGTTTCTGCCATGATGTGTTCACTAGACGTGAATTTCTTCCCAAAGAACCAATTTTTCAGGATTGCGAAGAGGAAGAAGTCGCTCGGAGCTAAATCTGGAGAATATGGTGGGTGAGGTAGCAGTTCGTAGCCCAATTCCACAAATTTTGCGATGGCAACGGCTGACTTGTATGCGGTTGCATTATCCTGGTGAAAGAGAAGCTTTCTCTTCACCAAATGGGGTCGTTTCTTTGACAATTCCTTGCGAAACTGACCCAGTATTGCGGTATAATTTGAACCTGTGATCATTTTACCCTTTTCCAGGTAGTTGATGTCTATCACCCCTTGTGAATACCAAAAGACATTACTTTTCCTGCTGACGGAATGGTTTTCGCTGTCTTTGGAACAGGTTTCGACGAAGGAAATCCACTACTTTGATTGTTGTTTGGTTTCAGGTTGATAGTAATGGATCCAAGTTTCATCAACCGTGATATAACACCGCAAAAACTCATTTGGGTTGCGCTGAACATGTTCAAACATCTCTGTGAAATAGTCACACGATTCCGCTTGTTCTCAACTGTGAGCAGTCGCGGCGCCCATTTTGCTGAAAGTTTTCTCATACCCAAAAATTCCTGCAGAATGTTATACACCCGTTCACTCAAGTTGTTTATGGTCTTGGCTATCTCACGGATTTTCACTCGGCGGTCTTCCAACACAATATCATGAACTTTGTTCTCCATTTCTTCTGTTGTGGCCTCAACCGGTCGTCCTGTGCACACGGCATCTCTTGTGCTCGAACGGCCACATCGAAATTCTGTGAACTATGCCATGTGATGGAACAGTCTCCATAATACTTGTTCAGTTTTCCTTCCGTTTCCTTCACCGTCTTACCACGCAAAAAGTAGTGCTTTATCAGAACACGAAATTCACTTTTCTCCATTTTCTACGAAGCAACACACATCTGCTTATTTTAGACGCTCTCAACAATGTTCTAAGAAATAAATAACGACAATTTTCTGCAGTGTTTCCCAGAATAGTTATAAGACTTGGGTGCAAACAAGAAACCTGTGATTAGAACGCTATATCTCGTCAAAGTCATGGATTTATGAATCCGCCCTGGTATACATGTTACAGAATTTAACCGACAAACTTTCAGGGTTACAGAGGGAGGGTATATGAATATGAATGCGGTACGTATTTCCACTCTAAAATAATTAATTTCTTTTTCACAGGCGCAAAAATAGCTACCACTGCTGCATTTTCAAAGTGATGAGCTTTGCATTTGGAAAACTGCTCCGTCAGCAAGGGCCAGTGCACAACTGATACAAGGAGAATCATACATAGAGAAACAAACAACAGCACGCATTAGCGTGCTCAACTCAATCTGGTGGCGGTGGGTTCAAACCCCGTACAAACAGTTAAACATCCCATCGATTTTCAGTTGCTTCTGAAATTGCATGGAAAATAGTATGGGATTTTAAAGCCAGCATATAGCGCCCAGTTCTTAAACATTTTACTATCACTGTTCTCTTAGTATCTATAACGAAATGTGTAATATAACTATTTCTGCAAACGTTTATCTGGATTAAAATTAAGTAGATAGCACAAAATAAACGCTCGTAAGAATAATTTGTCTACCCACTATTAAACGATAGAGAGCAGAGAAAGCCATGTGTATGTATTTCATCAGAAATTTTTTTAAGTGTAGTCGTATAAAATCTCATATTCGTGGGTCCAGCAGATGGAATGCATACAGATTCGAACGCTAAAGAAGAGCCAAAAATCCAGTTTCCCTCCAAATTTCGGCTTATCGCCTTATTTTAACCACTATGAAGGGTTAGGAGGAAATCGTGAGGCTGTGATACACAAGATTTTTTTAAAAATAACTTGTGTGTCTCGTGACAGTTTTTGCAGTACTTGTGGTTTCCGCCAGTGAGACATTTTATGAGTGGTACAATACTGGCTTTCTCTGGATGCAGCTGTTCCTGGAATACAAATGTTGTTGGGAAGATAGATGGCACCTCTGCTGCTGAAATTGTCAAAACGCGGAACAGAATGCGGAATATAGTCGAGCAGCAGGTTTGACCTCTTAGAGGCATATGGGGGGATTGTGTGCCGAGGGTTAGAACGCATGAAAACTATACCAACTGCCAACTTAATCTTCTGTTCTAAGAAAGAGACAATATGATGTGCTACATTCCCATGTTTCTCTATGCAGTATATACTCTTTGATGACCACCAGAAGTAAGAAAGAAATGATTAGCGACTTAAAATTAGAAAATCAAGCGCAACAAATATTATTCGACATAAATTGTGTGTTTTAGCGTGATCTATATTTTGTGTGTGTGGTAAGTTTTTGTCTATCTATTACGCTTAACCGGTTATAATGCAATATAGAACATTTGTTTGATGAAGAGAACTTACAGAATACTCACAACAAATTCAAGATATACATTTTATTAGCCACGCAAAAAAAAAAAATCTTATTTATGGACGCTCTTTAACTACTATGGTCCTTAGCGTCTCATTCTATATTGGACGTGAAAGACCGGTTTTTGCTCAGAGACCTCTTTATCAGCTTGAGGTTCTTTTACGTGCCGTAAACGGGATCACCGCTTTACTTCCCTTCCGAAAAAGCCATGCTAAGGATTTTTACGCCCGAAAAAAATCTATCACTCTCCCGCGACCTCGGGAACTAGAGGCTAGCATGGTAACCACTACATCACGGAGGACGACTAGTTATGCAAAAACCTTAAACACATGGTTTTTTAATCAAAATTGTTAAAGCCAATTTTGAGAAAATAAAAAACAGCGAACAATTTTCTGTGTAAAGGGTAGTTTGTGAACGGGAAATTGTTATATTGTATAACTTGAAATTTGTGTATTTCCATATTAAATTATTGATTCGAATGCAACACCATAAGTCACGTATTGGCAAATCCCAAACACGCAATCCGCGAAGTTGGCTAACCCTAGATAGTTTGAAACGAACCGGTACATGGAGAAATTAAATTTTTTAAATGGGAACCTACAATTAGGATCAATTTAAATTGACCCTAAAATGACAATCACAACGTCCTCCAAATAAAACACGACTAAAGGCATTTGCTGTCCCCCATGCAACTTTTATTCAAGAAATGTCTTTCTACGACGCTTAGTTATGGAGATATTGCATAGTCTCAACTTAAATGGTCCACCCTGTATATGAGTTATACTGTTATTATTCTACCACGTACCTAGTAGGTAGAGAAGATGTAAAAATGCAGTATCGATATTTTAGCGAAAATACATATTTTGAGGCTCCCTGGATCCAAAACAAGGCACTTTTAGAAAAGCGAGCGCGCGCGCACGTGTCTGTCGGTGTAAACATCATAAAACATGTTCGATAAATACTGGTTTTGGTATTTAGGTTCAGCACCTTCCGAAGTTGCGAAGAAAGATTTTCAACAACATCCCTTACCCTGAACTACCTTTTTCATGGTAGGTTTTTCGAGATGTTAACTTTCCTCTTCATTCAGAAAGAAATTTGTTTAATGTTGCATAACTAGTAAACCATAAGAGATAGATAAAAAGTTAATGCATAAAAAGTGTAGATCACTTTAAAACACAAATTATTTCAAATAGCTTTTTTTGTGGAATTGGCCACTTACGTTGGCAATATACGTTATTATTAGTTCGAATTTTCAATATTGTCGTTTCTTTAAAGTACTGACGCTATTCAGTTGTTTCTCGCGATGTCATGGTGGAAGTAGGGAACTTCTAGACCAGCATAAAATAGCGTCCCGGTTTTTAAACATCTGACTATCAATTCGATTTCCTTTACTCCTCACGTAGCTTCGACGAAATGTGTAATGAAACTATTTCTTCAAATATTTATCTCGGTTAAGATGAAGTAGATGGAAAAATAAACTTTCGTAAGAATAGATGTAGAAGCCATATAAAATAAAGTAGAGAAAGTCGGTGACTGTAGGCCATCATATTGTTTTTGCTTCTATGCATGGTTTTCAAGATAAGAGGCTGGAAGGTTAAAAAGCACCCTGTATAAACGTTATAAAGCTACGGATGATGCAGAGATGTAGTAAATGGCTCGCTACGCGCAACGCGTGTTCTTTTCCAGTCATATTGTAGACGAGGAGAGCGAGTATTAACATTCACATGAGAGGTTTATTTTGCACGCACATTCGCTTATCGCTCGGTAGCAGTGAAACACGGCTTAACCTCTTGGTGCGAACACAGCGATATAATTATATCCCACTGTTCATTTTAACAAGGGCGCCCCGCGGGAGGCAGCAGCTACATAAAAGAAATGGAAAAGGAAAGCGTGCACTTTGGCATCGCAGCTCTGTGTGTGTATAAAGCTCTTAACTTCGTTATATTATGTTTGGGGACAATATCCTCTACGATCTAGTCTCTAAATCTACAGGTCCTGGGTTTGATTCTTCACTGAAGGGGACTTTTTTTCTTTTATTAGGATTACTCCTTGTATCTGTAACTACGAACACATGCGTGATTAATTAAACTGAGTACCAGAAGAGACATTGCACAACAAACTCTCTTATATAAGTTTATAAACAATCTAGTGGATATTAATTGTTCTTCCACACAAGCCGTGTGTAGGACAAGTTGGTAAAGCATATTCTACCGGACTCTAACTTTCCATTCTAGTGGATAATCCAACATTTGTTCAATACCTGAGTTTTAACATAAATCTCCATTACGAGTATGGCCACTATTTTGTACCATATTCCTAGGTCAGTAGTGTTTAAGAATTCAGTATTATTAAGGATGTGTCTTAGATACAATTAAGCGTTGGTTAAATTCAATCACTTCTTTTCCCTCAGTTTCTGTGCATTTAATAGGCAGCTTTATATAGCTCTTGTCTTTTTATTCATAGTTTAGTTTGTGTATGTTTATTTATACAGGGTTGTTTATCTAAATAGTGCCCGGCAGAGCGTGGTAAGTTACACGAGAAAATCCACTGCTCTCAGCAGCAATACTTCAATGAAATCTGCGTATGAAATTCCCATTAGTTGCTGAGACGTACATATTGCAGCAATTTGTTGTGCGAGATTTCCTTTTAGATCCTCAATTGTGTGCGGGTTATTCTGACACACCTTGTTTTTTAAGTTTCCCCACATATAAAAATCACAAGGCGTCAAATTTTTTAACGGTGTAAGATATCGAAAAGACATTTTATAGCCTTTCTTCAAACAACTGACAAACATTGAATGTCAGCAGTCACTGTTTCAGCAGGACTCCGCTGCTGCACACACTTGATATGGTTGCCGAGATTTTTGAGGACAGAATTATCAGTACTGGATTGTGGCTCGCTCGTAGCCGTGATTTGACGCCTTGTTATTTTTACTTATGGGTAAACTTAAAAAACAAGGTATATCAGAAGAAACCCTCAAGTCATCCAAGTATTGCTGCTGAGGACAACATTTTCAACATCGCTTATAACACAGGTTAGTGTTCCATTATTATTAATTAATTATTATTATTATTATTATTATTATTTTCACTAATACGTTCAATAAACATTTTGCGCCGATGATTGGGAGTCCCTTTCTCTTGTAAACTACCGCGCTCTGCCGGTCATTCGGCTGGCCGCTCCGCCGGCCACTAGTTGTAAAAACCCTGTATATACCTCTATGTATATTTATTTGTGTTAATTTTCTCTACTTGCGGTAACTGAAACGTACGACATCCTGTTGAAAGTAGCTAAATAAATAAACGTGTGTATGATATAAAACTTAAAACGAGGGCAATCAAATCAAACGATTGCACCACGTGGAAGGGGTATAATAGATGTTATGCTTCAAAACAGTGATAGTTCTCAAAGAGCACAATGAAAAAGCTTCAAGAACGCTTTTGTTTTATCTTTCATAAATTTGTGGCTGTGGAAATAACTCCTAACGGGTAGGATTAAGTCAGTCGCAAAGTAAAATGCGCGCTGTTTTTCGATGCCGCTGCGAAGTTGTTGCTGTAATGCGAGAATAATAATAAGTCTGCTAGAGTATCCGATACGAACAAAGGCGGTTACACAATAAAAAAAACCTCTGCGTCGTCATACTCGGTGTTATTAGCGTGTCTGTTTTAAAGTATGTTTTAAGAACTGTTTAACAGTGAAATCTGATAATTTCGAGCTATACATCGATTTCATTGTGCGGACACCTTCGCGGTTCGGGGAACACTGAAGAGGATCCATCGACGAACAATACGATAAGATACATAACCATGCAATGCATTAACGTTTAACTATGTCCGATTCGCGCCAAACCGCCACATGTTTGCGACTTCAGACAACTGTCTGAAAGGTAGCTGTATTTACCGCCTTCGTTCCGACGGGACTGAACTTGGTATTTAAGTTTAGTATCTTCCAAAGATGTGACACGAAGATTTTCAAGAAAATTCCCCACCCACAGCTATTCATTATACGGAACATTTTTTTGAAATTTTTGAGTTTCTTAAAAATGGCTCTACCGATTTTGATTAAAATGCCACGTATTAAAAATGTTTACATTAAAAATAAAATGTATATCTTGAATTTTCTGGCAATAGTCTGTGAAATCCTCTTCATTCGGAAGGAATTTTGTATAATGCTGTATAACGTATATGTTAAGCGTTAGACGAAAACGTATTACACAAGAAATTTATATTTATTTTTGTATCTGGAATGTATCTTATCTTTAATATGTGTATTTTAATCAAAATCGTTAGCCATTTTTTAGAAAATCAAAACGTTCGAAAAATGTTCCATGTAAAGGGTAGTTCGGGGTGGAGGGATTTTCTAGAAAATCGTCGTGTCGTATATAAATACCAAGATACACACACGCACAGAGAGAGAGAGAGAAAAAGAGAGAGAGAGGGAGAGGGAGAGACATACACTCGCAACTTTTTCTATGAATGTTCTTTTTATTCAGGATGCCTCAAAACATGTATTTCCGTTCAAAACCCGGCATCCAGCTTTTGAGTGGAATGCAATACCTTCTCTGCCTAATAAGCTCTCGTTAGAATAGTTTGTATAGCCACCAATAAACTATAGAGGATAGAGAAAGTCATTGAATGTAACGCATTTTTTGGGTAAATATTACAGGAACGGATGAGAGAGAGGGGGAGGGAAGTTACTCGACGGGACAGTGTCACAAGAATCCGAGGGTTTCTCTCGTTTTATGACAAAATGTTGTATTTACATTGCATTTTTTTGTTTTATTTGACGTTATTATTTCCCTTGTCTCGCTTACAGAGCTCTGTGCGTTGGATCGCATGCCAAATGAAGGTAAATACATTACTTGAGGCATAAACAAATTCACAATGTTTGTGATGACTGATTCATTTAACTCCGTTTATCTACAGTATAAAACGGAGTATGTAGAAGCAGTAAAGAAATTAGGTCTTCCATGAAAACTGTACTGATGAACACGTTTTAAATAGGAACGGTCGTCTATATGGCGTTTATAAAGTTGGAATTTTTTCTTCACAACCATTTTTGTATGTGTACGCTACTGCGGAACACATTTCAGCGTCGCTTTGTCCGTCGGCATGCATGAAATAACTCGCCAACCGCTACATTTAGAGAATTGATAAGTGTATGAACAAAATTGTTGGACCCATTTCATATTTGGTTGAAATGTGCACAAATTTAAGGTTGGTTAAAATAAACAGCCTCCGAATCGAGGTTGCAACTGATTAAAGGGTTAAAAGTTTTGCTAGCTAAAGGAAACACTGCAATGCATACAGGCTGGGCCATTTAAGTTGAGACTGTACAATATCCCCAAAACTAAGCGTTATAGAAAGAAATGTCTTTAATAAAAGTTGCTTGATATATTGGGGGAAAGTAAATGCCATTGGTCGTGTTTTGTTTGGAGGACGTTTTTGTGATTGCCATTTCAGGACCATGTGAAATATCCTCTATATCTTATTTGTAGGTATACAAATTATTCTTACAAAAGTTTAGCCTTCTATCTACTTCATTTTAATCAAGATAAACGTTTCCAGAAATAGTTAAATTACACATTTTATTATAGATACAAAGAGAACCGCGATAGTTAAATGTTTAAAAACTGGACGCTACACGCTGGCCTTAAAGCAAGAAACAACTGAAAATCGACAGGACTTGATAACAATGACTAATTGTTCAAAGTATTGAACAATTCGAACGTTTTCATCTATTGCTCTACGTTATCCAGTTATACAAGATTATACAAAATTCCTTCCGAATGAAGAAGACTTCAAAGTTTATTCCCACAAAATTCAAGCTACACATTTTATTTGTCATGTAAATATATTTAATATACGGTATTTTAATCAAAATCATTAGAGCCATTCTTTACAAAATAAAACATTTCGAAAAATCTGCCATGTAAAGGGTACTTTAGTATGGGGGGGCCATTTTCTTGAAAATTTTCGTGTTACATCTTTGGAAGGTACTGAACCTAAATACCACGTTTGGTGATTATCCGAGTTTTTGTTTTTGAGTTATGCTGTTCACAGACACATGCACATACGCGGACTTTTTCTAAGAATGCTTTTTTGGGGGATTCAAGGGGCCTCAAAACATGTATTTCCGCTGAAACTCGGTATCGAATTTTTGAGTGGAATGCAGTACCATCTCTACCTATTATGTTTGTGGTTGAGAAAGTAAAAATAATATGCATAATACATAAAAACTTTTTCATTAAAATAAGGTTTATTTATCTACAAATGGATGGTAAAAATGTCAGCATTTTATATCGCGTAGTTTCTAAGGTAATGGGGCATTTGTATAAAATTGTAGTATTTAGAAATTGCTGTTAAATGTTAAATTTAAAGAAAATAAGTTATGCTACACAGTATGTCTCAGGATCATCCAAGTTCATTTTCAGTTTTATTATCTGCTTGGTTATGGCAATAACTGCAGGGAAACTTTCGGATTAAAAAGAAATCTCCTCTCTAGCACTAATGTTTACAAAATTATTGATGTTTTAACAAATGAGTGACCTGAAAATTCTAGCACGCAGCATTGTTTTCAATAATATTTTACAACTATTTGCAATTGGCGAACCGCTGTAAAAAAAATACACAAAAATGAGCAGAATATTTCAAGTTGTCACATGTAATCAAACTTGAAAATGAAAACAATTATGAAAATCACCATTTAGCCTGTTTTTGCCATTTACTCTCTTTTTATAGACTCCTCTTCCATGATGTCATGGTTTGTGCTCTAGCCTGTCATGCGGAAGACGTTACTAGATATTAAGATTTTAATCTAACTTAACTGGTTTAAATATATTTTAATTTTCTGTAAATTCATTGAAGAACATAACTATGTTTTATATTTTGCATTGTTTGTATCAATTGATACCTTTTACACATCTAAAGTCTATCAGCATGCGTCCTTGATGTACTAGATTTGATTGAACTCCCATAGAGATATCGTAATAAGTTAAAACGCAGAAGGTATCATTAAAATTAAATAAAACCTTAGAGAAATTCATAGATCCTATCACACAACTTAACGGTAAAACACCACTCATGTAGCTAGGCTTTCAAAATGCAAAGTGTACACTCATATACCACATGCTTCTTGTGAAAAAGTATCTTAACAGGATGGGAGTGTTTCAGGGTAACTTAGATTGCAGATAGTGCAAGATAAAAACTGAAACAGCCCAGCACATGATATGCTTCTGTGAGGCTTTGGTTCATAGGAAACATATTGCTTTTGCGAAAATGGCGTTAGAAGCAGAAGAATTTGAAACGATATCTGTTACGATACTTTATTCCTTGGTAAAGGGTGCAGGCATAATGAATTGGCTTTAAAATGATACAGTAGCACAGTAAACCCAAGGCAGAAGTGCATCCGGAGTATTGACGGGAATCTGTGTTGCATAAGACAAGATATATATATATATAGGTTATGTTAGTATTATTTAAATGAGAAGAGAACAAGTGTAGGTGTTAAATAAAAAAATATTACCATGGGTGTAAGTTATTTAAAACTACTTAGATACAAAATTGAGACTCTACTAAAGGTGTACGATTGAGATAGTTTTCTAAAATGTTTACTAAATATAATGCTATATATAAATTTACCATCTTGTTTTATAAAAGTCAGTGGCACATACTGCCTTTAATATCACAAGGCAATACTTTATATCTGATTTATATTAATTGAAATAAACGTTTGCAGAACATTTTGTTGCAGGTACATACAAGGGGTATACAAGGATCTGAAGCGATAACCTTTAAAAAGTGGGTCGTTATTTACTAGCTTTGAAATTGTACTCTTTATACGACCCAAAAAACAAACGAATGGAGACGTAGCACTTCAACAAAGTATGAAGGCTTTGAAAATTCAAATCACTTGAAGCAGTACGTTTTGAGTAGCTAAATAAATCATAGGGAATATAAATTTTAATAACACTAGGAATAGTATTGAAAAAGACTGGGAAGCGAATTTTACTAAATGAGAAGGGTTAGACAGTGCCATCAGCGCCGGGAACGGATGGTTTTTCCCTTTATTGTTAAGTGTCCCGTTAGGTTGCTTGAAAAGCAGACGTGTAGGAAAGGGTCAATGTTCGCCAAAACCCCGATAGCTCTAGGCATCCAATGAAAGAAGCTAGAAATCAGGTGATAGTGGAATGGGGAGATAAAAAATGTGAAATAAAGAAACAGGAGAGTTTAGAAGACACACTTGGTCGTGGTAGTTCCTTGGAGATGTTTCTTAGAAAATGTGTCGGCGGATAAGTGCGAGGATATGAAGCGTAGCAATGAGGAAATGTGTGTGTGTGTGTGTGTGTGTCGAAGTAATAGCAGGAATCAAATTTTAAAACGGTGACGGTAAATAAACGAGCAGGAAAACAAAACACTCGTATTCACCACTAACCCCAGATCCAAGATCCATGCAAATCCCTGAGCTAGTACCGAACCCGGGACCATTCCTACAAATCCTGTACCGCCAAATCGTCACATACCGCCGCAAATTGGCGCCTAAAAGAAATACCGCCGCAAATTAGCCGCCCAGCGTGGGTCTAAAATAAAACCGACGGATAGCCACCGCATACTCAGTAACAATAAATATCTCGGAAGCGATTAATGCCACACAATTTCAAATTGTGCGTTTTAACAAGATCTTCATTTTTCGAGTAGCTAGCCTTTGCATCTTACAGTTTCCCTATCACACAAAATGCATTTAGAAGGAAGACGACTTCATAGATTATTGACAGAAAATTCAAGATATACATTTTATTACTCATTCAAATATCTTAAACAAGTGGTATTTTAATCAAAATTTTTGCAGCCATTTTGAAGAAAAAAATTACGAAACGTTTTCAATGAAATGGTAGTTTGGGGTGATGGTATTTTCTTGAAAGTCTTCCCTTGTACGAAGAAGTTTAAGTTAAATACAAGCTATGGTATTCATTCAGCTTTTCATTTTGAGTTAAGTGTTCACACACAACATTTCTGGTTGAAATACAATACTTCCTCTACTTACTATACAACGGTGGACAGAGGTATGTATACAATTATAAATTTAACATTATGGGAGGAAACCCAATGATGAGTTCTATTTTCAACAAGATAGGCCTCATACTAAGCATGAATTGTCAGACTTTTTAGCCTAATTTTCAAATAAGTGAATAGGATGAAGGGAATCAACTGAATGGCTTCCAACATTTCCGGTCTTAACCCTGTGGATTTCTTCTTTAGAAATGTTCTTAAATACACAGTTTTTATTTGGACGCGTGGCCGGCCTAAGGGGAGTTATTTTCTTGGCACCGGGAAGCATACTGTTTGCCAGCGGGGATAGCCGCTTAAATTCCAGTGCACGATTTCTCATGCAATTATAAGAGCAATAACCACACACCTCCGTCATAAAAGTGGTTGAAAATGATGTCCTTGTGCCGCCACACCTCTCACGTCTTTTAAGAAAATTTTGCATTAACACTCATTAATTCCTCAATACCATGTAAATAAAACCATGCTTCATTCGTAAAAAAAAAGTTAGCTCGGGAAGTAAAGCGATCATTAACATTATCCAATATCCAATTGCAGAGTTTAAATCTACTCACATTATACCTTGGTGTGCAATTCCTAAACTACAGTTATCTAATAGGGTTTTAATTTTAAAAGTTTAGTGGCATACTAAGCCGCGGTTTGCATAATTTCTGTCTCCCATGCTTTCTCGGTGATTTCTTTGGACTTCGTTGTAACTTTTCTTCTGAAAGAAGATTTATTTTCGGTTTCTTATCAAGAACAGAACCCGGGAAGCTATTAATCGCCGTCTCACTTCTCCACAAGAGTTTGTTGTCACATAAGAATCATACATGAAGATTCTGTGCGCTCAAGTATACAGACTTTTTGCATTATAACAACACTATAACACGTGGCCTCACAACGTGTCACCTCTGTACAAAGACTTCATGTCAATGATTAGCCGGCACACGGAGAGGATGGAAAGTGGAGAGGGGACAGAACCGGTTAGAAACAGCGCAGTGCAGGACGAGCAATTCCCCGCAATACTGTCACGCGCCCAAACGAAGGCTCTGTATGAGGTCTTTACCAGAGGGCCTCGTACTGTTGATGACATGATTCAGTTCATTAAGGAGACATGCCAAGAAATTGGTACAAATAAGGGACCAGTAGTAAAATGTGCTTGAGTATCAAACCTAGACTACAGCAGTGCGTAAATGCTGAAGACCAACAGTTTGAATATTCACAAGAGAATGTTGTAGTCCTATATGTTAAATCATAAATCTATATCACATTGCTTTAGGATTTCTTTGCATACCTCATATTTTATTACCGTATACTTACTATTGCCCATCCCCATATGTAAGTGGTAGAGAGAGTAAAACATGTAAGATAACAATAAAAACCATCATGGCTAATAGGGCAACGTTTTAAACGACAGCAGAGTTTCTACAAAGATTGAGATATAAGCCTGTGTTTTCAGTTAGAGTTGAGTGAAATATTACTCCTGTATTTATGATCACCTGTTGAATGTCAACAGGTTACTAGTTTATGTAATACCGTCTATCATAGACACGCGATGGTGGTTAAGGATTAAAAAAGGATGGAAAGAAAGCAAAAAAATGTCGGCGAGACTTGGTTCTTTTCTTATCTATGTCAGGAGAGAACACAAATAAGCTAACGCTGTTAGTTACGACAGTTTGACACATCTTTGGGTACTTACCGATCTTCACCACATGTAATGAGCAACGTTTTACTCACCTGCAACAAAGAGAAGTCCTATTAAGTGCATTGTTATATCACAGTCTACTATAATGCAGTCACGAAGCTCAATACGTAGAGAATATGCTTCGGTTTGACAGTTGAGACGATACCTGCGCTCCTGTGGCTAGCTATTAGAATAATCTCAGCAAACTACAAAATATACTTTTGTTATCGTGTTTTGGAAAAACAAATACCCTCCTGCTACTATTTTAACATTATACGACATATGTAATTTAATATTTTAATGAATCATAATAAATTCCACCATAAACACGAGAAATTAGAGCAATAATTATTATTTTCCCTGTGTAGGCATAATGACATTTACTGTAACCATGAACAGTTATCTTCATTCTTAAATTCTGTCAACCACAACTGCATCATTAAAACTTATATTTTTACATTTTAATGCAGGTAGAATGTCTTATAAAATCGTGTTACTGGATCTTTGGAAATTGAAAGAAGGATAAATCTGGCCCTCTTTTTCTGTTAGTAAGAGTCATAGCACTGCAACGTCCACTCCTTGTCCCATATTCTATTATTCTTAAAGAAAATTTCACGAAACAGCATGTCCTTTTCTCTCAAACATAGCTGTTTGGTTGGTTAAAATCATACCGCCAGTAGCTAGCCGGTAGGAGCGCTGTAATCACACCAGCCCCCCCCCCAAATCATTTCAAGCTCCGTGACTCCATCAGAATTTTGATGTTAACAAGAAACAGTGAAACACATTAAAACATACTGCTACTGGTAAAACGCCATGAGCTGTCATCACAGAAGAGAGGCTTATAGCAATAGGTATTAGAATGTATTGATTAAAGTAACGAAAAGAACACAGATTGTATCCTAAGCAAACCAAACGATATATTCCGTCTCACTCTGCCCGGGCAAAGTTATAATTCATCGTAGATGAAGGTTTTAGAAATCTAATGCGCACATTCGTATGATTTTCTCTACCAAAGACAAATTCTCTTACACAGGGTGTGGACAAACAATGCGCAGAAAATCGTAGAAAGGCAGTACCATACTAAGCATTTTGGGGTTAGGAGCATTGTGTCAAACATGCAGTATAACAACAGGAGCACTGCATGAATATGATTGAAATCTGACTTTATGAAACATCTTCATTTGCCAGCATTTTGAGTTTAAGAGCATTGGGTCGCACATGAAGTATACCAACAGCAGCACTGCATGAATATGATTAAAATCTGACTTTATGAAACATCTTCATT
Organism: Deroplatys truncata; assembly: GCA_030765065.1. NCBI lineage: Eukaryota > Metazoa > Arthropoda > Insecta > Mantodea > Mantidae > Deroplatys > Deroplatys truncata. The sequence continues at coordinate 168,476,629 of CM060987.1, read as the reverse complement.
TACCAGCATTTTGAGTTTAAGAGCATTGGGTCGCACATGAAGTATACCAACAGCAGCACTGCATGAATATGATTGAAATCTGACTTTATGAAACATCTTCATTTACCAGCATTTTGAGTTTAAGAGCATTGGGTCGCACATGAAGTATACCAACAGCAGCACTGCATGAATATGATTGAAATCTGACTTTATGAAACATCTTCATTTACCAGCATTTTGAGTTTAAGAGCATTAGTTCACAGATGCAGTATAACAACAGCAGCACTGCATGAATATAATTGAAATCTGACTTTATGAAACATCTTCATTTACCAGCATTTTGAGTTTAAGAGCATGGAGTGGCAGATAATAACAGGAGCACTGCATGAATATGATTAAAATCTGACTTTATGAAACATCTTCATTTACCAGCATTTTGAGTTTAAGAGCATTGGGTCGCACATGAAGTATACCAACAGCAGCACTGCATGAATATGATTGAAATCTGACTTTATGAAACCTCTTCATTTGCAAACATTTTGAGTTTAAGAGCGGGTCACAGATGCCGTATAATAACAGAAGCGCTGCAATGAACATGATGTAATCAGACTTTATGAAACATCTTCATTTGCCAGGATTTTGAGTTTAAGAGCATTGGGTCGGAGATGCAGTATAATAACAGGAGCACTGCATGAATATGATTGAAATCTGACTTTATGAAACATCTTCATTTGCCAGCATTTTGAGTTTAGAAGCAAGATGTTGCAGATGCAATATAATAACAGGAGCGTTGCATGAACATGATGTAATCTGACTTTATGAAACATCTTCATTTGCCAGCATTTTTAGTTTAGAAGCAAGATGTTGCAGATGCAATATAATAACAGGAGCGCTGCATGAACATGATGTAATCTACCTTTTTCAATCATCTTCATTTGCCAGAATTTTGAGGTTAGGAGCATGGAGTGGCAGATGTAGTATAATAACAGGAGCACTGCATGAATATGATTGAAATCTGACTTTATGAAACATCTTCATTTGCCAGCATTTTAAGGTTAGGAGCATTGTGTCAAACATGCAGTATAACAACAGGAGTACTACATGAATATGATTGAAATCACACTTTATGAAACATCTTCATTTGCCAGCACTTTGAGGTTAGAAGCAAGATGTTGCAGATACAATATAATAACAGGAGCGCTGCATGAACATGATGTAATCTTACTTTATGAAACATCTTCATTTGCCGACATTTTGAGGTTAGAGGCAAGATGTTGCAGATCAATATAATAACAGGAGCGCTGCATGAACATGAGGTAATCTGACTTTATGAAACATCTTCATTTCCCTGCGTTTGGAGGTTAAAAGCAAGATGTTGCAGATCAATATAATAACAGGAGCGCTGCATGAACATGAGGTAATCTGACTTTATGAAACATCTTCATTTCCCTGCGTTTGTAGGTTAGAAGCAAGATGTTGCAGATGCAGTATAATAACAGGAGCCCTGCATGAACATGATGTAATCTGACTTTATGAAACATCTTCATTTGCCAGCATTTTGAGGTTAGAAGCAAGATGTTGCAGATGCAGTATAACAACAGGAGCGCTGCATGAACATGATGTAATTTGACTTTATCAAACATCTTCATTTGCCAGCATTTTGAGGTTAAGAGCATTGGGTCACAGATGCAGTATAACAACAGGAGCCTGCACGAATATGATTGAAATCTGACTTTATGAAACATCTTCATTTGCCAGCATTTTGAGGTTAGAAGCAAGATGTTGCAGATGCAGTATAATAACAGGAGCACTGCATGAACATGATTGAAATCTGACTTTATGAAACATCTTCATTTGTTAGCCGAAATGAAATGTAACTGACACGACAAGTGTGTACGTACTGTCTCAACTAATAAGTACTGGTACACAATCAGAAACTAACCATTAGATTAGTTTACTGCGCTGTACAAGATTATCCAGTAGGCTTTACATCAGACACACCTAGAGACAATGACTAGTACAATACAGTACACTTGTCTAAATCTGACACGCCACAAACAGGTTTCACAATTGGAGAGTCTAACATGACGGATTTAATTTTGACGCATGTAGCATAGTGAAACAGTTCCTGGTTCTTAACCTCAAAATGCTTATTTTGGTACTGCATTTCTACTCTACAATTTTCTGCACATTGTTTTCCCACACTAGTATTACACTATTCATATAAATGGTAAGTTCTAATTACATTACTGTATTATAATATACAGAGTAGCCCCTTTAAAGCCCACCAATAAAAGAAATTATAATAATTTAAAATATATTGGCCGGAGAGATAAATGTACATAGATTTCGTAGTGCAGATCTTGCAGTTTATGTAACAATGGCTTTCAGTATGTGCATAATTAGGCGAAATATATCGCTCTTAATTCTTAAAAACTCCAAAACATACGGCATAAAATATTTGGAAAACAACTAACGCTTCTAAAATATTTGTACTAAGGGTGTGGTTCTAAAGTAAAATATCTACCGTAATTTTGTACAGCCTCGGGGAAAATACAGAGCGTCACCTGTTAACACCTTTTAATTTCTCTACCACTTATTTATGGTAGGTAGATTAAGCATTGTATTCCACCCTCCAATTCGAAATGGATATTTCACCGGGAGCGGATTATTTTAGACCCCTAATAAAAAACGGCATTGAAGAAGAACTGCTGTGTGTGCGTGTGTATGAACAGCATAACACAAAAATGTCGGCGAATACCCAACTGAACGTTTTGTTCAGCATCTTTCAAGTAAGCGACGCAAAGTTTTCACACACATCCCCCACTCCAAACTACCCTTTACATGGAACATTTTTGTGTTATGCTGTTCATACACACGCACACACAGCAGTTCTTCTTCAATGCCGTTTTTTATTAGGGGTCTAAAATAATCCGCTCCCGGTGAAATATCCATTTCGAATTGGAGGGTGGAATACAATGCTTAATCTACCTACCATAAATAAGTGGTAGAGAAATTAAAAGGTGTTAACAGGTGACGCTCTGTATTTTCCCCGAGGCTGTACAAAATTACGGTAGATATTTTACTTTAATTTGTTTTATATTGCCAGGATAAATTCACCCTGCCCTTGGAGCATCCTATGAGATCATAACCCCATCACAAATAAAAAAGCAAGCAAGGGTTTGAGTCTCGTTAGAATGTGCTTGAGAACCCTTTAATAAACAACCCATTCCTTTACATCGGAAGATTGCGCTCTTCGCTTGCCACTTGAGGTCACGTGACTCGCGTAATGAACGTAGCCGTTCCTTATTGGATAAACTCTGCACGACTTGTGGAGCTTGAAGTTTGCGAGCGTTCCGTCATATTTCAGGTACAATGTTTTCTGTTGGCAAGAAAACCACTTCAACTTGGGTAACACTTTGAGAAACAATTTATTTTGGATTTACCAGAAACATGGTGACTCTGCAGTTTAGTTGTTACCCTGCTAAGCTTCGGGGTTTTATTTCCGCCTGGATGGGGAGATTTTTCTTCAATTGGGTTTATTTTTGTAAATAGGTAGCAAAGTAAGTAAAAACTGAAACTCCTTTATTTAGTTTTAATAACTGTACTTTGGGCAATTACACACTGCGCCCAGCTTGATCTACAGGGTTATTCAAAAAGAAGGAACAGACTTTAAATATTTATTTCTAATGAACGGCAATAGATGGCGACACATGCGATACATCACTGAATAGAGGAAAGTTCAAAATTCTATTTTGTGTGTTCAGAATGAGCATCATTTGTTATGCGAGGACGACCAGTGCTTTTCCGTTTGCATACGCAACCATCTTCTGCGAATTTATTGTATCAATTGTAAATTTTTTATGACGAGGGGCTCTGTGTTGAACTTACAACGAAATGCACGCTGGAATGAAAAATGGATAAACTCTTTGCATACTGCAGCACACAAAACTCCTTTTTCTGTGGCGTTGCCATTTTCTCGTAAACAACCCAGCGCCGTTGTAGGCACTGAGTGGAACTAATAGGTGGGGCTTAAAACTTTGAACTTTCTTCTATTCAATGGTGTTGCATATGTGTTGGTATCTATTGTCGTTCATTAAAAACGAATATTTAAAGTCTGTTCCTTCTTTTTGAATAACCTGAATTGTGGCTACACTCCCCGGGAGGCAGGGGTGCGGTAATGGAGACGTAGTAGGTCGCAGGTCCGCAGGCAGACAGGCCCAAAGAGACGCGCAGAAGTCTACTTCCAGTTTGAACACCCGCGCACCAGTAGAGGCGAAGAATCTAGAGAGAGGGTGACAAAGCGACCCTAATTGGCAGGGCAACGTACTCACGGCGAGAAATCTTTCCAATGCACAAGCAACTACGCCATCTGCCCGACATCGCCAGTACCGCAAGACACAAAGACACACATGAAACGTGAAAGGGAGAGATGAAATGAGAGGAAATGGGGTAAAGGAGAAATCGTGGTATGATACACCACCTCTGCATTCGCCTAGACGACCAGGGAAATCCACGAAGAACCCCAGTGAGCAATCAGTGGGAATCGAACCCGGGACCTCCCGAATGCGGCCACAGTCTTGCCGTCTGAACCATCCTGCTCGGTTAATTAATGTTTATTCCAACAAATATTTGTCTTCTTTAACGGATTATCCACCTCATTGCAGGGCTTACACCCTTAAGGACTTACAAGCCAATGCTTGTCGAGGAACAAGCAAACTCAGGATCATAGCATATCCAGGATGGGTGATTAACCCAATGCCTGATGGAGCGGTGTAGAAGAAGAAAATGAAATGTAGTGATGAAAGCTAACGACCGACGAAAACCGTGAAAATACCTTCGGTCAGATAGTCGGCCCCGGGGGTTTGAACCCTGAACCTCCCGATACGGGCCACAGAGTTTACCGCCTCAACCACCCCGCTCGGTTCCAACAAGAGATAAGTATTAAATATAAAATTTCATCTCAGATTATATAAATGTATTTCTGTTATAGGGAATAACAAGAGAAAAGTGTAGTGCGTCCAATTAGGACTACTAAAAAGTAACTCGCGTTATTGACATTCGTCTACTGCAGCCTCAAGATGACCGAATATCTAAAGTATTGATAAATGTGCAATTTTGGGAATTTTGTAAGCGAATTTTGGGTAAATTTTATTTAAATTCTTATTTCACTCATGTAACAGTCCTAATAAATATCAGTTAAGGATTTGAGTTGTCCAGATTTGACGATCTCAGACCCGTTGTGACATTACTTGTGTTTGCTTCCTCAGCAAAAGCCAACCAAGAATAAGAAACAGCAATAAACTCGGTCTTTGTGTTCGCTCGCGTTTGACACTACAGTTTTAATTACAAGCTATGAATAATGCACACGCCAGACAAGGGTTCAATTCCACAATGGAGCACTGATCATAACTCAAGATGTTTAAGGATGCTTCAGTGGCATAGGGACCCCCTGTTTCTACTTGCTCTCAACACGATATATCAACTGAGTGCACAAATGCACAATCTTAAGGCACCCTGCAAATGAATTTCGTAGTTTTGAAGTTATTTAGTTTAAATGTATACAGGTTTCTTCTGATTAAGGTAACTAAAAGGCAAAATTCTATATAATAATTACTTTTCAATACTTAAATGTTTTTTACAAAATATTGCAAGATTTCTGAAGACTTCCTGCAAAATAAAATTTAAAGTAGATCAATAATTCATGTTTACTTTATTGACCACTTACGTGTAGTAAGCAAAGGGCGTATTTGCATTTCACCCAAAAGTTTGATATTGAGATTTCACTGGAAATATATGTTTTGAAGATTCTGAATTTAATAAAAAAAATTATGCGTATGCGTAAATGAGAGAGAGAGAGAGAGAGAGAGAGAGAGAAGAGCGTAACTGAAAAAAGATCAAAAGTTGGATAAATACCAAACTTCGTATATAAGTTTAATGGAAATTTTTTCGTAATTAATGATCTTCACAAATGGTGGTAACGATTTTGATTAAAACGCATATGTTTGTCAGTCGTTTTATGCTGGGTATGACATCACGCAAACCTAAGAATGATTTAACTTAGCACCTCAAAATATGTATGATAAAACATTGAAAAATTCAAATATTGGAAATCCGTAATGTCACTGACAAATTTGTTTGAAATAAATTGCCTGTTTACACATGATTATATTCTTTATGCAGTAAGCTTTTGTCTCTCTTAATGATTGTCATTATTATTATTATTATTATTATTATTATTTCAGAATGAAGCGAACTTCACAGGCTATTCACACAAAATTCCAAGATAAACAATTTATTTGTCATACAAGTATTGAGACCGCGGCGCGAGGCTGCCTATGGGCCGCCGGTGGCATGTCCGGCCCGTTTACCTGCCGTTGGTTGGAGCTTCCGGTCGGCCTTTCAGAACAGTGGCTCGCGCAACAAACTCATTATTGCCACTTCCCCGTAGTTTGGGTAATTACTACTCCAGAAGGTTCCTTTCGACAGGTTCGAGTAGCTTCCCCTTCAAGAACATTCCGCTTTGTATGCGAGGTCTACATAAGGGGCTGATTAGCACCCAGCTGACAGTTAAGAAGTTGAGTTGAGAAGTTACGAAGAGTTTGGGCAATTGAAAATGGACAGTTCCGAGTGCAGTGCAGCTATGAGTTGTGATTCGACGGATCAGTTGTGTTCTGTTCTGAGTGGTGCCAAAAGTGACTCAAATATAATATATTGTGCTATGCTGAGTGCTTAAGTGATAAATGAAGTGTGTTTCGCAGCAACTAGTTTCTCATTTGTTGCAGTATTAAATATTTTAATAAAAATCATTATTTTTGAGAAGACCAAAAATAAAAAGTCTCTATGTAAAAGATACTATGGGTTGGGAGATTTTCTTGAAAATGTTCCAGTTGCATCTTTGGAATACATATCCTCCTAACCTAGTAGATCTATGGCGTCATGCCAGCGGCTGTAGGTCTCCTAAATGTCTTCATCCTCTTGTAACATATGATAAAATTATTAGGCCATCTAATAGGCTCGATTCTCTTGATGTGGTGTTCCTAACTCGTATTGCTGCAGATAATACACGACAGGTTCAATTTTAACTTCTTTGAGAATTTCTTCATTCCGACGATGGATCCTGCAGTTCTTCGGCTGTTATTAACCATCTCTCATTACATTTCCTTACTATCCAAGCTTAACTGCTGGGTCGTCTCAGTATTTCATAAATCTTCAGCCGTGTGTGTCTTTGTAGCTGGGACGGTTTGAATGCATTGCTAGAAATTCCAGTCATTTTTAGAAATTTAGAAATTGTGTTGGCTGTGATTGAGTGGTTAGACCGCTCGCCTCTCACAAAGGCGGTCCGGGTCCGACCCAGGGAACTGTATGTGGAACTTGTGGTGGACGAAGCAGCGTCTGGACGGATTTTCTCCGGGTTCTCCGGTTTTTCTTGCCATGCATTCCACCAAATGATCCATCATCACCTTTCCTTTCAGCCATGTCACCGCCATTTCGTATCATCTCCTTCCTCGATCTTATACCAACCTTCGGGCTGATAACCCATCTTGGTTCTTCTATCCGTTCCAAATAATTTGTCTGCTCTCCGAGAGGCGTCTGATACCAGGCATTGGCTTGTAGGTCCTGGAGGATGAATGTCCTTCAAACGGGTAGGGAAAACAGACAAGAAGAAATTTTGTTGACCATGACATCACCCATGTATGGCAGATTATAAGCTAATTTATTAAATGAATTAGCTTGTTCTACTAATGCGTTATTTCTAGTAATTTTGCATGGAACTGTTTTCTCAAAAATACCACCACTTAGTTTTATCAGTTGATATTTCTATATTAAATTTTGGGTCTGTTCTTTGTAAGTTACAGACTGCTCTTTGTAAATCGTCCTCAACTTTGGCATTACCTGGTCATCAGCAAAACTTGAGTATCAAGACGAGAACGACAGGGTGTATTCCATCGAGCGAGATGGCTCCGCGGTAACGCGTGGGGCTCGCGTTCGGAAGGTCCCAGGTTCGATTTCCGGCGACCGCCCACTCTGACCATTGGTTTCTTGTGTTTCCCTGTGTCGGTAGGCAAATATTGGGGTAGTTTCTATCACGATTTTCTCTCCATCATTTCTCCTTTTCGTTTCCGTCTCATCTTTCAGGTGTGCTTCTAGGCTTCTGAGGTATGGCAGTGCCGCACAAATGACGCAGATGCTTGCTCAAAGGAAATAGTATTGCTAGTGGGCTGCTTGGTCGACGGGACGTTGATCGCCCTCTCTAGGTAGCTCCAGGGGTGGGACGGGTCTTCGAGCGTGGAATTGTTAGGGACTTCAGCGCGTCTCGGTAGTCAGCCTATGGTATGTAGCCTCCTGTGGTCCCTCACCTCATCCCTTCCTCCTAGGGGTGGTAGCTATAATGGATCTAAGTAGGTCTAAGTGGCGAGGTTTACCCCTCCGTGTATAACCCTAATCCTATGTTGTATTCCAGCATGATGGCTTTGTTTCCAGACTTTGAGAACGTGGTCCACATACAATAAACAAAACAGGGGACAGGCCACAGCCCTGAGGAGCGCCTTGATTTATTGCGGTCCAATGAGATGTTCCATCTTCAGTTCGTACAACGATTTCATTCCTATTGCACAAATTATAGAGGCACACATTGATTTGGCACATTATCACACAGCAGTATTTCTAAAAAGTATGTTCCTATCTATTTTGTCAAATGCTTAACAAAATCACTAAATGCTAGATGTGTTTCAAGATTGAATATGTCTGCGCTTATATTATGATATGAGCGGTTACGAATTTATCTGATGAAATGCGCAACCTCGAACAGGAATTATTAAGACTATAGCATGAATAAAATGTAATAGATGATTTACTATAATTACTTTCCTACTTGAAATTTTTCAAACAAAAATCACTACTGTGTCAGCTGTCAGATCACGGCATACTACATGACTTACTATTGAATGCGTTACGGAATACTAAGCAATGCTACCAACAGTGGGAACGAGGAAATAGCTAACCTAAAAATAAGCTAAAATCAGAAGACAATAAAGATACATTTCTTTTTTTTTAAGAACATATTTTATTTGGAAATTTACACATTTGAATGTGCATTAATTATAAGCCACAGCTGGATGATTTAGCTTATTAATCACTGATACTGGCGTTATATGCGATAAAAGGTATCGTTGTGTCCTAGACGCAGTTAAACGTTATTGGTCAATATCAAATAGGTGGCGTGTGAATGGAATAGTCATAGTAAAATAGTTTCGTAATAAGAACGTCTACTGCCTCTGTAGTCTGTTGGTTAGCTTGCTAGCTTTCAAATCCGGCTGGAGGATTGAAAATTTTCTTTAGCCAGGATTATTCCCCATGAGTAGCCGCTGTTGTATAACAACACAAAAACACTAACTTTTGACATCTTGCGGATTTATTGATTATTTTTTTCTATGACTGCCATTAAATATAACGTATGTGCGGTAATTTAAAATTTACTGCGCTTAAATCTACCGCGCTACTCCTCTAAACTCGATGAAATGTGGCAACGGGGTCGGTATCACATTCTGACTTGTGCACGTTTTAAGCACCTTTTGCGCATGCGCAACTAGTATGTCGTAATTACCTTATGGGCCAAATAAATACGGGTCGTGCACACTAAAAGACGTGCACAAAGCAAAGCTTTTCCCGCAGTGTTTCCATACTATCACTACAATTCTTACGTTATTGCCACTAGATGGTAGTAGACTACGGCAGAAATGGGTAACGTGCACGAGCGCGGAAACTCCTCCTGGCTATTCCAAGCCATCCATACTCTCAACTACAATTTAATTTATACATTACTTCGTTCTTGCCCTAACACTGTGTACTTAATTATGTACACAAGAAACACCCTTTCTTTTGTCAGACAACCTATACATTATTATTATAAATATTATTATCGTTATTATTGTTATTGTTGAGAGTGACTGCAATTAATATCAATCTGTTCATAATTATAACTATTACGCAACAGATCCTATTTCCCATTTTCAGGACTATCTGACTAAGCTTTTGTGAACACCTAAAATACATACTCACCATCCTCCCTAGAGTCTGGAAATATCATTGAGAGTGTAAATGTATGTGTGAATTTAATGTTTATAAAGAAAACCCATATATTAACAGAATAAATGGAGTGAACATTATTGCCGATGAGCAATTCTTTCAAAGGCAAAGCCGCCGATATGCCCTTAGACGTTAAAGCAGGCATATAAAAACAACACCCCCCCCACCACACACACACACACACACACACACACGCACACACAAAGTCCTGCATTAAACTGAATAAACTGAAATACTAAGTTTGGGATTTACCTGACATTTCGTTTTTAAGTTATGGTGTTCTCTCTGCCTATCTATCTCCCTCTCCCATTCTCTCTCCCTCTCTCTCTCTTTCTCTCTCACCACAAACGAACCTTTTTTGCTAAAAATGTTTTTTTGTGTTCAGGGGACCTCTAAATATGTATTTGCAGTGGAATCTCGATATCGAAAATTTTGGTACAATACAATCGCTGTGCCTACATTAGGTAGATGCCTACAGTGTAGATAAAAAGGAATAACATTTGTTAAAACATCGGTTGACTAGGTTGGAAAAGTTTCCTCTTACTACATGTTTTGTAAAGCAAACCAACGCAGCAATTTTGGTATTATTAATGTGCGAGTGTTTAAGCTTATTTTAAAAGAGAAGTGCTCGCCCGAAACATCCTTCTGGTATCTCAGCGGTTCTCATCCTCATTAAATCATCCCCTAATTAATCCTCTGGTTCTTATACTCGCTCAGCAGCCACCTGCTGTATCTTTGTTCATGATTCCCTCATTAACCCGGTGACGCACTGCTCGTTCCCTCACTGCCCCGCCGACACCTTTACCAACCCCTAGGTCGATCACTAGTTCATCAACTTCACCTGATGCTCTACTCAGCAGAGTGTTGCGTTCAGTCCACAGATTTCACTGGAAGGATCGGTTCACATCACCTCTTCTACAATGCTTATATTTCTATCTACATCATGTTAATTAGGATAAACATTTCATTGTAGGTGCAACAGGAATAGTCGGTAGAGCCTGCCTGTTGTGCTAGGGGTCCCGGGTTCGATTTCCGGCTGGAGGGGTGGGAATGTTTCTCTAGCCAAGATTATTCCTCATCCTCCCCAGAGTCTGGAAGTATGAATGAAAGTGTGAATGTGTGTATCATCTAATGATTAAAAATTAAAGTACAAGAAAACCCAATTACAAGGTAATACGAGTTAACACCATTGCCAATAGGCAATAAGTTCCAAAGGAAAGGCCGTCGATAAGACCAATGCAGTTAAAGGCAGTTGAATGGAACTTAATTAAAAAAATCTGGTGTGTTACACTCACATGACTTTCTCTATTCTTGTACAAACTATTTTTACAAACGCTTATTCTCCATATGCTTCATGTTAATCGAGATGTTAATCTTATTGCTAATTTTCTTGTAGATGCAAGGGGAATTGCTAGGCTTTAAGCGATAGTCAAATATTTTAAGAGGTGGTTGCTATGTGGAGTATTCCATTCTCTTTGCATTACCAGGACAAAAAAAATGAATAACGAATTTGAGAAAAAGTATAAGTATTGGAAAATTTAAGGGAATAACAAGCAATATCTCGAAAATGGTTCACCCAACAAAAAAAATGTAAATGATATAAATTGTGTATTTTAAAGCGATCTATATTTTTTGTGTAGTAAAATTTTGTCTATCCTCTTATGGTTTACCTGTTATGCAAAAGTCGTTCGCAATGAAGAATACTTTTGGAGACATTCCCAGAAAATTCGAGATATACATTTCATTTGTCATGAAAATATCCTAAACATATGATATTTTAATCAAAATCGTTAGAGCCATTTTTGAGAAAATTAAAATTTTCGAAAAATGTTCCATGCTTTTTCTGGATTCAGGGGGTCTCAAAACATGTATTTCCGGTGAAATCTCGGTATCGAATTTTTGGGTGGAATACAATACTTCCCCTACTTACTATACGTAGTAGAGAAAGTAAAAAAGAGGAATTGAGGAAATCGAAACGATCTAATGTTACATACTGGCTTTGAAATTCAGTATTCTTTGTGACTTAACACGGCAAAAATGTATGAAGTATTTGAAAATTCAAATCAATAAACGAATATCTCGGAAATCTTAGTGCTACGACAAACGTTTTACACATAAGTTGTATGATTTAACAGATCTACATTTTTGTGTAATACGTTTTTGTCTATCGCTTACGCTTAATACCAATTATTCAAAAGTATACCAAACTCATTCAGGATGAAGAGGGCTTCACAAGCGATTCACAGAAAATTCAATTATGTACATTTTATAAGTTGTACAGATGTCTTAAATATGTGATATTTTAATAAAATTGCAAGAGCCGTTTTTGGGAGGGGGGAATTAAAAATAGCGGCACATTTCCCATGTAAAGGACACATTTGGGATGGAGGAATTTTCTTAGAAATGTTCTTGTCACGTGTTTGGAAGATGCTGAACTTAAATACCAACATTTATTTATTTATCCGACATATTGTTTTTGAGCTATGTCTTCACACACACAACACAGATTTTTTCTTCCGTTTTATTTCTGTGTTCCGGTACACATAACGCGTATTCCGGTGAAATATCGATATCGAATTATTAGCTGGAATACAGTACTTCCTCTGGTTACTATACGAAGTAAAAGAGAAAGTAAAAACTGTACAACTTCGAAGAAAAGCAATACAAATGGAAGCTGTTACTTATACTCTTTGAAGTAGCAAAAGGAATAATTTAGCGGGAAATTGTTCATTAACTACCTGCTATAACTAAGTTTGTAAACTATATATTCATATGTAACTACATAACACCTAAAGGAGGTATCCTCAACCTATGGTACGCGTACCACTGATGGTACATGAGCTACTGCCGGTTGGTGCGTAAATATTTTAGCAAATAAAATAAATTAAGATTAACATTTCTTTAACAAACAACAAATACTTGACCGCTGTTCTGTTTAACTAAGCGGAAACAATAGACTTTACAGTGTCATAAAAAACTGTTGCGGATACTAAAATAAAATAAAATCAAGTTCAATTTCAATCCTACGACAATGACAGAGCAAAACTCGAATATATTTGATCAAACAACAATGGAAAACATTTTGTCGTCGTTTTAGCTACGAAACACACATTTTACAGTTAAAAATGCAGTGGAGTTACTTTGTTTTTGGAAAGGTAGAATCAGATTGACAAATTCAATGCCATAGCTGGACACAAACACGAAACTTCGCAACCAATGAGCTACCACGGGAACATACCGGTACGACATCAAATTCTCAAACAACTGGCATTTTTTCCGCTAAACCACAATGCATAATCAACTTCATGTTGAGATAATATATGTACCCCAATCACTGAATTTTAAAGTTAACAAAATCGATTTTAAGGCATTTTGCAGTACAAGCCACTAAATAGTAGATCATAGACCGAACAGTCCTTTCTTTCTCCAAAACATATCTATGCAATTCTAAAATACTACATACAAGAAATAACTAAATAAACCACTTGTATTGTATCACAAAATCACGCATTTCCCTCGTAAGATTTGCTGCATGGTACATCTAATGTCCTGCTTTGAAGTAATGGTTCGTCACTGTAAACGATTGAGAACCTCTATCCTAGAGCGAAATTAAACATTCTCATGTCTTGGAATAGGAACTGAGTACAAAAAAAGTAAAAGTTCATAAGACCTGCATTGTTTTCTTAAGGTTATGCATCTGTAATATTAGGAAAATGCACCGTATGTAAGGTATCTTGTTAAAATTTCTGCTAGTTATTACGCAGAATAACAGTAATGTTTTACCATATTTCAAAATTCAAGCTTGCATGGTTATTTAAATATTAATTATAGTGTGCAAATTCATTGTTGTAATAAATATGTTCCACATACGATACATTTTAAAAATATTGGCATAAAAATTCATGTTTTGCAAAAATAAGTTTAGAAAAAACATCTGTCATATCCATTTTTATATAAATCCGTAATTATTGTAAAAATTACATTAAATTGAATTTTGTTTATGGATGCTGTTCACCTACTGCGGTCCTTAGCGTCCCATTCTATATTGGGCGTGAAAGACCGGTAATTTTGCTCAGAGGCTCTTTATCAGGCTTGAGGTTCTTTTACGTGCCGTAAATCTACGACACGGGACATCCGGCGTTACTTCCCTTCAGAAGGAAGCCATGCTAAGGGTTTTTACGCCCAAAAAAATCCATCGCCCTCCGCCGGTTTGAAATGCTACTACTTCTTGTACTCCCCATAATTCTTAATGTTTTTTAAACACTGATATTTTATTTCCTAAAATTAGAGCATTATTTAAATGTATAGTCATTTTGTTTCGTGTACTTTTAAGAGTTAGTACAAAGACTTTGAAAGAAATTAGTAAACAATTGCATCGTGTGGAGTATTTTGAGTACGGAAAGACGTTGAAAAAAGTTTGCAAAAAAACAAGGTTTAAAGTTGGACGTGCCTTATATATACCCATTTATAGCTTCAGTTAATTTGTAGTTCAAATGTGCCAAGAGGAAAAAATCTGATGTGTTGTATTCACATGACTTTCTCTACCCTGTATCAAATTAGTGGGTATACAAATTATTCTTACGAAAAAGTTCATTTTCCTATCTACTTATTTTAATCGAGATAAACCTACATTACACATTTCGTTATAGATACAGAGGGAACAGCGATAGCCAAATGTTTAACAACTGGACGCTATACGCTCGCCTTAAAATGTCAGTTTCCATGACGTCGCGAAAAATAACTGAATGTTGACATGAATTTAAAGAATGACCAAGTATTGAACAATTCGAAGAATTAATAACGGATATCTCGGAAATGCCACCTGATGCCACAAATAAATCAATTGTGTGTTTTAAAGAGATCTACATTTCTGTGTATTACGTTTTCATTCTCGCTTAACGTTTACCAGCTACCTATACAAGATTATATAAAATCTCTTCCGAGTGAAGAGCACTTCACAGGCTGTTCCCAGAAAATTCAAGATATGCATTTCATTTGTCATATAAATACTTTAATAAATGGTATTTTAATCAAAATCGTAAAGAACCATTTTTTAAAAATAAAAAGCTTTCGAAAATTTTTCCATGTAAAGGGTAGTTGAGGGTGGAGGAATTTTCTTCAAAATATTCATATCGCATATTTGGAAGATACTGAACCTAAATACCAAGTTTGGTACTTATATGACTTTTCGTTTTTGAGTTATTCTTGTCACACACACGCGCGCGCGCGGACCTTTTTCTAAATGTTTTACTCAAGGGGCCTTAGAAAATGCATTTCCGGTGAAATTTCGTTATCATATTTTGGGTATAATACAATACCCTCTCTACCTACTATATGCGTTGTAAGGAAAGTAAAAATCGAATATTGTACTTCCATAATTTTTGTTCAAATTTCACAGATGCATTACCCTAAGTATAAATTTGTTATACCCGCTCAGAATGTGTACGTTTGACTTCCGTATCAGCATGAATGGCTTCGAAGTTAACTCTGAAGGAGCACATAGTCCGAGTGTACATTTCTACCCCTGCATCAGTTACCCTGAATTTAACTCCGTTTTTCCTGTAACTCAGCATACGAAGTCAAACTCGTTAATGTTTAAATTCTATAATTCATCTGTAGTGTTCGTTTGCAGCCATACATTAATTACATTTAAATGGAAAAATGTCGGTGTTTATCACAAACAACTGGCTATGTAATAAAGTGACGTAATTAGCACATTCCAGCGTCTATGCTATAAATCCTGTGAGAATAGTAGCAGGGAGGGGGAGTTACTGCCTTCCTTCCTCCTGGTGCTTTACGACGGTACTAAATGGCTCGAAGGTATTCCATAACGTTCCAATGTGCACAACCCAGCAGAAGCAGCTCAACACCAAAATGGCAGCGGTTGAGGTCCAAAATTTAAACTGTTTCAATGGGTTTTCTCTCAGGGAGAAATATATCAGGACAAATTATTATTCTTATAGTAATTCTTTGGCACCTCTTAGAGGAAGCATTGTATTCCACTCAACAATGCGTTGAATGCCTACTCACTCTTCTAAAATCACCTTACAAAAGTGTCTGGTCTTGTTCCATACAGATTACCGTCATTGCTCCACACACACTTCAGCCTTGGCTTATTGTGCTACCTGTATCGTTTTAAAGCCAATTCATTATGCCTACAACCTTTACCAAGGAATACAGCCTCATAACAGATATGGTTTCAAATTCTTCTTGTGGTAGGAAAATTTTCCGAAACGCAATATCTCTCCTATGAGCCAAAGCCTCACAGGAGCATATAATGTGCTTGGCTGTTTCAGTTTCTTTCATACACAAGCTGCAACCTAAGTTACCCTGAAATACTTCCATCGTGTTAAGATGCGTTTTACTTTCTCTACTACGTATAGTAAGTAGGGGAAGTATTGTATTCCACCCAAAAATTCCATACCGAGATTTCACCGGAAATATATGTTTTGAAGCACCCTGAATCGAAAAAAATCTGATGTGTTATACTCACATGACTTTCTCTACTCTTGTACAAACTATTTTTACGAACGCTTATTCTCCATCTCCTTCATGTTAATCGAGATAAACCTTTGCAGACTCTATCTTATTGCTAAGTTTCTTGTAGATGTAAGGGGAATATATATTTACAAGGGCAATATAGAAATCCAGTAGCCTTTAAGCATACACATATCTCTTAATAGCTGGTTGCTATGTGCAGCACCATTCCCTTTGCCACAGATTAATACTCTTTGCATATTCAAAAAAAATGAATAACAATTCCCAATTTGAGAAAATAAGTATTGAAAAATTTAAGGGAATAACAAGCAATATCTCGAAAATGGTTCACTCAACAACAAAAAATGTATATGACATAAATTGTGTATTTTAACGTGATCTACTTTTTTTGTGTAGTAAACCGTTGTCTATCTCTTATGGTTTACCAGTTATGCAAAAGTCGTTCACAGTGAAGAATACTTTTGGAGACATTCCCAGAAAATTCAAGATATACATTTTATTTGTCATAAAATTATATTAAACATATGATATTTTAATAAAAATCGTTAGAGCCATTTTTGAGAAAATTAAAATTTTTCGAAAAATGTTCCATGTAAAGGGTAATCTGGGGTGGAGGGATTTTCTTGAAATCCTTCGTGTCGCATCTCTGGAAGATACTGAACCTAAATACCAAGCTTGGTGCTTATCCGACTGTTCGTTTCTGAGTTATGCTGTTCACAGACAGACACACACACAGACACACACAGGGACATGTTTCCAAAAATAATTTTTTTTGATTCAGGAGGTCTCAAAACATGTATTTCCGGTGAAATCTCGGTATCGAATTTTTGGGTGGAATACAATACTTCCCCTACTTACTATACGTAGTAGAGAAAGTAAAAAGCATTTTTGGAAACATGTCCGTGTGTGTGTGTGTGTGTGTGTGTGTGTGTGTGTGTGTGTGTGTGTGTGTGTGTGTGTGTGTGAACAGCATAATTCAGAAACAAACAGTCGGATAAACACAAAACTTGGTATTTAAGTTCAGTATCTTCCACAGATGCGACACGAAGGTTTTCAAGAAAACCCCCCCACCCCAGATTACCCTTTACATAGAAAATTTTTCGAAAATTTTTATTTTCTCAGAAATGGCTCTAACGATTTTGATTAAAATATCATTTATTTAAGATACTTTCATGACAAATAAAATGTATATTTTGAATTTTCTGGGAATGTCTCCAAAAGTATTCTTCATTGTGAACGACTTTTGCATAACTGGTAAACCATAGAGACAGACAAAATTTTACTACACAAAAAATGTAGATCGCGTTAAAATACACAATTTATGTCATATACTTTTTACTTTCTCTACTAGGTATAGTAATTAGGGGAAGTATTGTATTCCACCCAAAAATTCGATACCGAGATTTCACCGGAAATACATTTTTTGAGACCCCCTGAATCCAAAATAAAGCATTTTTGGAAACATGTCCGTGTGTGTGTCTGTGTGTCTGTCTGTGAACAGCACAACTCAGAAACGAACAGTCGGATAAACACCAATCTTGGTATTTGGGATCAGTATCTTCTAGAGATGCGACACGAAGGTTTTCAAGAAAATCCCCCACCCAGATTACCCTTTACATGGAACATTTTTCGAAAATTCTAATTTTCTCAAAAATGTCTCTAACGATTTTGATTAAAATATCGTGTGTTTAAGGTATTTTCATTACAAATAAAATGTATATCTTGAATTTTCTGGGAATGTCTCCAAAAGTATTCTTCATTGTGAACGACTTTTGCATAACTGGTAAACCATAAGAGATAGACAACATTTTACTACACAAAAAATGTAGATATCGTTAAAATACACAATTTATGTCATATACATTTTTTTGTTGAGTGAACCATTTTCGAGATATTGCTTGTTATTCCCTTAAATTTTTCAACACATATTTTCTCAAATGGGAATTCGTTATTCATTTTTTGTCTTGGATATGAAAAGAGTATTAATCTGTGGCAAAGGGAATGGTGCTGCACCTAGCAACCAGCTATTAAGAGGTATGTATGTGCTTAAAGGCTACTGTATTTCTATATTGCCCTTGTAAATATATATTCCCCTTACATCTACAAGAAAAATAGCAATAAGATAGAGTCTGCAAATGTTTATCTCGATTAACATTAAGTAGATAGAAAATAAGCGTTTGTAAAAATAGTTTGTACAAGAGTAGAGAAAGTCATGTGAGTGTAACACGTCAGATTTTTTTATTGAGTGAACCATTTTGGAGATATTGCTTGTTATTCCCTTAAATTTTCCAATACTTACACTTTTTCTCAAATGGAAATTCGTTATTCATTTTTTTTATGTCCCGGACATGCAAAGAGAATGGAATGCCCCACATAGCAACCAGTTCTTAAAAGATTTGACTATCGCTTAAAGCCTATCATATTTCCCTTGCATCTACACGAAAATTAGCAATAAGATTAACATCCCGATTAACATGAAGCATATGGAGAATAAGGTTTGTAAAAATAGTTTGTACAAGAGTACAGAAAGTCATGTGAGTGTAACACATCAGATTTTTATATAATTCTTCTCAGCTGAAGTCTGTTATATTTAAGTAAGCTTTCAGCTCTTTTCTTGCATGGTTTTCTAATAAATAGTTTACTATGTTTCCTGGAGATTTAAGCCAGCTTTTATGAAGTTCTATTTTGGACCTGTTCTTAATAGGCTCACTTACTATAACATCGAGATGTTCCTAGAGCCAGCTTTGGCCCAATAAATTGTGAAGCCGCTTGCAAGCTCATCAGCTTTTTCATTTCCCTCTATGGCACTATGACCCGGCACACAGATGAATTGAACTTCATTCTGTTCTGCCAAGCTTGCGAGCATGTTTAGGCAGTTTAAAACCAGTTCTGGCGTTACCTTATGCCTACTTAGAATCTTAAGTGCAGCCTGGGTTTATCTGAATTACCTATTAATTCAGATAAACCCTCATTACACATTTACGTATTTCGTTGTAGGTATAAGAAGAATACAGAAGGTATTCTTAAAACAATAGATTTTTAAAAAGCGGATACTAATGTGATAGTTGATATTTCATGCTCTTTGCATGATGACGAGAAAAAATGAATACCACTTCAAAAAGAGTATAAATATTTAAAAATTCAAACCAGTAACAAGTAATATCTAGGAAATCGTTAACGTCACAAAAAATTGTATTTCACATAAACTGTGTACGAGATCTAAATTTGTCTGTAGTAAGATTTTGTCTGTATCTTACGGTTTCCGGTTACACAAAAATCGTTCAGAATGTAGAGGATTTCACAGATTATTCCCAGAAAGCTCAAGATCTATATGTATTTTATTTGTCCTGCAAAAACCTTAAACATATGGTGTTTTAATCGTTAGAGCCATTTTTGAGAAAATCAATAAAGAAAAAATTACCATGTAAAGCATAGTTTGTTGTGGGGGTACTTTACTTTCTTTTTTATCTTCGTTTCGTATCCAGAAGACGTTGAACTTAATTATTTAACTGTTTTTAGTAACGTTGTTCACAGACACACTGCGTGGGAGAATCTTTTTCTAAGAATGTTTTTTTTAGGTTCATTGGGACCTCAAAACATATCTTACCAGTGAATCTCCGTATCAAAGTTTTGGGTGGAATGCAACCCTCTTTTTCCTATTGTTAAATTCAAAACGAAAACTCGAATAAATACAAAATTTCATATTTCAGTCTGACACTGTTTAAGCAAGCCACGAGAAGATTTTCAAGAAAATTCCCCATCTTAAACTACCCTTTTTTATAGAAAAACGTTGGAATTTTTTTATTTTTTCAAAAGTCTCTAATAATTTTGATTAGAAGATTTGTGTTTGATATAATCGCATGACTAATAAAATAGGTTTGCTTTTCCTTTTTTAATTTCCAGCGAAGCCTAATTTTATACTAACTGATAAATTATTAAGGGGTAAACGAAATCTTACTAACTGAAACACGTGGGACTCATTGAAAAAAAAATTACGCCCAATAATGTTTTTTGTAGCATTAGCCGTTTTCGCAATATTTGTTGTTACATCTTTTTTTCCAGGTTGAACTGCCTTGCAGCATCTATAAAGTAAACTATGCGATTCTTCTTTTTACCTACACGGGATCATTAGAAGCAAAAAACTGACCTAGGCATACGAACTGGAAAGATAGTATTAGAGGTCTAAAAATTCAATGCTATAGTCGTGATTTGAACCACGTATCTCCCAGTTTCCGTCGGGTTGCTCTAACCACTGAGCTACCATTAAACCTCCCGGAGGAATTAAATTCTCTAGCTGGCTCGCATTTTTCCCGGTAAATCACAAGGAGGTTGAACTTTTCAGTCCTCTGATTCTACTTATCCAACCTTGTCCTACACATACATCAGTGTGGAAGGAGAAGTAATTCATTAATTTACCTAACACCGGCTAAACTAATGAAGCCCGGGAATTAAAGTACTTACGGCATTGTAAGTCGCCATTGGGGTATATCACCTCAAAACAGTTTATATCTCCTTGTGGTTTACCGGGAAAAAATGAGAGTCAGCTGGAGAATTTAATGTCCTACCGGCATGTTGCCATGGTAGCACAGTGGTTGAGCAACCGGGAGATCCGTGGTTCAAATCCTGGCTATGGCATTGAATTTTTCAGTCCTCTGATTCTACCTCTCCAACCTTGTCCTTGAAGTAATATTGTTCTTTACGTTGTTTATTTATTTAGCTCCTCGTATGGACGTCAATTTGAAGAAGTATTATTGTTGTTACGCTCCAAGTTTAAAACAAAAATATTAACTCTGTTATTAAACTGCTTCTATAGATTATGTTTCTGTTTGCCTCGGCTGCGTCAGTATTATTTTAGAGACACGTTTCTCTTAAGCAGGGCGTGGTGCAACAAGAATGTAGGCTTACACATATTTTAAGTTTAAATTCATTTCTTTTTATTAATCCTTGACACAAATTAAATAGCACTACACTGATATCAAGAGCTGTAAGATTCTTTAATTCAATACTTGCACTTTTTTTAACGCGTATACTTATTTTACGTTTCACACGAATACGTATTATATTTCTCTAGAGAACACATCTTCCATCCGGTTACTATCAAGGTCTGCCAGCAACTGAACAGATTTCAACCGTATAAACTTTTAAATTTCTGTATTTCAAGTCTCTGATTGGCTAATCCTAGTCCAATAGAATACCTGCATTTAACTAAAGCTTTTTCTGGCTGTTGATTGGCTATTTTTTTAAAGTGTCTCAAAATTTACATTATTGCTGCTCTAATAATGACTAGTAGCATCAAACTCTCAAACTCATTATTGCCTCAAGGTTACCTCATTGTTAGCAACGTTTAACTTATTATTCTCACAGCTCTTACATTATTAAATTACGTAATGCATTCACATAACATTATTGAACATGTTTACAATAATATAAGCATATGCAAGGACTGTTACATACATTTTACAAATTAGTACATACATATTGCTTCAAGGCGGGCTGTTATTGAATTTATATATTATATAATTTAATTGAAATTATTCAAGTGTTAAAAATACTGCCTCATCCTATACACATGTCAGTGTGGAAGAGCAATTAATTCACCTGTTGTGTATTGTTTACACAAGTCCATACTGTTTAATTTCAGATTATTTAGAAACGCATTTGTCAGGAGACGCATTCGATTATTTATTATTGTTACTGGATTTCCAGTTTGAACTAATACCACTTCAAACTGAAACATGTTCCTGAAAAATCTGTTTATTAGACTCCGACATGGTTCAAGTAAGGAAGTAAGAGATAAAGCGAGTAAAACCCGGCTGGATAGGCAGCACGTATTGTAGAATTTGTCCCAATACTAACACGTCAGACACTCCAGAAAATATCCCACTGCATTTTAAAAAATTCTAGTATTCAAATCAAAGGTGAGACAATTCCCATGTTTAATATGCGGAAAGAACAAAGTTATTACAGTTTACTATTCTTGTGTGTTTTACGTATCATTAGTTTCACAAATTTTGGAAAAACGCACTGATTTTCCGCGTGTGGCGTTGACAAAATTATTTTGCATCCGTTTAGTAGAGCGAAGTTTTGGTACAATAGCTGAAACTGCGGTGAATATGAGTTTTGATCTTACGGAGGAAAAGGTGCCGAATTCAGGAATCATCAACGTTTCTACTGGACGCCCTATATGATTTATAATTTTATTTCTCGGCCAGTTAAAAAGATAATTATGCCGGTTCACATTCTCAGGTTGGGGTGATTCAACGGAGGGGATCCTCACAGATCTATTGCGGGATGAGGTGAAGGAACTACAGGAGGCTACAGGCCTTACGGCCTGTATTACGATCTCCGGTTAAGGTTTGGGGTAAGATTTACCTGAGAGTTACCTACTGCGACTGTATTACAATCTTTGGTTAAGGGCTACCCGGGAGTTATTTTTGGAGGTAAACTAACCACCACCTCAAGTGGTGGATAAAGATGATACCTTGGAGTTAACTCGTATTTCCGAATGAAACATGGCGTACCACCGGCAGAGATTGATTATTGAGAGTGATTCAGAATATATTTTCAAGTTTTTGGAAATGTTATCTATACATTAGAATAGTTCACTCCAACACCCAGTCTTAAATATTACTGTCAGGGCGTAAGGAACTAACCATTGTGCTTGGATTGTTTTTGGAAGGCCAAACATTTTAGGTTAAATGACAAGCAGTGTGGACAAAGGTAAACGTATTTTGCGTGTTAGTTTATATTTAGGTTGGTTTTTAAAATTGTCGAATGGCTTTCCACGTTAGTTTTAAGTGATATTCATGAAATGTTTGCGTCAAAAGACTATGGTTTTCGGTTATTAAAGTGATATTCGTAAAACTTTTACGTCAAAACTCTTAACACTATTTTTAACGAAACTTTGAAGTGTGGCATAGTTTTCCAAATAGAATAACCAAGGAACGGTATTAGAAAGATGCAACAAACTTAAGAATATTGTGTTGAACTTAAATGTCAGGCAACATGTGTAAATCCGAATCAACATTAGAACCATCGATGTTGCTTTCCTATAAATATAATAGCTTTCGCGAACGGAAAAGCTAATAAAAAGGTAATTATAACTATTGTTTACGGTATCCTATTGTAGCTCAGTAATCCAATAACGTACTAGAACCGCATCTTGTATGCTCAATGACCTGTATATAAATTACATTTTAGGTTATGTTCATGTCAAAATTCTCTAAAAAATCTCCAAAACCGTTCACAATCTATAATAGTCTGTCCGCTCGCCTTGTTACTAAGGACCAATAATTACGCTATAATGTTGCAGATTACCACGAGATAGCGTTGTATAAGCAGTGAAATCACTCAGAAAACTATTGTCAAGGAGAAATACATATCTCTTTGGTGTTGCCAACTTCTCGCCCAGCATCATAAACCTTAGGGTTACTAACCATCGGTTGATATGCGTTTGTAATACGCGGCAATGCACCTAACCTTCAGGTAGCGATAACTGATAGGTTACAAACCATGACTTTTAACCGGAGATCGTAATACAGGCCGTTAGACAGACAGGCCACAGAGACGAGCGGAAGTCCCTAACATTTCCAAACTCACAGACCCGTACCACTACTGGAGCCACCGAGGAGGAGCGAAGTACGACCCAGCAATCAAGCAGCCCTCTGGTGTCCACGGGGAATACTCTTGCCATTAAGCATGCATCCACGCCATACGGCACGAAACCTAGAAGCACACTTAAAAGATGAGAATGAAACGGAATGAAAGGGAAATGATGGAAAGGAAATCGTGGTAAAGAAACCACCCCAGTATTCGCCTGCTTATCCTGGGGAATACACGAAAAACCATGGGCGAGAGTAGGCGGTCGCAGAGAATCGAACCAGGCACCTCCCGGCACACGTTACCGCGGCATCACCTCGATCGCTAATGTTCTAAGGTATTAAAGGCGTTTTGTGAGCTTACAAGAGAATACATGTATGTACATTTCAATGCAAAAATAGATAGGTATTTATTCTGAATCGAAGTGTCAAATTCTATTTCCTTTACTGTAAATAATGTCTCACGAATGTAACACTTGAGGTGAGAGGTATGGAAGAGAGTTGCCAAAGACAGAACCGGGCAAGACTGCTTGTTCTATATCTGGACATTAGAGATAGACTCGAATGCGTGGTGGGTAGAGGGAAGCCTAACCAATCACCGTGTTCAGTTCTTCTTGACCCAGGCTCAACTCAGCAATCGTTTCAACCATCTTTATTCCCCATCTCTGCAGTCCTGAGTTTTACAGCAGACGTTACGTACCAATAAAATCAAATAACATTTCCAATCACTGTTGCGTGTACGAACGTTTTTTGAGGTGGACCATAGTTTCTTAGGTTTTGCTCTGATTTTGTTGTTTCAACTTCTGAGGAGGTAGCGCGACATCTTTAGGCGACTTTTGGATTTAATCGTAGGCTTATGCCTGAAGGATGGCCTTAGAGTCGCCTTCATTATCATCTGTTTTATTTGTATTGGTGGTACACAACATTAGAAAGGAGCGGTATCATCTGAAACTCTTATCATGGGTTCGATTCCGGTTGAACCGGGGACACCCTAACATTTGAGTTTTTTATGGTTTTCCCAGGTCGGTAGGCGAATGCTGGGCTGAATTATATAGTTTCACGCATTTTCCTGTCTTTCATTTCCTTCATCTTGCAGGGCAACAGGGTTGGGTGCGTGGATGGCGGTGTGCAGCGTATCCGTGGATGTGCTTTGAGGAGATAACTGTTTCTTCCCTGGCACGTAACCTTCTGCCCGAATCTGTCGGTAAGGATGGAGGAGAGGTATAGAAATGGCGTCCGGGAATTTCCATCTGGAAAGGCTAGGAATCCCGCTCGCTGCGCCTGCCGCCACCAGATCTGGTATTCTCTCGCCTCATCCCTTCCTCTCGGAGGCTTTGTAGGCCTTAGAATTTCCTTCTGTATTATTCACTTTCGTTTTATTGCCTTTACTGGAGTTCTTTGAAAAACAATATCACAAATGAAGAGCAGCAAAAGGCTCCACAAAGGAAGTTTCTTTTCTCAACCTGTAGTACTTCTGGCGGGCAGATGATATTGAAAAGCCTACTTTCCATGTGGGGAATTAGGCCAAGCGACCTTGAGCACATTGATCTTTTGTTTATCGAATGTGGTACTCCCAAGTCTGCCACGCCCTGACCCTGTGACCTGGCGTGACCCCGCTGCTCGTTGTCATGACAACCAGACTAGCTGCTCTTCCCGCCATCTGTCGGCAGCTCACCCCAACTTCCTGAATCTTGCCTCTTCCAACGATTTTACGTTTTGCCCGCAGCGCCTGCTGCACGCCCACTCTACCGGAGGATTTAACTCGCATTAACAATATTTATACAGGGCTGTAACACCCCGCTTCGTATTTCACTGCCACCATAACAACTGTATGTAAATCAGAGTCCTTTCTAAAAGGATGACCGATATCATACTAAACCAATGAAACTTGAGCGTATTAATACTAATAATAAAAGCTCAGGGCAAACAAGAAGTTATCCTCTAGAGTAAAAAAATGTGGCAAAAGGCAAGTTCACCCATGCCCATTGCGATCATAAAAAATCAAAATGAAATAATTTTAAAAGTCAGACTATATATAATATTATAAAGTAAATACGAATAATTAACTGACATTTAACTTCAGAACTTTATGCCCACACTGTTTTGAATATTTTGAAAACGATTAACGCCATGATCAGATTAATTTCTCACAGTGTATTTTTCCTTAAGTAAAATGTCTTCTTTTATAATTTCCCATTTATACATTTTCCGAAATTCAATCAGAATGACGGGAGTTCGCAGACTATATGAAGAAAACTCAATATATGCAGTTTACTCGACATGCAAATCATTTTTGAGAAAATAAAAGATTAACGAAACTTGTTTCACGTAAAGGATAGTTTAGAGGACGGGTAAGATCTTGAACATTTTCGTGTACCTTTGGAGGAAGCCGAACTTAAATGCAAAGTTTGGTATTAATCCAACATTTCGTTTTCGAATCATGCTGTTCTCTCTCTCTCTCTCTCTCTCTCTCTCATACACACACAATCGTTTATTATCATTTTTTTCCATGAGACCTCAAAAAGTGTATTCCAGAGAAATCTGTTATTGAATTTTTGGGTGGAATACAATATTTCCCGTACTTAATGTAGGAAAGTGGTAGAGTTTCCTTGTAACTAAGCATAAATTCTTTGTCCTTTTTACAGGATACATTTCACAAGCCCACGTTTCCTAAAAGATTATTCTCAAACAGCACACATTATATTAAACTCACTCTCGTTCGTTTATACTCTTGGGAGTAACAATGATCTGTGATTTTTCTATTGTGAAAAAGCATTTTCTCTGGTATTTGAAAGGAATCATATGCATATTGTTCGATGAAAGCAGAAATATATTAATTTGTATCGATGTTTACTAACAACATTATTACATCTGAGGCTACCTCTGCGTATACAAACACAGCAGCTAGCACTACCACAGCCAAGAAATGACTGACTATACACTGTTTCCAGACATTCATGATTAAGTCAGTAGGAGAAACAAATCTATTTGTCAACACTTATCCGACTTTCTCTGCCCATGGGAAATGCATAGGTATATATTATAGTATTCATATCAAAAGTGATTCCTCTGTTGATATTTCGTTATTCATAATATATTTTTACAAATAAATTATTTCAAATTAAGCAAGAAGGTTTCAAGGTGAGGAAACAGCATTCAAATATTTACTCGTGATAACAAGCTCTTGCGATGAAAATAAAAAATCGTAAACTTTCACACCAAGTCCGTTCGGTGACGTACTTGGGAAAACGTAAATATTCAACACGGAATATTTTAAAAATGGCTAATGTTAAGGTTATTTGACACAAATTGTGTATATATTTCCTAAAGTAGCTTTTTGTCTATCTCTGATGATTTCCCAACTATACAAAATTCAGTGAGTATGAAGAGAACCACACGATATTTAAAGAAAATTAAAATATATAATTTTATTAGTCATGCAAATATCTTAAAATATGGTATTAATAAAGCATGTTAGAGTTGCTTTTGGGAAAAAGAAAAAGTAGAGATTTTCTTGAAAATCTTTGTGTCGCCCCCCTTATAAGATACCGAATTTAAACCGGTATTTATTACAACTTTCGTCTTTCTGTTATGCTGTTCACATACATATGCATGCGCTAAGATTCTTTGCTTTCCATACCGCATAGCTATAGGTAGTACTGCATTCCACCCAGAAATTCGATATAGAGACTTCACCGGAAATACACAGTTTGAGACTCCATGAATATATATATAAAATATTTCATAAAAATGTGTGTGTGTGAGAGAGAGAGAGAGAGAGAGAGAGAGAGAATAGCAAACTTAAAAAACGAAAAGTTGGACAAACTCGATGCTTAAGTTCAGTGTCTTCCAAGCAGGCAGCAAAAAAAAAAAAAAAAAAAAAAAAAAATCAACAAAATCACCCACCCCTTTAGATGGAAAATTTTGTTTTATTTTTGATTTCCTCAAAAATGTTCTCACGGTTTTGATTAACATAACATATTACGCTAAGATATTTGTATGACAAAACGTATATCTTGAATGTTCTACGAATAACCTATGTGATCCTCTTCATTATGAATGACTTTTTGATAATATTATCAATTGTTTTTACTAACATATTTGTTGTGACAACCATTTCCGAGATATTCTTTGTTTCTGTTTGAACTTTCAAATGCTTATAACGTTTTTATGTAGTAAGTCGCTGTTGTTTTTCCCGTGGTTATGCAAAGAAAATGGAATTTCAAAGCCATCACATAGCGACCCGCTTTTTAGAAATGTGACTATCGCTTTACCTTTTGTATCCTTCTTATACCTACAATGAAATGTTTAAATATATAATGAAGATTTATTTTGATTAACAAAAAGCAGACAGAAGAATAATTTTGTAATAATGGTTTGTAGAAAAGTGAACAGAGAAAGTAACGTGAATGCAACATCAAATTTTTAAAAATTGTTTTTTATTTCTTTCTTTCTTTCTTTTCTTTTTGTTTTTGTATTGTTTGTTTTAAAGGAAGTAAAGTCCTGCTGAACACATCTCGATTGAAATATTACGGTAAAATGCCACAATTCTGTACATCGAGAACGCAATAATACGCGATAGGACAATGCCCCCACCCGATGGATTAGGCAGGTTGAGAGCATAGCCCAGCTCTCGTCACCCCCCGGCTGTGTTCTGTCTGCATTACCACCCCATCTGCATATTCTTACACGCAGACACTGTGCAGAAAACGTTTTTTATTCACTGTGTTCTCTAAATACGTTAACAGCTTTAATTAATTCATAAAACCAGTTGTGTGCTTACAGAATCAATACCATTTCATAATTTGGCAATGTTTTGCCAGCACTGCACATTTTCTGTTATGGCGTATAGCTACAAATTGTAGTATGTCTCACCCCTTTTCGTTTAATTAGCTTAAAGTACCTTATCACCCGAATATATTACCAATATCAGTTTCATTTACTTGAAAATTAAGTATGTGGCACAAACTAAATAACAATAAAAAACAATTTTATGCAGCTTCTTAATCGGAACCGATTTCCCTTATTCTGGATGGAGTTTCCTAAGTTTGGTTCAAAATGCATTAAAGCGATATGGACGGTTTTAATAGAAAAATAATCCATTTTTGCTTCTTCTACCACGTACCTAGAAGGAGAAAGGATATTCCATTCAATCTAAAAATTCGATACCGAGACCTCACTGGAAATACATGTTTTTAGGCCCTGAATCTAAAAAAAACAAAGAAGCACTTTTAGAAAAAAAAGTCCGTGTATACGTCTGTGAGTGAACAGCATAACTCAAAAACGATACGTCGGATAAACACCAAACTTGGTATTTAGGTTCAGTACATTTCAAAATTTTTCAACAAAATCCCACACCCCAAATTATCCTTTACATAGAACATTTGTCGAATTTTTTATTTTCTAAAAAAAGACTCACGATTTTGATTAAAATACCACATGTTAAATATTATTACATTAAAAATAAAATGTATATGTTGAATTTTCAGAGAATGCCTGTGAAGTCCACTTTATTCGAAAGGAAGTTTCTTCAATCTTGTATAACTGGTAAACGTTAACGTGCTGCACAAAAACAGTAGTTCCCTTAAAAACATATAGTTTATTCCAATTAGCTTTTTTGTAGCATCAGCCATTTCCGTTATTAATGGTTCGAATTGTTCAATACTTCTGTTATTCTTTTAAAGTCCTGTCGATTTTCAGCTGTTTCTCGTGATGTCATGGGAAGAGTATGGAATTTTAAGGCCAGCATACAGCGTCCAGTTCATAAACATTTGACTATCGCTATTCCTTTTGTATCTACAAGGAAATGTGTAAAATAGCTATTTCCGGAAACGTTTGGCTCAATTCAAATGAACAGATGGGGGGGGGGGACGCTCGTAAGAATAATTTGTATACGCATAAATAAGCGACACAGGGTAAAGAAAGTCATATGAATATAACACATCAGATTTTTTCTGTATGTTTTACTTTCTAGCATGTACTTATACAGTACTTTTCCTTCACACTGTGGCCACCGCACTGCAGCTCGCGCGGGGGCGGCCGCAGTTCACACTCCCGCCGAAACATTTATATCACCGCAGTCGCCTCACGTTATCATAATTACAGTTACAATTACAATGATAATTAACACATACCTTATCATAACAGATGATAGAAGTCTTGCCCTTCTCTATTCGCATATTTCTGGTATCTTTTCAGTAAATTTTCATTCACACTGGAAAGTGCTATATCCGAAACTGAGTGCATTTCTCGCCTGTTTTCATTTAGTTCTTTCAGTAGATAAAAAAATCACATACAGTTAAATCAGGGCATCGCGAGGACCATAATACTTTACTAATTACCCTATCTTCAACATTTTCATGAATAAAATTTAATGAATGACTCATCAGTTGCATGCGCAGTAGCAAAATCTTGTTGGAAAAATCCAGACTGATATTCAACATCGGTCAGCTGTTCAAAAAATGATGTAAGTCATTCCTGTGCCTCTCTACAGTTATTGTGTGTGTTTTTTTTAAATATAGGTCCTATTATTCTGTATGCATTTATTGTACATCAAGTTTTGCGTCATGCTAGGGAATCTCAAGTATACAATCGGGTTTCTGTGTACTCCAATGTCTGATATTTTGTGACGAAGAATAGCAATATAAAGGGAACTATCGTATAGAAGGATATTAGCGTGGATCAATTACTCTATCATTTCACAAAATCCAATTACAAGAAATAAAACGATTCCGATAATCGTGTGAAAAATAAGATGTATGCAACAAACCTCATACACTCAAGAATTAAAAGAAAACATCAGACGAGAAATTCACTCTGTTTCAGATATTGAACTCACGAGTGTAAAAGAAAATTTTCTGAGAAGACGCCACAAATGTGTGGATAGAAAAGGAAATTTCCAACATTCTTATGGTATGTGTTTATTATCATTGTAATTGTAGCTGTAACTGCAACTATGAGAGCGTGAGGCGGTTGCGAGGATATTGTAACTGTCTCGGCGGGAGTCCAAGCTGTGGTCAGCGCGCCGTGCGGTACCTACACGTGAAGGAAAAGAATCGTGGTAGGTATCCTGCGCTGTGGACAAGAACGTGGATCCCTGACCCCCGGCTACTGAGTGAGCCCCGGTTCGTCACCTTTGGAGGTGCGGATTTTAAGTCCCGGGTTTAGGGATGTGTGGTGCCTACTCAGCATCATGAGGAAAATAAGGAGCATCGATAGGCAGCGGGCTTGGCCACGTGAGCCAACTTGTCGGTTGGGGGAAGCGTGATGGTCATTATACCTCCCCGTATCGGTTGAATGATCACCCTGCTCTGACGTGCGTAAGTGGGCGTGGGGCCGGCAGTCGGGTTGGCAGGCTAGGCCCTTCACGGACTATAGCGCCAAAGGATTTATCTTTCACTTATAGTAGGTAGACAAAGTATTGCATTCCATCCAAGAATTCATATTCAAGTTTTCAAAAATAGGTATTTTGAGATCCTCTGAATAAATATTTTAGACACAGGTCCGTTTGTGTGTCTAGGAACAGCGTAACTCAAAAACGAAAAGTGGGATAAATACCAAACTTCATACTTAATTTAAGCATCTTCCAAGGATGCGACAAGAAGATTTTCAACAAATCTCCCCACACCAAACTACCCCTTACATGCATTCCACCCAAAAATTCAATACCAAGATTTCAACGGAAATGCAGGTTTTATAGAACCCTTTATAAAAAGAGCTCTGTGTGTGTTTCTGTGTCTGTGAACAGATAATTCAAACATGAAAAGTCGGATGACTACCAAACTTAAATACTAATTTCAGTATCTTCCAAAGATGCGACACGAAACTTTTCAAGAAAATCCTTCCACCCACAACTAGATTTACATGGAGCATTTTTCGAAATTTTTTATTTTCTCAAAAATGGCTTTAATGGTTTCGATTAAAATACCAATATTAGAAATATTTACATGACAAATAAAATGTACACTTTTAATTTTCTGGAAATAGCCTGTGAAGTCCTCTTCATTCGGAAGAATTTTGTATAACTGGTATACGTTAAACGATAGACGAAAACGCACTACACAAAAAATGTAGATATCTTTAAAACACACAATTTATTCCAAATATCTTTTTTGTGGCATAAACCATTTTTCAAGATATCTGTTATTAAAGCTACGAATTGATCAATACTTTTGTCATTCTTTTAAGTCCTGTCGGCATCAGTTGTTCCTAGGGACTGCATCGAAAGAGTATAGAATTTTTTAAGACCAGCATATAGCGTCTAGTTCTTAAAACATCTGACTATCACTACTCCCTTTGTGTGTGTGTGTGTGTGTGTGTGTGTGTGTATATATATATATATATATATATATATCGAAATGTGTAATGTAGCTGTTTCTACAAATATTTATATCGATTAAATTGTAATAGAAAAAAAATTCGATGTGTTACATTTACATAACTTTCTCTACCCTCTATCGCCTATTAATGTGTATACATATTATTCTTACGAAAGTTTATTTTTCTATCTGCTTCATTTTAATCAAGCCAAACATTTGCAGAAATAACTATATAACACATTTCGTTATAGGTACAAAGGGAATCGTGATAATCAAATGTTTTAGAACTGGATGCTATATGCTGGCCTTAAAATTCCATACTGTTTCCATGACATCGCGAGAAACAACTGAAAATCGACGGGACTTACAAAGAATGACTAAGTATTGAACAAATCGAACCATTAATAATGAATATCTGGGAAATGGCTGATGCCACAAAAATGTTATTTCATATAAATTGTGTGCTTTAAAGAGATCTGCATTTTTTGTGTAGTGTGTTTTCGTCTATCACTTAACGTTTTCCAGTTATACAAGATCATAGAAAATTCCTTCCGAATGAAGACTTCACAGGCTATTCCCAGAAAATTCAACATATACATTTTATTTGTCATGTAAATATCTTAATACAGTATATGGTATTTTAATCAAAATCGTTAGAGCTATGTTTAGTAAAATCAAAAATTTCGAATTCTATGTAAAGGGTAGTTTGGGATGGGGGATTTTCTTGAAAAACTTTCGTGTAGCAGCTTTGGAAAGTACTGAACTTAAATATCAAGTTTGGTGGTTATTCGACTTTTCGTTTTTGAGTTATACTGTTCATGGACGTAGACACACACACACACACACACACGGATCTTTTTTTAATGCTTTTTTAGATTCAGGGGCCTCAAAACAAGAAATTTCGGTATCAACTTTTTGGGTGAAATACAACAATATCTTCTGTAGCTATTATGTATGTGGTATAGAACGTAATAAGCGTTCGTAAGAATAGCTTGCACAACCACTAATAGACGACAGAGGGTAGAAAATTCATGTGAATGTAACGCATAAGATTTTTTTAAACTTTGGTTTGATTAACTTTTACCATGAAATACACTCACAATCATTCCAATGTCCATACCTCCAGACTCTGCGGGGGTAGAGAATGATAAAGTAAAATTCCCCCATACCAGCAGGAATCGAATCCGGGATCTCCGGCCTTGAATCGAACCCGACCTCCGGGTGAGAGTCAACTCCCTGACTACTGGACTCAGGAGGCAGTCTCAATTCATCTTGTAGTCATATAGAGGTATACAATACAACAGCCAAATACTTAAAAAGAAGCTCACTATATGTATGTTGGACTTTATTTTTAATACTCTCTGCACGGCAAAAGAACGGATATAATATTTCAGAAATGTGTAGTATTGTAGCAATAAACGGCATAAATTATCTAGTAAGCAACTAAAGCAACGAAAACGCGTGTTTAACAAATGTTTGTCTATCTCCTATGGTCTTACAGCTACATAAAATTCACTCAGCATAAAGTCACAAAAAATTCAAGATATACATTTTATTGTTATCAGCATGTGAAACAAAATGGATAGAGCATTTTTTGAGAAAATAAAAACTGACGAAAACTTTTCCAAGTAAAAGTATTTTGTTGCAGGGAAGGATAAAAAAAATTGAGTTTTATTTATGGACACTCTTTAACTGTTGTGACCCTTAAGGTCCCATTCTATATTGGGTGTGAAAGACCGGAAAGTTTGCTCAGAGGCCTCTTTATCAGGCTTGAGGTTTTTTACGAGCCATAAATCTACATGGGATCACCGGTTTTACTTCCCTTCCGAAGGAAGCCATGTTAAGGATCTTTACGCCCGAAAAAAATCCATCGCCCTCCGCCGAGTTTGAACCCGCGACCTCGGGAGCTAGAGGCTAGCATGGTAACCACTACACCACGGAGGAGGACGGTGTGGGGAAGGGGGGGGGCATTCTTGAAAGAGCGTAAACTTTAATACCAAGCTATCATTTATGCTATGTTGGTTTTTTAGCTATTCCGTCCTTTACTTTGGATTCTATGGACTTCAAAAATAGATTTCCGATAAAATCTTGATATTGAATTTTTAAGTGGAATGTAATGCTTCCTCTATCTAACATAGGTAGATAGTAGAGATAGTAAAAATGGAATAAGAAGAAATCCCATGTAGATTTACGGCTCGTAAACAAACCTCAAGCCTGAGGCTTTTGCATAAAGAATTATGAATAGCAAAGTTCTTTAAATTTCCAATAATCAGGAAATGTATTCTTTCATGCGAAAGTTTTAACTTCCAGCAAAGGACGTCACTTGCGTCATGGAATTGAGCACGAAGTGGTTTCATTTTCGGCAAGAACCTTACTTGAGTAAGATTTCTTGTAGCTTCAGTATTGTGACACTCTGCTCATGGAAACACGATGTAGTAACTAACGGATGGCACTAAAAGTTATCAAATTTGATGGGAAAATGTTTCCTCCATGCCGAAAATGTTCCTCAAGAGACATGTGGCGCATCACGTATCCTAATGCTGTAATCAAAATCTCAAGCTGCTCAGATGAAAGACGAGAGATTGACGATTTGCCGAGCCATGTGGCGGCGGGTTCAACCTTCAGCGAGCAAGTCCAAGTGCATCGCCGTGACCTTGCCCTGCAGGTCGATAAAGCTATGAGGAAGAGGCGTCTAAACACCGCACAATAAAATTCTTGCAGTTCCCCACGCTCTTAAATAGTCTGGCGGTCCTTTGTCAAGGATGCGAGCAGCAGAAACCAACATTGTTATTGAATCATTACAGCATGCATTTATTTATTCTTTCTCGTTTGTATCCAGCAGTGGATTGCTCTACTTTCTGACCGTTACTGTTTCCATCTTTATACTTACGACACGAAAATTGCCACTGTGCTGAAGGACAACCTTACAATACATTGAAGTCTTTATGTATTTTGCTCTGTGATGGTTTCAGGTTTTATTTAGTTTGTCTACCACTTAGAAGTAGACAGAAGAAGTATTGTATTTCACCAAAAATATACGCTTAGGGCTGGACCCGTAGCTCAGCCTGTATAGCACCTGCCTGCTGTGCGAAGGTTACCAAAAATTAAATTGAGTTTCATTTATGGACGCTCTTTAACTACTATGGTTATTAGCGTTCCCATTCTACATTGGGTAAAAGACCGGAAATTTTGCTCAGAGGCCCCCTTATAAGGCTTGAAGTTCTTTTACGTGCCGTAAATCTACGACACGGCACCACCAGCTTTACTTCCGTTCCGAAGCAAGCCATGCTAAGGATTTTTTACGCCCGAAAAAGAATCCATCGCCCTCCGACGGGTTTGAACCCGCGGCCTCGGGAACTAGAGGCTAGCATGGTACCCCTAGACCACAGAGGACGACTACCGCGAGGGTTCCCGCGTTCGATCCGGGCTGGGGTGGACTTTTTCTCTAGTCAAGATTATTTCCTATCCTCCCCAGAGTGTGAAAGTGTGTGAGTGATCTATGTACAAAACCCAAAGAAATCTAGAAATCCAACCACAAGTTAACACCATTGCCGATTAGGCAATATGTTCCAATTGAAGATATAACGTCGATATGACCATAGCAGTTAAAGGTGGGGTATAAATGGAAACATACATTGCCGTTTGTGAAAATTGCAACACCAAGAAAGAATTTCCTGAATAACGCCAAACTTGGTGGAAGTGTAGAAGAGTGTGCAAGCAATAAATGATTAAGTTTGCAGAGAGATGGGATACACGTAGGCCGAGCAGAACCCTCTCGTATCGATTCGACAAGGTCAGTGCTGTGTCCAGTGTAGTCACTGCAGAGGTGTCAAACAAGGTGGAAACAATAAAGCGAGTGCCAGTATGCCACGTCGACGTCAAAGGGAGCCATATCGGCATGTGAGTTCGAACGGGACAGAATGGTCGATCTCGGAAAGTGGGATTGTCATACCGTGACATTTCGGCTCGTACAGGGCATGCTGCTACGACAGTGATGCGTGTGTGGAAGCAGTGGATAGATGAAGGTCGTACACAGCGAAGAGCGGGTACTGGACCACGGAACATGACCACAGCAGGGGTGACCGTCATCTTGTCCGCATGACCATAGCGGACCGTACAGGTTCATCCACAGTGTTGGCTCGACGCTGGAGCACTGCAACAGGTGTTAACTTATCTGCATCAACGGTCCGTCGCAGTCTGCTGCAGGTTGGACTGGTTGCATACATGTCATTACGTCGGCTTCCATTGTCCAGAAACCACAAGCTCCTCCGACTGCAATGGGCATGTGAACACCGTCACTGGGTTGCTGAGTCTTTTCGGACGAGTCCCGCTTCAACCCGTCCTCAGTGATGGCCATATACGTGTCCGGCGGTACCGTGGTGAGCGCAACCTGGAGGGCTGCATTGTTGAGCGGTATAGCGGACAAACACAGGTGTGATGGTTTGGAGCGCCATTGGTTACACCAACCGATCTCGCCTCCTACGAATTGAGGGCACTTTGAACAGCAACCAGTAACTACGGTGATTGTAGAGACTGAGGTACTCCGCGTACTTCAGGCATCTCCACAGGCCACATTTCAACAGGACAATGCCCGACCACATATTGCGTACAAGCCTTCTTCGAAGAGCGACGGGTACCATTGCTTCCCTGGCCTGACATGTCGCCCATCGAACATGTCTGGGATATGGTTGGTCTGCACCTGGTGCGTCACGGTCCTCCATTAACCAGTGTCACGGATTTGTGGGCTCGAATACAAACTGCGTGGAGGGAAATCCCTCAGGAACTTATTCAGAATGTTTTTGATTCAATGCCACGGCGTATAGGAGCTCTAATTGCAGCGCATGGAGGCCACACCAAATACGAATATTAGGGCTCAAAGGTCATGTATATATTTGAAAAGTTTATCGTTTGTTACTTGACATGTACCTAACCTGTGGTATTAAATTCATTGAATTCATGCGTTTCCTTCTTGGTGTTGCAATTTTCACAAACGGCAGTGTATATTATGTTTTGTGGTTCCCTGACCAAAACAAACACTTTTTAAAGAAAAGCATGTCCGCGCGTGCATTTAAGTTTAGCATCATCCTAGGATGCGACGCGAAGATTTTCAAGAATCTACCCCACCCCATGCTACCATTGCACGAAAAGTTTTCGTTATTTTTTATTTCCTAAAAAATTAACTAACTAGTGATGATTTAAAACATATTTTTACGATATTTATATGCAAATAAGATGTATACCCTGAATTATCTGCTCTTCATTGTGGACGAATTGTGTATAACTAGAAAACCGTAAGAGATATGTATATTTGGTTGAAACACACAACTTACATCAAACAAAATGTGTCATTAACCATTTCCGAGACGTTCCTCGTTATTGTTTTGAATTGTCATACACTTTATACTAACTTTTAAGTCCAGATTCATCATTCTGTTTCTCCTGTCATGAAATTTCAAAGCCAGCATATAGCGACCCGTTTTGTACAGATTTGACTATCTCTTCAGCCTCCTGTATCCCTCTTGTACCTACAACGAAATGTAAAATGAAACCATTTCTCCAAAGTATCTCTCGATTAGCATGAAGTAGATAAGAGAATAAGGTATTGTATGAAT
Source organism: Deroplatys truncata (assembly GCA_030765065.1). Classification (NCBI taxonomy): domain Eukaryota; kingdom Metazoa; phylum Arthropoda; class Insecta; order Mantodea; family Mantidae; genus Deroplatys; species Deroplatys truncata. Next base: position 168,438,535 of record CM060987.1, on the reverse strand, counting down.
AGTTTTTTGATGAGTGGGTATAGAAAACCATGTAAATGTAACGCATATTTGTGTTTAAGTAGCAGTAAGGTACACCACACCTTTAATCTGAACTCGAGGGGAAATGATGGTCTATCGTGCAGGATAAGTTATACTGTAGATGTATCCTGAATGGTATGTGGTTGATTGAAGCCTATTGTTTGAAATACCAGGCGTGTTTTTAAAGAATCGTTTTAATATTTTCAGCATGCGTGATCACGTCCATTCATTAGGAAGCCAGACGCAGCTGTGAGCGATCGTCACTTTGTGTTTTCCTGTTGTTAGGCGTTTCGAAATGCTCAAAACAATCGAACGACCAGCCGACCGTGAAATCAGATCAGTGATCCGTTTTTTGAATGCGAGAAATGTTACGCCAGCAAACATTCATCGTCATTTGTGTGAGGTTTATGCGGAAACAATAATGAGTGACAATGTCCGGCCACACACAGCCGAACAAATTCAAGATATGATCGCATAATTTGATTGGGAACAATTCGACCACCCTCACTAAAGTTCGGATATGGCACCAAGCTATCTTCATCTGAAGAAATTTCTTGGTGGAAAACATTTCAACCACGATTATGTGAAACAAGACGTGCAGATTTGCTTTCAGCACAGGTGGCATCATTCTTTGACGAAGGCATACAAAAACTTGTTTCCGTTATGACAAAGTGCCTGAATATCGGCGGTGACTGTGTGGAGAAGTGGTGTAAGGTAATAATCAATGATAATAAGGTATTTGGAAAACGATGTTCTGTTATGTTTTAAAAACATTCTCGGTACCTATTTTAAAAACACGCCTCGTAATTCCCACTTCGAGAAAATCACGTCACAGCTGTATTCTGGAACATGTAAGACATAACATGACTATGGACTTGTGTAACACTTGCACGCTGGTTGATAAAGGCTTTGGAATTTTATCAATAACAATGAAACGGCATTGACAGAATCTGCAATTCTTCTGCAGCGCATGAAACTTGATCAAAGTTATCACGAGATTAAACGCGTAAGATTGTTTCCCCTTCCTATCATATTAAAACGCTTAAACCGGCCCTATGCATTTCAAATGGGGATTCTTGAGAACCTTAGTTACAACGTTCTACCAAAACTTATAGTAAGCTTCTGGCTCTTTATTTTGAAAACGTTTGTGCTCTAGATTGTCCTAAAAGTCCATAAATAGTCTTTAAGCTATTAAAATCGAATTAAAAGTCCTTAATTTATCCTAGCCGAGTGCTTCCGAAGAGAAGTATCCAAATGTTTCCGAAAGGAAGTAAAATACACCGCAATCAAACATACAGGATGTTTAAAATAACTAGTGACCGGCGGAGTGGCCGACTGAATGCCCGTAAGAGCGTGGCAGGTTGCGCAAAAAATAGACACCGAGTCGACGGGCGTAAAATGTTTACTGAACACATTACTGAAAACAGCAATAATAATAATAATAATAATAATAATAACAATAATAATAATAATCTAACCCTAACCTGTGTTATAAACGATGCTGAAAATATTGTCTCTCAGCAGGAAGACATCGATGACATTTGCATATGAAACTCCCGTTCACATCCGTTAGCTCCAGAGACGTACATAATTGCAGAAATTCGTTGTGTGAAATCTGCTTTTAGATCTTCACTTGCATGGGGGTTATTCTGATACACCTTGTTCTTTAAGTTTCCCCATATATAAAAATCACAATGCGTCAAAGGTTTTTAAAGCACTATTGACGGTGTGACATATCGAA